>CM057344.1:441609691-442809691 GCA_030015575.1 Agapanthus africanus
TCATAGGACGCTAGGGGCAAAATATTATTGGGAATTTCAAGTGTTGAAATTTGCAATGAGATTGCATACCTTCTATGAGATAGTTGGATCCCGATACCCGCTGCGAGTAAGAGTTACTCCTGGGAGAGTTTTACACATTACAATTAGCCGATCAAGTAGGTGTCTAGAAAGGTGTTAACGAGGTTTCGCCTCTGGGAAAATGAGGTTTACTGTAATTAGGTTCGTGCGATAGCACGGGGGACCTCCCTCAAAGTACCGACACTGGCCTGGCTGAAAGATTGGCGAACCTGTAGTGTGTAATTATTCCCGGCTAGTCTTTCCTTTTAGGGTTTGAAGGAAGATTTGATAAAAACAGTGGGAGCCATCCTGATTAGATAAAATAAAAACCAATCTATTCTTGCAAGAGCATACACTGAGTGTTTTCTTCTCTCTCTCTCCAGGTAGCGACCATGTCACGCCTTAATCAAGATAATAATACGGATTTTTGACCGAACTCGCTTGTTATACTGAGCTGGGGAACGTTGGTCCCGCTCCAACTTATAATTGTTATAAGACAGAGCAGGAAATTAGGGATTACCAGAATTCCCGTGCCGCCCAAACGAAGAGAGTGCATGCTGATGCATCATCTTCGGGTGTGTTCATTACAAAGAACTGTTTCTCAGTATCCTTTACGTCCTGGGTATGTGATACCAGATCAGGATCCCAAATATGTAATATGTTACATAGGGCTACAGAAAGGTAAAGAACTGAGAACGGGTGATAAGTTTCATGAGGCAGAAAACGGGGCAAGTGTTGCAGCCAAGTCTGTTGGTCACTGTCACCCTGTATTACCAATACATTGATTCTGAACAAATGTTATTAGATACCGAACCTGATATGCAAAATCATATCTGTCTCTTTATTAGTAAAGAAACGATAAAATTTTGTATTGTCGGATAATGTTTTGAACATTTCCTATATCAAAAGTTGATCGGTTCAGGCACGTTATCTAAAAGCATTGATGTTCTAAATCAAACTACAGTTTTTAGTATACGGAACACACACAAGAAGAAGAGTTCAGAAATGAACGAATCCTTCTTGAGGCATTGTAGACTAGGTCATATCAATGCGACCTGACTAGCTGAAGTTACATTTAGATGCATATTTAAATCTGTTTGAATTTACATCTTATGAAACTTGCCAGTCATGTCACAAAGATACGATGACCATAGATCTGTTTACTGGAAGCAGAGAAAGAGTTAGTAAACTCTTGGGATGATACATGTTGATGTATGTAAGGTCCCCTGTCTACATATACCAAGACCGGTTCTTTATACTTCATTACATTCTTTGATGATCTTTCGAGATTCAGACCTATGTTCCTGTTGAAACACAAGTCCGAACCTTTTGAGATATTCACAGAATATAAGTTAGAAGTAGAGAACCAAAATACGGGTATAAGTATTATGTCCTTTGATGTGATCAAGGAGGATAATACTTGAGCACGGAATTTCTGGACTTTTCTAAAGGAGAATGAAATTCTCTCTCAACTTTACTCCTCCGTATACACCATAGCACGATGGTATATCGGGGCGGAGCAATCACACCCTATATGATAAGATGTGCTCTATGATAAGTACTACTGAGTTACCTATTTCCTTTTGGGAGTTATGCACTTGAGAAGTTGCATACCAATTGAATTGGGTTCCAATCAAATCAGTTGCCTACCGCTTCATATGTGATATGGAAAGGGAAGAGCCCATATCTTAAGTTGGTTAAGATTTGGGGTTGTCCGGGCTATGTCTAAAAGAAAAACCCGGACAAGCTCGAGGCAAGGTCTGTAATGTAGAACTGGAAAGGTTCCAGCTATACAAACTACAGCAGATGATTTGAAAGAACCAAAGGATTCAATAGTTACCAACGAACCTCAGCCTCTCCGCCGATCTAGTAAGGTTCCTCACCCGCCTGAGAGATACTTCGGTTACTCTATGACAGTGGGAGCGAGGATTGCATCATGAGATGATGACCCAACTAGTTTCGAACTAGCCATCAGGAGTGGGACTCTGTAAGAATGGCTGGATGCTTAGCGATCTGAGATGGAATCCATGTACACCAACAAAGTATGGACTTTGGTTGCTATATCTGAAGGGTTAAATCCCCATCAGGAGCAAGTATATCTTGAGAAGATTACTTGGTGTAGATGGAAAAGTTGAGACTTTCAAAGCTAGACTTGTTAAAGCTTTTCGTCATCGACCAGGCGTAGATAATGATGAAACCTTTTCAAGTAGCTATGCTTAAGTCCATCCAGATCCTACTTGCCACGGCTACATACCATGACTACGATATCTGGCGGTTGGGTACCATGACTGCTTTTCTAAATGATGTTTTAGAAGAGTGCGTCTATAAGTACACAGCCAGAGGGATTCATAGACAGTGGGAGCAGCGGAAACGTGTACAAGATGCTTTATAGGATAAAGCAGGCATCGCGGAGTTGGAACATCTGTTTTGATGGATTAGTCAAAGAGTTTGACATCATCAAAATGGTAGATGAACCTTGTATATACAAAAAGGTAGTAGGGAGTATGGTGATGATCCTCGTAGAGTACGTGGATGACATACTCTTGATAAGAAAGGAGTTTCCTATACTACGCTCGGTCAATCTCCGCTTATCACAATAATTCTCCATATAGGATCAAAGTGATGCCTCCTAAATCCTGGGTTTTGGATCTATGAGATAGATCTAATTGGATGTTAGGATTCTCACTAGTTGTAGTGAGATGGTATCAATCGATCCTGAGGAGAATCACTGGAAGGGTTCCAGGGTGATAAAGACGACTGAATGTCAGTCACAGGCTATGTCTTTACCCTCAGTGGAGGGATGGTATGTTGGAAGGGTTCCAAGCTAGATACCGTGGCATACTAGACGATTAAGGCTGGATACATCGCTACTTGAGATGCTACCAAAGAGGAAGTCTGGGTGTATATTAGTTCATAAGATGAACTACGTTCCAACCATTGTGAGACAATGGAGTTGTGGCTTATGCCAAGGAACGCCGGTCCCATCAGTGATCCAGACATATTCTAAGGTAGTGTCACCAGATCATGGAGATGGTTGATCTCCAGGGTGATCGAGGTTAGGAGAGTAGACTCAGAGGACAACACAGCGGATCCACTCACAAAGGCATTTTCCCAGAGAGAGACTTTTATGGGATGGTTGAGTATGAGATACTGCAACCACTGCTATCAGATGGCCCTAGTGCAAGTGGGAGATTGTTAGTTATATGTATGCCCTAGAGGCCATTACTGTACATTGGATGTATACTGTAGTGGATGCTGAGACATATATAGGGAGGACTTTCTTGCTCGACATGATAGTATGCTATCTGGTTGATCTTTACCTTAACGTGTACACTAATTGTCTCTCTGTTACATGTTGGTATAGCCCTTAGGATGAGTACTTGACTACCTGGACTGTGATGCGGATCATACTAGTGGGGACATGGTAGTCCATAAGTACATCCTTCAAAATCCCTAGTCGTGGGTATATCGAGACGGGGCATCGATATACCAGAGTAGACTAGCGTATACCTTCTCGACCCATACAGATGGGCGATGGATGATCCCATATCCATTGGTGTTTAACATCAGAGATGATATACGGGTGCTCAGTGGAGACTGGGTACACTGGACGGACTCGCCGAGAACTCCCAGATGGTATTATACCTTACGTCAGATGGCAGTTCTCTGGTGACACTGGTACAGAGTAGTCTGTTGACCCGAGATCGTCATAGAGTCTTGTGTGGTTCCCACTGTGCTTTGATTTCCATCTTACCACGTCCAAGAGGGCGTGGAAAACGGTGGTTTTTGGGTACAGTCCCGAGTCAGATGGAGGCAATGAGCGATAGGAGGGGATCCGTCTCTCCCGGTATAGGGAGTTGATGTTGCGCTGTGTTCGATTGGCTATAACAGGAAATCCCTGGACAGGGTTGCTGAGATTTACTGGTAAGTGTTACCAGTAGTATCTCGAATTGTTATAGACCTCATATCGACACGACTTATCGAGCTATTGGGGTCTGACGTTTACCACCCTTAGGCGAGATATGCGACATATCAGACGATCAGACCGGACTGTACGGTAAGTGTTACTGGTTGGATTCACAGGAGTGTGAGCGGGCTTGCTCGTCGATCTTCTGATCGCTCAATACCCGGGTGGCCGTTACGTTTAGCAGACCGCTTGCGGCTTGTGGGTGTTTGATATGATCATCACCTGCTGCCGGCGTATTGACGAGTCTTTAGAGTCCTACACAGAGGTTTCCTGGCTCAAGCAAAACGAAATAGGAGCGCATATGAGATATGTGCGGGACCGAGAATGATACCAGTATGTGATACTGTATTCGATTCTCGCGATTTGTGACATTGATCGGTTATATGCGATATAGCCGGGTTATCGGATCAAGTGTTGATTCGATAAGTTGTTACTGATGATATTAGTCGGTTATATGCGATATGACCGGATCATTAAATCAAGTGTTGATTTAATGATTTAATGCATAATTATATATTTGATATATTACTTTGCATTAACTAGTATCGGTTCACTTTAAATGGATTTTCTCACTTGATGTGCACATTGTATATGTGATATATTTTTGTGCATTTGATTGTATCATGTTTGATGATACATGATAGTTTGCTGTATAGTTTAAACCATGGTTGGTCAATGGTTATGGTTTCTTTTGCTTCATTTACTTATTCATTTATTCATTTATTTATCCATTTTGTTTATTTTAGCAAAAGAAAATGATGAAGAGAAAATGGTGGCTTTCTTTGTTTGTTTTTGAAGCTTCTTGAAGCTTTGACCTAGTGACCATTTTGTCTTCATGTTTAACCCTAACCCTTCCAATTAACCATGGTCTATTCTCTACACCTAATCATGGTTGCCATATGATAAGTATTGATTTTATTATTCATTTTGCATATTCTTATCATATCATTATCTTCATCTTCTTCTTCTTCTTCTTCAAGAAGAAAGCTTGCTTCATCAATGGCAACTTGAGCAATTGAGTGAGAAATCCAATTCTAATGTGAACCCACTTCCTATTTCTTCATCCTCTACCACTTGCCAAGTAGTATAGGGTGTTTTCTTCACAAGTTTTATGACTTGGTGAAGTGGGAGCTTGATCTAGCGATGCCTCGATGTAGATCATCTTCGGCATCGTAGTCGATGACCTAGCCCGCCCATTTCTCCGATGAAGCCGACGCTAGAGCCCGGGATTTGATTTGGACAGCGAGGAGACTTCATCACGGAGCTATGGAGGTGGAGAACCGGATCTACAAAGGTTGTATTTCCGTTCACTTAGAGTAAAGTCGTTTACTTGTTTTTGTTTCGCCTAAAATTCTAGTCAACGATCCGTATTAGGGTTTCTCGGCACTTGTAAATTTTGAAATTGGCATGGTTGATGCCTTATGAGACCACATTAGTGTGCCTAGGAACCCTACAATCAGTCACCTATAAGCCATCAGCGGTACTAGCTGGACATAACGGCTACCCTGGTTTTGAGCTATATGAAGATCAACAAGCAAGCTCGTCCATACTCTCCATGAAGCCTATCAGTAACACTACCATACAGTCCGGTCTCTTCGTCTGATATGTTGCATATCATTTCTAGGGGTGGTAAACGTCAGCCCCCAATAACGTGATAAGTCATGCCGATGTCTGCCTATAACGATTTGAGAAACTACTGATAACTCTTATTCATAAATCTCAGCAGCAGCCCTGGCCAGGGACTTCCAGTTATAGCCAATAGAGCATAGCGCAACATCAACCCCCAATACTGGGAGAGACGAAACCCTTCCTATCGCTCATTGCCTCCATGTGACTCGGGACTATACCCAAAATCCACCTGTTTTCATGACTCCTTTGAGCCGCGGTAGGGAGGAAATTAAAGAAAAGTGGGAGCCACACAAGAATCTATGACGATCTCGGGTCTCTAGACTAACCTGTACCGGTGTCACCAGAGGACTGCTATCTGACGATAGGTATACTACCAACTAGGAGTCCTCAGCGAGTCCGTTCAGTGTACCCATTCTCCAATGAGCACATGTGTACAATATTTTATGTCACACACCAATGGTTGTGGGATCAACCATCGCCCTCTAAGGGACAAGAAACGTACACACTAGTCTATTCTGGAATATCGATGCCCTAGTCTTGATATTCCTACGACTAGGAACTGATTAAAGGATGTACTTGTGGACCACCCTGGCCCCACTAGTATGATCTCATCAAAATCCTAGTAGTCAGGTACATATCCTAAGGGCTATATCAACATGTGAGAGTAAGACAGTAAAGAATACCAGTCAACATGTTAAGATAAAGTGTAATCAGATAGCATAGTATCATGTCGAGCAAGAAAGTCCTCTATATACATATGTCCAAGCATCCACTATAATATACATCCCATGTACAATAATGGCCTCTAGGGCATACATATAATTAACAATCTCCCGCTTGCACTAAGGCCATATGTTGTAGTATCTCATACAAAACATCCCAAAAAGTCTCTCAAATTGTATCTGGGGGGGCCCTTTGTGAGTGGATCCGCTACGTTGTCCTTCGTGCCAACTCTCCTGACCTCGATCTCCCGGCGATCTACTATCTTCCTGATCAGGTGATACCGCCTCAGAATATGTCTGGATCTCTGATGGGACTTGGGTTCCTTGGCCAAAGCCACCGGTCCATTGTTATCGCAATACACTGGTATTGGATGCTCAATGAAAGGAACCACACCAAGCTCACCAATGAACTTCTTCATTCAGACAGCTTCTTTAGCAGCATCGTTGGCAGCGATGTATTCAGCCTCCATCGTCGAGTCTGCTACGATGTCTTGCTTGGATGTAACATTTCAGAAAAATAAAATATTATTTTTGGGAATTTAAATAATTAAAATAATAAATATTATGAATATTTTAATGAATGAAGATTAGTTTTAATGTTATAGTATGATCATATACCAATAGACTGGAAAAGTATTGGAAAATTACCTTGAATGTTAATTTGTTAAAGAAATTGTGAGATTTAGACATTTTATGAATTATTATGTAATTTATTATATACAAGTTTATTTCTAAACTTGATTAATGTTCACTAATCATGCATTAAACTTAATCATGTTCATGCTTGTGTCATGCACCATGTCATATTTCTAACACTTGTCACATTTAAATGATATGCACCATGGTTCTTTTATGTTTTTAAGGAAATGATTTTGGCTTTTGAAAAAAAATAAAGAGAAGAAAAGAAAAGAAAAAGGATTTTAAAGTTTTAGATATTTTGTGACTATGAGACATAGAGGTATGGGAAAGAAAGAGAGAGAGAGAGAGAGGGTGAGGGGTCAACCTTGGTCATGGCTCACTTCTCTCTTCACTCATTTTCTTCACTCTTTCTTCTTCTCTTCACTCATGGCTACCCTCTTCCCTCCACCTCCTTCACCTCCTCACTACACCTCCATTTCCACATCAAAACACTTCATTCCCTTCATTTAATACATGCACAAGCTCACTACAAGCATGGGGAACCAAGAAAGTTTGGATTTTGAGCACATGGGGCAACTTAAGAAAATTCTTGAGTTGCCAAATGAGATAATTCTTTCACCAGTAGAAAAGTAATCTATTTCCTTTAGCATCCATGTTGGATTAAAAGCAATTCTTTCACTAAATATTGTATCACATTCCAGATAAATAGAAAATGTCAAACTTTCCGATCGAACAATCAAATACCCAAGTTTTCCCGAAACAGCTCAACAAATGAAATAAGTTTAAAAAACATTCACTTCATGCCACAGTACCAACGGTCCAGCCGTAAAAGGGTCAAGCCAACGCCTCACATGTGGCACGCCGTACTGCCCCAAACCCTAAGGTTCAAAGGGCAGTTCAAGATGGTCACATAATCGAGTTAAGGTTTGTTGTCTTCTAGAGGGTCCATCGAGTTATTTGCACTACTTAGAATGTTCTTAAACTACGGAAAAAATCCAACACTTGGAAATTTCCCGGCAGGGGGAAAAGTGGGTATTTATATCCGGTCGAACTTTTTAACATGTTCTAAATTTACCCGGAAAAACACATAGACGCAGTTAAAATTTCTGATTGAATCATCGAGTCCCCAATACAACCCAGAAAACTCAACTCTTGAGTGCAAATTAAAAATTCCCAGAAAACTCAGGAATAACTTAGTGACATTACTGTGCAAAATGTGATGAAAGAAGTGACGGTACGGCCGCGGAACCGCCGCACGAGCCATGCTCGTGCCGCGGTTCCGCGGCGCATTGATCGACTTAGGCTCACGTTTTGCACAGTAACTCCTAGAAAACCCTGCAGATTTTTTTGAGAATTTTTAATCTGGAAAAATCCACAGTTACAGAAATGTACAGAGAGGGGTCAAGTTTAGGGTTTCGGGGTTCGATCGGATTTCTAACATCGTCTACTCATCGCCTAAAGCTAAGCAAGTTAACAACTTAACTACAAGTGAAAGGGGTTACAACCTTTGTAGATCCGGTCCTCCACTTCTTTAGCTCCGTGATGACGTCCCTCCGCTGCGACCATCGGGATCCTGGACTCTAGCGTTGGTTTCAACGGAGAAATGAGCGGGCTAGGTCGTTGACTTCGGTGCCGAAGATGATATACGTCAAGGCGACTCTAACTCAAGCTCCATCTTCACTTGGTCATGAACCTTGTGAAGAAAACACCCTATACAACAAGGCAAGTGGTATAGGATGAAGAAATAGGAAGTTGGTTCACTTTGGATTTGGATTTCTCACTTGATTTCATCACTTGAAATTTTCTAGCAAAGGTTTTCTTCTTCATGAAGAAGAAGAAGAAGAAAGAAAAAGAATGAATAATGAATAATAGAAAATCAAGTGAAGCTTATCATATTGCAACCATGGGTGAGTTAACACATGTAGAGAATAAACTAGGGTTTAGGTTGATGTTTAGGTTAAACCATAAAACAAAATGGTTAGACTTTTCAAAGATGCTTAAAAAGCTTCATGAAGCTTCAAGCATAAAACAAAGAAAAACCACCATTTTATTTTTTGCTAAAAATAAATAAATAAGTTAAAACCCTAACCATTAACCTAAACATGGTTCAAAGCATACACACACCCAAGTTTGCATGTATCATCAAACATGATACAAACTAGTGCACAAACATATATCATATATACAATGTGCACAATCTAGTGAGAAAATCAATCTTAAGTGAACAATACTAGTCAATGTAAAGTAATATATCCAATATATAATTATACATTAAATCATTAAATCAACACTTGATTTAATGATCCTGTGATACTGCATATAACCGACTAATATCAAGTGTATCAATATATCGAATCAACATTTGATTTGGTAACCCGGCTATATCTTATGTAACCGTCCGATGATACAAATCGTGAGAATAGAATTCAGTATCACATACTGGTATTATTCTCGGTCCCGCACATATCTCATATGTGCTCCTATTTCGTTTCGCTTGAGCCAGGAAACCTCTATGTAGGACTCTAAAGACTCGTCAATACGCCGGCAGTAGGTGATGATCATATCAAACACCCACAAGCCGCAAGCGGTCTGCTAAACGTAACGGCCACCCGGGTATTGAGCGATCAGAAGATCGACGAGCAAGCCCGCTCACACTCCTGTGAATCCAACCAGTAACACATAACGTACAGTCCGGTCTGTTCGTCTGATATGTCGCATATCTCGCCTAGGGGTGGTAAACGTCAGACCCCAGTAGCTTGATAAGTCATGCCGATGTAAGGTCCATAAAAAGCATGAAACTACTGATAACTCTTACCAGTATATCACTGCAACCCTGGCCAGGGATTTCCAGTTATGGCCAGTCGAGCATAGCGCAACATCAACCCCCAATACCGGGAGAGACGAATCCCCTCTTATCGCTCATTGCCTCCATGTGAATCGGGACTGTACCCAAAAACCACCTGTTTACACGACTCAGTAGAGCCGTGGTAGGGTGGAAATCAAAGCACAGTGGGAGACACACAAGACTCTATGACGATCTCGAGTCAACAGACTAAGCTGTACCAGTGTCACCAGAGAACTGCCATCTGACGTGAGGTATAATACCATCTGGGAGTTCTCGGCGAGTCCGTTCAGTGTACCCAGTCTCCATTGAGCACCCGCATACCATCTCTGATGTCAAACACCAATGGATATGGGATCATCCATCGCCTATCACATGGGTCGAGAAGATATACGCTTGTCTACTCTGGAATATCGATGCCCCGTCTCGATATTCCCACGACTAGGAACATTGAAGGATGTACTCATTGACTACCCAGGCCCCCACTAGTATGATCTACATCATAGTCCTGGAAGTCGAGTACACATCCTAAGGGCTTTATCAACATGTAATAGAGAGACAGAAAGTATACATGTTAAGATAAAGAGCAACCTGATAGCATACTATCATGTCGAGCAAGAAAGTCCTACCTATATATGTCCCAGCATCCACTACAATATACATCCTATGTACAGTAATGGCCTCTAGGGCATACATATAACTAACAATCTCCCACTTGCACTAGGGCCATCTATAGCAGTGGTTACAGTATCTAATACTAAACCATCCCATATAAGTCTCTCTCTGGGAAAAAGCCTTTGTGAGTGGATCCGCCGTGTTATCCTCTGAGTCTTCCCTCCTAACCTCGATCACCCTGGAGATCAATTATCTCCATGATCAGGTGATGCTGCCTCAGAATATGTCTGGTTCACTGATGGGACCAGGGTTCCTGGGCCAAAGCCATACTTCCATTGTCACACAATGGCAGGAACCTAGTTCATCTTATGAACCATTATACACCCAAACTGCCTCTTTGGTAGTATATTTAATAGCGATGTTACCAGCCTTTATCGTCTAGTTTGCCACGGTATCTAGCTTGGAACTCTTCCAACATACCATCTCTTCACTGAGGGTAAAGACAATGCCTGCGACTGACATTCAGTCGTGCTTATCAGTCTGGAACCTTTCCAGTGATTCTCCCCAGGATCAACTGATAATATCTCACTACAACTAGTGAGAATCCTAAAATCCATTTAGATCTATCTCATAGATCCAAAACCCAGGATTTAGGAGGTATCACTTTGATCCTATATGGAGAATCCATGTGATAAGAGGAGATTGACCGAGCGTAGCATAGGAAACTCTTTTCCTATCAAAAGTATGTTGTCCACGTACAATACGAGGATGACCACCTTACTCTCTACTACCTTTTTGTATATACAAGGTTCACCTACCATTTTGATGAAGTCAAACTTTTTGACTATCTCATCAAAACAGATGTTCCAACTCCGCGATGCTTGCTTTATTCTGTAAAGCAACTTGCAAACGTTTCCGCTGCTCCCACTGTTTACGAAGCCCTCTGGCTGTGTTCTTATAGACGTTCTCTTCTAAATTATTATTTAGAAAAGTAGTCATGGCACCCAACCACCAGATATCGTAGTCATGGTATGTAGCAATGGCAAGTAGGATCCGGATGGACTTAAGCATAGCCACCGGAAAAAGGTTTCATCATTATCCACGCCTGGTCGATGACGAAAACCTTTAACAAGTCTATCTTTGAAAGTCTCAACTTTTCCATCTACACCAAGTAATCTTCTCAAGATATACTTGCTCCTGATGGGGATTTAACCGTTCAGATATAGCAACCAAAGTCCATACTTTGTTGGTGTACATGGATTCCATCTCAGATCGCTAAGCATACAGCCATTCTTACAGAGTCCCTACTCTCGATGGCCTGCTAGAAACTAGTTGGGCCATCATCTCATGATGCATTCCTCGCTCCCACTGTCATCGAGAAACCAAAGTATCTCTCAGGCAGATGAGGAACCCTACCAGATCGGCGGAGAGGCTGAGGTTCGTCGAGGACTATTGAATCCTTTGGTTCTGTCAAATCATCTGCTGCAGTTTGTATAGCTGGAACCTTTCCAGTTCTACAGAACTGACCTTGCCTCGATCTTGTCCGGATTTTGCTTTTGACATAGGCCGGACAATCCCAAATCTTAACATACTTAAGAGATAGGTTCTTCCCATACCATATCTTATATGGAGTGGTAAGCACTGATTTGATTCGAACCCAATTCAATAGGTATGCAGCTACTCAAGTGCATAACCCTCAAAAAGAAATAGGTAACTCAGTAGTACTCATTATAGAGCGCACCATATCTCATAGGGTGCGATTGCTCCGCCCTGATACACCGTTGTGCTGTGGTATAATCAGAGGAGTAACACCGAGAGATAGAATCTCATTCTCCTTTAGAATAGTCCAAGAATTCCATGCACAAGTATTCTCCTCCCTGATCTCATCATAGGACATAATACTTATACCCGTATTTTGGTTCTCTACTTCTAACTTATATTCTGTGAATTTCACAAAAGTTTCGGACATGTGTTTCAACAGGAACATGTGTCCGAATCTTGAGAGATCATCAGTGAATGTAAGGAAGTACAAAGAACCAGTCTTGGCATATGTAGACTGGGGACCTTTATACATCATTATGTATCAGTCCCAAGAGTTCACTAACTCTTTCCCTGTTTCCAGTAAACGGAGCTATGGTCATCTTATCTTTGTGACATGACTGGCAAGTTTCATAAGATGTAAATGCAAACTGATTTAAATATGCATCTAAAATGTAACTTAAGCTAGTTGGGTCACATTGATATGACCTAGTCTACAATACCTCAAGAAGGAATCGTTCATTTCTGAACTCTTCTTCTTGTGTGTGTTCTGTATACTAGGAACTGTAGTTTGATTCAGAACGTCAATGCTTTTAGATAACGTGCCTGAACCGATATAGGAAATGTACAAAACATTATTCAACAATAGAAAATTATATCCTTCTTTAGTAAATAAAGAGATTGATATGATATTGTATATCAGGTTCGGTATCTAATAGCATTTGT
The DNA here is from genome assembly GCA_030015575.1 of Agapanthus africanus. Lineage (NCBI taxonomy): Eukaryota > Viridiplantae > Streptophyta > Magnoliopsida > Asparagales > Amaryllidaceae > Agapanthus > Agapanthus africanus. Next base: position 441,622,647 of record CM057344.1, read on the forward strand.
TCAGAATCAATGTAGTGGTAATACAGGGTGACAGTGACCAACAGACTTGGCTGCAACACTTGCACCGTTTTCTGTCTCATGAAACTTATCACCCGTTCTTAGTTCTCTACCTTTCTGTAGCCCTATGTAACAGATTATATATTTGGGATCCTGATCCGGTATCAAATACCCAGGATGCAGAGGATACTGAGAAACAGTTCTTTATAATGAACACACGCGAAGGAGATGCATCTCATGCACTTTCTTCGTTTGGGCGGCATGGGAATTCTGGTATTCCTCTATTTCCTGCTCTGTCTTATAACAATTATAAGTTGGAGCGAAACCAACGTTCCCCAGCTCAGTATAACAAGCGGGCTCGGTCAATACATCCATATTATTATCTTGATTAAGGCGTGATATGATTGCTACCAGGAGAGAGAGAGAGAAGAAAACACTCTGCGTGCGCTCTTGCAAGATTAGATTGGTTATTTATTTTATCTAATCAGTATGGCTCCCATTGTTTTTATCAAATCTTCCTTCAAACCTTAAAAGGAAAGACTAGCCGGGATTAATTACACTCTACAAGTTCGCCAATCTTTCAGCCAGGCCAGTGTCGGTACTTTGAGGGAGGTTCCCCGTGCTTTCGTACGGACCTAATTACAATAAACCTCGTTTTCTCATAGGCGTAACCCCGTTTGCACCTTTCTAGACACCTACTTGATCGGCTAATTGTAAAGTGCAAAACTCTCCCAGGAGTAACAATTACTCGCAGTGGGTATCGGGATCCAACTATGTAACACCTTGAAATTCGTTTAGAATGTTTTCGCGTTAATTAGCAAGTGTGCGTGTTTTTCAAAAAAAAAAAAGGATATCCTATTTTCCTTCTTGGCTAGTGGTCTTTTGTGTTGTGAAGTGTTTTTATGGATATATATATATATATAGGGTTGTTAATTATTTTTAGTTGTGTTTACCCTAATTGGAAATTTTGTTAGTGTACACATGCACACTTAGCACATTTTTGTGACTTTGGTTAAAAGTGTATCATGTTAACCCTTTTTCTTTTCTTGCATGGTTTTACTTATCCCACCCATTTAAGCAAGTCAAAACCTTTTTTTTATAATGCAAATTCAAATAGAAATGAAGGTATGGTGGTTAGGCAGGGGATTTGACCTTGTTTGACCTTTGCTTCTCTCTCTTTTCTCTCTCTTTCCCTCACTTCTGAGCTCCAGCAGAAAGAGAAGCAGCAACAACACCATTTTCTTCATTTCTCTCTTCTCTTTTCATTTCTCATTAAACCCCCATTCACACCCTACTCAAAACAACACTTTTCCTTCACAAACCATAGACAAAAAAATGAGCTTTTGAGGCGTTTGGTGGTGGATCTGCACACTTGAGGAAAAAGCAGGGATTTTTAGTGTTTCTTAAGGTGTTTTGAAGGTATTAACTCACCCTTAACACCCCATTTTGATAACTTGTAGTATTTCTAGCAAAATACCACTTTTTATGCATATTTTGTGCTATATAAAGAGATTTAGTGAGGCTGTGATAAAAATTAACTTTTTATGGCTTGATTAGCTTGGTAATGTGATATTAGTGTGGTTTTGGACTTCGGTTTGTTTCAGATTTCACAAAAATACCCTAAAGTATCATTTTAGTGTAAGGTGTGACTTTTAGCTTGAAATTGGGTTCTGTTGAAACTGCTACTACCCGGGGTGTTTCAGAATAAAATTATAATTACTGGGATATACACAGTATGTCTGGAGTGCACACACCAAACCCGGGAGCCCAACCTCCTACCCAGGCCGCCGAAAACTCATTATGGCCGCAATTTGCGGCCAGATGGGAGAATGGTGGGTTGGGGTTTTGGTGGTTGGTGTCTGCTGGTATTTGGAGTGTGTTGGTATATTTATTTTTATAAAAATCTTTCTGTATCAAAATCTGGAAACTATTACCCTATTTTCCGTATTTTAAATCTCCGCGACACACGTGATACGTGTGTGGTTTTGGGTTGTGCTGCGTATCGCGACGCGTCAGGTTAGCTTCAGGAGCGTGATCACATGTTTTAGCGTATCGCACACACGCGCGCTTGGGTTGCAACGCGGGGTTCTAGTTTGACCTTAATATTTCGTTTTTGGTAGAATTAAGCTTATGTGTGTGTTATATTGTGTAAATCTAGGTTCGCAGGCGAGTGAGACGGACGCTGCGAAGAAGGGAAAACAAGTCGTCGGCTACACTTAGCGCGAGACTTCGGTGAGTAGATTTAACATCTACGGGGATATCGCCCGCATGGCGTTCTACGTCAGGGCTGATAGGACTTTATAGCTACACCTTGCATTTACCTACATTGACTGTTCATGGATACTGTTGTTGCATACTGCATTCCCTGCTACATGTATGAAAACTTAGAATTGATAGAACACCGCACTATTACTAACGATTTATGTTACACGAGCACTAATCTGCATGATACACACACACCGTTAGTAATTGCCATGACACACTCACTGTAGAATTGCCATGATCATTATACTGTAGTTCATTTCACATATGATTCGATATGATTTTCATAGAAATTGGAAGCCGCATACTGTCTTTGAAAACTGAACTATCTTAAGAAACGCGGTTTCCCCCTTGTACCTATATTATGATGACTTGATGTACATAGCACATCGTATTTGATTTACTCATTGGTGTTGGATTTTCATGTGATTTCTGGTTTTGAGGACCGTGGAATTATTTAAGAAAAGATGCACTATTTGAAAACCCGGTTCCTCATGATATGATATTTTGGTGCATCCACCACGCGTTTTCTCGGTGCTGAGACGTGTGCTTGAAACCCGATTCGAGGAGTGGATGGTCCATTTGCGGGTTCGTGGTGGACCCGGTATGGTTCCTCTCGGCAAGATGATCGATGGACTTTGCCGATTGAGCCTGGAGGTGTGCGAGTACCTACCGGTGATTGGTTGGACCTGGCGGTTATCCGGAGGATACTGACCAGAGTCGAGAGATGGATGCGGGATGATCCGTACTGCCGGGGCCGAGGGCCGATACCGTAGACGGAGCCCGTGGGCTGATCCGGACTTACGGAGCCCGATATATGAGGATTTGCGTGTCGATGCTGGACACGAGTATTTATGATATTTTGGGTGCCGATGTTGGGCACTCGTGATTCTCAGAGATGTACAGGATTTGAGGGCCGAGGAGAGTGTCGGCACCTGCGTTTATTTGGGATTTGGGTGCAGTTTGGGCACCGACTATTTTTCCACGATTGATATTTCGTGTAGATGTTGTTTATCCCATGCTCAACAGTGATTATCATGTATCTCATCCTGTAGTTATTTTACCTGACAGAGCATTTGCATGATTATTGCACTTACTGCTTGTCGCATATAGATTTACCTGCTAGCATCTGATAGCGTAGCGCAGTACGTGCATGCTCGTGATTACCTTTATATGTTATCTCTATTCACGAGTTGGCAACTCACCCCCGTTGTGTCACAGTATTTGCATGTTGCCCCTCAGAGTAGTCGCGGCAGGCCGCCTCTTTGCATCTTTTGGCTTCAGATACCATTACAGTTGGTGCGAGAGCTATTTTGCTATTTAGGTGGGTTGTGGTATCTGGTTACTTTTATTGTACACACTTTTGTATCTAGTATTCTCCATCTACCATATATATACTTGACTTAGAGACAGTGTGAGGACGATGATGTATATTTTTGTATTCTGGTGTCGAGCTCGTGGGAGCCGACTTTTTATTTGCAGTTATTATTCTGGGATGTTACTTCTTGCTCATTCTTCGCTACGGCGTCGTATATTACTCTTGTGGTGATGGTTTCCGCCGTTGGGCGTGATTGCTCCCGGTTGGGGATGCTTTGTTCATTATATCTCATTTTCAGTTATATCCTGTTTTTACCCGATTTTCGGGGTTACTTTTTACAAAGGAAATACTGCCAAAATTATTATAAGGATAATTTAACTTTTAAAAGAACCTCATTGAACTAATTAAGGTCCTCTAAATATTTTTAATTAAATGTTTTCAACACTCACTACTTTTTAAATGGTTTTGATTTCTGGGTTCGGCTTACTTAGTCGCGTTACGCCTGTAGACGTAGCGTGGTTAAGTGCCGGTCTCGAGTCGAAATACTCGGGTCGTGAAAAAGTTGGTATCAGAGCGTAGGTTTTACCTTTCGGAGTGTTCCTAGGATGACCCTGGTATGATGGAGTAGGTAGCTGAAGCAGAGTGGCGTAGCGTGCGTATGTTCCGCGGCATACTCACGACACGGTACTCCGCCAAGGCGACCTTAGGACTTATTGATTTAAATTCCTTTTGAGTATATACATTCTTGCGATTCGATTTCTGCATCCTTATCGAATCCTATTTTCCTTTCAGCCATTATGCCGCCAAAGACTACGAGGACGCAGAGAGTGGCCGCGAGGGCCGAGATTCGAGTTGATTCGTCGGAGACGAGGACTGATCCGGGCAGTACACGGTTGTACCCGAGCAGGTTGTTCCTCCCGTGACAGATCAGATCACCACGCTAGGGGCTGGTATGCAGGAGATGCGCCAGACGGTGGGATCCAGCATGCAGGAGATGCGCCATATGATAGGATCGCTAGTTGAGACGCTTCGAGCGCAGCGACCAGAGGTAGCTCCACCCATTACAGAGACCGTGATGGTACCTACCGCACAGCCAGTTGCCCCTGCAGCTACGGAGGTGATTACAGTATCGCTATCAGAGTTCATGAGGCTGAAGCCTCCGGTCTTCACAGGCACCGATGCAGCCGAGGACCCACAGTCCTTCATTGATAGGATGGCTCAGATATGTCGTTCCCTCAGATGCGCAGATGCGCAGATGCGAGATGGGTTGAGTTCGCGAGCTTTCGCCTAGAAGGTCTTGCGCAGAAATGGTGCGAATCAGTCGAGAAGGGCAGAGCAGCAGGTCTTCCTCCTATGACCTAGACAAAGTTCGTGGCGCTATTGCTTGCCCGCTTTCTTCCCCTGAGTGTCAGAGATGTTAGAGCACGCAGGTTCGAGTCCTTACGCCAGACTCCGGAGATGTCAGTGGTAGAGTATGATGTGCTGTTCACAGAGCTATCTATCTATGCGCCGTATCTAGTGGATACCGTGGAGTTACGAGTTAAGAGATTTTTTCGAGGCTTGCTTACACCACTGTTCCTTGCGATCAGGGCGCAGCACTACGAGACATATGCAGCAGCAGTAGATGCAGCTCTATTAGTCGAGGAGCGCCTTGCTGAGACTTCGGTAGTTCCAGAGCCGAAGAGAGTTCGTACTGGTATATCAGCACGGAGACAGACATTCAGACACCGCGACAGGTATCGTTCAGGCACAAGGAGTGGCAGAGATTCGGGACGAGGCCAGATGTTTAGTTCGTATCCACGGGAGAGTCAGCAGTCGTCGCGAGGTTGCTATAGATGCGGCAGTTTACTTCACCTCGTCAGAGATTGTCCTGAGATACACCGGAGGGAGATAGCAGCACCGCACATCACCTTACCACCTTCACCACCCCAGAGGGCGTTGCTTGTTGTTCCTACTGTTACTCCACGTCAGACTCATACACAGAGAGGTCGTGGGCGAGGAGGAGTCGCTCAGAGGGGACGGGATGACCGAGGCAGAGGACAGTCAGTCACAGGTGGAGGGCAGGCACGAGTTTTTGCTTTGACGCATCAAGACGCGAAGGCGTCCAATGCGGTGGTCTCAGGTATCCTTCCAGTATGTTCTATTGATGCACACGTATTGTTCGATCCCGGATCCACACACTCGTACGTATCTACACACTTCGTGCCGAGTTTGGATAGAGAGTCCAGTTTGCTTGATCAGCCGCTTGTTGTGACTACTCCTGTGGGAGAGTCGTTTGTTGTTAGGCACGTGTTCCGATCCTGTACTGTCTGTATTGGCGAGAGAGAGTTGCCTGTCGATTTGATCCTTCTTGAGATGTTGGACTTCGACGTTCTTTTGGGCATGGATTGGTTAGCCACGTGCTATGCTTCTGTGGACTGCCGTGAGAAGACAGTTAGATTTTGTTTTCCCGGCGAGTCGGTTTTTGTTGTGTTGGGGGACCGTGGTGCCACCCCCACACTGTGTGATTTCTTCTCTTCGCGCTGGACAGCTTTTGAGGAAAGGATGTCAGGGATTTCTCGCCTATGTTTGTGATACTAGAGCTACAGAGGTTCCTCTGGACCAGGTCCCGGTTGTTAGCGAGTTCCCTGATGTGTTCTCTGACGAGCTTCCTGGGCTACCGCCCGAGCGCGACATTTCTTTCTGTATTGATTTGGTTCCTGGCGCGGGGCCTATTTCTATACCGCCTTATCGGATGGCCCCGGCGGAACTTCGAGAATTGAAGGGTCAGTTGCAAGATTTGCTGGACAAGGGACTTATTCGACCCAGTGTTTCTCCTTGGGGTGCTCCAGTCCTGTTCGTCAAGAAGAAGGACGGCAGTTTACGTCTGTGTATCGACTATCGCCAGCTGAACAGGGTTACAGTGCGGAACAGATATCCTTTGCCCCGTATCGACGATTTGTTCGACCAGCATCAGGGGGAAGGATACTTTTCGAGGATCGATTTGCGATCAGGCTATCATCAGCTGCGGGTTCGACAGGAGGACATTCCTAGGACAGCTTTCCGCACGCGCTACGGCCAATACGAGTTTTTGGTGATGTCGTTCGGACTCACCAATGCGCCAGCAGCATTCATGGATTTGATGAACCGTATTTTCCGGCCGTATCTTGATCTGTTCATCATTGTATTCATTGACGATATTCTGGTGTATTCTCGGAGTAGAGAGGAGCACGAGCAGCACCTGCGGATTACACTGCAGACCTTGAGAGAGCATCAGCTTTTCGCTAAATTCTACAAATGTGCTTTCTGGCTGGACAGCGTAGACTTCTTGGGGCACGTGATTTCACGAGACGGTATATGTGTAGACCCGAGGAAGATCGAGGCCGTTCGGAGTTGGCCCAGACCCACATCAGTTACGGAGATTCGCAGCTTTCTAGGGCTGGCCGGCTACTACAGGCGATTTGTGCAGGATTTCTCTCGCATTGCAACATCCTTGACCGGGTTGACCCGGAAGGGAGTTCCTTTCATTTGGACAGAGGAGTGTGAGCACAGTTTTCAGCAGTTACGGGCTCTACTGACTACGGCGCCAGTATTATCATTACCTTCAGAGTCAGGTGGATTTGTGGTATATTGTGATGCTTCTCTAGTGGGGCTAGGGTGTGTTCTGATGCAGCATGACAGGGTGATCGCGTATGCTTCGCGGCAATTGAAGAAATATGAACAGAACTACCCCACTCACGATTTGGAGATGGCTGCAGTGGTTTTTGCACTTAAGATCTGGCGACATTACCTATACGGTGATTCGTGCCAGATATTCACTGATCACAAGAGCTTAAAGTATATATTCCAGTAGCGAGACCTGAACCTTAGACAGCGCCGATGGATGGAGTTAGTGAAGGACTACGACTGCGAGATCTTGTACCACCTGGGCAAGGCTAATGTAGTGGCGGATGCTTTGAGTAGGAGGCCCGGAGGTAGTCTATGTCGTTTGAGCGCAGTGCAGAGGCCGTTGTCGGCAGATTGGCAGATCTTATGCGACAGCCGGGTACAGTTCGAGTTTACACCGATCGGAGGACAGATTGTGCATATTCGTGCACGCCCATAGTTGCTTGACCGTATATATGAGGCACAGCACAGTGATGACCGTTGTTCAGAGATCAGAACGCAGATGGGACAGGGCAGATTTTCCGAGTTCGTGATCGATGATTAGAGGATACTACAATTTGGGACCAGATTGTGCATACCAGATGCTGAGGGACTGGGGTGTGAGATTCTCGAGGAGGCACATCGATCGGTGTATAGTGTTCATCCAGATTCCACCAAAATGTACCACGATTTGAGAGATGTTTACTGGTGGGACGGGATGAAGAGGGACATCGCAGATTTTGTATCGAGATGCCTGACTTGTCAGCAAGTCAAGGCTGAGCATCAGAGGCCCACGGGAGAGCTACAGCGTTCCCCATTCCGGAGTGGAAATGGGAACAGATTTGTTTGGACTTTATTATGGGTCTACCCAGGACTAGTCGAGGGTATGACTCCGTCTGGGTGATCGTGGATCGTTTGACGAAAGCGGCTCACTTCCTACCGGTGAAGACGACTTTCGGATTTGCTCAATATGCCCAGATTTATATTGATGAGATTATACGACTACACGGAGTTCCGACATGTATTGTGTCCGACAGAGGCACCCAGTTTACCAGCCGACTATGGCAGAGGCTTCAGGAGGCTTTGGGCACCCGCTTGAGTTTCAGCACAGCATTTCATCCGCAGACCGACGGACAGTCAGAGCGGACTATTCAGACTCTCGAGGACATGCTCAGAGCGTGCGTATTAGACTTCGGAGGTAGCTGGGATCATCATTTGCCCCTAGTAGAGTTCTCCTATAACAACAGCTACCAGCAGACCATTCAGATGGCACCGTTTGAGGCTCTTTATGGGAGGAGATGTAGATCGCCCGCCTGTTGGACAGAGCTCAGTGAGAGCAGTATCTTAGGGCCGCAGATTGTGGAGGAGACGACCGCGAAGATCCAGTTGATTCGCGATAAGATGAGAGCAGCCCAGAGTAGGCAGAGATCTTATGCGGACCGTCGTCGGCGCAGACTTGAGTTTTTTGTTGGTGATCATGTTTTCTTGAGGGTCTCCCCAATGAAAGGTGTGATGAGATTTGGGAAGAAGGGGAAGCTTAGTCCCAGGTATGTGGGCCCCTTCGAGATCCTCGAGCGAGTTGGTGCGGTTGCGTATCGTTTAGCCCTTCCGCCCAGTTTTCTAGACGTGCACCCGGTATTTCACGTTTCGATGCTCCGCAGATATCTTCATGATCCCTCGCATGCGATTCAGCACCCGACGATCCAGCTTGAGCATGACCTTTCCTATGCAGAGCAGCCGGTGATGATCTTGGATCGACAAGTGAAGAAATTGAGATCGAAGGACATACCGTCAGTCAAGGTACTTTGGCGTGGCCAGAGCGGCGAGGAGGTCACTTGGGAGACCGAGAGCGAGATGAGGAAGAGGTATCCCCATCTTTTTGAAGGTACGTATTGTTAGATTTTTAAATTCGGGGACCGAATTTCTTTAAGGGGGGTAGATTGTAACACCATGAAATTCGTTTAGAATGTTTTCGCGTTAATTATCAAGTGTGCGTGTTTTTCAAAAAAAAAAAACGGATATCCTATTTTCCTTCTTGGCTAGTGGTCTTTTGTGTTGTGAAGTGTTTTTATGGATATATATATATATATATATATATATATATATATATATATATATATATATATAGGGTTGTTAATTATTTTTAGTTGTGTTTACCCTAATTGGAAATTTTGTTAGTGTACACATGCACACTTAGCACATTTTTGTGACTTTGGTTAAAAGTGTATCATGTTAACCCTTTTTCTTTTCTTGCATGGTTTTACTTATCCCACCCATTTAAGCAAGTCAAAACCTTTTTTTTATAATGCAAATTCAAATAGAAATGAAGGTATGGTGGTTAGGTAGGGGATTTGACCTTGTTTGACCTTTGCTTCTCTCTCTTTCCCTCACTTCTGAGCTCCAGCAGAAAGAGAAGCAGCAGCAACACCATTTTCTCCATTTCTCTCTTCTCTTTTCATTTCTCATTAAACCCCCATTCACACCCTACTCAAAACAACACTTTTCCTTCACAAACCATAGACAAAAAATGAGCTTTTGAGGTATTTGGTGGTGGATCTGCACACTTGAGGAAAAAGCAGGGATTTTTGGTGTTTCTTAAGGTGTTTTGAAGGTATTAACTCACCCTTAACACCCCTTTTAGATAACTTGTAGTATTTCTAGCAAAATACCACTTTTCATGCATGTTTTGTGCTATATAAAGGGCTTTAGTGAGGTTGTGATAAAAATTAACTTTTTATGGCTTGATTAGCTTGGTAATGTGATATTAGTGTGGTTTTGGACTTGGGTTTGTTTCAGATTTCACAAAAATACCCTAAAGTATCATTTTAGTGCAAAGTGTGACTTTTAGCTTGAAATTGGGTTCTGTTGAAACTGCTACTACCCGGGGTATTTCAGAATAAAATTGTAATTACTGGGATATACACAGTATGTATGGAGTGCACACACCAAACCCGGGAGCCCAACCCCCTACCTATGCCGCCGAAAAACTCATTCTGGCCGCAATTTGCGGCCAGATGGGAGAATGGTGGGTTGGGGTTTTGGTGGTTGGTGTCTGCTGGTATTTGGAGTGTGTTGGTATATTTATTTTTATAAAAATCTTTCTGTATCAAAATCTGGGACCTATTACCCTATTTTCCGTATTTTAAATCTCCACGACACACGTGATACGTGTGTGGTTTTGGGTTGTGCTGCGTATCGCGACGCATCAGGTTAGCTTCAGGAGCGTGATCACACGTTTTAGCGTATCGCGCACACGCGCGCTTGGGTTGCAACGCGGGGTTCTAGTTTGACCTTAATATTTCGTTTTTAGTAGATTTGAGCTTATGTGTGTGTTATATTGTGTAAATCAAGGTTCGCAGGCGAGTGAGACGGACGCTGCAAAGAAGGGGAAGCAAGTCATCGGCTACACTTAGTGTAGCGTCTTGAAAAGTCGTTTTGGTGTTTTCCTGAAAATCGGTGAAAATTCGGTATTTTTCCGAAAACCGTCTTTTTTGTTATTTTGCAGTTTAGGACTAATTATACCTAAAATGGATAGGTAATTGCTTGTTTTTAGTAGCTAATGAGTTACTTATTAAATTTTGGTCATTTAAAAATTTTCCCCTATTTTTCAATTTTTTAATATTATTTTAAGCCGATAAGAAAATACATTAAATTAGCGATAAATACAAATTTAAATGGGCTAAATTTAAGCTTTAAAATCATGTTAATTAAAATCTAGTTGTAATATAAATTTTTAGTATTTTATTTTAAGTTTTAACTAATTTTTAAGATGGAAAACGAAATTTATTGAAATTAAGCTTAAACTTGCAATTTTGGACTTGTAGGGGGTCTTTTTGCAAAAAATTTTTTGTGGACTCTCACACACACATCCTCACATCTCCTTGGCTGTCCCAAACTGCAGAAAATTCCCCCTCTCTCTTTTGTTTTAAAATTCTTTTGTTAAGGATGAATTGAGTTGAATGTGTATGTTTAAAATATTGTATGTTGAAGGTATGGTGCTTTGACTTTGAGGGGGGTTGACCATGACTTTTTCCATACGCCCACACCACTCCCCTCTCCCTCCTCTGGCCGAAATCTGCAGCCCCTCCCCTCTTCATCATTTTTCTTTTCATCTTGTTCAAAAATTCATCAAGTTGCTCCAAAATTCAAGCTAAAACTCACAAATTAAAACCCCATTCTTCATCCCTTTTTCCTTCACCTCTCTTGCTTGGAATCATGGTGCTAGGAGGCCATCATTGAGGCAAATTTCTTCTTGCTAGATCCATAGATTTGAGGTATAATTTCTACTCTTTTAAGTTAATATGGTTAGAATTCTTTAATCTAGTTGTTTAGTGTTAATTTTAGTGTTAATCCTAATCTAGTTTTTTTTAAAGTTAATGGTTGAATTAAACTAGGGTTTCTTGAAACCATATTTTAGTCAATTAAATCTTTTTAATTAACCTAGTTGTTTACTTAACCAATTTATATGGTTACTTTGCTTAAGTGGCTTCATATTAGGCTAATCTATGTTAAACTTGTGTGAAATTTTCATTAAGATTGCTAATTACCAAAATCAAGAAAAGGTTTGTGTATGGAATGTGGGTTTTGATGCATGGTAAAGGGGTTAATTTAATTGTAGTGGCTTTCTAATGGTTTAATTTGGATATTTGTGTGATAATGTGTGCACTTTGTCGCAAATTGTCGATGTTTGCACCAAATTTGCAAACTTCTAGCTTACTAGGTTTTTATTATATTATTGTGGCGATTTAGTTGCGATATCTTGATGATATTGTTGGCTTATCCTATGACATTTAGGATGCGTGAGTGCGGATTTTTGAATAGTCGGGTTTTAGTTTTGCCGGGCGACCAAATCGGCGATTTTTGCAGTTTTTGCGATTTTCGCGTGTGTTCCGCGCACCTTGTGCACGTTGTACCTAGCTTGTGAACGTTAGAATTTTCGTTTGGGTTTTGCGTCATTCTTGATATGTAACCTTATGTTTGGTATTGATGTAAATTCCAGGTTCGGTCGCGGAGACGTCAGACGCGGCTCGAAAGGGGAAAGCGGTGATTGGACACAGCTAGCTAGGGATTCCGGTGAGTAGATGTAACATCTACGGGGGACTATCGTTGGATGGCGCAAGCCGCCCGATAGTTTTAGTGACTCAAAAGATTCTTAGTGATGTTAGTAATTAGGGGTGTAATACTTATATGATTATTTGCTGCATCCATGCCTTATATTGATATACATATGCGAACCCTTTTTATAGGACACCTGCACCATTGCCAGGGTTTTTATATGCAGCACGAGCACTATTCATGCTTACACACACGCCCTGATAATTGCCATGCCACCACACTAGATAACCTATAATTTGAAACCTTTTATTAATTGATGCTTAAACCTGTGCTATTGCCTTTAATTCCTTAAAATGAAATCGTAGGATTGCTATTCATGTGCATGTGCTTCATCATATTATTTGTTCATGCCTAATCTATTATTCACACATCGCAACTTGATCATTGATACCATATGCATTCATTATCATTGACATATGCGCTTATGAGGATTTCTTGAGATTTTATGATATTTCTGGATTTCGGGGGAAAGCCGCAAAATTTCTAAACTTATTATGTTTTTAAAATATGTAATTGCGGTTTTCTAGTGATGTAAAGTGTCGTCCACCATGAGTTTGCTGTGGTTTTCGAGATCCGTGTCGAGGAGTGGAGGAACCGTCACGGGTACATGGTGGGCCCGGTATGGTACCCCAGGGCAAGATGAATGTGGTGTTGACGTTGAGCCTGGCAGGGGACAGATTACCTACCGGTGACTGTTTGGCACGGCGGATATCCAGAGGATACCGACCGTGGCCGCGAGATGATGAGATTTTGATATTGAGCTGGGTCAGCCGGATGGCTGAAGCCAGAGATACTATGACATGGATATATGAGATTTTTGATAGTTTTGAGGTGTCGTTGCTGGACACAGATTCTTGTTGATTCTAGTGGTATTATGCTGGTATTTCAAAAGAGATTCCTAAAGGAAAAACATGATTCTTATACTTACACATTCAGATCATGAGTTGACTCGCATTGCATTCATACCTGCTAGTATATTCATATTGCATACATACTTGCCATTATGTCCTCCCTTACCAGTATTTAGATGCTAGGATGCTTGTGTGCATGCATACGATAGCCTGTGTAGATGTTATTTATTACTCACGAGTTGGCAACTCACCCCCGTTGTGCCATAGCCTTTTGCAGGTCCGCTCCGTCAGTGCAGTAGCGGCGGGCGCTCTTGTTTCTTTTGCCTGGACTCGAGGTTTTGCTCTTAGGTGGGTTATATTATGATTTTTGCACCACCTTGTATATTTTATGTATCTAGAGTACTCCATCTACTGTATCTACCAGTATTGTTGTATATTGACCTAGAGATGAGACTGTGAGGTTTGTGGACTTTTATGCTGTATTTTGGGGTCGAGCTCACTTGAGTCGACATGCTGTTTTTCTTATGCTTCATTATGATTATTTCGCATGTTGTTGCTTTATATTGCGTGGGATTTGTGACCGCCTTGTGGCGAAGAGCTAGCTCTCGCTTGGGGATGCCTTATTTGTTGGATTCATATATATTCTTGTTGTACCCATTTTGGGGGCCAGTATTTACAAACGAGACTCTGCCGAAATTTTCGGAAAAATTTGCATTGTTTTAAAAAAAAGGTTTTTATGTGACTTATTGATAAACTCGTTTTCAATTGATTGGGTTCTCTTCACTCTTTTGCTTATTTGGTTTTGGTTTCTGGGCTTTGGCTTACTTATTTTACGGACGCCTTGAGACGTTTCGTAAACTTAAGTGCCAGTCACGTTCCGTACCCTGCGGGTCGTGACAAAGTTGGTATCAAAGCGGTAGGTTTTACCTTTTTGAGTGTAGGATGACCCTTGGTAGATGGAGTAAGTGACTTAAGTAGGGTAACGTAGCGTGTGTATGTCCGCGGCATACTTGCGATACGGTACTCCGCCTAAGTGACTTTAGGATATACTTTCTTGAAAATTCCTTCTTCAATTCCGTGTATCCTATGATCCTATTGCACTGTTCTTATCATCCTGTTCTTGTAACAGCCACTATGCCGCCGAAGGCTACGAGGGCACAGAGGGCTGCCGCCCGAGGCGAGATTCGAGCTGGCTCGTCCGAGACTAGGACTGAGCAGGGTGGTATGCCTACGCCGCAGGGACAGACCGATCCACCTTCCCCAGGCCGTATGGATAGGCTCGAGACTGGTATGGAGGAGTTGCGACAGATGATGGGGAGTATGCAGGAGCTATGTCAGATGGTAGGATCCCTAGTTGCAGCCAGTCGTACACCGAGGCCGGATGACGTACCTACTACATCACAGACGACCATGATACCTGCTCCTACTATTACCACCGTGACCATCCCGGTTTCACTACAGGATTTCATGAGGCTGAGACCTCCAGTATTCACCGGCACCAAGGCAGCGGAGGATCCCCAGACGTTCCTTGACAGTTTAGCCAGGATCTGTCGTTCGCTGAGATGTTCGGATGATCGATGGGTAGAGCTTGCGAGTTTCCGACTAGAGGGTCTCGCGCAGACATGGTGGGAGTCAGTCTTGAGAGGTCGAGCTGCAGGTCTACCGCCTATGACTTGGGCCGAGTTTACAGCGGTCTTTCTAGCTCGTTTCCTCCCAGAGAGCGTTCGTGACGCCAGAGCTCGCAGCTTCGAGGCCTTAGTCAAGACACCTGGGATGACGGTGTCTGAGTATGACATCCGGTTTACACAGTTATCCCGATATGCTCAGTATTTGGTGGATACCGAAGAGAAGATGGTGAAGAGGTTTGTACAGGGACTTGATGCCCAGCTATATCTTGCCATTGGCGCCCAGCACTACGATACTTATTCAGCTGCTATGGATACAGCATTACGGATGGAGGCACGCATATCACAGACTTCGGCCGTTTCTGGGCCGAAGAGGATTCGCACCGATGTACCGTCTCAGAGGCAGCGCGCCAGATTCTTTCCGAGAGATAGGCCTGGCAGAGGATTTGGACGGGGACAGTTATATGGTTCTTATCCCCAGGGGCAGCAGCCGTTGCCAGGGTGTTTTGGGTGCGGGAGTCTGCACCATCTTGTCAGGGACTGTCCGGCGAGACGACAGGGAGCAGCGACAGTTCCGCATATGACCCTACCACCATCACCACCCCCTCCTCAGAGAGCCCTACTTCCTACCCCAGGCGATGCTCCACGCCAGTTAGGTGCACCCAGAGGCCGTGGACGAGGCGGTCCTGTTCAGAGAGGACGAGGAGGCAGAGGCCGAGGTCGAGGTCAGCCCGCTATCGGTGGAGGACAGGCCCGAGTATTTGCTTTGACACCGCAGGATGCGCAGGCATCCAATGCCGTTGTGACAGGTACCTTGCCAGTTTGCTCTTTCGACTTCCGGGTATTATTTGACCCAGGTTCCACACATTCGTAAGTCTCTACACACTTTGCACCGATGTTGGGCCGTGAGTCGTCGTCGTTAGATCATCCGCTTGTTGTTGTTACTCCGGTAGGTGAGTCGTTTGTCGCTCGTTTTGTTTTTCGTTTGTGTTCCGTTCGTATCGAGGAGAGGGATTCATCAGTTGATTTGATTCTCCTCGATATGTTGGACTTTGATGTGCTTCTGGGCATGGATTGGCTAGCCACTTGTTATGCTTCGGTGGACTGCCGTGAGATGGCAGTCAGATTTAGCTTACCGGGAGAGCCAGTCCTTGTTGTTCAGGGAGACCACAGCGTCACCCTTCCCAATTTGATTTCGTCTCTTCGCGCTTGTCAGCTCTTGCGGAAGGGATGTCAGGGATTCTTAGCGTTTATTTGTGATACTCGAGCTGCAGAGGTTCCGTTGGACCGGGTCCCGGTTGTTTGTGAGTTCCCTGATGTTTTCCCTGATGAGCTACCTGGGCTACCGCCTGAGCTCGATGTTGAGTTCTGCATCGATTTGATTCCCGGCTCGGGGCCTATTTCTATACCGCCTTATCGGATGGCCCCGGCAGAGCTTCAAGAGCTGAAGGATCAGTTGCAGGAATTGTTAGATAAGGGGCTTATTCGACCTAGTGTTTCTCCGTGGGGTGCTCCGGTCCTGTTTGTCAAGAAGAAGGATGGAAGTTTGCGCTTATGTATCGACTTCCGCCAGCTGAACAAAGTTACCGTTCGGAACGGATATCCGTTGCCACGCATTGATGATTTGTTCGACCAGCTTCAGGGTGCGGGATATTTTTCGAGGATCGACTTGCGATCAGGATACCATCAGCTGCGAGTTCGACAGGAGGATATACCGAGGACAGCTTTCCGCACGCGCTATGGCCACTATGAGTTTTTGGTGATGTCGTTCGGACTCACCAACGCCCCAGCAGCATTCATGGATTTGATGAACCGTACATTCAGGCCGTATCTTGACTTGTTCATCATCGTGTTTATCGACGATATCTTGGTGTACTCCCGGAGCAGAGAGGAGCACGAGCAGCACTTGCAGATTACGTTACAGACTCTGAGGGAGCACCAGTTGTTCGCAAAGTTCTCCAAGTGTGCATTCTGGCTGGACAGCGTCGGATTCTTGGGTCACGTGGTTACGAGAGACGGCATTTGTATGGACCCGAAGAAGATTGAGGCTGTTCAGCAGTGGCCCCGACCTACATCGGTTACTGAGATCCGTAGTTTTCTAGGCCTGGCGGGCTACTACAGGCGTTTTGTTCAGGACTTCTCCCGTATAGCTGCACCTTTGACCGGTTTGACCCGGAAGGGAGTTCCTTTCGTTTGGACAGAGGAGTGCGAGCGCAGTTTTCAGCAGCTACGGACTTGTTTGACTACGGCGCCGGTATTATCTTTGCCTTCGGGATCAGGCGGATTTGTGGTCTACTGTGATGCTTCACGAGTGGGATTAGGATGCGTATTGATGCAGCATGGCCGGGTGATCGCATATGCTTCTCGGCAGTTGAAGAGGCACGAACAGAACTACCCTACTCACGATTTGGAGATGGCTGTAGTGGTCTTTGCACTGAAGATTTGGCGACATTACCTATACGGCGAGTCGTGTCAGATATTCACCGATCACAAGAGCTTAAAGTACATATTTCAGCAGCGAGACCTGAATCTCAGACAGCGTCGTTGGATGGAGTTGGTGAAAGACTACGACTGCGAGATCTTATATCACCCAGGCAAGGCGAATGTGGTGGCAGATGCGTTGAGTAGGAGGCCCGGGGGTAGTCTATCCTTTTTGCGCGCAGTGCAGAGGCAGTCGTCAGCAGATTGGCAGATGCTATGCGACAGCCGAGTTGAGTTCGAGTTCACTCAGACAGGGGGACAGCTCACGCATGTTTGTGCATGCCCACAGTTGCTTGACCGTATATATGAGGCACAGCGCAGTGACGACCGTTGCTCGGAGATCATGGCACAGATGGGTCAGGGCAGATTTTCCGAGTTCGTGATTGACGATCAGGGGATTTTACGATATGGATCTAGACTGTGCGTACCAGATGCTGATGGATTGCGGCACGACATTCTTGAGGAGGCACACCAATCAGTGTATAGTGTCCACCCCGGTTCCACCAAGATGTACCATGATATGAGAGAGACCTACTGGTGGGACGGGATGAAGAGGGACAATACGGAGTTCGTTTTGAGATGCCTGACTTATCAGCAAGTCAAGGCCGAGCACCAGAGGCCCGTAGGAGAGCTACAGCCGTTACCCATTCCAGAGTGGAAATGGGAGCAGCTTTCGATGGACTTCGTTGTGGGTCTACCCAGGACCAGTCGAGGGTATGACTCCATCTGGGTGATCGTAGATCGATTGACGAAAGCGGCTCACTTCCTGCCAGTGAAGACGACTTTCAGCTTCGCTCAGTATGCTCAGCTCTACATTGACGAGATCGTGCGACTACATGGCGTACCGACTTGTATTGTGTCAGATCGAGGCACCCAGTTCACCAGCCGACTATGGCAGAGACTCCAGGAGGCTTTGGGCACTCGTTTGAGCTTCAGCACAACATTTCATCTGCAGACCGAAGGACAGTCAGAGCGGACCATTAAGACTCTCGAGGACATGCTCAGAGCGTGCGTTTTAGACTTCGGCGGTAGCTGGGATCGTCATTTACCCCTAGTGGAGTTCTCCTACATCAACAGCTTCCAGGATACTATTCAGATGGCACCTTTTGAGGCATTGTATGGGAGGAGATGCAGATCGCCCGTCTGTTGGACAGAGCTCAGCGAGAGCAGTATTTTGGGGCCGCAGCTTGTTGAGCAGACGACAGCGAAGATACAGTTGATCCGAGACCGGATGAGAGCGGCTCAGAGCAGGCAGAAATCCTATGCAGACAGGCGCCGTCGCAGATTAGAGTTCGCAGTTGGCGACCATGTTTTTCTGAGAGTCTCTCCGATGAAGGGCGTGATGCGTTTTGGGCGAAAGGGGAAGCTTAGCCCTAGATTCGTAGGTCCCTTCGAGATCCTCGAGCGTGTCGGCGCTGTTGCATATCGTTTGTCTCTTCCACCCAGCTTTCCCGATGTTCACCCCGTCTTCCATGTTTCGATGCTCCGCAAGTACCTTCACGACCCTTCGCATGCGATTCAGCACCCGACAGTCCAGCTAGAGCGCGACCTTTCTTTTGCAGAGCAGCCGGTGGCCATCCTGGATCGGCAGGTGAAGAAGTTGAGATCGAAGATTATACCAACCGTCAAGGTCCTTTGGCGTAGCCCGAGCAGCGAGGAGGTTACCTGGGAGACCGAGGGCGAGATGAGGAAGAAATATCCCCATCTCTTTGAAGGTACGCGTAGTTATATTTTTAAATTCGGGAACCAAATTTCTTTAAGGGGGGAAGATTCTAGCGTCTTGAAAAGTCGTTTTGGTGTTTTCCTGAAAATCGGTGAAAATTCGGTATTTTTCCGAAAACCGTCTTTTTTGTTATTTTGCAGTTTAGGACTAATTATACCTAAAATGGATAGGTAATTGCTTGTTTTTAGTAGCTAATGAGTTACTTATTAAATTTTGGTCATTTAAAAATTTTTCCCTATTTTTCAATTTTTTAATATTATTTTAAGCCGGTAAGAAAATACATTAAATTAGCGATAAATACAAATTTAAATGGGCTAAATTTAAGATTTAAAATCATGTTAATTAAAATCTAGTTGTAACATAAATTTTTAGTATTTTATTTTAAGTTTTAACTAAATTTTAAGATGGAAAACGAAATTTATTGAAATTAAGCTTAAACTTGCAATTTTGGACTTGTAGGGGGTCTTTTTGCAAAAAATTTTTTGTGCACTCTCACACACACATCCTCACATCTCCTTGGCTGTCCCAAACTGCAGAAAATTCCCCCTCTCTCTTTTGTTTTAAAATTCTTTTGTTAAGGATGAATTGAGTTGAATGTGTATGTTTAAAATATTGTATGTTGAAGGTATGGTGCTTTGACTTTGAGGGGGGTTGACCATGAATTTTTCAATACATCCACACCACTCCCCTCTCCCTCCTCTGGCCGAAATCTGCAGCCCCTCCCCTCTTCATCATTTTTCTTTTCATCTTGTTCAAAAATTCCTCAAGTTGCTCCAAAATTCAAGCTAAAACTCACAAATTAAAACCCCATTCTTCATCCCTTTTTCCTTCACCTCTCTTGCTTGGAATCATGGTGCTAGGAGGCCATCATTGAGGCAAATTTCTTCTTACTAGATCCATAGATTTGAGGTATAATTTCTACTCTTTTAAGTTAATATGGTTAGAATTCTTTAATCTAGTTGTTTAGTGTTAATTTTAGTGTTAATCCTAATCTAGTTTTTTTTAAAGTTAATGGTTGAATTAAACTAGGGTTTCTTGAAACCATGTTTTAGTCAATTAAATCTTTTTAATTAACCTAGTTGTTTACTTAACCAATTTATATGGTTACTTTGCTTAAGTGGCTTCATATTAGGCTAATCTATGTTAAACTTGTGTGAAATTTTCATTAAGATTGCTAATTACCAAAATCAAGAAAAGGTTTGTGTATGGAATGTGGGTTTTGATGCATGGTAAAGGGGTTAATTTAATTGTAGTGGCTTTCCAATGGTTTAATTTGGATATTTGTGTGATAATATGTGCACTTTGTCGCAAATTGTCGATGTTTGCACCAAATTTGCAAACTTCTAGCTTACTAGGTTTTTATTATATTATTGTGGCGATTTAGTTGCGATATCTTGATGATATTGTTGGCTTATCCTATGACATTTAGGATGCGTGAGTGCGGATTTTTGAGTAGTCGGGTTTTAGTTTTGCCGGGCGACCAAATCGGCGATTTTCGCAGTTTTTGCGATTTTTGCAGTTTTTGCGATTTTCGTGTGTGTTCCGCGCACCTTGTGCACGTTGTACCTAGCTTGTGAACGTTAGTATTTTCGTTTGGGTTTTGCGTCATTCTTGATATGTAACCTTATGTTTGGTATTGATGTAAATTCCAGGTTCGGTCGCGGAGACGTCAGACGCGGCTCGAAAGGGGAAAGCGGTGATTGGACACAGCTAGCTAGGGATTCCGGTGAGTAGATGTAACATCTACGGGGGACTATCGTTGGATGGCGCAAGCCGCCCGATAGTTTTAGTGACTCAAAAGATTCTTAGTGATGTTAGTAATTAGGGGTGTAATACTTATATGATTATTTGCTGCATCCATGCCTTATATTGACATACATATGCGAACCCTTTTTATAGGACACCTGCACCATTGCCAGGCTTTTTATATGCAGCACGAGCACTATTCATGCTTACACACACGCCCTGGTAATTGCCATGCCACCACACTAGATAACCTATAATTTGAAACCTTTTATTAATTGATGCTTAAACCTGTGCTATTGCCTTTAATTCCTTAAAATGAAATCGTAGGATTGCTATTCATGTGCATGTGCTTCATCATATTATTTGTTCATGCCCAATCTATTATTCACACATCGCAACTTGATCATTGATACCATGTGCATTCATTATCATTGACATATGCACTTATGAGGATTTCTTGAGATTTTATGATATTTCTGGATTTCGGGGGAAAGCCGCAAAATTTCTAAACTTATTATGTTTTTAAAATATGTAATTGCGGTTTTCTAGTGATGTAAAGTGTCGTCCACCATGAGTTTGCTGTGGTTTTCGAGATCCGTGTCGAGGAGTGGAGGAACCGTCACGGGTACATGGTGGGCCCGGTATGGTACCCCAGGGCAAGATGAATGTGGTGTTGACGTTGAGCCTGGCAGGGGACGGATTACCTACCGGTGACTGTTTGGCACGGCGGATATCCAGAGGATACCGACCGTGGCCGCGAGATGATGAGATTTTGATATTGAGCTGGGTCAGCCGGATGGCTGAAGCCAGAGATACTATGACATGGATATATGAGATTTGTGATAGTTTTGAGGTGTCGTTGCTGGACACAGGTTCTTGTTGATTCTAGTGGTATTATGCTGGTATTTCAAAAGAGATTCCTAAAGGAAAAACATGATTCTTATACTTACACATTCAGATCATGAGTTGACTCGCATTGCATTCATACCTGCTAGTATATTCATATTGCATACATACTTGCCATTATGTCCTGCCTTACCATTATTTAGATGCTAGGATGCTTGTGTGCATGCATACGATAGCCTGTGTAGATGTTATTTATTACTCACGAGTTGGCAACTCACCCCCGTTGTGCCATAGCCTTTTGCAGGTCCGCTCCGTCAGTGCAGTAGCGGCGGGCGCTCTTGTTTCTTTTGCCTGGACTCGAGGTTTTGCTCTTAGGTGGGTTATATTATTATTTTTGCACCACCTTGTATATTCTGTGTATCTAGAGTACTCCATCTACTGTATCTACCAGTATTGTTGTATATTGACCTAGAGATGAGACTGTGAGGTTTGTGGACTTTTATGCTGTATTTTGTGGTCGAGCTCACTTGAGTCGACATGCTGTTTTTCTTATGCTTCATTATGATCATTTCGCATGTTGTTGCTTTATATTGCGTGGGATTTGTGACCGCCTTGTGGCGAAGAGCTAGCTCCCGCTTGGGGATGCCTTATTTGTTGGATTCATATATATTCTTGTTGTACCCATTTTGGGGGCCAGTATTTACAAAGGAGACTCTGCCGAAATTTTCGGAAAAATTTGCATTGTTTTTAAAAAAAAGGTTTTTATGTGACTTATTGATAAACTCGTTTTAAATTGATTGGGTTCTCTTCACTCTTTTGCTTATTTGGTTTTGGTTTCTGGGCTTTGGCTTACTTATTTTACGGACGCCTTGAGACGTTTCGTAAACTTAAGTGCCAGTCACGTTCCGTACCCTGCGGGTCGTGACACTTAGCGCGAGACTTCGGTGAGTAGATTTAACATCTATGGGGATATCGCCCGCATGGCGTTCTACGTCAGGGCTGATAGGACTTTATAGCTACAGCTTGCATTTACCTACATTGACTGTTCATGGATACTGTTGTTGCATACTGCAGTCCCTGCTACATTTATGAAAACTTAGAATTGATAGAACACCGCACTATTACTAACGGTTTATATTGCACGAGCACTAATCTGCATGATACACACACACCGTTAGTAATTGCCATGACACACTCACAGTAGAATTGCCATGATCATTATACTGTAGTTCATTTCACATATGTTTCGATATGATTTTCATAGAAATTGGAAGCCGCATACTGTCTTTGAAAACTGAACTATCTTAAGAAACACAGTTTCCCCCTTGTACCTATATTATGATGACTTGATGTACATAGCACATCGTATTTGATTTACTCATTGGTGTTGGATTTTCATGTGATTTCTGGTTTTGGGGACCGTGGAATTATTTAAGAAAAGATGCACTATTTGAAAACCCAGTTCCTCGTGATATGATATTTTGGTGCGTCCACCACGCGTTTTCTCGGTGCTGAGACGTGTGCTTGAAACCCGATTCGAGGAGTGAATGGTCTGTTTGCAGGTTCGTGGTGGACCCGGTATGGTTCCCCTCGGCAAGATGATCGATGGACTTTGCCGATTGAGCCTGAAGGTGGGCGAGTACCTACCGGTGATTGGTTGGACCTCGCGGTTATCCGGAGGATACTGACCAGAGTTGAGAGATGGATGCGGGATGATTCGTACTGCCGGGGCCGAGGGCCGATACCGCAGACGGAGTCCGTGGGCTGATCCGGACTTACGGAGCCCGATGTATGAGGATTTGCGTGTCGATGCTGGACACGAGTATTTATGATATTTTGGGTGCCGATGTTGGGCACTCGTGATTCTCAGAGATGTACAGGATTTGAGGGCCGAGGAGAGTGCCGGCGCCTGCGTTTATTTGGGATTTGGGTGCAGTTTGGGCACCGACTATTTTTCCACGATTGATATTTCGTGTAGATGTTGTTTATCCCATGCTCAGCAGTGATTATCATGTATCTCATCCTGTAGTTATTTTACCTGACAGAGCATTTGCATGATTATTGCACTTACTGCTTGTCGCATATAGATTTACCTGCTAGCATCTGATAGCGTAGCGCAGTACGTGCATGCTCGTGATTACCTTTATATGTTATCTCTATTCACGAGTTGGCAACTCACCCCCATTGTGCCACAGTATTTGCAGGTTGCCCCTCAGAGTAGTCGCGGCAGGCTGCCTCTTTGCATCTTTTGGCTTCAGATACCACTACAGTTGGTGCGAGAGCTATTTTGCTATTTAGGTGGGTTGTGGTATCTGGTTACTTTTATTGTACACACTTTTGTATCTAGTATTCTCCATCTACCATATATGTACTTGACTTAGAGACAGTGTGAGGACGATGATGTATATTTTTGTATTCTGGTGTCGAGCTCGTGGGAGCCGACTTTTTATTTGCAGTTATTATTCTGGGATGTTACTTCTTGCTCATTCTTCGCTACGGCGTCGTATATTACTCTTGTGGTGATGGTTTCCGCCGTTGGGCGTGATTGCTCCCGGTTGAGGATGCTTTGTTCATTATATCTCATTTTCACTTATATCCTGTTTTTACCCGATTTTCGGGGTTACTTTTTACAAAGGAAATGCTGCCAAAATTATTATAAGGATAATTTAACTTTTAAAAGAACCTCATTGAACTAATTAAGCTCTTCTAAATGTTTTTAATTAAATGTTTTCAACACTCACTACTTTTTCAATGGTTTTGATTTCTGGGTTCGGCTTACTTAGTCGCGTTATGCCTGTAGACGTAGCGTGGTTACGTACCGGTCACGAGTCGAAATACTCGGGTCGTGACAAACTCTCATATAGAAGGTATGCAATCTCATTGCAAATTTCAACACTTGAAACTCCCGATAATGGTTTTTACCCCTAGCATTTATGACCTTTGCTATGGTCAACAAATCATAAGCACTAGTCAAGTTCTACCCGTCATTTCGTGATTAATTAGACCCACCCACATGACCCTTGGCTAAGGTCAACAAAGCCACATGACTGTCCTAACTAATCGCATTATATGCTGTGTAGGAAGACATCACTTAGCTACCGTACGCAACGCCTCGGCTATGGTTGACAAACGTAGCACGCTAAGTACTCTACTTCCTAAAATGACGCAGGGTTGCTGATGGTTTTTATGAAAACCTTTAACTCTTTGAACTTGATCTCGTTGCGGAATCAAATGGTTTTTAAAATGGAGTGTTTTTTAGGCTTTTCTAGTTTTGCTAAAGGGGTCACTCCCGGTGAAGGGATCGTCGGCCCTTTCCTCATCGAATAAGGTGCAGGATATATCATATATACCGCTGTGCAAAGCAAAAACTATAGAAGCAATCAAAAGACAAACCGAGGGTTGTAGCATCTGCCAGTTATTGCTAAAGGGGTCACTCCCGGTGAAGGGATCTCGGCCCTTTCCTTATCGAATAAGGTGCAGGATGTTCTACAAGGAACACCGCGATGCAAAGCAAGAACTGTAGCTACCTGTTTTTGAAAATTCGATTCCACAACATCTTTTAGGTTTATTTTCTTTCATTAATCTCATTAATGAATGTCCCATCATTTAAGTCCACCTAAACATCACAGATAAATATAACGTACGCTTATGCCATCCGCATTCGCCTCGATGTCCTGTTTGCACCGTTAGGTTAGGTAACTAACGGCAGAGCGAGGTAGGGCTAGTGCGGGTGTAAAACATAAGCAACGTCTATATAATATATCATATATACTATATGAAATATCTATCTGAACATATCACATGATCATATCACAGATAACGCAGCAGAAAATATCATATGAAATATTGGATATACTAGGACGTCCGTGTTTTATTTTGAGCCTGAATAAAACACGGATTCCGCTGTCGTGATGAATAGCCAATCCCACACCCCTAGACCCCTACGAGTGAGGCAAGCAACCCTACCAATTCTAGGGTTAGGAGACTCGGACTCGACTCCTCGAGATGGTCTCCCACTGGACCCTAGAACCCGGTTACTTATGCTCCCCTCCTTGGGTCTATCCTAATGCGGAAAAGTAAATAATATACATCAACGGTGACATCTTCCGCAACCTGGAAGTGCCCCAATAAAAGAATATTACATACAAGTTTTTACATGAATGAAAATGGAAAAACACTCATCTCACATAAAAACCCCCCGGCTATTCAAACACGACGATCCAATATAACATATCCAGCAACATATAACATCACATGTCATCAACGTAAGTAAATATGCCCATCCCAATTGTCGTTGACATATAGCAACGAAACCGGAGATATCACATATTACACTTACGGTCGCAGAAAAGAAAGTGTAAAACTACAACAGTTGGAATCCGCAATCTCTTTAGACATCGCATGCCTAACCAAATGAATTCCTTAGACATCGCATGCCTAATAATTATAAACCCCGCATTCTAGTCTCATTATCGAAAACTCTTTTCAATATCCAGTCGCGCAATTCAACAAGATTCCCGACATCCTGAACGCATGCTCGTCGCAAACTTTAGTAGACGGCCGCATCCCCGATACCGTCGACGAAGTGCACTAAGGCGGAACACCGCTGCCGCGAGCACCCGAACGGATGCTTTTTGACGACGGAGTTCTCCTACAGTCACTTGGTCGGGGCTATGGGGCGTGGCTGTCTATTAAGTTTACCGGCGAGTATCCGCGTACGCTACGCGATTGCGACGAACTTTTGATCACATCAAAATCCCGTGGCAACCGATCAAATGAGACTAAACTTCTAGATTTATAACATTGAAATCAGTTATCTCATAACTATTTGTGGATTCCAAATATTGTATCACATTCCAGATAAATAGAAAATGTCAAACTTTCCGATCGAACAATCAAACACCCAAGTTTTCCCGAAACAGCTCAACACATGAAATAAGTTTAAAAAACATTCACTTCATGCCACAGTACCAATGGTCCAGCCGTAGAAGGGTCAAGCCAACGCCTCACATGTGGCACGCCGTACTGCCCCAAACCCTAAGGTTCAAAGGGCAGTTCAAGACGGTCACATAATCGAGTTAAGGTTTGTTGTCTTCTAGAGGGTCCATCGAGTTACTTGCACTACTTAGAACTTTCTTAAACTACGGAAAAAATCCAACACTTGAAAATTTCCCGGCAGGGGGAAAAAGTGGGTATTTATATCCGATCGAACTTTTTAACATGTTCTAAATTTACCCGGAAAAACACATAGACGCAGTTAAAATTTCCGATTGAATCATCGAGTCCCCAATACAACACAGAAAACTCAACTCTTGAGTGCAAATTAAAAATTCCCAGAAAACTCAGGAATAACTTAGTGACATTACTGTGCAAAATGTGATGAAAGAAGTGACGGTACGGCCGCGGAACCGCTGCACGAGCCATGCTCGTGCCGCGGTTCCGTGGCGCATTGATCGACTTAGGCTCACGTTTTGCACAGTAACTCCTAGAAAACCCTGCTGATTTTTTTGAGAATTTTTAATCTGGAAAAATCCACAGTTACAGAAAATGTACAGAGAGGGGTCAAGTTTAGGGTTTCAGGGTTCGATCGGATTTCTAACATCGTCTACTCATCGCCTAAAGCTCTAGCTAGGCTCTGATACCACTGTAGGGTTCCTAGGCACACCCATGAGGTTCTACAACTGATCAACCATGCCAAAATCAAATTTTTTATCAAGTGCCGAGAAACCCTAAGCAAGATCGTTACTAGAGGTAAGGCGAAACTAAGCAAGTTAACAACTTAACTACAAGTGAAAGGGGTTACAACCTTTGTAGATCCGGTCCTCCACTTCTTTAGCTCCGTGATGACGTCCCTCCGCTGCGACCATCGGGATCCTGGACTCTAGCGTTGGTTTCAACGGAGAAATGAGCGGGCTAGGTCGTTGACTTCGGTGCCGAAGATGATATACGTCAAGGCGACTCTAACTCAAGCTCCATCTTCACTTGGTCATGAACCTTGTGAAGAAAACACCCTATACAACAAGGCAAGTGGTATAGGATGAAGAAATAGGAAGTTGGTTCACTTTGGATTTGGATTTCTCACTTGATTTCATCACTTCAAATTTTCTAGCAAAGGTTTTCTTCTTCATGAAGAAGAAGAAGAAGAAAGAAAAAGAATGAATAATGAATAATAGAATATCAAGTGAAGCTTATCATATTGCAACCATGGGTGAGTTAACACATGTAGAGAATAAACTAGGGTTTAGGTTGATGTTTAGGTTAAACCATAAAACAAAATGGTTAGACTTTTCAAAGATGCTTAAAAAGCTTCATGAAGCTTCAAGCATAAAACAAAGAAAAACCACCATTTTATTTTTTGCTAAAAATAAATAAATAAGTTAAAACCCTAATCATTAACCTAAACATGGTTCAAAGCATACACACACCCAAGTTTGCATGTATCATCAAACATGATACAAACTAGTGCACAAACATATATCATATATACAATGTGCACAATCTAGTGAGAAAATCAATCTTAAGTGAACAATACTAGTCAATGTAAAGTAATATATCCAATATATAATTATACATTAAATCATTAAATCAACACTTGATTTAATGATCCTGTGATACTGCATATAACCGACTAATATCAAGTGTATCAATATATCGAATCAACATTTGATTCGGTAACCCGGCTATATCTTATATAACCGTCCGATGATACAAATCGCGAGAATAGAATTCAGTATCACATACTGGTATTATTCTCGGTCCCGCACATATCTCATATGTGCTCCTATTTCGTTTCGCTTGAGCCAGGAAACCTCTGTGTAGGACTCTAAAGACTCGTCAATACGCCGGCAGTAGGTGATGATCATATCAAACACCCACAAGCCGCAAGCGGTCTGCTAAACGTAACGGCCACCCGGGTATTGAGCGATCATAAGATCAACGAGCAAGCCCGCTCACACTCCTGTGAATCCAACCAGTAACACTTACCGTACAGTCCGGTCTGTTCGTCTGATATGTCGCATATCTCGCCTAGGGGTGGTAAACGTCAGACCCCAGTAGCTTGATAAGTCATGCCGATGTAAGGTCCATAACAAGCATGAAACTACTGATAACTCTTACCAGTATATCACTGCAACCCTGGCCAGGGATTTCCAGTTATGGCCAGTCGAGCATAGCGCAACATCAACCCCCAATATCGGGAGAGACAAATCCCCTCCTATCGCTCATTGCCTCCATGTGAATCGGGACTGTACCCAAAAACCGCCTGTTTACATGACTCAGTAGAGCCGTGGTAGGGTGGAAATCAAAGCACAGTGGGAGACACACAAGACTCTATGACGATCTCGAGTCAACAGACTAAGCTGTACCAGTGTCACCAGAGAACTGCCATCTGATGTGAGGTATAATACCATCTGGGAGTTCTCGGCGAATCCGTTCAGTGTACCCAGTCTCCACTGAGCACCCGCATACCATCTCTGATGTCAAACACCAATAGATATGGGATCATCCATCGCCCATCACATGGGTCGAGAAGATATACGCTAGTCTACTCTGGAATATCGATGCCCCGTCTCGATATTCCCACGACTAGGAACATTGAAGGATGTACCCATTGACTACCCTGGCCCCCACTGGTATGATCTACATCATAGTCCTGGAAGTCGAGTACACATCCTAAGGGCTTTATCAACATGTAACAGAGAGACAGAAAGTATACATGTTAAGATAAAGAGCAACCAGATAGCATACTATCATGTCGAGCAAGAAAGTCCTACCTATATATGTCCCAGAATCCACTACAATATACATCATATGTATAGTAATGGCCTCTAGGGCATACATATAACTAACATGGGCATGATGCCGTGAGATCGGTGATGTATTTTTGGTCGTGTTATGATATACGACATGTTATATGAGTGGATCATTAGGTGATGTGTTTTCACACACACGCGGTTATGTGTTGATGGTAATGGAATGTACTAGACTTTAGATTAGTACCCCTAATTCAGGTTATGATGATAATGATACCATATGAATAATGTGTTATATGTGATATTCGACCCGTACCCCGGTTTGGGATGCCGTACGATGGATTTTTCCGTACAAAGTATAAATATGATAATTGATCCGCACTCTTAATTTGAGGATGTCGTATTATATAGTTTATCGTATGTGGCGCTATTGAGGCGGGATCACCGACTAGTAGATATATTGTCACGACCTGAAAGTACGGAACGTGACCGACACTTAAATTAAGAAACGTCTAAAGGCGTAACGTAATCTAAGTAAGCCGAAGCCCAGAATCTAAACCATTTAAAAGAAGAAGTGTAAGAAAATAAGTTTAAAAGCAATATCAAATTCCTCAAAAATTTCGGCAGAGTCTTCTTTGTAAAAACTGGCCCCAAATGGGTACGGGATCCAACTATCATCGCATGATAACGTGAAGGAATCCGCTCACGCTATCACACTCCAGAAGGTATGCGCATATCTGGCAAGTTTCAGTTCTTTTGAAACTCCCGATGTGGATTTTTGCCCCATGCTCTTATGACCTTGACTAAGGCCAACAAATCATAAGTCACATGTCAAGTTCTACCCGCCATTGTCCATGTTGATTTGAACCCACCCGTACAAGCCCTTGACTAGGGCCAACAAGGCTATACGACTGTCCCAAACCAATGCATCTATCTATGCAGCATATGAACACCCAATAGCTACCAAACACTGTGCCTTGACTATGGCCAACAAACACAGCTTGAATACTATTGACTATCCATATGAAACGACGGAGGGCTATGAATGGTTTCTGGCGAAAACCTTTAACGTAATGAACTTGATATCGTTGAAGGAACCGATAGCTTTTAAAAATATAATGACGAAAACCTTTGCTAAAGAGGTCACTCCCGGTGAAGGGATCTCGGCTCTTTCCCCGTAGAATGAGGTGCAGGATATTCCAACTGAATACCACGATGCAAAGCAAAAGTAATCGGCTATAGTGAAGTTGTTGCCCTGACGCAAACTTCTATCCAAGAGGTCACTCCCGGTGAAGGGATCTCGGCCCTTGCCTCGTCGACTGAGGAGCAGGATATTCCAACTGAATACAACTGTGCAAAACAAAAGTGAACGTCCTTGCAATAACAGCTTTTTGAAAAGTGTTCCAACAACATCAGAATAGGTTTGTTTATCTTGCATTGATCCGAATCAACGCAGTCCCATCAATTGATCACACCACAAAGAACGAAAATATACTGACGTACGTATAAGCCATCCGCATTCACCACTGGGTCCCGTCATCACCCGTTAGGTTAGCTAACTAACGACAGAGCGGGGACTGGACTAGCGCGGATGCAAAACATATACAACATCTACTAGTATATATATAATACATAATTTTCGCTCAAGGCGTGATAAAATGCAACATCACAGAAATGTACAGCATCACAGAACAAAACAGATATCTGGGATCCCCGGGTTTTCCAGAGCCGCTGAAACCCGACGTTCCCCTGGTCGTGTGGATAGCCTGTGCAATGAAATCCTAGACCCCTACGGGCGCGGCAAGTTACCCGCCAAAACCTGAAGCGAGGCAGCCCCCTATCAGCAACGTGAATGGACCACCCAGCACTTCATGGAATCCGGTAACTTGGGCACCCCTCCTGGGCCAACCTGTACCCCCTATGATTGCGGCGAACAGCCCGCCAATTCTAGAGTAAAGCCCCCCTTCGTCTCAATGCCATGAGATGCGGGCTCATTGCCCTCTAGAACCCGGCTATCCGTGCACCCCTCCGCGGGGTAATCCTAGTACAGAAAGTAAAATATACATACAACGGGTACAACGACCGCAACCTGGTCGTGCCCCAAAAGAATAATACAAACAGGCAGTGACGGCAGTCCACATGTCGGACGCTCGCCCCGCAATATCAAATGTACATATAAAACAAAAACTATACTACCACTGCAACCAGGCTATCCCCCACGACCAATCCGCAACATCACAGCACAACACAGAACATCAACGTGAATGTCACGTTCGCAAATCCGTCTAAAAGGGCTATAGCAGATAGACTGGATTTACCGATCAAATGACATTCACGGTCGCAGATATAATGTAAATACTGTGAACTAACATGTTTAAAATATCTGATCGAACAAATTTATCAAAGTGGGCCCCAAACAGTACTGTAGCACTTACAGAAAATCTGGGCCCAAAAAAAATGTCCCAAAACCCCTATTTCCAACCCAACAGCCCACTGGAAAAATTTGGTGCGTTGACAAGTCAAAGTGGCAGCGGAACCGCGGCCAATGCATGGGTTTGGCCGCGGTTCCGCGGTGGAATGGTGACATCACGCCACCAAATTTTCTCAGAATGATTATAATTGCCTACACGTGTCTCTGCAACAACCTGAAAATATTTTGGAGCAGAAAACATTTCGACAGAAACACGATGCATTGGAAAATACGGTTTTTGGGGATTTTTGTTCGATCGAGTTCTAAACATACTAGAGCAAGCTAGGCATGGTTAATGGCGTGGCTCTGATACCATTGTAAGTCCGCGGCGGCGCCCCGGCCGTCAATCCGACGCCGGAAACGCGGAAACAAAAATTTTGCAAACTAGCAAACCGGCACCACCGCGCACTTTTATCCCGGATCGGGCCATTAACCTAGCTACTAGCAAACTAGAAAAGAGTAGAGAAGCTTTACCTAGCGATCCGTGTCCATCGGTCTTCGTCTCCACTCCGATCTCCCGCGGAAACTCCGTCCATCACCTCCTCGTCGGAAAGGGCACCACGTAGCCGGAATCTTTTACGGGCTCCCACCTCTTGACCGAGGCAACTCGGGCGCGAAGTTGGCTAGCCGACACGTCCAAGATTTGCTGTAGAATAGTGTAGTAGCCATTGTCTCTTTGAGGGTTTAGTTGTAGTTGCCATGATGGAGGAATCAATATGAACTTTGGAGAGGTGAGAAGGATTTTGTGAGCAAGGAGAATGAGATAATCAAATTTCCCTCATTCCAAAAATGAAACCTCTCTCTCACTCTAGATGTGGCCGGCCCCCCTTTCTTCATGGTGGAGATAATGGAATGAATAATCCAATGAGAAAAGTAAAAAATAATGCAAGGAAAAAGGTTACACCAAATTTCTAATCCCAATCCACTCAAAACCTAATCAATCCCTTTTCTCATAAGTGCAAAAGACAAGACTCAAAAAGAATCTCATCATGAAGGAATTGACATGAAGCCACACAAATGCAAGAAAACCCTCATCAAATAAGTTAATTGCAAACTTGCAATTAACCCCCTCCATCAGAAAGTCCGGCCGTGAAAAAACAAAAGAAAACCGGCCGGAACGGAATGCAAACTGGCAACATCAGAAAACTGATCCCGTAATAAATTACAGGAAAACCTTTCTACTGCAAATACATGCCCGCATTTGTATTCCTACTGAACACAAATGCAAAGAGACAAAATCTACACTATCTAATACTAGGATCCGGCTTAAGCCAAAGCCGTCTAGTAAAAACCATCTAATCACGATCCGCGCAATACCGCACGTATCTGATCGAACCCTGCCATATCTCCATACGGCCTCTACAGCTTTTCACCCGAAAACTTGAGCAACTGAATGTGGGGGACTCTAAAGACTCGTAAACACCTTGGTTGTGGATTTAACCACTAGCACGTCAGAGGTATTAGCCATACGTGACGGGCCACCAGCTATTGACCAAAAGGGACGTCTGTGAGAGAACTCATCCTGACACCCTACTGAGCCTGTCAGTGACAATATCCGTACAGTCTGGTCCGTTCTTCTATGAGCATGCATGGCGGGCCTAGGGGGTTGGTAAAAGTCAGACTCCCAAAAGCGGTACAAGTCGTGTCAGAGATCAGCCTAGAACACCCTGAGATACTACTGGAATACCTACCAGTAAATCTCCTGCCTTGGCCAAGAACTTTTCATGTTCTGGCTCTCCTAGACACAGCGCGACCTTACCCCCAATACCGGGAGAGACGAACCCCCGAAGATCCGCTCACTGCCTCCATGTGGCTTGGAACTGTACCCAACTAAAACCTGTTTGCACGTCTCCTTTGAGCGTGGTAGGGTAGTAATCAAAGTACAGTGGGAACTCACACGAGACAAATGACGATCCTCAGGTCGATGAACTAACCTGTACACATGTCACCAGGGAACTGCTATCTGACGTCAGGTATAAGACCAACTAGCATGTTCCCGGCGAGTCCTGTCCGGTGTACTCATAACCCAATGAGCACCTGTATACATCTTAGGTGATCCAACTGACACCAGTGGCTTGTGAGACCGGCCACCACCCCTCGTCGGGGTCTCGACTGTATACACTAGTCTACTCTGGAGTATCGATGCCCTGTCTCGAAACTCCCACGACTAGGGACCTTTTAAGGATGTGCTTATAGACTACCAGCTCCCACGTATATGATCGCCCTCATACTGCTGGCAGTCAAGCAAGAATCCTAGGGGCTCTATCAACGTGCAATAGTGACCTGTCAGGTCACCTAAAGCAGTACACGATGATAAAGATAAACCAGATAGCATACTATCATCTTGAGTAAGACTGTCCTACCGGGATAGGTCCTCCCTCAATCATTGCAATCATGTGCCTGTGATCCAATAATTGACTCTGAGGGCACTATCTCCAACAATCTCCCACTTGCACTCAAGGCTAGTTATTGCGATGTCGCATACTCACAGCCCGTGTGATACCGAACACCCAACTCCTCTACTAGTCAGTATCACAAAACCTGTTTGCGAAACTATTGCGTTCGAGGAATAGCCTCAGTGAGTGGATCCGCCTTGATGTTTATTTCTATGTCTCTCTATATCTCAAGTTCGCGGAGAAAGCCATCTCCCGAAATGAGCAGTACCTGTCTTAGAATGTGTCTGGATGTCTGATGGGACCTAGCTCATAAATGAACTCCAAATCCAAACTTCTTAGACTGTATCGTCAACTGAACTTAATCAGTATCTTGCGCCATGCCTCCCTCAGTATTTCCTTGGACCACCTGTCCAAAATACTGCCCCTCATCAGAAGGAAAACTATAACCCTGACAACCTCCCTGTCGTCCAAGTCACCTTGGAAGCCTGGAATGATAACTGTCTCCCGAATGAGGCTGTCGTTATCATATCCCTAGAACATCCACTTATGTTCTAAAACTGCTTCCGACTGTTTCTCCAGGATTGGATTAATATCAACTTATTGCATCTACTGCAAGAACAACATCTGGTGTGGTACTTGACATCTCATAATTGATTCAATTGCCTAAGCAAGTGATCTGCCAATCATGCATATCTCTCTCCCCTTTAGTCTGTAAGACACCTTTAGAGTGGGTGACTCCATCACCTGCAGGTACACTACCGTGCCAGGAGTCGTCCATTCTAAATACTCTTAGAATGCTGTCTAAGTACCCTTAATTGGGAAACCACCCAAATCTAGATCTAATACCATAGATCCAGTTACCAGTATGTCTGATATAATGTCCAAGTCCCATATGGAGAAACTACTGTGTGACAACTAAAGTATAACCGACCGTAGTGTAGGAATTTCTTTTCCTACTCTGTGTATGTCATCCAAATACCAGGACATCACACCCTACTACCTTCTTAACAGATCCATCCCCTATTCTGATGAAGTCAAACCTATGACTGTTACGTCAGAAATAGATGATCTATCTCCGCTATATCTGCTTTAGTCTATAAATAGACATAAGCCACTTGTCCACCAATGCTTCCGCTGCTCCCACTGACTACGACAACCCTCTGGCAGAGTCATATACACATACACTTCTAAAGCTAGTTTAGAACGACGCTATACTCATCCTCCTGCCGGGTCTCGCAGCCCGGAACAACAGCAATGGCAAGTCTGGGTAAACAAGAACTTCCCTGTCACCGTCCTTGAGGCTACCGGAGTACCTCTCGGGTGCCTGAAGTTACCCACCTTATCTGCGGAGTGGCCAATGGAATGTCAAACCAGATTGAATCTTTAGGTTCCTATCAAAATCTTCAGTAATCGTTTGTGGTTCTGGAATCACTTCCAGTTCTACCATACTCCCACTACTGTTTTCTGAAAAAATCCATTTTTATTAAAACTGTGGCGAGTCAAGAACAATATCACTATTGATCTTCCAGATGGTAGAAAGCCAACCCTCGTCATAGCCTGGGTCAACCCACAAACAGCCATTACAGAAAACGTGCCTTGAGTTATCCAGAGTCTAGTTTTCAAGCATATGTCAGACAACTCCCCGTACATTAACATCGTTAAGATACAAACTGTTCTATATCCAATATAGGACCAGAGGCACTGATTTAATTGAACCAGATTCAAATCATGCAGCTGTCTCCAGTGCATGTCTACTAAATGGAAGGAGGCCGATCAGCGTTACTCAACTTAGGAATGCTTCCAATTATGAGTAACCTGAAAAAGAAGCAAGTTCTCTTTATCATTACTATCAACTGAATACCATACACAAGTATCTACATCTTCGATCACTTTGAAGAATCCCGATACTTGCTACACCTGGTTCTCTACTCTATTTAAATACCTATAACTTCTCAAAATTCGGACCCTGTGTTTCCACGAAACACCTGTCTAAAAACTAGAGAAGTCATAAGTAAACCGAATATAGTACGAGGACCAACCCCTCTGTCCTGATGGACCCTGGACAACATACAATACTCTGTATAAGTCCCTTGAGTCTGATAACTCATTCACTGTGTGTCGTAGGTTGAAAACTGTACTTATGGTTAAGAAGAATTACACCGCTGTTTAATGCTCCTTACCTAACCATCAACTGATATAGGTAAATGGCATCGACATAATATCAAAAAGATATATCTCATTCTATAAAAATAGACGTACATATATATCAATTTGAAATTGGTGCATTATAACGGATATTCAAAACCAAATATTCGCCGTCCGGCAAACAACCCAGGCGATTTCCTCAAATATCACCGATTACAACGAATCCCGATATAATGAGGATGATCACCTAATTCCCAATAACTTATTCCCACTCATCATCTGTAAAACCATAGAGATGTGAGAATCATACTTGGTAAATACATACCCTGGAGCAAGTGTCTAATTGGGAAATCAGTTTTCTTTTAACAGTACACAGTGAAACTGAAACATTGAAATGTTTCGATGGGGTATCCCGGTATTCCTAGTAATGCCTCTTCCATTATCCAGATTCACAACTGTAACCGTGTAATTCTTTGCCACCTCTCCAAATCCCTTTATATGTCTTTAGTCATTACCTTCTGTACACCCCTTTAAGCCAAATGGTTTTCTTCCTTCCCTACCGTTCGGCACCAGCTTATGGTTTGGAAGAAGACTATCCAATAAGCATAATAGGTGTACTGTCGTAATCCTAGGAGCACTCGCAATGCGAGAGAAGGTGAAGATAAAAGACAACCGAATAAACCTTATTCATATTTCTCCTGAACCAGAATCCATCCCTGAACTGGAACAAGTTCCTTTCGAGTTCGTATATAACCATACGATGGAGTATCCAATAAACTGTGGATCTTCCTAGTGATACGGAGTGTCTTGGAGAAATACAAAGGTGAAGTGGGAGTGGTAATGAAATGCTTGGTTTGGTCGTGAATAGCAGTCGCAATTTACTTTGCCCTCCTTCTAATCCCTTTCTTTGTCTTTACATAATACCTTCTGTACACCATCGTTATGCTAATTGGTTTTCTTCATTCCCCACCGTTCGGCACCAGCCTATGGTTTGGAAGAAGACTATCCAATAAGCATAATGGGTGTACTGTCCTAATCCTAGGAGCACTCGCAATGCGAGAGAAGGTGAAGATAAAAGACAACCGAATAAACCTTATTCATATTTCTCCTGAACCAGAATCCATCCCCGAACTGGAACAAGTTCCTTTCGAGTTCGTATATAACCATACGATGGTTTTGTCCAATGGAAGTGGACATTCGTAGTAATACGGGGTGTCCTGGAGAAAAAGGGTAAAAGTAGGAGTGGCAATGA
This sequence comes from Agapanthus africanus, assembly GCA_030015575.1. Taxonomy (NCBI): domain Eukaryota; kingdom Viridiplantae; phylum Streptophyta; class Magnoliopsida; order Asparagales; family Amaryllidaceae; genus Agapanthus; species Agapanthus africanus. Next base: position 441,660,249 of record CM057344.1, read on the forward strand.
GGTCTGCAACTCTGACAATCCAAAAGCCAGTGTTAAGAAGGTTCGGTTAATTTTGGTCTCTGAGTCATAGTCTTAGGGTCGGGTCAATGGTCGCTGCCAAAGAGAGAGAGAAAAGAAACACTCAGTGTGTACTCTAACCTAGATCAGAATGGTTACCAATTTATCTAATCTGGAAACCTCCCACTGTAACCTCAAATTCTTCTCCAAACCCGAAAGAAGAATTAGTCGGGATCACCCGAGGAGTAAACCAACTCATCAGTGGGAATCGGGATCCAACTATCATTGCATGATAACATGACGGAATCAGCTCACGCTATCACACTCCAGAAGGTATGCGCATATCTGGCAAGTTTCAGTTTCTTTTGAAACTCCCGATGTGATTTTTGCCCCATGCTCTTATGACCTTGGCGTGAGATCAAAATATCATCAGTCACATGTCAAGTTCTACCCATCATTGTCCAGGTTAATTTGAACCCACCCATACATACCCTTGACGTAGGCCAAAATAGTAGTACGACTGTCCCAAACCAACGCATCTATCTATGCAACAGCTAAATATCCGGCAGCTACCAATCACTATGCCTTGGCGTGAGGTCAAAATACATAGCTTGAATACTACCGAATATTTAACCGAAATGATGGAGGGCTACGAATGGTTTCTGGCGAAAACCTTTAACGTAATGAACTTGATATCGTTGAAGGAACCGGATAGCTTTTAAAAATATAGTGACAAAAACCTTTGCTAAAGAGGTCACTCCCGGCGAAGGGATCTCGGCTCTTTCCCCGTAGAATGAGGTGCAGGATATTCCAACTGAATACCACGATGCAAAGCAAAAGTAATCGGCTATAGTGAAGTTATTGCCCTGACGCAAACTTTTGTCCAAGGGGTCACTCCCGGTGAAGGGATCTCGGCCCTTGCCTCGTCGACTGAGGAGCAGGATATTCCAACTGAATACCATGATGCAAAACAAAAGTGAACGTCCTTGCAATAACAGCTTTTTTTGAAAAATGTTCCAACAACATCAGAATAGGATTGTTTTTAACTTGCATTGATCCGAATCAACGCAGTCCCATCAATTAATCACACCACAAAGAACGAAAATTTACTGATGTACGTATATGCCATCCGCATTCGCCACTGGGTCCCGTCATTACCCGTTAGGTTAGCTAACTAACGACAGAGCAGGGACTGGACTAGCGCGGATGCAAAACATATACAACATCTACTAGTATATATATACCAATATATAATATTTCGCTTAAGGCGTGATAAAATGCAACATCACAGAAATGTACGACATCACAGAACAATACAGATATCTGGGATCCCCGGGTTTCACAGAGCCACTACTGAAACCCGACGTTCCCCTGGTCGTGTGGATAGCCTGTGCAATGAAAATCGTAGACCCCTACGGGCGCGGCAAGTTACCCGCCAAAACCTGAAGCGAGGCAGCCCCCTTCAGCAACGTGAATGGACCACCCAGCACTTCACGGAATCCGGTAACTTGGGCACCCCTCCTGGGTCAACCTGTACCCCCTATGAGTGCGGCGAATAGCCCGCCAATTCTAGAGTGAAGCCCCCTCCGTCTCAATGCCATGAGATGCGGGCCCGTTGCCCTCTAGAATCCGGCTATCCGTGCACCCCTCCGCGGGGTAATCCTAGTACAGAAAGTAAAATATACATACACCGGGTACATCGACCGCAACCTGGTCGTGCCCCAAAATAATAATATACAGACAGGCAGTGACGGCAGTCCACATGTCGGACGCTCGTCCGCAATATCAAATGTACATAATACAACAAAACTGTACTACCACTGCAACCAGGCTATCCCCACGATCGATCCGCAACATCACAGCAAAATCACAGAACATCAACGTGAAAGTCACGTTCGCAAATCCGTCTAACCGGGCTATAACAGTTAGACTGGATTTACCGATCAAGTGACATTTACGGTCGCAGATATAATGTAAATACTGTGAACTAATGTGTTCAAAAATTTTCGATCGATCAAAATTTTACCAAGTGGGCCCCAAGCTTTACTGTAGCAGATAAAGAAATTCTGGGCCCAAAAAGAATGTTCCAAAACCCCTATTTTCACTCTTTAAAGATTACTGTGCAAAATTGGTGCACTGAAGGCTCTATACTGCGGCGGAACCGCGGCCCAAAGTGGGGTTGGGCCGCGGTTCCGCAGTCATCTTGCCGTATCAGTACACCAAATTTTCACAGATGTCTTATATTTCCCTGCACATCACTCTGCAATATACTGAAAAAAATTTTGGAGCCAAAAAAATTTCGACAGAAAACTGATGTGTATAAAAAACGCGGTTTTGGGATTTTGTTCGATCGGAAATGTAAAACACATTAGACAAAGCTAAACTATGTTAATGGCGAGGCTCTGATACCACTGTAAGTGCACGGCGGCGCCCCGGCCGTCAATCCGACACCGGAAAGCAGAATCGGTGATTTACAATAACTTTCTGAACCGGCACCACCGCGCACTATAAACCCGGATCGTGCCATTAAACTAGATCTAGCTAACTACAAGATGGGGGAAGAGATATACCGAGTGATCCGAGTCCTCCGGTCTTCTCGTCGTCGTCCCGATCTCCCGCGGAATGTCCGGTCTCCACCTCCTCGCCGGAAGGGCACCACGTCGCCTGCTTCTTTTACGGGCTCCCACCTCTATACCGAGGCAACTCGGGCACGAAGTTGGCGAGCCGACGTGCCCAAGGTTTGCTGTAGAATACGTGTAGAAAGCTTTGTCTCTTTGGGGTTATGTTGCCATTGGTGATGGAGGAGAGAAGGAATGAACTTTGGAGAAGTGTTAAGGATTTTGTGAGCAAGCCAAAATTGGGATGTATCAATTTCCCTCATCAAAATAAAATGAACCTCTCCCACTTTCAAGTGGCCGGCCATCAAGGTGAGAATGAGAATAATGAGAGTGGCCAAATGAAATATGGATATCTCCAATAATCAAGAGAGAGAAAAAGATTATCATTCACAAAAGAAATGATCATGAAACAAAATCCAATACTCCACCACAACCATCATCAACAACCATGATTGCTCACCAAGTCAAGCAATCATGAACCAAGGAAAGTCAAGGGATGGACCTCCATCATGATCCAACAATATGCAAAGACCCCCTTCCAAATTGCTTATTTGCACAAATGCAAATAATCCCTCCTCCACCAATCTTCGGCCAATGAAAGATGCAAATGAAAATGGCCGAAACGGAAAGCAAACTGGCAACTCCGGAAAACTGGTCCCGTAATAAATTACAGGAAAACCCCGATACTGTGTATACACACCCGCATCTGTATTCCGACCGAAATACAAATGCAATGAGACAAAATCTACACTGTACTATACTAGGATCCGGCTTAAACCAAAGCCGGCTAGTATTATCCATCCGATCCTGATCCGTGCAATACCGTACGTATCTGATCGAACCCTGCCATATCTCCATACGGCCTCTACAGCTTTTCGCCCGAAAACTTGAGCAACTAAATGTGGGGGACTCTAAAGACTCGTCAACACCTTGGTTGTGGATTTAACCACTAGCACGTCAGAGGTATTAGCCATACGTGACGGGCCACCAGCTATTGACCAAAAGGGACATCTGTGAGCGAACTCATCCTGACACCCTACTGAGCCTGTCAGTGACAATATCCGTACAGTCCGGTCCGTTCGTCTATGAGCATCGCATGGCGGGCCTAGGGGGTTGGTAAAAGTCAGACCCCTAAAAGCGGTACAAGTCATGTCAGAGATCAGCCCAGAACACCCTGAGATACTACTGGAATACCTACCTGTAAATCTCCTGCCTTGGCCAAGGACTTTTCATGTTCTGGCTCTCCTAGACACAGCGCGACCTCACCCCCAATACCGGGAGAGACGAACCCCCGAAGATCCGCTCACTGCCTCCATGTGGCTCGGAACTGTACCCAACTAAAACCAGTTTGCACGTCTCCTTTGAGCGTGGTAGGGTAGTAATCAAAGTACAGTGGGAACTCACACGAGACAAATGACGATCCTCAGGTCGATGAACTAACCTGTACACATATCACCAGGAAACTGCTATCTGACGTCAGGTATAAGACCAACTAGCATGTTCCCGGCGAGTCCTGTCCGGTGTACTCATAACCCAATGAGCACCTGTATACATCTTAGGTGATCCAACTGACACCAGTGGCTTGTGAGACCGGCCACCGCCCCTCGTCGGGGTCTCGACTGTATACACTAGTCTACTCTGGAGTATCGATGCCCTGTCTCGAAACTCCTACGACTAGGGACCTTTTAAGGATGTGCTTATAGACTACCAGCTCCCACGTATATGATCGCCCTCATACTGCTGGCAGTCAAGCAAGAATCCTAGGGGCTCTATCAACGTGCAATAGTGACCTGTCAGGTCACCTAAAGCAGTACACGATGATAAAGATAAACCAGATAGCATACTATCATCTTGAGTAAGACTGTCCTACCGGGATAGGTCCTCCTTCAATCATTGCAATCACGTGCCTGTGATCCAATAATTGACTCTGAGGGCACTATCTCCAACATGCTCATGAAAAACAATTACATAACTAAATATCAAACTCCATCCAGCATAACGCAATCATCGGAGTTATGGTGAAAATACAATGTCAAAGTCCAATACGAAAACCAACATGATATACATTAAAACTATAACTTGTACATATAGTACGCATCATAGTACATTCGTCCAAACATCTGAATAGAGAACCCTTTTTCAAATCGCTGTGCGATGCGCGTATCACAGCATAAGTAGTGGACGATCATTTAAGGAAAATAGCTATACATATATATCTTTTATTTAACATACACGTCCCGCCTTTTGAAAATAATTTAGAAGGGTTTCCTTTGTAAAATGTTTCGTGTCACCTCAGACACATAAGAAAATATTGAGACTATAGCTCTTTTTTTTGGAAATCCCTTCTGTAACTATCAATGCATGCAAAAACACCTAGGTACTGTTCTCAGAACAGTCTTGCTCGGTTACTACACCAAAGTAAATATCATAAAAACATACTGCTCAAAATGAAATCAATCTCAAATACATTATACAAGGTACCACATGCGTCCGGTGCGCACGAAAATCGAAATCAAATACAGAAGCCACGAATACGCACAGAAACAAAACTGAGTGCAACGGGTGTGCACCAAAAACATCTTGTCAGGTGCAATGGGCGTGCACGATAAGGTGCGTCTAATTTGCACAAATCCCGATTTAGTGCATCTGGTGTGCACAAAATCGCATCAAGCGCGCCAAGTGTGCACAAGAATCTCAATCAAGTGCACATGGTGCACGAAAACATATATGAATATCAAAATCGAAATCAGCGGTATACGACGTACACCAATCAAAATCAAATATACCGCGATAGATAAACTCACAACTACATGCATCAGTGTGCACAAGACCAAATCAAAGTACGAAAAGTGTAAGAAAACTATACCGAAAACATGAGTCCAAAATCATGTGCAACCCATATACACGAAATCAAATCAATATCTCAGAATGCATAAAATCAAAATCATGTGCAATGTGTATACACAAAACGAACATCAATACAACTGATATATGGAACACTAATCAAGTGCAAAGAATATGTACATAGGAAGACCAATCGTAAAACGAAATCCTCAAGATACCAAAATCCAAGCAGCGGAAATGTGAAATTCAAATCACCAAATCGCAAATCGTAACACTTATGTCAATGTGCTCCTCTTTCCTCTGGTGTCGACTGATTCTAACTCGTCTCTTCGTAGCTATATAAACGGCGCTACAAACGGCTATACTCATATCCAGAGTCTCCCAAGTAATGTATCCCATCACATGATATCCGGACTACGTTAAACTTTTCGATCGATTCATCAAAGTCCTAAAATCCCCCGAGAGCTCAACACAGAGTACAGTTTTAAAAATATCCAGTACATGCCACAGCACCTGCGGACCAGCCGTAGAAGGGCAAACCCAAGCCTCACTAATGGCACCACGGAACTGCCTCAAACCCTAAGGTTCAAACGCGTTCTCATGGTCATTATGTCGTGTTAGGGTTTCATTCTTCTAGAGCGTCCATAGAATTACCTGCATGTTCTTCTGAATGCCTTAAACTTAGGAAAATGGGTTTCTGACATTTGTTCAAACCTTTTAACTTCGCCTAGACGACATGTGAATACCTTTCGTCCGCATGCAAAAAGAATGCCTCAATCCTCAGGAATAGACGATGCAATAACGGTCATCACATTCTAGCTGGTCTCTAGCAGTGACCCGATCATCTGGTGTAGATATCAAACGCTTGCATCCCTGAGAAAACATAGTAAACGACATATTGAATGCTCATGCTGACCGCAATTCTAGCAGCAGCTCTCTCTCTGCCCGTGCAACCGTAGTAACAGAAACCACCTTCCGACATCGACGAAGATAGGTCAAAGGAATGAATAGAATACGGTGCAAAGAAATGTACATCCTAGGGCTCCTTAAGCGGAGTAGCGTATCGTAAGTATGCCGCGGAACAAACCCACGGTACGTCACTCTACTTTAGTCACCTACTCCATCAACCAAGGGTCATCCTACACTTAGAAGGTAAAACCTAGCGCTCTGATACCAACTTTGTCACGACCCGAAAGTACGGAACGTGACCGGCACTTAAATTATGAAACATCTAAAGGCGTAACGTAATCTAAGTAAGCCGAAGCCTAGAATCTAAACCATTTAAAAGAAGAAGTGTAGGAAAACAAGTTTAAAAGCAACATCAAATTCCTCAAAAATTTCGGCAGAGTCTCCTTTGTAAAAACTGGCCCCAAACGGATACAAACAAGAATATATACATAAGCAATAATAAAGGCATCCCCAAGCGGGAGCTAGCTCTTCGCCAAATTGGCGGACACAACCATGCAAGCAAAATAATATACAACGTCGAAGGGCGAGGATCAAAACTCAAAAGAAAACCAAAGTCCACCAGAGAACCATTATAATACAACAGTGACTCTAAGGTCAAAAGAATAGACCACTGGTTATCTAAGTCTATCAATAATACAAGTCTGGTTAATGGAGCTTACTAGATACAACTGAAATAAAGGTACAACGGCGGTCACGATACAAGTGAACCAACCTACCAAAGCAATCACCTTGAATGAAGTGATGTGCCAACAAGCTGCCAAGGAAATCTGTACATCTAAACCTGCAAGAAAAGGTGGCACAACGGGGATGAGTTGCCAACTCGTGAGTAGAAGACATCTGCGGGTAGAAATCGCATGCACGACAATCTCCTAGGTCAGAATAATATACATAAGTAACACTAGACATCTAGTAGTGACGTGATAATAATCTATGCATAAGTGCAATACTTAGTGCATCATGTCAGTGTCACAACAGTAACAAGTCATATATCTGATGTATGAATGTATCATGAATAAGAAAATTCACCACGAATTCTGAATAATCTTATATAAGAAAATCATCAATGAATCTCGTATAATGAAGCTGAAACATAATCAGTAAAATCGACAGAAAGTCCGTGTCAAGCATCAACACAAAAATCTCAATATCTTAATATCTCAATGTCTCAATATCTCGGGCTCCGTCAGTCTGGATCGGCCCAAATCATCAAATCTCACGACAACGGTCGGTATCCTCCGGATATCCGCCGTGCCAGACATCATCGGTAGATAGTCCGTGCCTCTGCCAGGCTCATCGTCATCGTCACGAAATCTCTATCTTGCCCCGAGGTACCTACCGGGCCCACCATGTACCCGAGACGGTTCCTCCACTCCTCGAATCGGGTCTCGAAATCCAACAGAAAATATGAAAACTCATGGTGGAAGACCCATATATCACGAGAAAACCACAACTTGCATTTTAAAAAGAGAGAGCGAGAGAAAGAAGTTTATATATATTCTTGCGGTTTTCCCCCAAATTCAGAAATCTCATGGAAATCTGAAATCCAAGAATCAAGAGTAAGTAAACAGCGAATATCGGCATAAAGTCCCAGAATAGTACATGAATGAATATATGAATGCATGAAGTATCTATGTACAAAATGCAATCTTTAAGTTAACACATGAAAGCAATCACACAATTATTATGCAGTAACTAACATTTAGCTGATTATATCAATGAGATAATATGTTCTAAAGTGTACATGACATTGCAATTACTGATGATGATGTGTGTGAGACGACAAACAAGTGTATGTAAAACATGCGCATCATCGGTAATGGTGCTGATGTCGTAACAAGCAGGGTTCATAATTATTAAAGAAAACACGTGCATAAGCATAAAATGCGATGAGAGCAACATGAATATACGAAGAATGATGAAGTAACCGTAACAATGAAGAATATACATTATCCTAATACGAGTCATACAGTTTGATGTTTTGAAATGGCACGAATTGTGGTTTTTTAGAAAAGTAGGGGCTACGGGGTTTTTTTTGAGAAAAGATACGTCCTTTGAAAAAAATCCGTAGTATCCCTGGGCTGTCTTTAAAAAAAGGTGCACGATTCGTTAGTTTTGAAAATATGTATGACTCGAGCCTAAATTAACATCTACCTAACCAACTAGGGGACTAAACTAAAGAACTGGTCGAAAGGAAAGAAAAATCCACCTAAAGTCTGAGTCGATATCTCTAGTAGTCGGTGATCCAGCCTCAATAGCGTCACGTACATGGAGCGACTTCCTCGAGTCAAGAGTGTAGATCAATTATCACATCTATATCTCTTACGGTAAAATCCATCGTACGGCATCCCAAAATCGGGGTATGGGTCAACTATCATATATATATATATATATATATATATATATATATATATATCCTCATTCATATGGTATCATCGTCAACAATATCATGATCTGGTTACTGATCTAAGTTCTCGCGCAATCCGATGTCATCAACACATATTATCATATTGAAGTATACATCGCCCAAGCGATCCGTTGTAAATATCATAACATATCTCTATCATATGTCAACTATCATATTAAATATCTCACGGCATCATGCCCGATCATATCGACTCATTCCTAAGTATCATGTAATATTCTCATCACCCGTGTATATGTATGTGTGTGTGTATGTGTGTGTGTGTGTGTGTGTCTCTCTCTCTCTCTCTCTCTATATATATATATATATACTCACATACCTATACACACACACACACACACACACATACACACAAGAAAAAAGTGTGTGTGTGTGTGTGTACGTATGTGTGTCAACCTATACTCTAAGGTCTCGCGACTAAGAACTAGAGTACAAGCACTATCATCCAAAGTACACAAATTTCGATCCGTGGTCATCCTAGAACCTTTCTTGCTCAGTATTTGTATCTCACAATAACATATCCTACGAAGTTGCGGGGTGCTATACGCCATCCACCCGACTTCCCCTATAGATATACATCTACTCACCTTGATCCTTGCTTGCTAATGTCACAAACGTCATTCTCTTCCCTTGTCGTCTGAAATCCACACAAAGGTACCTGATCAAAGAAAGAAAAAACCAATGTCAATCTTCAATTGTCACCTTCTTCATACCCCCAGCCCTCCTTGGCTCCATTTTAACAGGCAAGGGAGCATCAAGCCCCAAGCCTTTGTTGCTAAATTTATTGTAAAATCCTTCATTTTCCAAATGGGTTTCTTCCCCTTGGTCTGAGGTTTTCAAAAAAAAAACAATCATACACCTAGCCTTCATCCTCATTCTCCACAAACATCACTCTTTTACCCCTCTCTTCTCTTGCCCACCACATCAACTTCATCTTCCCTCTTCTTCATCAAAACTTTATCCACAAACTCTGAGATCCAAACCAATTCTCGGCCGTCTGATTGCTTCCCTTCTCGAATCATCATATCAGAGCTCTGAATCAAATCGAGCTAGAAGAGCAAATCTATGGCCTTCTCCACTAAAAGATTCTATATTCCTCAAGCGATCATTACAAAAACAACTAATATCTAAATCAGCCGGTTTCTTCTTACCTAAATCAAAATCCACAGACGTAGCAGACTCCTTCTCTCTACTCGATCTAGGGTTTCTCAGCTACTGCCATGATCGATCCCTCGCACTCCACTCCGATCTATACATCCGCTCGCCTCCGCCTCCGCCGCTGCCATCCCTGTACCGATCGAAGTTTGGGCTGTGATCGAAGCGGCAGCGGTGAGGTGGCCTCGACGACTCGCGATCGTCGTCGATGGGTCGATCTAGAATCTGCGGTGGTGATGATCCGATCTCTCTTTGCTGCTTCCGTTGCTGCTATCGGCATCTTCATCGTAAGATCTCGGCTGCTTTGTCGGGAAACCATCCAAATTGAAGGAGATGGGGTTTTTTTTTTTTTTTTTTTTTTTGAGGAATGAAGTCGCCACAAAAAACAAGAGAAATCACCAATCCATAAACTTAATTAGAGGGTGAGGGTTATTATTAGTGAGCCTCCACAGCCACAGCACCCCCAGTCACACAAAATATCCTTCCTTTTCTTTTTTTTAAATGAAGAAACCCCACTTAAATACAAATGAAGCACTGTTAAATATAAGTGTAGCAAGTGCATGCAACAAGATTGTACATAATAAATTTTATAATGATTATAACATGACTAAATCACTTAAACCCTTTCAAAAATCAATATTTGATTTAAATTTTCCAAATATTTTTCATACTATCGGTATATAATTATACCCCTTTCATTTACAACCAATCTCTATACTTTAAATTATTCGTAATATTTATTATTTTAGTTATTTAAATTCCAAAAATAACATTTTATTTTTCTAAAATGTTACATATATCGATTCGGACTTAGGTGGTTTTCCTTACCCTTTGATTAGTCTCTTAGCTTTGTCATGTAGTTTACTTAGTAGATGTTAGACTGGGCTCGAGTCATACTTACTTCCAAAACTAACGAATCGTGAGTATTTTAATGACAGGCCAAGGGATACTGCGGATATTTCAAAGGACGTACCTTTTCTTAAAAACACCGTAGCCCCTATTTTCTAAACACCACGATTCGTGCTATTTCAAGTGCCAAAATTGTATGACTCGTATATATATAATATATATTCTTATAGGTTGCGTTTACTATTCTTTTTCCGTTTAATTCATGTTGTTCATATCGCATTGCATGCTTATACCTGCGTTTTCTTTAGTCATTATGAACCCTATTGTCAGGATACCAGCACCATTACCGATGATACGTATTCTCCACATACACTTGTTTACCGGCTCACACACATCATCATCGGTAATTTTCATGTCACGTACACATTAGAAAACACTACTTAATTGGTATAAATTGCTAGCTGATAGTTTCGACATAGTACTAGTACGCTTGCTTTCATATGCTAGTTTAGACATTGCATTTATTACTGAGATACTTCATGCATTTATACGTTCATGCTGATATGCAATATTATGGGACTTTATGCCGGTAATTCATTGTTTATTTACTCTTGAGTTTGAGATTCAGATTTTCCATGAGATTTCTGGATTTGGAGAAACCGCAAGGATTTATAAACTCATTATCATTTCTAAAGACAGAAATTGCGGTTTTCTCGTGATATGATATTTGTGATGTCCACCATGAGTTTTCTCGGTTTTCGAGTGGTATCATACACCCGATTCGAGGTAGGGGGACCGTCTGTGGGTGCATGGTGGACTCGGTGCGGTATCTCGGGGCAAGATGGACGTATTGAGAAGGCATTGAGCCCGACAAGGGAGCACTACCGACCGGTGATTGTATGAGACTCGACGGATATCCGGAGGATACCGTCCAAAGTTATGGGCCGATCTTGATCATGCGGAGCCTGAGAAATTAAGATTTGATGATACGGGCCAGTCCGGATTGCCGGAGCCCGAGATATTGAGATATTGGAATATATGTTTTGTGTCGATGCTTGACACGGATTCACTGTTGATTTCATTGATGATACATCGGTTTTATACAGAAATCACACTAAGATAAGAAAACTGTTTTCTCATACGAGATGTATTTTACTTTTATTCTTAATACATCCGTACATCATATATGTGATATGTTGCTATCTGAGGCACTGACACGAGCACATGATATTACACTTATGTTTAGATGTTTCAGGTTATATTATATTGAAGATATTATTATGGTATGACCTAGGATAGAGTCATACATGCGATTTCATCTCGGTGATGTTTTCTACTCACGAGTTAGCAACTCACCCCCGTTATGCCATAGTTTCTTGCAGGTTTGGTCGTACAGGTTTCATTGCGGCTTGCTGGCACACTGCTTCCTTCCGGGTGATTGCTTTGGTAGGTGGGTTCATTTGCATCGTTACCACCGTTGTACAATTTATTTATTTCAGTTGTATCTAGTAAACTCCATCAGCCAGACTTTTATATTTGATAGATTTAGAAGACCAGTGTATATTCTTTCAGCTTTAGAGTCGCGCGCTGTATTATTATAGTTTTTCTCTGGTTTATTCTTGATGATGATGGTTTTCATTCTGAGTTTTTATCCTCGCCCTTCGGCGTTGTATATTATTTTGCATTGCATGGTTGTCTTCGCCGATTGGCGAAGAGCTAGCTCCCGCTTGGGATGCATTTATTCATTATGTATATTATTCATGTTTGTACCCGTTTGGGGCCAGTATTTACAAAGGAAACTCTACCGAAATTTTTGGAAAGGACTTGATGTTTAAAAGTGCATACTATGGCGTATTTTGTTAAAACATTTGCTTAAAAACTAAAGTTTTCCTTCACTTCTGCTTTTAAATGGTTTAGATTTCTGGGATTTTGGCTTACTTGAATTAGATGGGGTCCTATAGACTTCATATGATTCAAGTGCCAGCCGCGTGCCATTTAGGGTCATGACATTGGAGCTCTTCCAACACACCGCCCCTCCATTGAGGGTAAAGACAAAACCCGAGACCGACTTACTATCGTCGTTATCACTCTGGAAGCTCAAATCGGTAAAGGAATCCACCTGGAGCTCTCCGTTACTATACACCAAGAACATTTCTTTAGTCCTTCTCAAGTACTTAAGAATGTTCTTCACAGTTGTCAAGTGTTTCTTCCCAGGATCTGATTGATACCTGCTCACTACACCTAGTGAGTAAGCTATATCCGGTCTGGTACATAACATCTCATACATGATAGAGCATACTGCCGAAACATAGGGTATCCCTTACATGCGAGCCCTCTCCAAATCAGTCTTGGGAGACATCTCTTTGGAGAGAGTGATTCCTGAACAAGCGGGTACATTATCTCGCTTGGAATCTTCCATATTAAAACTCTTTTAGTATGGTGTCTATGTACCTGGATTGGGCCAATCCCAACATCCGTTTAGATCTATCTCTACAGATCTTTATCCACAGAATGTAGGAGTCATCACCAAGATCTTTCATGGAGAACTTGAGTGATAAGAAGAACCTGACCGAGTGTAGCATAGGAACATCGTTTCGCATCAAGAGTGTGTCATCCACATACAATACGAGGAAGACCACCTTACTCTCTACAGCCTTCTTATATATACAAGGTTCATCTATATTTTTTATGAAGTCAAACTCTTTGATAGCTTCATCAAAACAGATGTTCCAACTTCACGATGCCTGCTTTAATCCATAGATGGATTTAAGCAGCTTGCATACCTTTCCGCTGCTCCCACTGTCTATGAAGCCCACTGGCTGTGTCATGTACACGCTCTCTTCTAAATCACCATTTAGAAAAGCGGTCTTGACGTCCATCTGCCATATTTCGTAGTCATAGTATGCAGCAATGGCAAGTAGGATCCTAATGGACTTAATCATAGAGACAGGAGAAAAGGTTTCATCATAGTCGACGCCAAGCCGTTGATGAAAACCTTTTTCTACAAGTCTAGTTTTGAAAGTCTCAACTTTTCTATCTACACATATCTTCTTTTTGAAGATCCACTTACTCCCAATGGGTTTTACCCCTTCAGGAGCAACTTCCAAAGTCCATACTTGGTTGGTGTACATGGATTCCATCTTAGATCGCATAGAATCCAGCCATTTTATAGAGTCCCCACTCGTGATGGCCTGCTCGAAACTAGTCGGGTCATCATCTTCCATGATACAATCATCGCTCCCACCGTCTATGAGAAAACCGTAGTATCTCTCAGGTGGATGAGGAACCCTACTAGATCTGCGGAGTGGCTGGGGTTCGTTCGGCACTATTGGATCCTATGGTATCGTATTTGTAGTTTGTGCTGCTGAAACTTCTTCCAGTTCTACCTCAGTGCCACTAATTTCTTTTACAAGAAATTCATTTTCCAAAAAGGTGGTATGTTGAGCAATAAACACCTTTTTTCCTCACTTTGGTAGAAGATATGCCCTCATGAATGTTTGGGATATCCTACAAACTTGCATAGAACTGACCTTGCCTCGAGCTTGTCCGGATTTTGCTTTTTGACATAGGCCGGATAACCCCATATCTTAATGAAATTAAGACATGGTCTTTTCCCATTCCATATCTTATATGGAGTGGTAAGCACAGATTTGGTCGGAACTCTATTCAATAGGTATGCAGCTGTCTCAAGCGCATATCCCTAAAAGAAAATAGGTAACTCAGCAGTACTCATCATAGAGCACACCATATCTAATAGGGTGCGATTTCTCTGCTCCGATACACCGTTGTGCTGTGGTGTATACGGAGGAGTAAGCTGAGAGAGAATCCCATTCTTTTTTGAATAGTCTTGGAATTTCCCGCTTAAGTATTCTCCTCCCCGATTAGATCGTAGGGTTTTAAAACTTTTGCACATCTGGTTTTCTACTTCGCACTTATATTCCTTGAATTTCTCAAAACCTTCAGACTAGTGTTTCAACAAGAACACATGTCCAAACCTTGAGAGATCATTGGTGCATGTAATAAAGTACGAAAAACCATTTCTAGCATGTGTAGACATAGGAACGCATACATCACTATGTATCAGTCCCAAGAGTTCACTAGCTCTTTCTCCGTGTCCAGTAAACGGAGTTTTGATTATCATGCCTTTGAGACATGACTGGCAAGTTTCATAAGATGAAAATTTGAACGGATTCAAAAATCTATCTTTATGAAAATTAGCCAGTCTTGTCGCATTGATATGACCTAGTCTACAGTGCCACAAGAAGGCTTCATTCATTTCCGAGCATTTCCTCTTATGTGTGTTCTGTACGTTAAGAACTATGTTTTGATTTAGAACGTATAAACCGTTACATAACGCACCGAACCCAATCAACACTTGATTTAGGTAAATGTTCATAACATTATTCTCTACTACAAAATTATATCCTTTTTTATCTCATAAAGAAATTGATATTAAATTTCATATCATAGAGGGCACGTAATAACAGTCATTCAAGATCAAAGTATTCCCATTTGGTAATAAAAGATGATATTCATCAACTGCTTTGGTTGCAACACTTGCACCATTCCCTACTTTTAGAGAATGATCACCTTTACCCAGTTCTCTACTTTTCTTTAGCCCATATAACATAGTACATATGTGGGATCCAGATCCGGTATCTAATACCCAGGACGTAGAGTGTACTGAGAAACAGTTCTCGGTAATGAACACACCCGAATAAGATGCATCAACATGCTCATTCTTCGTACGGGTGGCGCGGGAATCCTGATATCCCCCTATCCCTTGCTCTGACTTATGACAATCATAAGATAGAGCGGGGCCAACATTCCCTAGCCCTGTATAAAAGGAGGGTTCGATCAATACATCCATATTATTATCTTGATTAAGGCCTGACATGGTCGCTACCTGGAGAGAGAGAGAGAAGAAAATGCATAGTGTTAGTTATATGTATGCCCTAGAGGCCATTACTGCACATGAGATGTATATTGTAGTGGATGCTTGGACATATATAGGGAGGACTTTCTTGCTCGACATGATAGTATGCTATCTGGTTACTCTTTATCTTAACATGTACACTGATTGTCTCTCTGTTACATGTTGGTAAAGCCCTTAGGATGCGTACTTGACTACCTAGATTATGATGGAGATCATACAAGTGGGACAAACGTAGTCTGTGAGTACATCCTTTAATGTCCCTAGTCGTGGGTGTATCGAGACGGGGCATCGATATACCAGAGTAGACTAGCGTATACCTTCTCGACCCATGTAGTTGGGCGATGGATGATCCCATATCCATTGGTGTTTGACATCAGAGGTGATATACGGGTGCTCAATGAAGACTGGGTACACTGGACGGACTCGCTGAGAACTCCCAGATGGTATTATACCTTACTTCAAATGGCAGTTCTCTGGTGACACTGGTACAGGTTAGTCTGTCGACCCGAGATCGTCATAGAGTCTTGTGTGATTCCCACTGTGCTTTGATTTCCACCTTACCATGTTCAAGAGGACGTGCAAAACGGTGGTTTTTGGGTACAGTCCCGAGTCACATGGAGGCAATGAGCGATAGGAAGGGATTCGTCTCTCTCGGTATTGGGAGTTGATGTTGCGCTGTGCTCGATTGGCTATAACATGATGTCCCTGGCCAGGGCTGATTCTGAGATTTACTGGTAAGTGTTACCAGTAGTTTCTTGACCTGTTATGAGCCTCACATCGGCACGACTTATCGAGTTACTGGGGTCTGACGTTTACCACCCCTAGACAAGATATGCGACATATCAGACGAAGAGACCTGACTATACGGTAAGTGTTACTGATTGGATTCACAGGAGTATGAGCAAGCTTGCTTGTTGATCTTCTGATCGCTCAATACCCAGGTGGCCATTACGTTTAGCAAACCGCTTGCGGCTTGTGGATGTTTGATATGATCATCACCTACTGCCGGCGTATTGACGAGTCTTTAGAGTCCTACACAGAGGTTCCCTGGTTCATGCGAAACGGAGTAGAAGCACATATGAGATATGTGCGAGACTGAGATTAATGAGAGTATGTGATACCGCATTCTATTCTCACGATTTGTGACATCGATCGGTTATATGAGATATAGCCGGATTATCGGATCAAGTGTTGATTCGATAAGTTGTTGCATTTTATATTAGCGGTTATATGTGATATAGCCGGATTATTAAATCAAGTGTTGATTTAATAATTTAATGTATAATTTTATATTAGATATACTAGATTACATTAACTAATGTTATCTCACTTATGATTTCTTTTCTCACATGTGTGCATTAGTGTATATGTGATATATATTAAAGTACAACTTTTGTGTCATGCTAGATGCCACATGTGACATGGGTGTATGAAACTTGCACCATGCTTAATAATGTGTTGGGTTTATATTTATCTAAATTAATCAAAATTAGTGGGATTAAGTCACATGGTTGAAGCTTGTAGAAGTTTGTGGAACCATTGACGAAGTCCACTAAGTTTGTTTTACTTTTAGATATTTATTAACCTAACCATTATTAACTAGCCATGGTTTATTCTCTACATGGGTTAGTGTATGACACTAACTCACCCATGGTTCACATTGTCACCTCATTAGTTCACTCTCTCATCTTCTTCAATTGAGCTTCTTCTTCCTCATGAGAAAAGCTTACTAGCTTTTCTCAAGGTGAGAAAATATAGTGAGAAAAATAAATCTAAAGAAAGCCCACTTCCTACTTCATCATCCTACACACTTGCTTGGGTAGTTTAGGGTGTTTGCTTTACTAATTTCATAATTAGTGAAGAGGTAGAATGAGCTTGAGTCTCCTCAACGTAGATCATCTTCGGCCTTGAAGACTTCAAGCAAGCTTGTTCATTTATCCGAGGGAACCCATACGAGAGTTTGGGAGATCCATGATCGAAGTGAAGGGACGTCAACACGGAGCTTAAGAAGTGAAGGACCGGTCTACAAAGGTTGTATCCCTCATTCACTTAGTGTAATGGTAGATTACATGTTCATATTGTCTATTTTCTCAAGCTTGATCCTAGGTTAGGGTTCATTAGCACCTTAGATTTTTTTAAATTGGCATGCTAGTTGCTGTGAAAACCTAGTAGGGTGCTAAGAAATCCCAACAGTGGTATCAGAGCCGGGCTAGAGTATTAGACGGTGTTTGCTAGATTACGAAACCGAAACTGCTCCAAAACTTTAAACATTGAAACCTGCATTCTGTTGTTTTTTAAATGAGCTCTAAAACTTTTTCAAACAAGTGCAGAATCATATATGTATGATAACATGAACACTGGTGAAATTTGAGGGCATTTTGAAACTTTTTGGCCGGCGAGACCCCCCATCTCGGCCAAATCCGAGCCCCCCCTCCAAACTTTTCCAGTGTTCTATTGCATAGGTTTTGGTGTTTCAGGTGTTGTTTGCTTTTGCTAATTTTGCATGAGATATAATCGTACACTATAAACAATTCAGAGTGTTTCGTATTCGTAATTTAACATTGTTTTTAGGTTTTCACAAGTTGTCTAGACGAAGTTAAAAAGTTGGATCGAATGTCAAAAACCCATTTCCCCAAGTTTAACGTAATCGGAAAAACATGCAAGTAATTCTGTGGACCCTCTAGAAGAATGAAACCCTAACTCGACTTTTTTGGATCGCGGAACCACGGCCATAACCTAGGGTTTGCCGCAGTCCCATGGCGACATGAGTGAGGCTTGGGTTTGCCCTTCTACGGTTAGTCCATAGGTACTGCGGCATGTTCCGGGTATTATTAAAACTGTGCTCAAGTGTTGAGCTATCGGGAAATTGTGGGACTTTGATGAATCGATCGAAAAGTTTAATGTCATACGGATATCATGTGATGGGATACAATAATTGGAATCTATCTAGTTGCATGCAAGTTTAACATTTCGGCCTCGGACGGAATCAGGAATCTTGTTGAATTACACGACTTCCTTTGAAAAGTGTTTTCATGGTTGAGACCTAAATATAAAATTTGCATTGTTAGGCACGAATTCCAGAATATGTGATATTCCGAGTTTATGATGTCTAAGGGCAGTGCAGATTCCAATTGTTGTAGTTTTTCACTTTCTTTTCTGCGACTGTAAGTGTAATATGTGGTGTATCGCCGGTTTCGTTGCTATATGTCAACGACAATTGGGATATGCATATGTACTTACGTTGATGACATGTGATGTTATGTGTTGCTGGAATATATTATATTGGATCGTCGTGTTTGAATAGCCGGGGGTTTTATGTGAGATGAGAGTTTTTCATTTTCATTCATGTAAAAACTTGTATGTAATATTCTTTTAT
This sequence comes from Agapanthus africanus, assembly GCA_030015575.1. NCBI lineage: Eukaryota > Viridiplantae > Streptophyta > Magnoliopsida > Asparagales > Amaryllidaceae > Agapanthus > Agapanthus africanus. The sequence continues at coordinate 441,679,415 of CM057344.1, forward strand.
TGAGGCACTTCCGGGTTGAGGAAGATGTCACCGTTGATGTATATTATTTACTTTTCCGCATTAAGTTAGACCCAAGGAGGGGAGCACAAGTAACCGGGTTCTAAAGTCCAGTGGGAGACCATCTCGAGGCGTCGAGTCTGGGTCTCCTAACTCTAGAATTGGTAGGGTTGCTTGCCGCTCTCATAGGGGTCTAGGGATGTGGGTTTGGCTATTCATCACGACCGTGGAATCCTTATTTTATACAGGCTTAATATAAAACCCAGAAATCCTAGTATATCCAATATTTCATATGTTTTTTTCTGCTGCGATATCCGTGATGTGATCATTTGATATGTTGAGATAGATACTATATATAATATATATGATATATTATATAGACATTGCTTATGTTTTACACCCGCACTAGCCCTGCCCCGCTCTACCGTTAGTTACTTAACCTGGTGGTGCATGACGGGATATCGAGGCGAATGTGGATGGCATAAGCGTACGTTGTATTTATCTGTGATGTTTAGGTAACTTAAAATTATGGGACTTCATTAATGAGATTAATGAAAGAAAAGAAACCTAAAGATGTTGTAGAAACTTGTTTTAAAAACTGGTAGCTCTAGTTCTTGTTTTGCATAGCGGTATTCCTTGTAGAATATCCAGCACCTTATTCAATAAGGAAAGAGTCGAGATCCCTTCACCGGGAGTGACCTCTTTAGCGAAACTAGCAGATGCTACAAACTCGATTTGTCTTTTGATTGCTTTTATAGTTTTTACTTTGCATAGTGGTGTTTATGAAATATCCTGCACCTTACTCGATAAGGAAAGAGCCGAGATCCCTTCATCGGGAGTGATCTCTTTAGCAAAACTAGTAAAAGCCTAAAAAACACTCCTTTTCAAAATCACTCGATTCTACAACGATATCAAGTTCATTGCGCAAAAGGTTTTCTTAAAAACCTGTCGTAGCCCTCCGTCATTTTAAATAAGTAGTAGTTAGTATTCGTGCTGCGTTTGTTGGCCTTTGTCAAGGCGTAGTGTGCGGTAGCTGACTAGTGCTTATCTGCTTAAGCATATGATGCGATTGGATTAGGGTAGTCGTGCGACCTTGTTGGCCTTTGTCAAGGGTCGTGCGGGTGGGTTTAATTCAATCAGGAAATGACGGATTGAACTCGACTAGCATCTTATGGTTTGTTGGCCTTTGTCAAGATCATAGGAGGTTAGGGGCAAAATATTATCGAGAATTTCAAGTGTTGAAATTTGCAATGAGATTGCATACCTTCTATGAGATTGTTGGATCCCGATACCCACTGCGAGTAATTTTTACTCCTAGAAGAGTTTTACACATTACAATTAGCCGATCAAGTAGGTGTCTAGAAAGGTGTCAACGAGGTTACGCCCCTGGGAAAATGAGGTTTACTTTAATTAGGTCCGTGCGAAAGCACGGGGAACCTCCCTCAAAGTACCGGCACTGGCCTGCCCGAAAGATTGACGAAATTGTAGCGTGTAATTAATCCCGGCTAGTCTTTCCTTTTAGGGTTTGGAGGAAGATTTGATAAAAACAGTGGGAGCCATCCTGATTAGATAAAATAATAACAAATCTGATTTTGCAAGAGCGCACGCATAGTGTTTTCTTCTCTCTCTCTCTAGGTAGCGACCATGTCACGCCTTAATCAAGATAATAATACAGATGTATTAACCGAACCCGCTTGTTATACTGTGCTGGGGAACATTGGTCCCGCTCCAATTTATAATTGTTATAAGACCGAGCAGGAAATAGGGGATTACAAGAATTCCCGTGCCGCCCAAACAAAGAAAGTGCATATTGATGCATCTTCTTCGGGTATGTTCATTACCGAGAACTGTTTTTCAGTAATCTCTACGTCCTGGGTATGTGATACCGGATCAGGATCCCACATATGTAATCTGTTGCATGGGCTACAGATAGGTAGAGAACTGAGAACGGGTGATAAAGTTTCAAGAATTGGAAACGGTGCAATTGTTACAACCAAGTTGTTGGAAGTTATCACCCTATATTATCAAGTTCATTGATTCTGAACGAATGTTATTAAATATTGAACCTGATATAAAACATCATATCAGTCTCTTTATTTAGGAATAAAGGATATAATTTTGTATTGTTGGATAATGTTTTGAACATTTCCTATATCAAGAGTTCATCGGTTCAGGCACGTTATCTAAAAGCATATACGTTCTAAATCAAACCACAGTTCTTAACGTACAAAACACACAAAAGAGGAAGAGTTCAGAAATGAACGAATCCATCTTGAGGCTTTGTAGACTAGGTCATATCAATGCGACCCGACTAGCTGAAGTTACATAAAAATGCATATTTAAATCAGTTTGAATTTACATCTTATGAAACTTGCTAGTCTTGTCACAAAGATAAAATGACCATAGCTCCGTTTATTGGAAACAGAGAAAGAGTTAGTGAACTCTTAGGATTGATACATGATGATGTATGTAGGTCCCCTATCTACACATGCCAGGACCGGTTCTTTATACTTCATTACATTCAATGATGATCTCTCAAGATTCGGACATATGTTCCTGTTGAAACACAAGTCTGAAGCTTTTGAGAAATTCAATGAATATAAGTCAGAAGTAGAGAACCAAAACGGGTATAAGTATTATGTCCTATGATGAGATCAAGGAGGAGAATACTTGAGCACGGAGATTCTGGACTATTCTAAAGGAGAATGAGATTCTCTCTCAGCATAACTCCTCCGAATATACCATATCACAACGGTGTATCGGGGCTGAGAAATTGCACCCTATTTGATATGGTGCGCTCTATGATGAAAACTACTGACTTGCCTATTTCCTTTTAGGGAGTTATGCACTTGAGAAGTTACATACCTATTGAATAGGGTTCCAGCCAAATCAGGTGCCTACCACTCCATATGTGATATGGTATGGGAAGAGCCCATCTCTTAAGTAAGTTAAGATTTGGGGTTGTCCGGCCTATGTCTAAAAGAAAAATTCGGACAAGCTCGAGGCAAGGTCAGATCTGTGGAAGTTTGTTGGATATCCCAAACATTCGCAAGGGAATATCTTCTACCACACCGAGGAACAAAAGGTGTTTTATTTCTCGGAATGCCACCTTTTTAGAAAAGGAATTTATTTTGGAAAGAAATTTGTGGTCATAAGGTAAAACTGGAAGGAGTTCCAGCTATACAAACTATAGCTGATGATTTGGTAGAACCGGAGAATTCAATAGTTCCCGACGAACCTCAGCCTCTCCACCGATCTGGTAGGGTTCCTCACCCACCTGAGAGATACTTCGGTTTTCTCTATGACAGTGGGAGCGAGGATTGCATCATGAGATGATGACCTAACTAGTTTCCAGCAGGCCATCAAGAGTGGGGACTCTGTAAGAATTGCTGGATGCTAAGAGATCTAAGATGGAATCCATATACACCAACAAAGTATGGACTTGGATTGCTATATCTGAAGGGTTAAATCTCCATCAGGAGCAAGTATATCTTGAAAAGATTACTTGGTGTAGATGGAAAAGTTGAGACTTTCAAAAGCTAAGCTTGTTGTAAAAGGTTTTCATCATTAACCAGGTGTGGATTATGATGAAACCTTTTCTCCAGTGGCTATACTTAAGTCCATTCGGATCCTACTTGCCATTGCTACATACCATGACTACGATATCTGGTGGTTGGGTGTCATGACTGCTTTTCTAAATATTGATTTAGAAGAAAGCATTTATAAGTACATAGCCAGAGGGCTTCGTAGACAGTGGGAGCAGCGGAAACGTGTTCAAGTTGCTTTACGGGTTAAAGCAGGCATCTTGGGGTTGGAACATCTGTTTTGATGTGGTAGTCAAAGCGTTTGAATTCATCAAAATAGTAGATGAACCTTGTATATACAAAAAGGTAGTAGAGAGTAAGGTGGTCTTCCTCGTATAGTACGTGGATGACATACTCTTGATAGGAAAGGATTTTCCTATGCTACGCTCTGTCAATCTCCTCTTATCACAAGGATTCTCCCTATAGGATCAAGTTAATACCTCCTAAATCCTGGGTTTTGGATTTATGAGATAGATCTAAATGGATGATAGGATTCTCACTAGGTGTAGTGAGATGGCATCAATCGATCGTGGGGAGAATCACTGGATAGATTCCAGGGTGGTAAGGTCGACTGAAAGTCAGTCACAGGCATTGTCTTTACCATCAGTGGAGGGACGGTATGTTAGAAGAGTTCCAAGCAAGATACCGTGGCAAACTAGACGATAAAGGCTGGATACATCGCTACCAAAGATTCTACCAAAGAGGAAGTCTGGGTATATATTAGTTCATGAGATGAACTTCGTTCCTACCATTATGTGACAATGGAGTTGTGGCTTATGCCTAGGAACACCTGTCCCATCAGTGACCCAGACATATTCTAAGGCAGTATCACCTGATCATGGAGATGGTTGATCTCCAGGGGATCAAGGTTAGGAGAGTAGACTCAGAGGACAACACGGCGGATCCACTCACAAAGGCCTTTTCCCAGAGAGAGACTTTTATGGGATGGTTGAGTACGAGATACCACAACCATTGCTATATGATGGCCCTAGTGCAAGTGGGAGATTGTTAGTTATATGTATGCCCTAGAGGCCATTACTGTACATGAGATGTATATTGTAGTGGATTCTTAGACATATATAGGGAGGACTTTCATGCTCAACATGATAGTATGCTATCTGGTTACTCTTTATCTTAACATGTACACTGATTGTCTCTCTGTTACATGTTGGTAAAGCCCTTAGGATGCGTACTTGACTACCTAGATTATGATGGAGATCATACTAGTGGGACAAAGGTAGTCTGTGATTACATCCTTTAATGTTCCTAGTCGTGTGTGTATCGAGATAGGGCATCGATATACCAGAGTAGACTAGCATATACCTTCTCGACCCATGTAGATGGGCGATAGATGATCCCATATCCATTAGTGTTTGACATCAGAGATGATATACGGGTGCTCAGTGGAGACTGGGTACACTGGATGGACTCGCCGAGAACTCCCAGATGGTATTATACCTCACATTAGATGGTAGTTCTCAGGTGGCACTGGTACAGGTTAGTCAGTCGACCCGAGATCGTCATAGAGTCTTATTTGATTCTCATTGTGCTTTGATTTCCACCTTACCACGTTCAAGAGGATGCGCAAAATGTTGGATATATGTATGCCCTAGAGGCCATTATATGATAGTGAATGTATTTATACATATATATATATATATATATATATTTATATTCAGTATACATTCTTGCTCGACATGATAGTATGCTATCTGGTTCTTCTTTATCTGAAATGTTGACTTGATCATGTTTTTATTCATTCAAACATGTTGATAAAGTCCAGAGGATATAGGCTTGACTGCTGTGATTATGATGGAGATCATACTAGTGGGACATCTGTAATTTATAAGCATATCCTGAAAAGTCTCTAGTCGTAGGTGTATCGAGACGGGGCATCAATATACCAGAGTAGACTAGCGTATATGATTGATCAGTCGAAAATATTGCATATTTTAACCGGCAATTTCCATATCATCTGCATACAATTAGAAGTGTTCGACATTCATATTCTACATATTAGCAAATCGGTCGCAAAATATCAGATTACATGTATTCAACCTTAAAACCGGCATTTCTAGGGAAATTGACTGCATTGCATTACATGGCATATTTTCTATATCTTGCAACCCTTGTTTCAAAGTCTGTGCAGGAAAAGAGAAGCTTGCTCGATCATTACATTGCTCGACCATTACAATTGCTCGTAAACTCACTAAAATCAAATCTGGTATCAACACAGAAGGGAAACTGCAATTCAAAACATCAGAGAAAAGCCCAAACAGAAGTATAAGACAACTGCAGAAGACCCAGATCCCAAAGCTCTAACATGGCCGCGCATCCGCGGCCATAGCCTTCTTATGCCGCGGAAGCGCGGCTATATGGTGACATCATCAAGTTTTCTTTGGACCAAAATGCTTCTACTTGGGCCCACATTCTAGAAATGCACACAAATTTCCAGAAAACTCCAGAGAGTTCTACCAGATCAGCAAACACTTTGAGCTTCACTTAATTAGCCTATTATTCTAGAACTTTCCCTAAACCCTAGCTTAAACCCTAAGCTAACTCCTAACAAACTCCTTCTAGAAACTCTTCAACAAACTTTGGGAGGGAAAGTTCTAATTCAAACCTAAACCTAGGGTTTGGGAGTTCTATAAATAAGACCCTAGGCTCATCATTTAGAAATTATTCAACCTAGGATTCAACATTGGGAAAGCTTAGAAAAATCAATCTCTTTCTTTATCCCCTCTTCCTCAAGTTTAGTGAGAGAGCTTGTAGGAAACCCTAACCCTAAATCCAACCACAATTCAAGATCTTGAGTGCAAGCCAAGCAAGATGCCTTCAACCCTTTTATGAGCCGAGCCGATCTTCAATCGGGCAAGAGATCAAAGTAGATCCATGATCCACGGAGACGAGCGAAGCCGAGTCAACGATCGATTTCTTCTTCTTGTAGATTCTTGAAAGAATGTATTGAAATTGTTGATTAAATAAAAGGTGATATTCTTTTATCTTGTTTTCTTTAAATTCCGCATCATGTTATCTTTACAATTCTTGAATATTATCTTTGTGGTGATGTGTGAATAAAACTCCGCTCGTAAAGGAGTCGAGACGGTTGTAGAATGATGATGTAACAAAGCTTTAATCGATTCTTGATTCCTACGATGGTTTGTAAACCCTAGCAAGTTCAAGAACCGACAACCCATTTTGTTTCGATGCTTTCTTGATTGACATCGTTCAAAATGGGGGAGTTAGGATCGTTTCTTGAAATTGCTAGAGGCTAGAATGTGAATGATATCGACAATAGAACAAGGGATAAGATGAAACCCTAGTTTCACGAGAAAACCCTAACTCTTGTCGATGATCATCGATCTAGTATCAATCCTTCGAAGGACAAGAACACGATATCTTTAGATTACATCACGTCTATCGATCCGATCGATTCCTACGAGCCTCTTTTAGATTCTTGATTGTTGATTGGAAATATTATCAAAACACCAATTCTTGATTGTTTATAGTTTCTTGATTCTTGCATAAGAATAGTGACACTCGAATACAAATCATTCTTGAATCATGTTTTCGTTTATTGTTGCTTAACATTTCATTTCAAACGTATCGAAATACAATTGAATCGTGCAATCCCTGTGGACGATCCGCACTCACTACAAACTATATCCGACACCGTAGTTTGATTGCGGTCAAAATAGTTTTTGGTTGTGAAGTTCTTTACAAATTTCTCTATATACTACACAACGGGAAAAACGATCAATCAAAATGGCGCCGTTGCCGGGGATCGCGCTAATTCATTTGCATTATTAGTTTGAAGTGAAAGAATTATTACATTCTACTTCTTGAATTCAAAATTCGTACAAACTCTTACACGTGTGTTGTGATTTGACTGCAAGGTGATCTGGAGCATTCTGTGCTGTGGAAAAATTATTTGAGATATACCAGAGAGCTTAGGGAGTTAACAGAAGCTCCCTGTTGAAATTCTGTACAGTGATCCCACTATTAGAGCGCGGAAGGGCGGCACAAAGGCAGCAATCGCGGCGGATCCGCGGTGAACTAGGGTGTTCTCTGAAAAATTTTCAGTGCAGGTGATTTCTGTCTCTCTCCCCTCTCTCTTTTTAGCTCCAATTAACCCTTTGCTGCAGGTTTCTTTGCAAATAAATTGCAGCGCCGCAAAAGCAAAATAAATTTGTGCGTGTTTTTGATTCTTGTGGTTGTTGCATATTAATACGGAAATTTAAGGGGCACGACCAAATCCAAATTAGGTGGGGATTTCATTACCCTTCCTAGGCCCCGAAAATCGTCAAACTTGCATCCGCATTACCTCCATTAACTAAAAGAAATCTAGAGAAGACTCTAAGGACTGTCGCGCTCAATAGGACAAGAGAAGGTCGTGGGTAATTCATTGCTTATCCGCGTTTTCTTGTGGTGCCTAAGGCGAGTGTGTCTAAGGCTAGTGGTTATTAATTAGGTCCACTGTAGTGGTGGTTCCTTTCCACTTACCTGGCACTTATCCGGCCACAGGGGGACAAAGAGGCAGTGGAGGATTGATCCTGCGACTTGTCTTTTGGCAGTTAGGAGCGGTCTAGAGATCGGACCTAGGTGACGACTAGATTCTAGGGTTGTGTGCTGCATTTGTTTTGTCGCATCAATTTTTCAAAAATCCGACCCTTTTCAAAAGCAAACACCGCATTCATTTTACCCCTAATTATAAGTCAACGCTGCCACTTGTACTAACCCTTTTTAGTGCAAGATAGGCTGGACACGGGATTCTAGTGCCCGTTTAGTCCGCGTACCTTTTATCGACTCCGAAGTCGATATTTCTCCATTTACCTTTTCTTCACCCACTACCACACCCACATCGATGGATCCGAATTCATCGAACTTCTTTGACCCTAATCTGCCGCCGTCCGTTGGTGCGCAGAATCCACCCCACATTTCCCTCCAGGAAAGATGCTATCCACTTAGAGGTCCTCTTTCGACCTGCTTATCCACACCACCAGCCAATGGGGATAACTTTGAGATTAAGCCCCAGTATATCAATCTTTTACCCAAATTCCACGGACTCGAGACTGAGGACGCTTACGTTTTCATTACCAAATTTGAAAACGTATGCGCAATGATGGGTACGTCACAACTTTCAGTGGATGCTATGCGTCTACGACTTCTCCCATTTACCTTGTGCGATATAGCCGAGAAGTGGCTATACAACACTACCGCACATTCTATTACGAATTGGGGAGAATTCGTCGCGGCATTCCTTAAGAAATTTTACCCAATCCAAAAGACAGCTCGAATCCGTAGCGAACTGAATCAATTTGCCCAGCTCCCCGCTGAACCATTCTCTAAATGCTTTGAACGTTTCAAGGATCTATTGGTTCAATGTCCTCATCACGGCATCCCGAGATGGGAGCTTTGCCGAATCATATATGAGGGCAGTAACCCTAACACTAAACAGAGCCTTGAAAACATGTGTCAAGGTATCTTCATGTCTAAGGATGATGGGGAAGCTTGGCGATACTTAGAAGAGTTCGCTGAGAAGTCTTTACAGTGGGAAAGTCCATCATTTAGGAGTGGCAATAACCAATCGGATGTTTCCATAGGAGTTAGAGCTGACATTTCAGCTATACAAAAGAAACTCGAGACTATGGAAAACAAATTTTTAGCTGCCTCCCTTGATCAAATGTCACTTTCCAAAACTGTGTGTAGCTGCTGTTCTGATCCGTCTCACTTGACGGAAGAATGTCCGTTTCAAGGTCGTGAGCATACCAATGCCGCATTTCAACGACCTAGAAACGATCCTTTTTCTTCCACATATAATCAGGGATGGAGGAATCACCCTAATTTTTCTTGGAACCAATCACAATCACAAAACACGGTTCCAAACCAAAACAATTTCCAAAGGGTCCCTCCACCACAACAGCAGCCACAACTTCAATTAAGTCAGCACCCCTTTCAAGCACATAATTTTCAAAATACGGTCAACACACCTGCACTGTCTAGTCCTTTACAGTTGACCGGAACTGATGAATCCTCTTCTTTTGCACAATACATGAATTTGGTCTTGACAAATATCATGCAAGTTGCGGCTGAAATGAAATCTTCCGTCGATGACATGAAGAAAAACTCTGCGTCCCAAAACGAGAGTATTAAATCGATGGAAGAAGAAATTGCAAGATTAAAAGCCGAACTAAGTGCAAGAGAGAAAGGGAAACTTCCAGCTCAACCCTTACCCAATCCTGGTTATTCACATCATGTGAATGCAATCACCACGTTGAGATCTGGACGAGTGCTTGACAATCATGTTGGGGAAGAAGTTGATGATACTGAAAATCATGTCAACACCCCGGCTGAGACCTTTCCACACACACACACTTCTGACCCTACTTCTTCTACCCCACCACCCTCTTCCGAGCCTATTCTCCATTTCCCAAAAGGCTCGCCACTACAGCCCACCTCTTTTACCCCTCCACGGACGATCCCCACTTCTATACTGGGATCGGTTCCACACACACTTTCTTCTCCTATGATGGACCCAGCACTTATTGCTAAAGCACCTTATCCTAATCGGTTAAGGGCTAACACACCAAGTCCACAAATGGAGAAGATCACTGAGATGTTTAAACAGGTTAACATCAATATCCCTCTTCTAGATGCAATTCAACAAGTACCTGCATACGCAAAAGTTCTTAAAGATTTTTGCACTAGAAAGAGGAAGAAACAAATGCCCAAGAAGATATTCATGGCTAAGACAGTAGACACAGCTTTTCCCCAGCAATTACCGAGGAAACGTAAGGATCCTGGATATCCTACGATTTCCATCTCTATTGGGGAGAAACACATTAACCGTGCTCTACTAGATCTTGGGGCAAGTGTTAACCTGCTTCCTTTCTCAGTTTATGAGCAGTTAGGAATCGGAGAGTTGAAACCATCTCCATGCACTCTCCAGATGGCTGACCGATCAATCACCAGACCTAGGGGTGAACTAGAAGATGTGTTAATAAAAATCGGGGAATTTATCTTCCCTGTGGATTTTATTGTAATTGATACACAGCCTGTAGCGAACTCACGGAATCAAATTCCGGTGATTTTAGGTCGCCCCTTTTTGGCCACTTCCAATGCTATCATCAATTGTCGTAACGGTTCCATGACCCTATCCTTCGGAAACAGGACAATTGAGATGAACATTTACAAGTTAGGAAGTGTACCCTCCGAACCTACTGTTCAGGTCTGTTCTGTCGACTTAATGGATGTCGACAGCAGCGAATTAGATAATCCTCCTGATACCGATCTAGACTCTTTTCATACGTTATTGTTTGACCTAACTATGTATCATACACATACGGACTCTTCCACCGAGATGTCCAGGTCTGCAATTAACACCGATTATGAAATGCTTTTAGAGTCTGAAGATCACCCCGCACCTTGTGATGACATTATTCTTCGGGGTATAGATGAAACTTTTGAGGAAATCTTCGCTGATGAACTCGCATTTCTGAATAACACGGGTGTTGAGATAAATCATGTTCCACTCACTGAAATTGAACCTCCACCCCTTCCTCTGAACTGTAAAAAGAATGCGAGTAATCCATCACATACACTGCATCGTCTCTCCAAAATGAGACGCACACACATTCTATTCCACCACTTACCTTTTCCCCACTTTTTCTTCCACCAACCCGAGCACTGCATTGATAAAATTTTTGAATGGTTGGTGTTAACCTTCGGTCTTTGCAAAGCTTGGCATCGACCAATGAATTTTGACCCCCACTTGTGATTTTCAAAGTTTAACATTGCATAATTCAAGTTTGGGGGGGTATAATTTTTCGGGCTCCTGAAAAGAAAATTTTTACAAAATTTTGAGCCAAAAATAAGTTTGGGGGAGGACCTTCACTTAAATATTTTGCCCCCACTAATAAATTCCTCCCAAGCTTACAGGTTTTTCGAGATTTAGCAGAAGGCAACAGTGAGGACACTGTTGAAAACAAGTTTGGGGGAGGTTTGTGCTTATTTCTGCATCATTTGCATATCATCTGCATAAGCACAAAACATTTTTAAAAATCTATAAAAATTGAAAAAATTTCAAAAAACCATAAAAATTTAAAAATTTTCAAATATAAAAATAATTGTAATATTTACATTTTTTTGTATATAAATAAGATAATGAAAGTTTAGATAGTGAAAAATTGCATCCATGAGATTAGAAAAATTTTAGAAAACTAAGAAAATTAGAAGTTTTCTTATACGAACTAGTAATAAGTAGTTATGAGCCGTTGTCCCAAGGGTTAGTAAGATGAAGGACGTCACTAATCTGAGGATAAAAATAAGTCTGAAAAATAGTTTCTATTCTGGAAGCCAAACATTTTGAACGTTGCTACCCTGCTATTCGCACTTACACACGTCTTGAAGCCTGGGATAGTAGAGGATACCTTGAAATGCTCTTGTCTTAAAGCCAAAAGTATGAAAAAAAAAATAAAAAAAATATGTGTTTTAAAGTGGTGAGAAAAATGGATACTGGTTTTGTTATCACCGAGGGCAATAAAAATATATAGCAAAAGGGTGCTTCTTCACCTAGTGCCCCAAGGTCAACTGGTCTGGGAGTCACTGCTATGCCTGAGGTGGTGCAAGACGAGGAAAATACACCAAGCATGCAAGCACATTAGTAATCGGTCGGTTAGTACCTCAAGAAGTATTAACGGTCGCATGAAAGTGTGTAAGCAATCTCGTTTGCCAAGAAGTACTGAGGCCGATGGGCAAGGGTATGATAGCTTGAATTGAATTCTCCGGGTGTAGGGATGTTCTTTACACACACGCAGGGTGATATGATCGATGTTTGGAAGAAAGATAGGAATGAAGAATAAGACGATGTTTTATTGAGGGAGGACGTGATTTCTAACATCTTTTCATGACCATTAAGATAGGGCTCATGACAACCGAAAAGCTAGCTTAGTTGGAAACCCTAATTTTCAAGGCTTTTCTTTTACAATTCTTTTCTTTAAATGTAATATTCATGATCTTGCTTTTATTATTGGATTTTGTGGGTGCAATCCGCTGAAAACCCTCAGGAGACAACACTCCTCCTACTAGGGACACCTAGAGGTTTAAAGGCTTGTTGCACGTGCTCAGTGCAATCGTGCTGCCTATGAAAGTGTGCTAGTTAGTTTTTCTCTTTCATTATTTTCTCCTTCTCTTTTTAATAAAACATTCGCTCGAGACGATCGAAATTAAGTTTGGGGGTATTTGATCAGTCGAAAATATTGCATATTTTAACCGGCAATTTCCATATCATCTGCATACAATTAGAAGTGTTCGACATTCATATTCTACATATTAGCAAATCGGTCGCAAAATATCAGATTACATGTATTCAACCTTAAAACCGGCATTTCTAGGGAAATTGACTGCATTGCATTACATGGCATATTTTCTATATCTTGCAACCCTTGTTTCAAAGTCTGTGCAGGAAAAGAGAAGCTTGCTCGATCATTACATTGCTCGACCATTACAATTGCTCGTAAACTCACTAAAATCAAATCTGGTATCAACACAGAAGGGAAACTGCAATTCAAAACATCAGAGAAAAGCCCAAACAGAAGTATAAGACAACTGCAGAAGACCCAGATCCCAAAGCTCTAACATGGCTGCGCATCCGCGGCCATAGCCTTCTTATGCCGCGGAAGCGCGGCTATATGGTGACATCATCAAGTTTTCTTTGGACCAAAATGCTTCTACTTGGGCCCACATTCCAGAAATGCACACAAATTTCCAGAAAACTCCAGAGAGTTCTACCAGATCAGCAAACACTTTGAGCTTCACTTAATTAGCCTATTATTCTTGAACTTTCCCTAAACCCTAGCTTAAACCCTAAGCTAACTCCTAACAAACTCCTTCTAGAAACTCTTCAACAAACTTTGGGAGGGAAAGTTCTAATTCAAACCTAAACCTAGGGTTTGGGAGTTCTATAAATAAGACCCTAGGCTCATCATTTAGAAATTATTCAACCTAGGATTCAACATTGGGAAAGCTTAGAAAAATCAATCTCTTTCTTCATCCCCTCTTCCTCAAGTTTAGTGAGAGAGCTTGTAGGAAACCCTAACCCTAAATCCAACCACAATTCAAGATCTTGAGTGCAAGCCAAGCAAGATGCCTTCAACCCTTTTATGAGCCGAGCCGATCTTCAATCGGGCAAGAGATCAAAGTAGATCCACGATCCACGGAGACGAGCGAAGCCGAGTCAACGATCGATTTCTTCTTCTTGTAGATTCTTGAAAGAATGTATTGAAATTGTTGATTAAATAAAAGGTTATATTCTTTTATCTTGTTTTCTTTAAATTCCGCATCATGTTATCTTTACAATTCTTGAATATTATCTTTGTGGTGATGTGTGAATAAAACTCCGCTCGTAAAGGAGTCGAGACGGTTGTAGAATGATGATGTAACAAAGCTTTAATCGATTCTTGATTCCTACGATGGTTTGTAAACCCTAGCAAGTTCAAGAACCGACAACCCATTTTGTTTCGATGCTTTCTTGATTGACATCGTTCAAAATGGGGGAGTTAGGATCGTTTCTTGAAATTGCTAGAGGCTAGAATGTGAATGATATCGACAATAGAATAAGGGATAAGATGAAACCCTAGTTTCACGAGAAAACCCTAACTCTTGTCGATGATCATCGATCTAGTATCAATCCTTCGAAGGACAAGAACACGATATCTTTAGATTACATCACGTCTATCGATCCGATCGATTCCTATGAGCCTCTTTTAGATTCTTGATTGTTGATTGGAAATATTATCAAAACACCGATTCTTGATTGTTTATAGTTTCTTGATTCTTGCATAAGAATAGTGACACTCGAATACAAATCATTCTTGAATCATGTTTTCGTTTATTGTTGCTTAACATTTCATTTCAAACGTATCGAAATACAATTGAATCGTGCAATCCCTGTGGACGATCCGCACTCACTACAAACTACATCCGACACCGTAGTTTGATTGCGGTCAAAATAGTTTTTGGTTGTGAAGTTCTTTACAAATTTCTCTATATACTACACAACGGGAAAAACGATCAATCAATGATACTAGACCCATATGATGGGCGATGGATGTTCCCACATTCATCGATGTTTGACATCGAGATCGTATACGGGTGCTCAGTGGTGACTGGGTACACTGGACGGACTCACCGAGAACTCCTATATGGAATTATATCTATCGTCGGATAGCAGTTCTTAGGTGACACTGGTACAGGTTAGTCTGTAGACCCGAGATCATCATAGAGCCTTGTGTGTTCTCCCACTGTACTTTGATTACCACCCTACCACGGCTCTACTGAGTCGTGCAAACAGGTGGCCGTTGGGTACAGTCCTGAGACACACGAAGGCGATGAGCGATAGGAGGGGTTTCGTCTCTCCCGGTATTGGGAGTTGATGCTGTGCTGTGCTCGATTGGCTATATCAGTAAGTCCTTGGCCAGGGCTGTTGAGATTTACTGATAAGTGTTATCAGTAGTTTCTCGATCTGTTATAGACCATTCATCGGCACGACTTATTGAGTTATTGGGGTCGACGTTACCATCCCTAGACTCGATATGCATCATATCTGACGAAGAGACCGGACTGTACGGTAGTGTTGCCGGTTGGCTCGACGGGAGTTGTTACAGGTTCGCTTGTTTTCTTCTAATCGCTACCCGAGTGGCCGTTACATTTAGCTGACCGCTTGCGGCTTGGGGGTGCTTGATATGATCATCACCCACTGCCGGCGTATTGACGAGTCTTAGAGTCCCACAATGGAGTTACCTAGTCCAGGCGAAACGATGTGGTGCGCATATGAGATATGCGCGTGGACCCGGTTAAAATACGCGTATGAGATACCGTATATTAATCGGGCGGTTTGCTTTTGGTCGGGTCGTATGTGATATGGCCGGTTTGCTAAATCAAGTGTTGATTTATCATTGACCATTAGTTTCTCACTTTAAACCCTTTCTTGACTTTATGTTGTATGCATGCATGTATGCATTTATTCTCATTCATGCACATATGGATGTGCATGCACACATACATGCATACATAATTCTATCATGGTTGTTGATATAGTTGATGGTGGCAATATAAGACTCACACCATTTATAAATATATGGATATTTCTTTTTTGGAAAGGAAAAATGGAAATGGAAATTGTTATCATGGTTTAATATTTTATTCTTGCACTAACCCTTTACTTTAACCATGATTTAATTTCTATGGCCATTTTTGATCCAAAATAAATATCTAGATATTTTATAACTATGGTTAAGAATGAGAAAGAGAAAATATATATATTTTCATTTCTCATTTTTATTCATATGCTTATCATTATCTTGAGCTCTTAACAAGCCATCATCTTCTTCCTCCTTTCTCTCTTGCTCTCTAGTTTTCTCTTGTGAGCAAAAGAGTCATCAAGTTAGGGTTTTGAAGTGAGAAAACAAACCACATCACCATTCTACACTAGTCTTGCCCATTAGTGTAGAGTGTTAGCTTACATTTCTTCTCTTGATCTAGTGGAGCTTCAAGCTTGGACAAAGAGGACTTCGGGTGGATCGTCGTGGACCTAGAGGATCTCAAGTGAACTTTTTTCCAACCCTCAAGTAGCCATGGAGTCTAGCGTAGGGAGCTACAAAGGTTGTACTCTCAAAACCCAAGCTTTTACTACTTGTGTTTATGTTAAAGTTATGTTACCCTAGCTTTTCTAGCATGATCCTTAAGTTTGTTTCTCTAGCACCATATAAATTTTAAATTTGGCATGTGTGTTGCCTCCAAACCCTTGTAGTGGTGCTATAGGAACCCCTTCATGGTATCAGAGCCAAGCTAGAGCCTTAGAGTTGTTAGTTATATGTATGCCCTAGAGGCCATTACTATACATATAGATGTATATTGTAGTAGATGCTTGGACATATATAGGGAGGACTTTCTTGTTCGACATGATAGTATGCTATCTGGTTACTCTTTACCTTAACGTGTACACTGATTGTCTTTCTGTTACATGTTGGTAAAGCCCTTAGGATGAGTACTTGACTACCTGGACTATGATGCGGATCATACTAGTGGGCACATGGCAGTCCATAAGTACATCCTTCAAGGTCCCTAGTCGTGGGTATAACGAGACGGGGTATCGATATACCAGAGTAGACTAGCGTATACCTTCTTGACCCATGTAGATGGGCGATGGATGATCCTGATTTGTTATTAATTTTTCGATTGTGTATCAAATCAAATAGTCCCCGGCAACGGCGCCATTTGATTGATCATTTGTTTGTGTGTCGTTTTAGAGAATGAATAGAATCACAATCAAAGAATTATTTTGACCGCAATCAACCTACGGTGTCAATTGTAGTTCATGAATGAGTGCGGATCGTCCACAGGGATTGCACGATTCGTTTGTATTATGATATGCTTGAATTGAAAAGTTAAGCTAAGATAAATGAAAACATGATTCAAGAATTTTGATTTTCAAGTGTCACTATTCTATTCAAGAATCAAGAAAATGTTAAACAATCAAGAATCGGTGTATCGATGATATTTCCAATCAACAGTCAAGAATCTAAAAGAGGCTCGTAGGAATCGATCGGATCTATAGACGTGATGTAATCTCAAGATTTCGTGTTCTTGTCCTTCGAAGGATTGATACTAGATTGATGATAATCGACGAGAGTTAGGGCTTTCTTGATGAAACTAGGGTTTCATCTTTTAACCCTTGTTCTTTCGTCGATATCATTCCTTTTCTAGCCTCTACCAAATTCAAGAAACGATCGTAACTCCCCAATTTCGAACGATATCAATCAAGAAAGCATCGAAACAAAATGGGTCGTCGTTTCTTGAACTAGCTAGGGTTTTCAAAATACGTAGGACTCAAGAATCGATTAAAGCTATGTTACATCATCATTCTATTTACCGTCTCGACTCCTCGACGAGCGGAGTTTTATTCACACATCACCACACAGAGAATATTTACGAATTGTAAAGATATCATGATGCAGAATTTAAAGAAAACAAGATAAAAGAATATCACCTTTATTTATCTCAACAATTTTGATTACATTCGCTTCAAGAACTACAAGAGGAAGAATCTAGATTGTTGATCGGGCGTCGCTCGGCTTCGTGAGTCATGGATCGGCTCGGATCGCTTGCTCCGTTGAAGATCAGCTCCGCTCCTAAAGGTTGTAGGGCTTCTTGCTTAATGGGTACTCGGGATCTTGATTTTGATTGGAATTAGGGTTTCACACAAGCCCTCTCACTAGACTTGTGGAGGAAGGAGATGAAGATGGAGATTGGCTAAAAAAATGAACTAAAATGAATCACACAAGTAATGGTTTGATTCTATCTATCTCCACATTCTCCTCTCACCCTAGGTCTAGGCTTCTATTTATAGACTTCCCAAACCCTAGGTTTAGGTTTGAAATGGTAGTTCCCTCCAAAAGTTTGTTGAGTCTTCTAGAAGGTAGTTTGTTAGGAGCTAGCTTAGGGTTTAAGCTAGGTTTAATTAGGCTTGGAAACCTTAGTTTGCTGATCTGGCAGAAACCCCTAGAGTCTTCTGGAATTTGAGATACATTTCTGAACAGTGGGCCCTGAATGAAGCATTGTGCACCAAAATTGAGGAGGTAAGTCCCTGGTTCCACCGCGGATCCGCGGCACAAGCAAGCCATTGCCGCGGATCCGCGGCTCTTTGATGAGCTTGGGCTTTGGGTCTTCTGGTGTAGCCTTGTTCTGTATTTTAGGGCTTCTTCTGATATATTGATTTGTGATTGCTCCTTTAAATTGATACCAGATCTGAAGTTAGTGAGTTGGCGTACCTTTTGAGCAGCGTTGATTCGAGCACGCTTCTAGTTTCCTGCACAGACTTCAAAACAAGGGTTTCGACATATAGAAATATTGCGATGCCATGCAATGCAGTCAATTTCCCTAGAAATGCCGGTTTTAAGGTCTAATACATGTAATCTGATAATCTGTGATAGATTTTCTAATATGTGAAATACGGATACCGAACACTTCTATATGAATGCAAATGATGAGGAAATTGCCGGCTAAAATATACAATATTTTCGACTAATCAAATTCCCCCAAACTTAATTTCGATCGTCTCGAGCGAATGTTTTATTAAAAAGAGAAGGAGAAAATAAAGAAAGAGAAAAACTAACTAGCACACTTTCGTAGGCAACACGATTGCACTGAGCATGTGCAACAAGCCTTTAAACCTTTAGGTGTCCCTAGTAGGAGGAGTGTTGTCTCCTGAGGGTTTTCAGCGGATTGCACCCACAAAATCCAATAATAAAAGGAAGATCATGAATATTACATTTAAAGAAAAGAATTGTAGAAGAAAAGCCTTGAAAATTAGGGTTTCCAACTAAGCTAGCTTTTCGGTTGTCATGAGCCCTATCTTAATGGTCATGAAAAAATGTTAGAAATTACGTCCTCCCTCAATAAAACATCGTCTTATTTTTCATTCCTATCTGTATTCCAAACATCGATCATATCACCCTGCGTGTGTGTAAAGACATCCCTACACCCGGAGAATTCAATTCAAGCTATCATACTCTTGCCCATTAACCTCAGTACTTTTTAATTAATGAATATTTAGATGAGATTGCTCACACACTTTCATGCGACCGTTAATACTTCTTGAGGTACTAACCGACCGATTACTCCTGTGCTTGCTTACTTGGTGTATTTTCCTCGTCTTGCACCACCTTAGGCATAGCAGTGACTCCCAGACCAGTTGGCCTTAGGGCACTAGGTGAAGAAGCACCCTCGCTATATATTTTTTATTGCCCTTGGTGATAACAAAACCAGTGTCCATTTTTCTCACCATTTTATATTTTTTTATTCACTTTTCTTTTTATTTCCTTCATACATTGGCTTTAAGACAAGAGCATTTCAAGGTATCCTCTACTATCCCAGGCTTCAAGACATGTGTAAGTGCGAATAGCAGGGTATCAACGTTCAAAATGTTTGGCTTCCAGAATAGAAACTATTTTTCAGACTTATTTTTATCCTCAGATTAGTGACTTCCTTCATCTTACTAACCCTTGGGACAACGGCTCATAACTACTTATTACTAGTTCGTATAAGAAAACTTCTAATTTTCTTGGTTTTCTTAAATTTTTCTAATCTCATGGATGTAATTTTTCACTATCTAAACTTTCATTATCTTATTTATATACAAAAAAGTGTAAATATTAAAATTATTTTTATACTTGAAATTTTTTTAAATTTTTATGGGTTTTGAAATTTTTTTAAATTTTTATAGATTTTTAAAAGAAATGTTTTGTGCTTATGCAGATGATATGCAAATGATGCGAAAATAAGCACAAACCTCCCCCAAACTTGTTTTCAACAGTGTCCTCACTGTTGCCAAATGCTATACCTACACAAACTGTAAGCCTGGGGGGAATTATTAGTGGGGGAAAAATATATAAGTGAAGAACTTCCCCCAAACTTATTCTTTTTACTCACCTTCATTCAAAAAATATGATGCAGTGATATACTGGACATGAAGGTGAGACGGAGGAATTTTAATCCAAATAAACTGGCTCTTGTAAGAACAAGAGCTCCTCCGTGGGGTCAGTGGAAAAATACGGCTTTAGTCTATGTCCATTCACTTTGAAAAAGGTGCCGTTTTTTACATTTTCTACTTCTACTGCCCCGTGCGGGTATACAGACCGCACAACAAAAGGTCCCTTCCATCGAGATCGGAGCTTACCCGCGTGAAGGTGTAATCGTGAATCATAAAGAAGGACTTGTTGACCAGGTGAAAATGTTTTCCTTAAAATGTTTTTATCGTGAAAAACCTTAGTCCTATTCTTTGTGATTACAGCGTTATCATAAGCTTCATCGCGGAGTTCGCTTAGCTCGTTAAGTTGCAGCTTCCGAAAGGTGCAAGCAAGGTTCAGATCAAAATTTATTTCCTTTATAGCCCACAATGCTTTATGTTCTATCTCGACGGGTAAATGACATGCTTTTCCAAACACTATCCTATATGGAGACATTCCTAGGTCGGTCTTATATGCAGTTCTGAATGCCCAAAGAGCATCCGTCAGTTTGGTCGACCAGTCTTTTCTATTTTTAGCAACAGTTTTCTCCAGGATAAGTTTGATTTGTCTGTTTGAGGTTTCAGCTTGCCCGCTTGTTTGGGGATGATAGGGTGTAGAAAGTCGGTGGTTGATTGAGTATTTTCGCATCAGAGTCTCAAAAGACCTGTTGCAGAAATGTGTCCCATTATCGCTGACTATAGCGCGTGGGTGTCCAAATCGCGAGAAGATATTCTCTTTTAAGAACTTAATGACAACTTTCTTGTCATTAGTGCGACATGGAATGGCTTCTACCCACTTTGAGACATAATCAACCGCCAGCAGTATGTACAAATTCCCAAAGGAGCTGGGAAAAGGACCCATAAAATCAATGCCCCAAACATCAAATATTTCAACAACCAAGATGGGTTGCTGAGGCATTTCATTCCTCTGGAATATTCTACCCGTATACTGACATTGTGTACAGGTTTTGCAATGTTCAAATGCGTCCTTGAATAAGGTCGGCCAATAAAATCCACATTGCAAAACCTTCTCCTCTGTCTTTCTAGGACCAAAGTGACCCCCACAGGCCTGATCATGACAAAAAGAAAGAACACTCTTGAACTCTTCATTCGGGACACACCGGCGAATGATCTGATCAGGACAATATTTAAACAAATAGGGCTCGTCCCAGTAAAAGTGTTTTACTTGGGATAGAAAGCGGTATTTGTCCTGTTTTGACCAATCGCTCGGTATAAGTCCCGTGGCATGATAGTTCACAATATCCCTGAACCATGGTTCAGTGGATACGCTCAATAGTTGTTCGTCAGGGAACGAGTCATTGATCGGCAGGGTCACAGGGGAAGAAATGATGCGTGAAAGGTGGTCAGCTACTACGTTTTCACATCCTTTTTTATCTTTGATAACAAGATCAAATTCTTGTAACAGAAGGATCCAACGTATTAGTCGACCTTTTGCATCTTTCTTCGCCAGAAGATGTTTTAAAGCGGAATGGTCAGTATACACAACTATAGGTGAGCCAATTAAGTAAGGCCTGAATTTTTCTAATGCAAATACAACCGCTAAGAGTTCCTTTTCGGTGGTTGTATAATTGATTTGCGCATCATTCAGGGTCTTACTTGCATAGTATATTACGTGTGGCATCTTTTCGATGTGCTGTCCAAGACTGCACCTACTGCAAAATCAGATGCGTCACACATCAGCTCAAAGGGGTAGTCCCAGTTTGGTGATGATAAAACGGGGGCTGAAGTGAGTGAGTGTTTAAGTGAGTCGAAAGCTGTCTCGCAATCCGAGTCAAAATGGAAGGTCGTATCCTTGGCCAGGAGGAGCATTAAAGGTCTAGCAATTTTGCTAAAATCCTTAATGAATCTCCTATAAAAGCCCGCATGGCCAAGGAAGGAGCGAATATCTTTGACGCTTTTGGGATGAAGGAGGTTTTGAATGACATCTACTTTAGCTCTGTCAACCTCAATGCCTTTCTGTGAAATGACATGTCCAAGTACTATTCCTTCTTGGACCATAAAATGGCATTTTTCCCAGTTCAAAGTCAAGTTCTTCTCTTTGCAACGAGTAAAATGGCATTTTTCCCAGTTCAAAGTCAAGTTCTTCTCTTTGCAACGAGTAAGAACAGTGTCAAGATTCGCTAGGCAATCGGAAAAAGAGTCTCCAAAAATTGAGAAATCGTCCATAAAGATCTCCAGAAAATTCTCTACCATATCAGAGAATATCCCCATCATACACCGCTGAAAGGTAGCGGGAGCATTGCATAACCCAAAGGGCATGCGACTGTAAGCAAAGGTACCAAAAGGACAAGTAAAAGTGGTTTTATCTTGATCTTTTTTGGCGATGGGGACCTGATTATAGCCTGAGTATCCGTCCATAAAACAATAATACTCTCGTCCCGCTAAGCGTTCCAGCATCTGATCAATGAATGGTAGAGGAAAGTGGTCTTTCCTCGTGGCAGCATTGAGTTTTCTATAATCAATACATACACGCCACCCAGTTTGGGCGCGTGTCTGAATTAACTCATTTGCCTCATTGGTTATAACTGTAATGCCGGATTTCTTAGGAACGACATGTATAGGACTCACCCACTGGCTATCGGAGATGGGGTATATAATACCATTATCTAAGCATTTGACGATCTCTTTCATGACCGCTTCCTTCATGACGGGATTCAACCGTCTCTGTGGTTCTCGGGTTGGTCTGGCATCATCCATCACATGTATATGATGTTCAACTATCAAGGGACTAATCCCTTTGATGTCCGCCATACTCCAACCAAACGCCTTTTTGTTAGATCTCAATACCGATAAAAGTGCATTTTCTTTCTCTGATGCAAGAGAAGCGGATATGATAACCGGTAAAGACTCATTCTCACCTAGATATGCATATTTAAGGTGAGAAGGTAAAATTTTTAGATCTAACTCGGGCGGAGAAATGATAGAAGGAGGGATCATTGAGTGATTTTTGGATTTACAAAGAAGCTCAGAGCCTGTGAAAGAAACAGACTCGGGTGGAGAAAAGTCAGAAGTGCAGGACTCAAGTGTAGGTAAAGTGTCCTCACTAAGATCTTGTGCAAAGTCAAACAGAGATGTGGTAATGTCATCGAGATCAGTAAAGCAAAGTTCCTCGGCTCCACAACTATCGGGAGCGATCTCATGGACAGAGCACACATCTAAAATATGAGCAGAGGGTTCTGATGGCTGACTTCCAACTTTGTAGATATTTAGTTCAATGGTCATATTTCCAAATGATAAGTTCATTGAACCGTTTCTACAGTTTATAACAGCGTTGGAAGTGGCAAGGAAAGGACAACCCAGAATCACCGGAATTTGGCCCCGGGGGTTTGCTACAGGATGTGTGTCGAGCACAATGAAGTCTACAGGGAAAACAAATTCCCCGACCTTTATCAACACATCCTCTAATTCATCCCTTGGTTTGGTGATAGATCGGTCTGCCATCTGGAGAGTGCAATGAGCAGGTTTCAGCTCTCCAATCCCTAATTGCTCATAGACAGAATAAGGGAGCAGGTTAACACTTGCGCCAAGGTCTAAAAGAGCACGATTTATGTTTTTACCCCCAATCGAAATCGATATTGCAGGACATCCTGGGTCCTTTCTTTTCTTTGGAAGCTGGGGAATAAAAGCAGTGCTAATATTATTAGACATAAAGACCTTCTTTGGCACTTGAGTCTTCTTCTTCCTAGTGCACAAGTCCTTAAGAATTTTCGCATAAGCGGGGACTTGCTGAATAGCATCTAGGAGAGGGATATTGATGTTAACCTGTTTGAACATTTCTATAATTTTCTCCATATGAGGACTCGTTCTATTACCCCTTAACCGGTTCGGGTAAGGAGCTTTCGCAATAAGCGCAGGGTCCATCACAGGAGAAGGAAGAGAGGGTAGACGTCGTCCCAAAAGAGGTGTGGGGACCGTCTGTGGAGAACTATAAGGGTTGGGAGAAGGTGCCGAGCCTAGTGGGAAATGGAGAATAGGCTCACGAGAAAGTGGTGTGGTAGAAGAAGAAGGATCAGAAGGAGAAGTGTGTGTGTGTGGAAAGGTCTCAGCCGGGGTGTTGATATGATTTTCAGCATCATCAATACCTTCCCCGACATGATTGTTCAGCACTCTTCCCGATCTCAACGTTGTGACGGCATTTATATTGTAATGCCCAGGATTCTATAGGGGTTGAGAGGGAAGTTTCCCTTTTTCTCTCGCACTCATTTCGGCTTTTAGGCGTGCGATTTCAGCTTCCATCGATTTGATACTCTCAGCTTGGGACGCTGAGTTTTTCTTTATCTCACTGACGGAAGATCTAACCTCAGTCGAAACCTCTATGAAATTTGACAAAAGTGATTTCATGGTTTGAGTGAATTGAGAGAACTCTTCAGAACAGGACTGCATAGGATTAGACTGTGCAGGAGTGTTACCCTGGTTTTGGAAATTTTGTGACTGATAGGAGTGCTGAGTGAGTTGAAGGGGTTGCTGTTGTGGTGGAGGAAGAACCCTTTGAAATTGATTCGTGTTTGGAACCGTGTTTTGAGATTGGTTTTGGTTCCAAGCAAAATTCGGGTGATTCCTCCAACCCTGATTGTACGTGGAAGAATATGGATCGTTTCGAGGTCTTTGAAATGCGGCATTAGAATGCTCGTGACCTTGAAACGCAGAGTTTAATGGACATTCTTCCGTTAAATGAGACGGATCAGAACAGCACCCACAAACAGTTTTGGGGAGTGACACTGGGTTAAGGGAGGCTGCTGCAAATTTGTGTTCCATAGCGTCGAGCTTCTTTTGCATTGCTGCCATTCCAGCTCGAACACCTATGGACACATCTATTTGGTGTACGCCACCCCTATTCAATGGTTGGGTTCCACTCTCCCACTGTAGTGATTTTTCAACGAACTCTTCTAAGTACTTCCAGGCTTCCCCATCATCTTTGGTCATAAAAGTATCTTGACACATGTTTTCAAGGCTCTGTTTGGTGCTTGGATTAATGCCCTCATAAATGATTCGGCATAATTCCCATCTCGGGATGCCGTGATGAGGACACTGAACCAATAGATCCTTAAAACGTTCAAAGCATTTTGAAAATGGTTCAGCAGGGAGCTGGGCAAATTGATTCAGTTCGCTACGGATTCGAGCTGTCTTTTGTATTGGGTAAAATTTCTTAAGGAATGCAGCGACGAATTCTTCCCAATTCGTAATAGAGTGTGCGGTAGTGTTATATAGCCACTTCTCGGCTATATCGCACAA
Organism: Agapanthus africanus; assembly: GCA_030015575.1. NCBI lineage: Eukaryota > Viridiplantae > Streptophyta > Magnoliopsida > Asparagales > Amaryllidaceae > Agapanthus > Agapanthus africanus. The sequence goes on from CM057344.1 coordinate 441,704,813, forward strand.
AGTAAATGGAAGAAGTCGTAGACGCATTGCATCCACTGAAAGTTGTGACGTACCCATCATTGCGCATACGTTTTCAAATTTGGTAATGAAAACGTAAGCGTCCTCAGTCTCGAGTCCGTGGAATTTGGGTAAAAGATTGATATACTGGGGCTTAATTTCAAAGTTATCCCCTTTGGCTGGTAGTGTGGATAAGCAGGTCGAAAGAGGACCTCGAATAGGGTAGCACCTCTCCTGGAGAGAGATGCGGGGTGGATTCTGCGCACCAACGGACGGTGGCAGATTAGGGTTAAAGAAGTTTGATGGATTCGGATCCATCGGTGTGGGTGTGGTAGTAGGTAAAGAAAAGGTAAATGGAGAAATATCGACTTCGGAGTCGATAAGAGGTACGCGGACTAAACGGGCACTAGAATCCCGTGTCTAGCCTATCTTGCACTAAAAAGGGTTAGTACAAGTGGCAGCGTTGACTTATAATTAGGGGTAATGAATGAATGCGGTGTTTGCTTTGAAAAAGGACGGATTTTTGAAAAAATGATGCGACAAAACAAATGCAGCACACAAACCCTAGAATCTAGTGGTCACCTAGGTCCGGCTCTAGACCGCTCCTAACTGCCAAAAGACAAGTCGCAGGATAGAATCCTCCACTGCCTCTTTGTCCCCCTGTGGCCGGATAAGTGCCAGGTAAGTGGGAAGGTACTCCACTACGTAAGTAGTGGGCCTAATTAAAAACCACTAGCCTTAGACACACTCGCCTTAGGCACCACAAGAAAACGCGGATAAGCAATGAATTACCCACGGCCTTCTCTTGTCCTAATTGAGCGCGGCAGTCCTTAGAGTCTTCTCTAGATTTCTTTTAGTTAATGTGGGTCAATGCGGATGCAAGTTTTGTGGTTTTCGGGGCCTAGGAAGGGTAATGAAATCCCCACCTAATTTGGATTTGGCCGTGCCCCTTAATATCCATATTAGAATGCAAACAACCAAGAAATCAAAATCACGCACAAATTTAATTTTGCTTTTGCGGCGCTGCGATTATTTGCAAAGAATCCTGCAGAAAATGTTAGTTGGAGCTAAAAAGAGGAGAGAGGAGAAGGTAAGAAACTTACAGAGAAAAAATTGCACAGAGATCCCTCAAAGGGGCCGCGGTTCCGCCGCAAATGCCCTCTAATGCCGCGCTTCCACGGTTGACGTGTTGGATCACTGAACCAAACTTTTTCAGGGAGCTTCTGTGGACTCCCTCTGCTCTCTGGTATTTTCCAAAAATTTTCTTCAATTTCCAAACAGCTCCAGATTTCCTTGCAATGAACAACAGCAAATCGTTTAGGGTTTGCACGAATTTTGATCTCAAAAACAACAATGGAATAATTCTTTCAATTCAAACCATAATATGAAACGAATTAGAGCGCGATCCCCGGCAACGGCGCCATTTGATTTGGTATTAATTTTTCGATTGTGTATCAAATCAAATAGTCCCCGGCAACGGCGCCATTTGATTGATCATTTGTTTGTGTGTCGTTTTAGAGAATGAATAGAATCACAATCAAAGAATTATTTTGACCGCAATCAAACTACGGTGTCAATTGTAGTTCATGAATGAGTGCGGATCGTCCACAGGGATTGCACGATTCGTTTGTATTATGATATGCTTGAATTGAAAAGTTAAGCTAAGATAAATGAAAACATGATTCAAGAATTTTGATTTTCAAGTGTCACTATTCTATTCAAGAATAAAGAAAATGTTAAACAATCAAGAATCGGTGTATCGATGATATTTCCAATCAACAGTCAAGAATCTAAAAGAGGCTCGTAGGAATCGATCGGATCTATAGACGTGATGTAATCTCAAGATTTCGTGTTCTTGTCCTTCGAAGGATTGATACTAGATTGATGATAATCGACGAGAGTTAGGGCTTTCTTGATGAAACTAGGGTTTCATCTTTTAACCCTTGTTCTTTCGTCGATATCATTCCTTTTCTAGCCTCTACCAAATTCAAGAAACGATCGTAACTCCCTAATTTCGAACGATATCAATTAAGAAAGCATCGAAACAAAATGGGTCGTCGTTTCTTGAACTAGCTAGGGTTTTCAAAACACGTAGGACTCAAGAATCGATTAAAGCTATGTTACATCATCATTCTATTTACCGTCTCGACTCCTCGACGAGCGGAGTTTTATTCACACATCACCACACAGAGAATATTTACGAATTGTAAAGATATCATGATGCAGAATTTAAAGAAAACAAGATAAAAGAATATCACCTTTATTTATCTCAACAATTTTGATTACATTCGCTTCAAGAACTACAAGAGGAAGAATCTAGATTGTTGATCGGGCGTCGCTCGGCTTCGTGAGTCATGGATCGGCTCGGATCGCTTGCTCCGTTGAAGATCGGCTCCGCTCCTAAAGGTTGTAGGGCTTCTTGCTTAATGGGTACTCGGGATCTTGATTTTGATTGGAATTAGGGTTTCATACAAGCCCTCTCACTAGACTTGTGGAGGAAGGAGATGAAGAAGGAGATTGGCTAAAAAAATGAACTAAAATGAATCACACAAGTAATGGTTTGATTCTATCTATCTCCACATTCTCCTCTCACCCTAGGTCTAGGCTTCTATTTATAGACTTCCCAAACCCTAGGTTTAGGTTTGAAATGGTAGTTCCCTCCAAAAGTTTGTTGAGTCTTCTAGAAGGTAGTTTGTTAGGAGCTAGCTTAGGGTTTAAGCTAGGTTTAATTAGGCTTGGAAACCCTAGTTTGCTGATCTGGCAGAAACCCCTAGAGTCTTCTGGAATTTGAGATACATTTCTGAACAGTGGGCCCTGAATGAAGCATTGTGCACCAAAATTGAGGAGGTAAGTCCCTGGTTCCACCGCGGATCCGCGGCACAAGCAAGCCATTGCCGCGGATCCGCGGCTCTTTGATGAGCTTGGGCTTTGGGTCTTCTGGTGTAGCCTTGTTCTGTATTTTAGGGCTTCTTCTGATATATTGATTTGTGATTGCTCCTTTAAATTGATACCAGATCTGAAGTTAGTGAGTTGGCGTATCTTTTGAGCAGCGTTGATTCGAGCACGCTTCTAGTTTCCTGCACAGACTTCAAAACACGGGTTTCGACATATAGAAATATTGCGATGCCATGCAATGCAGTCAATTTCCCTAGAAATGCCGGTTTTAAGGTCTAATACATGTAATCTGATAATCTGTGATAGATTTGCTAATATGTGAAATACGGATACCGAACACTTCTATATGAATGCAAATGATGAGGAAATTGCCGGCTAAAATATACAATATTTTCGACTAATCAGATCCCATATCCATTGGTGTTTAACATCAGAAATGATATACGGATGCTCAGTGGAGACTGGGTACACTGGACGGACTCGCCGAGAACTCCCAGATGGTATTATACCTTACGCCAGATGGCAGTTCTCTGGTGACACTGGTACAAATTAGTCTGTAGACCCGAGATCGTCATAGAGTCTTGTGTGATTCCCACTGTGATTTGATTTCCACCTTACCACGTCCAAGAGGGCGTGCAAAACGGTGGTTTTTGGGTACAGTCCCGAGTCGCATGGAGGCAATGAGCGATAGGGGCGGTTTCGTCTTTTCCGGTATTGGGGGTTGATGTTGCGCTATGCTCGATTGGCTATAACAGGGAAGTCCCTGGCCAGGGTTGGTTTAGAGATTTACTGGTAAGTGTTACCAGTAGTTTCTCGACCCGTAATGAGCCTCAATGCCCGGGTAGCCGTTTCGTCCAGCTAGTACCGCTGACGGCTTGTGGGTGCTTGATATGATCATCACCTACTGCCGGCGTATTGACGGGTCTTTAGAGTCCTACATAGAGGTTTTACTGGCTCAGGAAAAACGAAATAGGAGCGCATATGTGATATGTGCGGGACCGAGAATAATGCGTGTATGAGATACCGTATTCTATTCTCGCGACTATTGTATCGGCCGGTTATATTTGATATAGCCGGGTTATCGAATCAAGTGTTGATTCGATAAGTTGGTATATTTTGTGTTAGTCGGTTATATGTGATATAACCGGATTATTAAGTCAAGTGTTGATTTAATAATTTAGTGTATAATTGTATATGAGATATACTAATTTACATTAACTAACATTGGTTCACTTAAGCATTTATTTTTCTCACTTGTGCACAACTTAATATATATGTGATATATATTTATTTGTGTACATTTTTGTATCATGGTTGTTGATACAACTTACATGGGTGTATGAGACATACACCATACTAATTATATTGGTAGGGATTTAATATACAAAGTAAATATAAATTTAGTGGATAATTGTTCAAGTGCATGAAGCATCATGAAGCTTGTGAGTGCATTGACCAAAGTCCACTAGTTTTGCTTTTACTTAGGATTTTTATAAACCTAACCACTAAATTAGCCATGGTTATGTCTCTACATGAGTTAGTATATGATACCCACTCACCCATGGTTAGCTAACTCTCTCTTGATTAGTTTTCATTCTCATTTTGAGCTCATCTTCTTCCTCCTTCAAATTCATTCTAGGGTTTGATAAAGAGAGAAATACAAAGTGAGAAAAGAAATTCTAATGTGTACCCATTTCCTATTTCATCATCCTCTACTAGACTAGCACTTTAGTTTAGGGTGTTTCCTTCACTAATTCTCTAGTTAGTGAAGTAGAAGCTTGAGTTCGTATTCCCTCGACGTAGATCATCTTTGGCCTCGAAGACTTCAAGCAAAACCGTTGCCCTCTTCTCATGGAGCCGTCCGAGAGTCCGGGAGTACGATGATCGCAGCGAAGGGACTACTACAAGGAGCTTAAGAAGTGAAGGACCGATCTACAAAGGTTGTATTTCGTATTCACTTAGTGATAAATGTGATTTACTTGCATGTGTAACCCTAATATTCTAGCAAAGATCTTGTTTAGAGTTATTCGGCACGACTAAAATTTTAATCGGGCATGGTTGATGCCTTGTAGAACCTTGTTAGAGTGCCTAGTAACCCTACAGTATTATCAGAGACTAGTTAGAGCATTAGGCGACGTGTGTATGAAGTTAAAACTCCGAACGAACCAAGAAACGACAAAGTAAACCCCTCTCTAGAAAAATTTTCAAAACTGGGATTTTTATGTATTAAAAATACCTTAAAAAATCAGCAGGGAGAAATAAGAATTTTAGTGAAAAACGACAGCATAATACCTACAAACCGCCGCGGAACCGCGGCCGTACCACGCTTGGGCCGCGGATCCGCGGCAATAAAGATGACGTATGCCATCATTTTTGCACAGTAATACTTGTCTCTGTTGTTACTATTTTATGGGTATTTTTAATCTGACTCAAGTGTTGAGTGATCTGGGGTTTATTTTGTAATCGTTGATTCGATCGGAAAATTTAATTTCGTTGTGTTTTTCGGATATTTAGAAAGTATTAAAAAGTTCGAACGGATATCAATAACTCACTTTTTCCCGACCAGGAAAATTTCCAAGTGTTGGATTTTTCCGTAGTTTAAGAACGTCTAAATCGTGCAAGTTACGCAATGGACCCTCTAGAAGACAACAAACCTTAACTCGATTATGTGACCGTCTTGAACTGCCTTTTGAACCTTAGGGTTTGGGGCAGTACGGCATGCCACATGTAAGGCGTTGGCTTAACCCATCTACGGCTGGACCATTGGTACTGTGGCATGTGATGGATGTTTTTAAACTCCCCTCAAGTGTTGAGAACTATTTGGGAAAACTTGGGTGTTTGATCATTCGATCGGAAAGTTTAACATTGTCTATTTATCTGGAATGTGATACAATATTTGGAATCCACAAGTAGTTATGAGATAACTAATTTGAATGTTATAAACATAGCAGTTTAGTCTCAAATGATTGGTTGCCACGGAATTTTGATGCGATCAAAAGTCCGTCGCAATCACGTAGCGTACGCGGATACTCGCCGGGTAAACTTAATAGACAGCCATGCCCCATAGCCCCGACCAAGTGACTGTAGGAGAACCCCGTCGCCAAAAACATCCGTTCGGGTGCTCGCGGCAGCGGTGTTCCGCCTTAGTGCACTTCGTCGACGGCATCCGGGGGTGCGGCCGTCTACTAAAGTTTGCGACGAGCATTCGATCAAAATATCGGGAATCTTGTTGAATTGCCCGACTAGATATTGAAAAGTGTTTTCGATATAGAGACTAAAATGCGGGGTTTATAATTGTTTAGGCATGCGATGTCTAAGGTGGTTGCGGATTCCAACTGTTGTAGTTTTACACTTTCTTTTCTGCGACCGTAAGTGTAATATGTGATATCGCCGGTTTCGTTGCTATATGTCAACGACAATTGGGATACGCATATTTACTTACGTTGATGACATGTGATGTTATGTGTTGCTGGATATGTTATATTGGATCGTCGCGTTTTGAATAGCCGGGGGTTTTATGTGAGGTGAGGGTCTTTATTTTTATTCATGTAAAATCATATGTATGTAATATTCTTTTATTGGGGCACTTCCGGGATGAGGTTGATGTCACCATTTGTATATTATTTACTTTTCCGCACTAGGTTAGACCCAAGGAGGGGAGCATAAGTAACCGGGTTCTACGGTCCAGTGGGAGACCAACTCGAGGAGTCGAGTCCGGGTCTCCTAACTCTAGAATTGGTAGGGTTGCTTGCCGCTCTCGTAGGGGTCTAGGGGTGTGGGTTTGGCTATTCATCGCGACCGTGGAATCCGTGTTTTATAGAGGCTCAAAATAAAACACGGACGTCCTAGTATATCCAATGTTTCATATGTTTCTTCTGATGTGATATCTGTGATGTGATCATTTGATATGTTGTGATAGATACTGTATATAGTATATATGATATATTATATAAATGTTACTTATGCTTTACACCCACGCTAGCCCTGCCCCGCTCTGCCGTTAGTTACCTAACCTAATGGTGCACGAGGGGACATCGAGGCGAATGCGGATGGCATAAGTGTACGTCGTATTTATCTGTGATGTTTAGGTGCTTAAATGATGGGACTTCATTAATATGATTAATGAAAGAAAAGAAACCTAAAAGATGTTGTGGAATCGAATTTTCAAAAACAGGCAGCTACAGTTCTTGCTTTGCATCGCGGTGTTCCTTGTAGAACATCCTGCACCTTATTCGATAAGGAAAGGACCAAGATCCCTTCACCGGAAGTGACCCCTTTAGCAATGACTGGCAGATGCTATACCCCTCGGTTTGTCTTTTGATTGCTTTTCTAGTTCTTGCTTTGCACAGTGATATATATGATATATCCTGCACCTTATTCCATAAGGAAAGAGCCGAGATCCCTTCACCGGGAGTGACCTCTTTAGCGAAACTAGTAAAAGCCTCAAAAACACTCCATTTTAAAATCATTTGATTCTACAACGATATCAAGTTCATTACGAAATAGGTTTTCAGAAAAACCTGTCGTAGCCCTCCGTCATTTCAGATAAGTCCTACTTAGTATTCGTGCTACGTTTTGTTAGTTATATGTATGCCCTAGAGGCCATTGCTATACATAGGATGTATATTGTAGTGGATGCTGGGACATATATAGGGAGGACTTTCTTGCTCGACATGATAGTATGCTATCTGGTTGATCTTTACCTTAACGTGTGTACTGATTGTCTCTCTGTCACATGTTGGTAAAGCCCTTAGGATGTGTACTTGACTACCTGGACTATGATGCGGATCATACTAGTGGGGACATGGTAGTCCACAAGTACATCCTTCAAAGTCCCTAGTCGTGGGTGTATCGAGACGGGGCATCGATATACCAGAGTAAACTAGCGTGTACCTTCTCGACCCATACAGATGGGCGATGGATGATCCCATATCCATTGGTGTTTGACATCAGAGATGATATACGGGTGCTCAGTAGAGACTGGGTATACTGGACGGACTCGCCGAGAACTCCCAGATGGTATTATACCTCACGTCAGATGGCAGTTCTCTGGTGACACTGGTACAGAGTAGTCTGTTGACCCGAGATCGTCATAGAGTCTTGTGTGGTTCCCACTGTGCTTTGATTTCCATCTTACCACGTCCAAGAGGGCATGCAAAACGGTGGTTTTTGGGTACAGTCCCGAGTCACATGGAGGCAATGAGCGATAGGAGGGGATTCGTCTCTCCCGGTATAGGGAGTTGATGTTGCGCTGTGTTCGATTGGCTATAACAGGAAATCCCTGGCCAGGGTTGCTGAGATTTACTGGTAAGTGTTACCAGTAGTTTCTCGAACAGTTATAGACTTCATATCGACACGACTTATCGAGCTATTGGGGTCTGACGTTTACCACCCCTAGGCGAGATATGCGACATATCAGACGATCAGACCGGACTGTACGGTAGTGTTACTGGTTGGATTCACTGGAGTGTGAGCGGGCTTGCTCGTCGATCTTCAGATCGCTCAATACCCGGGTGGCCGTTACGTTTAGCAGACCGCTTGCGGCTTGTGGGTGCTTGATATGATCATCACCTGCTGCCGGCGTATTGACGAGTCTTTAGAGTCCTACACAGAGATTTCCTGGCTCAAGCGAAACGAAATAGGAGCGCATATGAGATATGTGCGGGACCGAGAATAATGCGTGTATGTGATACCGTATTCCATTCTCGCGATGAATGTATCGAAAGGTTGTATGCGATATAACCTAGTTATCGAATCAAGGGTTGGTTCGATAAGCCGATACATAGAATACTAGTCGGTTATATGCGATATGACCGGATCGTTAAATCAAGTGTTGATTTAATGATTTAATGCATAATTATATATTTGATATATTACTTTGCATTAACTAGTATTGGTTCACTTTAAATGGATTTTCTCACTCGGATTGTACACATTGTATATGTGATATACTTTTGTGCACTTCTTTGTATCATGTTTGATGATACATGTTATGCTAGGGTTTTTGTGTAAAGATCAAACCATGGTTACATGATTATGGTTAGGGTTTTGTTTTATTCACTTATTTATTTATCCATTTCTTTTGGAAAATAAATGGAAAGGAGAAAAGAATGGTGGCTTAATTTGGAGTTTAGTTGAAGCTTCATGAAACTTTGATCAAGTCAACCATTCTTATCTCATCCTTAACCCTAACCATTCCCACTAACCATGATTCATTCTCTACACTTGACTAGAGTTAATATTATGATAAGTATTGTTATTCTTTTCTTTTTTGAATTATCTTATCATAATATTCTTCTTCTTCTTCATCTTCTTCTTTGAAGAAGCTTGAGGTCATCAATGGTGATTGATGATAAAGAGTGAGAAATCCAATTCTAAAGTCTACCCACTTCCTATTTCTTCATCCTCTACCTCTTGCCAAGTAGTAGAGTGTGTTTCCTTCATAAGTTTTCAGGGCTTGGTGAAGGTGGAGCTTGATTTAGCGATGCCTCGACGTAGATCATCTTCGGCATGGACATCGACGACCTAGCTCGCTTATTCTCCGATGAAGTCGACGCTAGAGCCCGGATTCTTTTTGGACAGCGGAGAGGACTTCGTTGCGGAGCTATGGAGGTGGAGCACCGGATCTACAAAGGTTGTATTTCCGTTTTCTCATTAGTTAAGTGTTAACTAGTTAGCATTTTCGCCTAGTTTTCTAGCAAACGATCCGTAGTCGGGTCTCTCGGCACCCGTAAAATTTTATAATGGCATGTTCGATGCCTTGTGAGACCTCATTAGGGTGCCTAGGAACCCTACAGTGGTATCAGAGCCTAGCTAGAGCCTTAGGCGAAGTCCCGACGGAATTTGAAGTCCGAACGACCCAAAACCCGACTAGAAAATTGCTCTCTGGACTTTTCTGTAAAATGTGGATTTTTCGAAATTAAAAATATCCAGAAAATTCAGCAGGAAAATGTAAGGGTTACTGCAAAATTCGGTGTACTGATTCCTTAAAGTCACTGCGGATCCGCGGCATGAGCATGCTCATGCGGCGGTTCCGCGGCTTGTTTGTCGTTTTGTGCATCGACGTTTGCACAGTAACTCTTAGTAAGTAGTGCTGGGTTTCCTGGGATTATTTTAACATTTATTCCAGAGTTTTATTTTCTGTCTTGTATTGGGAACTCTGTATGTTCGATCGGACTGTCTAATTTTGTCGGTGTGGCTTTCCGGATAATTTTAGAATATGTTAAAAAGTTCGACCGGATATAAATACCCAATTTTTTCCCTGTCGGGAAATTTCCAAGTGTTGGATTTTTCCGTAGTTTAACGATGTTCTAAGTAGTGCAAGTAACGCGATGGTCCCTCTAGAAGACAACAAACCTTAACTCGATTATGTGACCGTCTTGAACTGCCCTTTGAACCTTCGGGTTTGGGGCAGTACGGCGTGCCACATGTGAGGCGTTGGCTTGACCCTTCTACGGCTGGACCGTCGGTACTGAGGCACGAACTGAATGTTGTTAGACTTATTTCATGTGTTGATCTGTATCGGAAAAACTTGGGTGTTCGAATGTTCGATCGAAAAGTTTAACATTTTCTGTTTATCTGGAATGGGATACAACAATTGGAATTCACAAATAGTTATGAGATAACTGAATGAATGTTGTAAATCTAGCAATTTAGTCTCACTTGATCGGTTGCCACGGAATTTTGATGTGATCAAAAGTCCGTCGCAATCACGTAGCGTACGCGGATACTCGCCGGGTAAACTTAATAGACAGCCTCACTCCATAGCCCCGACCAAGTGACTGTAGGAGAACCCCGTCGCCGAAAGCATCCGTTCGGGTGCTCGCGGTAGCGGTGTTCCGCCTTGGTGCACTTCGTTGACGGTATCGGGGGTGCGGCCGCCTACTAAAGTTTGCGACGAGCATTCGATCAGGATGTCGGGAATCCTGTTGAATTGCCCGACTTGATATTGAAAAGAGTTTTCGATATTGAGACTAAAATGCGGGGTTTATAATTGTTAGCCATACGATGTCTAAGGAATTCATTTGGTCAGGCATGCGATGTCTGAGGTGATTGCGGATTCCAACTGTTGTAGTTTTACACTTTCTTTTCTGTGACCGTAAGTGTAATATGTGATATCGCCGGTTTCGTTGCTATATGTCAACGACAATTGGGATGGACATATTTACTTACGTTGATGACATGTGATGTTATGTGTTGCTGGATATGTTATATTGGATCGTCGTGTTTGAATAGCCGGGGGTTTTTATGTGAGATGAGTGTTTTTCATTTTCATTCATGTAAAAACTTGTATGTAATATTCTTTTATTGGGGCACTTCCAGGTAGCGGAAGATGTCACCCTTTGTATATTATTTACTTTTCCGCACTAGGATAGACCCAAGGAGGGGAGCATAAGTAACCGGGTTCTGGGGTCCAGTGGGAGACCAACTCGAGGAGTCAAGTTCGGGTCTCCTAACTCCAGAATTGGTAGGGTTGCTTGCCGCTCTCGTAGGGGTCTAGGGGTGTGGGATTGGCTATTCATCACGACCGTGGAATCCGTGTTTTATACTGGCTCGTATTGAAAACACGGACGTCCTAGTATATCCAATATTTCATATGATTCTTCTGCTGCGATATCTGTGATGTGATCATGTGATGTTCTGTGATAGATACAGTATATAGTATATATGATATATTATATAGATGTTACTTATGTTTTACACCTGCGCTAGCCCTGCCCCGCTCTGCCGTTAGTTACCTAACCTAACGGTGCATGAGGGGACATCGAGGCGAATGCGGATGGCATAAGTGTACGTCGTATTTATCTGTGATGTTTAGGTAACTTAAATTATGGGACTTCATTAATGTGATTAATGAAATAAAAGAAACCTAAGATGTTGTAGAATCGAATTTCAAAATAAAACAGGTAGCTACAGTTCTTGCTTTGCACAGAGGTATATGTGATATATCCTGCACCTTATTCGATGAGGAAAGGACCGAGATCCCTTCACCGGGAGTGACTCCTTTAGCAATAACTGGCAGATGCTACACACTCGGTTTGTCTTTTGATTGCTTTTAAGTGTTTTTTCTTTGCACAGTGATATATATGATATATCCCGCACCTCATTCGACGAGGAAAGGACCGACGATCCCTTCACCGGGAGTGACTCCTTTAGCAAAACTAGAAAAGCCTCAAAAACACTCCATTTCAAAATCCATTCGATCCTACAACGATATCAAGTTCATTACGCAATAGGTTTTCAGAAAAACCTGTCGTAGCCCTCCGTCATTTCAGATAAGTACTAGTTAGTATTCGTGCTACGTTTGTTGACTATGTTAAGGCGTAGTGTGCGGTAGCTAATTAGTGCTTATCTGCATAAGCATATGATGTGATTGGATTAGAGTAGTCGTGCGACTTTGTTGACTATGTTAAGGGTCGTGCGGGTGGGTTTAATTCAATCGGGAAATGACGGGTTGAACTTGACTAGCACTTATGATTTGTTGACTATGTTAAGGTCATATAGCTGCTAGGGCAAAATATTATCGGGAATTTCAAGTGTTGAGATTTGCAATGAGATTGCATACCTTCTATGAGATAGTTGGATCTCGATACCCGCTGCGAGTAAGTGTTACTCCTGGGAGAGTTTTACACATTACAATTAGCCGATCAAGTAGGTGTCTAGAAAGGTGTTAACGAGGTTACGCCTCTGGGAAAACGAGGTTTACATTAATTAGGTTCGTGCGAAAGCACGGGGGACCTCCCTCAAAGTACCGACACTAGCCTGGCTGAAAGATTGGCGAACTTGTAGTGTGTAATTAATCCCGGCTAGTCTTTCCTTTTAGGGTTTGAAGGAAGATTTGATAAAAAGCAGTGGGAGCCATCCTGATTAGATAAAATAATAACCAATCTATTCTTGACAGAGCGCACGCTGAGTGTTTTCTTCTCTCTCTCTCCAGGTAGCGACCATATCACGCCTTAATCAAAATAATAATACGGAATATTGACCGAACCCGCTTGTTATACTGAGCTGGGGAACGTTGGTCCCGCTCCAACTTATAATTGTTATAAGACAGAGCAGGAAATTGGGGAATACCGGATTTCCCGTGCCGCCCAAACGAAGAGAGTGCATGCTGATGCATCATCTTCAGGTGTGTTCATTACAGAGAACTGTTTCTCAGTATCCTTTACGTCCTGGGTATGTGATACCAGATCAGGATCCCAGATATGTAATCTGTTACATAGGGCTACAGAAAGGTAGAGAACTGAGAACGGGTGACAAGTTTCATGAGGCAGAAAACGGGGCAAGTGTTGCAGCCAAGTCTGTTGGTCACTGTCACCCTGTATTACCAATACATTGATTCTGAACGAATGTTATTAGATACCGAACCTGACATACCAAATCATATCACTCTCTTTGTTAGAAAAGAAAGGATATAATTTTGTATTGTTGGATAATGTTTTGAACATTTCCTATATCAAAAGTTGATCGGTTCAGGCGCGTTATCTAAAAGCATTGATGTTCTAAATCAAACTACAGTTCTTAGTATACAGAACACACAGAAGAAGAAAAGTTCATAAATGAACGAATTCTTCTTGAGGTATTGTAAACTAGGTCAGATCAATGTGACCCGACTAGCTAGAGTTACATATAGATGCATATTTAAATCAGTTTGAATTTACATCTTGTGAAACTCGCCAGTCATGTCACAAAGATAAGATGACCATAGCTCCGTTTACTGGAAACAGAGAAAGAGTTAATGAACTCTTGGGATGATACATGTTGATGTATGTAGGTCCCCAGTCTACACATGCCAAGACCGGTTCTTTGTACTTCGTTACATTCTCTGATAATCTCTCAAGATTCAGACATATGTTCCTGTTGAAACACAAGTCTGAACCTTTTGAGATATTCACAGAATATAAGTTAGAAGTAGAGAACCAATGAGGGTACAAGTATTATGTCCTTTGATGAGATCGAGGAGGAGAATACTTGAGCACGGAAATCCTGGACTTTTCTAAAGGAAAATGAGATTCTCTCTCAGTATTACTCCTCCGTATACACCATAGCACGATGGTATATCGGGGCGGAGCAATAACACCCTATGTGATAAGGTGTGCTCTAAGATGAGTACTACTGAGTTACCTATTTCCTTTTTAGGAGTTATGCACTTGAGAAGATGCATACCTATTGAATAGGGTTCACACCAAATCAGTTGCCTACCACTTCATATATGATATGGAAAGGGAAGAGCCCATTTCTTAAGTTAGTTAAGATTTGGGGTTGTCCGGCCTATGTCTAAAAGCAAAATCCGGACAAGCTCGAGGCAAGATCTGTTATGTAGAACTGGAAATGTTCCAGCTATACAAACTACAGCAGATGATTTGATAGAACCAAAGGATTCAATAGTTACCAACGAACCTCAGCCTCTCCGCCGATCTTGTAGGGTTTTCTCACCCACCTGAGAGATACATAGGTTTCTCTATGACAGTGGAAGCGAGGATTGCATCATGAGATGATGACCCAACTAGTTTCGAGCAGGCCATCGAGAGTAAGACTCTGTAAGAATGGCTGGATGTTTAGTGATCTGAGATGGAATCCTTATACACCAACAAAGTATGGACTTTGGTTGCTATATCTGAAGGGTTAAATCCCCATCAGGAGCAAGTATATCTTGAGAAGATTACTTGGTGTACATGGAAGAGTTGAGACTTTCAAAGCTAGACTTGTTAAAGGTCTACATCATTGACCAGGTATGGATGATGATGAAACCTTTTCTAAGTAGCTATGCTTAAGTCCATCCAGATCCTACTTGCCACGGCTACATACCATGACTACGATATCTGATGGTTGGGTGTCATGACTGCTTTTCTAAATGATGTTTTAGAAGAGTGCGTCTATAAGTACACAGCCAGAGGGCTTCGTAAACAGTGGGAGCAGCGGAAACGTGTGCAAGATGCTTTATAGGATAAAGCAGGCATCGCGGAGTTGGAACATCTGTTTTGATGGATTAGTCAAGGAAGTTGACATCATCAAAATGGTAGATGAACCTTGTATAAACAAAAAGGGTAGTAGGGAGTATGGTGACGATCCTCGTAGAGTACGTGGATGACATACTCTTGATAGGGAAGGAGTTTCCTATGCTACGCTCGATCAATCTCCGTTTATCACTATGATTCTCCATATAGGATCAAAATGATACCTCCTAAATCCTGAGTTTTGGATCTATGAGATAGATTTAATTGGATGTTAGGATTCTCACTAGTTGTAGTGAGGTGGTATCAATCGATCCTGGGGAGAATCACTGGAAGGGTTCCAGGGTGATAAAGACGACTGAATGTCAGTCGCAGGCATTGTATTTACTCTCAGTAAAGGGACGGTATGTTGGAAGAGTTCCAAGCTAGATACCGTGACATACTAGACGATAAAGGCTGGATACATCGCTACTTAAGATGCTACCAAAGAGGCTATTTGGGTGTATATTGGTTCATGAGATGAACTATGTTCCTCCCATTGTGTGACAATGGAGTTGTGGCTTATGCCAAGGAACGTCCGTCCCATCAGTGATTGTCTCTCTGTTACATGTTGGTAAAGCCCTTAGGATGTGTACTTGACTACCTGGACTATGATGCGGATCATACTAGTGGGGACATGGTAGTCCACAAGTACATCCTTCAAAGTCCCTAGTCGTGGGTGTATCGAGACGGGGCATCGATATACCAGAGTAGACTAGCGTGTACCTTCTTGACCCATACAGATGGGCGATGGATGATCCCATATCCATTGGTGTTTGACATCAGAGATGATATACGGGTGCTCAGTAGAGACTGGGTACACTGGACGGACTCGCCGAGAACTCCCAGATGGTATTATACCTCACGTCAGATGGCAGTTCTCAGGTGACACTGGTACAGAGTAGTCTGTTGACCCGAGATCGTCATAGAGTCTTGTGTGGTTCCCACTGTGCTTTGATTTCCATCTTACCATGTCCAAGAGGGCGTGCAAAACGGTGGTTTTTGGGTACAGTCCCAAGTCACATGGAGGCAATGAGCGATAGGAGGGGATTCGTCTCTCCCGGTATAGGGAGTTGATGTTGCGCTGTGTTCGATTGGCTATAACAGGAAATCCCTGGCCAGGGTTGCTGAGATTTACTGGTAAGTGTTACCAGTAGTTTCTCAAACAGTTATAGACTTCATATCGACACGACTTATCGAGCTATTGGGGTCTGACGTTTACCACCCCTAGGCGAGATATGCGACATATCAGACGATCAGACCGGACTGTACGGTAGTGTTACTGGTTGGATTCACTGGAGTGTGAGCGGGCTTGCTCGTCGATCTTCAGATCGCTCAATACCCGGGTGGCCGTTACGTTTAGCAGACCGCTTGCGGCTTGTGGGTGCTTGATATGATCATCACCTGCTGCCGGCGTATTGACGAGTCTTTAGAGTCCTACACAGAGGTTTCCTGGCTCAAGCGAAACGAAATAGGAGCGCATATGAGATATGTGCGGGACCGAGAATAATGCGTGTATGTGATACCGTATTCCATTCTCGCGATGAATGTATTTTAAGGTTGTATGCGATGTAACCTAGTTATCGAATCAAGGGTTGGTTCGATAAGCCGATACATAGAATACTAGTCGGTTATATGCGATATGACCGGATCGTTAAATCAAGTTTTGATTTAATGATTTAATGCATAATTATATATTTGATATATTACTTTGCATTAACTAGTATTGGTTCACTTTAAATGGATTTTCTCACTCGGATTGTACACATTGTATATGTGATATACTTTTGTGCACTTCTTTGTATCATGTTTGATGATACATGTTATGCTAGGGTTTTTGTGTAAAGATCAAACCATGGTTACATGATTATGGTTAGGGTTTTGTTTTATTCACTTATTTATTTATCCATTTCTTTTGGAAAATAAATGGAAAGGAGAAAAGAATGGTGGCTTAATTTGGAGTTTAGTTGAAGCTTCATTAAACTTTGATCAAGTCAACCATTCTTATCTCATCCTTAACCCTAACCATTCCCACTAACCATGATTCATTCTCTACACTTGACTAGAGTTAATATTATGATAAGTATTGTTATTCTTTTCTTTTTTGAATTATCTTATCATAATATTCTTCTTCTTCTTCATCTTCTTCTTTGAAGAAGCTTGAGGTCATCAATGGTGATTGATGATAAAGAGTGAGAAATCCAATTCTAAAGTCTACCCACTTCCTATTTCTTCATCCTCTACCTCTTGCCAAGTAGTAGAGTGTGTTTCCTTCACAAGTTTTCAGGGCTTGGTGAAGGTGGAGCTTGATTTAGCGATGCCTCGACGTAGATCATCTTCGGCATGGACATCGACGACCTAGCTCGCTTATTCTCCGATGAAGTCGACGCTAGAGCCCGGATTCTTTTTGGACAGCGGAGAGGACTTCGTTGCGGAGCTATGGAGGTGGAGCACCGGATCTACAAAGGTTGTATTTCCGTTTTCTCATTAGTTAAGTGTTAACTAGTTAGCATTTTCGCCTAGTTTTCTAGCAAACGATCCGTAGTCGGGTCTCTCGGCACCCGTAAAATTTTATAATGGCATGTTCGATGCCTTGTGAGACCTCATTAGGGTGCCTAGGAACCCTACACGTTTGTTGGCCTGCGTCAAGGCGTAGTGTGCGGTAGCTAACTAGTATTTATCTGCTTATGCTTATGATGCAGATTGGATTAGGGTAGTCGTGCGACTTTGTTGGCCTGCGTCAAGGGTCGTGCGGGTGGGTTTAATTCAATCAAGAAATGACAGGTTGAACATGACTAGCGCACTATGGTTTGTTGGCCTGCGTCAAGGTCATGGGACGCTAGGGGCAAAATATTATCGGGAATTTCAAGTGTTGAAATTTGCAATGAGATTGCATACCTTCTATGAGATAGTTGGATCCCGATACCCACTGCGAGTAATTGTTACTCCTGGAAGAGTTTTACACATTACAATTAGCCAATCAAGTAGGTATCTAGAAAGGTGTCAACGGGGTTACGCCTCTGGGAAAATGAGGTTTACTTTAATTAGGTCCATGCGAAAGCACGGGGAACCTCCCTCAAAATACCGACACTGGCCTGGCTGAAAGATTGGCGAAGTTGTAGGGTGTAATTAATCCCGGCTAGTCTTTCCTTTTAGGGTTTGAAGGAAGATTTGATAAAAACAGTGGGAGCTATCCTGATTAGATAAAATAATAACCAATCTGATCTTGCAAGAGCGCACGCAGAGTGTTTTCTTCTCTCTCTCCAGGTAGCGACCATATCATGCCTTAATCAAGGTAATAATACGGATATATTGACCGAACCCGCTTGTTATACTGAGCTAGGGGAACGTTGGTCCCGCTCCAACTTATAAATGTTATAAGACAGAGCAGGAAATAGGGGATTAACAGAATTCCCGTGCCTCCCAAACGAAGAAAGTGCATGATGATGCATCTTCTTCGGGTGTGTTCATTACAAAGAACTGTTTTTCAGTATCCTTTATGTCCTGGGTATGTGATACCGTATCAGGATCCCACATATGTAATTTGTTACATGGGTTACAGATAGGTAGAGAACTGAGAACGGGTGATAAGTTTCATGAGATAGAAAACGGTGCAAGTGTTGCAGCCAAGTCTGTTGGTCACTATCACCCTGTATTACCAGAATACATTGATTCTGAACGAATGTTATTAGATACCGAACCTGATATATAACATCATATCAATCTCTTTATTAGTAAAGAAGGATATAATTTTGTATTGTTGGATAATGTTTTGAACATTTCCTATATCAAGAGTTGATCGGTTTAGGCACGCTATCTAAAAGCATTGACGTTCTAAATCAAACTACAGTTCTTAGTATACAGAACACACACAAGAGGAAGAGTTCAGAAATGAACGAATCCTTCTTTAGGTATTGTAGACTAGGTCATAACAATATGACCCGACTAGCTGAAGTTACATATAGATGCATATTTAAATTAGTTTGAATTTACATCTTGTGAAACTTGCCGGTCATGTCACAGAGATAAGATGACCATAGCTATGTTTATAGGAAGCAGAGAAAAGAGTTAGTGAACTCTTGGGATGATACATGTTGATGTATGAAGGTCCTCTGTCTACACATGCCAAGACCGGTTCTTTGTACTTCATTACATTCTCTGATGATCTCTCAAGATTCAGACATATGTTCCTGTTGAAACACAAGTCCGAAGCTTTTGAGATATTCACAGAATATAAGTTAGAAGTAGAGAACCAAAACGGGTATAAGTATTATGTCCTTTGATATGATCAAGGAGGAGAATACTTGAGCACGGAATTCCTGGATTATTCTAAAGGAGAATAAGATTCTCTCTCAGCATTACTCCTCGGTATACACCACAGCACGTCGGTGTATCGGGGTGGAGCAATCACACCCTATGTGATAAGGTGTGCTCTATGATGAGTATTACTGAGTTGCCTATTTCCTTATGGGGGTTGTTCACTTGTGAAGCTGCATACCTATTGAATGGCGTTCCAACCAAATCAGGTGTCTACCACCCCATATGAGATATGGAAAGGGAAGAGCCCATATCTTAAGTTAGTTAAGATTTGGGGTTGTCCGGCCTATGTCTAAAAGCATAATCCGGACAAGCTCGAGGCAAGGTCAATTCTGTGGAAGTTTGTTGGATATCCCAAGCATTCGCAAAGAAATATCTTCTACCGCACCGAGGAACAAAAGATGTTTTGTTTCTCGGCATGCCACCTTTTTAGGAAAAGGAATTTATTTTGGAAACAAATTTGTGGTCATGAGGTAGAACTGGAAGGAGTTCCAGCTATACAAACTACAGCTGACGATTTGGTAGAACCGGAGGATTCAATAGCTCCCAACGAACCTCGGCCTCTCCGCCGATCTGGTAGGGTTCCTCACCCACCTGAGAGATACTTTGGTTTCTCTATGACAGTGGGAGCGAGGATTGCATCATGAGACGATGACCCAACCAGTTTCGAGCTGGCCATCAGGAGTGGGACTCTGTAAGAATGGCTGGATGATTTACGATCTGAGATGGAATCCTTATACACCAACAAAGTATGGACTTTGGTTGCTTTATCTGAAGGGTTAAATCCCCATCAGGAGCAAGTATATCTTGAGAAGATTACTTGGTGTACATGGAAAAGTTGAGACTTTCAAAGCTAGACTTGTTAAAGGTTTGCATCATTGACCAGGTATGGATTATGATGAAACCTTTTCTAAGTAGCTATGCTTAAGTCCATCCAGATCCTACGTGCCACAGCTACATACCATAACTACGATTATCTGGCGGTTGGGTGTCATGACTACTTTTCTAAATGATAATTTGGAAGAGGGCGTCTATAAGTACACAGCCAGAGGGCCTCGTAGACAGTGGGAGAAGCGGAAACGTGTGCAATATGTTTTATGTGATAAAGCAGGCATCGCGGAGTTGGAACGTCTGTTTTGATGTGTTAGTCAAAGAGTTTGACGTCATCAAAATGGTAGATGAACCTTGTATATACAAAAAGGTAGTAGGGAGTATGGTGGTGATCCTCGTAGAGTACGTGGATGACATACTCTTGATAGGGAAGGAGTTTCCTATGCTACGCTCGGTAAATCTCCGCTTATCACAATGATTCTCCATATAGGATCAAAGTGATACCTACTAAATCCTGGGTTTTGGATCTATGAGATAGATCTAATTGGATGTTAGGATACTCACTAGCTGTAGTGAGATGGTATCAATTGATCCTGGGGAGAATCACTGGAAAGGTTCCAGGGTGATAAGGACGACTGAAAGTCAGTCAGGCATTGTCTTTACCCTCAGTAAAAGGACGGTATGTTGGAAAAGTTCCAAGCTAGATACCGTGGCATACTAGACGATAAAGGTTGGATACATCGCTACCAAAGATACTACCAAAGAGGCAGTCTGGGTGTATATTAGTTCATGAGATGAACTTCGTTCCTACCATTGTATGACAATGGAGTTGTGGCTTATGCCTAGGAACGCCCGTCCCATCAGTGATCCAGACATATTCTAAGGCAGTGTCACCTGATCATGGAGATGGTTGATCTCCAGGGGATCGAGGTCAGGAGAGTAGACTCAGAGGACAACACGGCAGATCCACTCACAAAGGCCTTTTCCCAGAGAGAGACTTTTAAGGGATGGTTGAGTATGAGATACTTCAACCACTGTTATCAGATTGCCCAAGTGCAAGTGGGAGATTGTTAGTTATATGTATGCCCTAGAGGCTATTACTATACATATAGATGTATAATGTAGTGGATGCTTGGATATATATAGGGAGGACTTTCTTCCTCGACATGATAGTATGCTATCTGGTTACTCTTTACCTTAACGTGTACACTAATTGTCTCTCTGTTACATGTTGGTAAAGCCCTTAGGATGAGTACTTGACTACCTGGACTATGATGCGGATCATATTAGTGGGGACATGGTAGTCCATAAGTACATCCTTCAAGGTCTCTAGTCGTGGGTATATCGAGACGGGGTATCGATATACCAGAGTAGACTAGCGTATACCTTCTTGACCCATGTAGATGGGCGATGGATGATCCCATATCCATTGGTGTTTGACATCAGAGATGATATGCGGGTGCTCAGTGGAGACTGGGTACACTGGACGGACTCGCCGAGAACTCCCAGATGGTATTATACCTTACGTCAGATGGCAGTTCTCTGGTGACACTGGTACAGGTTAGTCTGTAGACCCGAGATCGTCATAGAGTCTTGTGTGATTCCCACCGTGCTTTGATTTCCACCTTACCACGTCTAAGAGGGCATGCAAAACGGTGGTTTTTGGGTACAGTCCCGAGTCGCATGGAGGCAATGAGCGATAGGAGGGGTTTCGTCTCTCCCAGTATTGGTGGTTGATGTTGCGCTATGCTCGATTGGCCATAACAGGGAAGTCCCTGGCCAGGGCTGGTTTAGAGAATTACTGGTAAGTGTTACCAGTAGTTTCTCAACCCGTTATGAGCCTCATATCGGCATGACTTATCGGTTATTGGGGTCTGACGTTTACCACCCCTAGACTTGATATGCGACATATCAGACGAGGAGACCGGACTGTACGGTAGTGTCACTGTCAGGCTTTTTGCAGGAGTTGGAGCGGGCTTGCTTGCTAATCTTCTGATCGCTCAATGCCCAGGTAGCCGTTTTGTCCAGCTAGTACCGCTGACAGCTTGTGGGTGCTTGATATGATCATCACCTACTGTCGGTGTATTGACGAGTCTTTAGAGTCCTACATAGAGGTTTTACTGGCTCAGGCAAAACGAAGTAGGAGCGCATATGTGATATGTGCGGGACCGAGAATAATGCTTGTATGAGATACCGTATTCTATTCTCGCGACTATTGTATAGGCCGGTTATATGTAATATAGCCGGGTTATCGAATCAAGTGTTGATTCGATAAGTTGGTACATTTTGTGTTAGTCGGTTATATGTGATATAACCGGATTATTAAGTCAAGTGTTGATTTAATAATTTAGTGTATAATTGTATATGAGATATACTAATTTACATTAACTAACATTGGTTCACTTAAGCATTTATTTTTCTCACTTGTGCACAACTTAATATATATGTGATATATATTTATTTGTGTACATTTTTGTATCATGGTTGTTGATACAACTTACATGGGTGTATGAGACATACACCATACTAATTATATTGGTAGGGTTTTAATATACAAAGTAATTACAAAATTAGTGGATAAGTGTTCAAGTGCATGAAGCTTCATGAAGCTTGTGAGTGCATTGACCAAAGTCCACTAGTTTTGTTTTTACTTAGGATTTTTATAAACCTAACCACAATAATTAGCCATGGTTATATCTCTACATGAGTTAGTATATGATACCCACTCACCCATGGTTAGCTAACTCTCTCTTGATTAGTTTTCATTCTCATTTTGAGCTCATCTTCTTCCTCCTTCAAATTCATTCTAGGGTTTGATAAAGAGAGAGATACAAAGTGAGAAAAGAAATTCTAAAGTGTACCTATTTCCTATTTCATCATCCTCTACTAGACTAGCACTTTAGTTTAGGGTGTTTGCTTCACTAATTCTCTAGTTAGTGAAGTAGAAGCTTGAGTTCGTATTCCCTCGACGTAGATCATCTTTGGCCTCGAAGACTTCAAGCAAAACTGTTGCCCTCTTCTCATGGAGCCGTCCGAGAGTCCGGGAGCACGATGATCGCAGCGAAGGGACTACTACAAGGAGCTTAAGAAGTGAAGGACCGATCTACAAAGGTTGTATTTCGTATTCACTTAGTGATAAATGTGATTTACTTGCATGTGTAACCCTAATATTCTAGCAAAGATCTTGTTTAGAGTTATTCGGCACGACTAAAATTTTAATCGGGCATGCTTGATGCCTTGTAGAACCTTATTAGAGTGCCTAGTAACCTTACAAGGGTAACCTAGACGACATTAAAAACCTCGAACGAACGAAAATCGATGCCCGAAGGGTGCTCTCTGGAAATTTTTCTAAAACCTGGATTTTTTCAAATTAAAAATACTTAAAAAATTCAGCAGGGTATTTTATGGGCCCACCAGAAATATGAAGCTCTGACTCATCCGTACGACCGCGGAACCGCGGCCATAGTGGCCTTTCTGCGGCGGTTCTGCGGCGCAGTAGGAGAGTTATGGGCCGTAGTTACTTGTGCAGGCCCGAATGTATTTTGTTCTGTTACTGATATTTTTTAAAACTGCTCAGATGTTGAGCTTTCTGAGAAGTCTTTGGGTGTTCAATCGTTCGATCGAATGTTTTAACATTGCCTAGTTTATTAATATCCGATACAATAATTGGAATCTACAAATTTATTTGTTGCGTGTAAATCTAGCAGTTCGGTCTCGGCAACAATCGGAAATCTTGTTGAATTATCCGGCTTGTTTTGAAAAGGTGTTTTCATGGATGAGACCGAAATGCGAGCTTTACATTGTTAAGCATGAAATCTTGTATATGTGATATTCCGGGTTTGTGTTGTCTAAAGGCGGTTACGATTTCAATTGTTGTAGTTTTTCATTTTATTTCTTTGTGACCGTAAGTGTAGTATGTGGTATATCGCCGGTTTCGTTGCTATACATCAAAGATAATCGGGGTACGCATACTTACTTACGTTGATGATATGTGATATCATGTGTTGCTGAGATTTGAAATGTAGGATTGTCGTGATTGAATAGCTGGGGGGTTTGATGTGAGATGAGAGTTTTCTTTTCATTCATGTAAAATTCAAATGTAATGTAATATTCTTTTATTTGGGACACTTTCGGGTTGAGGTTGATGTCATCAGTGTTGTATATTATTTACTTTTCCGCATTAGGATAGACCCAAGGAGGGGAGCACAAGTGACCGGGTTCTGGGGTTCAGAGGGAGGCCATCTCGAGGAGTCGAGACCGGGTCTCCTAAATTCCAGAATTAGTAGGGTCGCTTGCCTCTCTCGTAGGGGTCTAGGCGTGTGGGCTTGGCTATTCATCGCGACTGTGGAATCCGTATTTTCTATTGTTGGCTAAATACTAAATACGGACATCCTAGTAAATCCTATATTATCATATCTGTGTTTCTGTTGCCTGTATACTGTGATGTGATATCTGAGATGAATGATATATTATATATAAGATATATAGTAGACGTTGCTTATGTTTTACACCCGCGCTAGTCCTGTCCCGGATGCCGTTAATTAAGTAACCTAACGGTGCATAACGGAACATTGCGGCGAATGCGGATGGCATAAGCGTACGTTGTATTTTCGTTTCTTTTCTGTGATTGGCTTAAGGACTTAAATGATGGGGCTACATTAATATGATTAATGTAAAGAAAATAAACCTAAAAAGATGTAGAATCAGATTTGAAAACCACTCGGCTCTTTATGAAAAAGCTATATTTAAAAACTGCGGAGCTCAAACCACTCCTTTCGAAAACCATTTGATTCTACGACGATATCAAGTTCAAAGCGTTAAAGATTTTCTTAAAAATCATCCGCAACCCTCCGTCATTTTAGGAAGTAGAGTACTTAGTATTCGTGCTACGTTTGTTGACTATAGTTAAGGCGTAGTGTACGATAGCTAAGTGATGTCTTCCTACACTGCATATGATGCAGATTAATTAGGACATTCATGCGACTTTGTTGACCATAGTTAAGGGTCATGTGAGTGGGTCTAATTAATCAAGAAATGACGGGTTGAACTTGACTGGTACTTATGATTTGTTGACCATAGTTAAGGTCATGGGTACTAGGGGTAAAAACCACATCGGGAATTTCAATAGTTGAAATTTGCAATGAGATTGCATACCATCCATAGGATGGTTGGATCCCGATCCCACTATGGGCAATAATTGTTCCCAAGAGAGTTTTGCAGTTTACAATTAGCTAACCCATTAGGTGTCTAGAAAGGTTTTAAACGGGGCTACGCCTCTGGGAAGACGAGTTTATATTAATTAGGTCCGTGCGAAAGCACGGGGAACCTCCCTCAAGTACCGACACTGGCCTGGCTGAACGGTTAGCGAAGTTGTAGACTGTAATTAATCCTGGCTAGTTTTCTTTTTAATGTTTGAAAGAAAAACTTGATTAAAGCAGTGGGAGACATCGATTAGATAAGATAATAACCAATCTGATCTTTGCAAGAGCTTTCGCTGAGTGTATTCTTTTCTCTCTCTTAATGGCAGATACCAATGACAGGACTCAAGCTTCTACTGGATAAAAATAAACTGAATGGGACCAATTATAAAGACTAGCTGAGGAATCTTAACATTGCCTTGACTTATGATAAGGTATCATATGTCCTCACGGCTCCAGCCCCGCCCGTCCCAGGTCCAAAATCCTCAGTTGCAGATATTGAAGTCCGCAAGACATGGGACGCTGACTGTGCCATGGCCAAATGCCTCGCGCTTGCATCGATGGATAACACACATCAAAAGCAGCATGAGAATATGGACGTTCACGCCATATTCCTCCATACAAAGGAGTTATATGGAGAGCAATCCCGCGTATTACGATACGAAGCATCAAGAAAACTGTTTCAGATGCGAATGGCCCCTGGCATACCAGTAGGAGACCATGTTCTGAAGATGATAGCTCTCATAGAAGAGCTTGAGGACCTTGGATGGACGATGGACAATGAACAATATACGGATATTATTCTGCAGTCCCTCCCCTCCACCTTTGCTCAATTTATAGTTAACTTCAACATGCACAACATGGAGAAGGAACTACCTGAACTCCTTAATATGTTAAGGAGTGCAGAGAGCACACTGAAATTAGTGAAAACTCCCGTTTTGAGTGTTGGGCAATCTTCCTCTTCTCGCCCAAAGGCTAAGGCCAAGGGAAAGATAAAGAAGAAGCCCACCAATCCTAGGGGTGGAGTTAAAAAGGTTAAGGGGAAGGACAAGTCCAAAACTGGAGAATCGGGGAAAGGGGAATGTTATCACTACCACAAAACAGGACATTGGAAGTGCAACTGCACGGAGTACTTAAATCTCAAGAAGAAGCATGGGGATGCTTCTGCTTCAGGTGTGTTTGTGACAGAAAACTGTTTTTCAGTAAACTCTGCTTCCTGGGTATTAGATACCGGTTCAGGTTCTCACATTTGCAATTCTATGCAGGGGTTGAGAAATAGCAAGGTTTTGAAGACAGGTGACCATACTCTCCGCGTTGGAAATGGTTCCAATGTACATACAGTTGCAGTAGGAGAGTATCATTTGGGGTTGCCGTCTGGGTGTATATTGGTTTTGAACCCATGTTATTTTGTACCTAGTATGCTTTGTAATATAATATCCGTTTCTTTGTTGGACAATGAAGGATATAATTTTGTATTGCAGAACAATGTTATGAACATTCACCTGAATCAAATGTTGGTTGGGTATGGTACGCTTAATAACGGGATATACGTCCTAAATCAACACACAGTTTTCAGCATACAACACCTTAATAAAAGAAAACTTTCAGAAATAAATGAAGCTTTTCTTTGGCACTGTAGACTTGGTCACATTAACGAAACAAGACTAAACAAGTTACACAAAGATGGATATTTAAACCCTTTTGAATATAAATCTTATACGACTTGCCAGTCTTGTATTAAGGGTAAAATGACCAAAACTCCGTTTACCGGACACGGAGAAAGAGCTACTGAGCTCTATGGCCTCATACATAGTGATGTATGTGGGCCAATGTCTACACAGGCTAGAGGCGGTTTTTCATACTTCATTACTTTCACTGATGATTTCTCAAGATTCGGTCATGTATGTTTATTAAAGCACAAATCCAAAGCTTTCGAGAAATTCACTGAATATAAACAAGAAGTAGAAAAACAAACGGGCTTGAGCATCAAAATGCTTCGATCAGATCGAGGTGGGGAGTACCGCAATACAGAGTTTGCAAACTTCCTAAAAGAGAATGGGATTCTCTCTCAGCTCACTCCTCCTTACACACCACAGCACAACGGTGTGTCAGAATGACGGAATCGGACCCTATTAGATATGGTCCATTCCATGATGAGTGATGCTGAGTTACCCGTCTCATTTTGGGGGCATGCACTGGAAACTGCAGCGTTTCTACTGAACAGGGTCCCAACCAAAACCGTGTCTACCACACCATATGAGATATGGCATGGGAAGAGACCATCTCTTAAGAGAATTAAGATTTGGGCTTTCCCGGCCTATGTTAAAAAGCAAAATCCGGACAAACTCGAGACACGGTCGGTCATGTGTAATTTTTTGGGATATCCAAAGAATTCTTATGGATATCTGTTCTACCACAAGGAGGAACAAAAGGTGTTTGTTTCTCAGTATGCCACATTCTTGGAAAAAGAGTTTTTCACAAATGAAACTGATGGCAATGTGGTGGATCTAGAAGAGGTTCTAGAGACACAAACTATAAACGACGACTTGGTTGAACCAACTGTTGCAATAGAAACTGAGGAACCTCGGCCACTCCGTAGGTCTGGTATGACTTCTCGCCCACCGGAGAGGTACTACGATTTCCTCATTGATGGTGACAGAGAAGACTGCATCATGGAGGATGATGACCCTACCAGCTTTCAGCAAGCTATCACGAGTGGAGACTCTGTGAAGTGGCTGGATGCCATGAGATCCGAAATGGAGTCTATGTACACCAACAAAGTATGGACTTTGGACGTTGTACCCCCTGGGATAAAACCTGTGGGGTGCAAATGGATCTTTAAAAGAAAGATTGGTGTAGATGGGCAGGTAGAGACCTATAAAGCAAGACTTGTGGAGAAGGGTTTTCGTCAAAGACCAGGTTTGGACTATGACGAAACTTTTTCTCCCGTAGCCATGCTTAAATCCATTCGAATCCTACTTGCTATAGCTACTCACTACGACTATGAAATCTGGAAAATGGACGTTAAAACGACATTTCTAAATGGAGATTTAGAAGAATGCGTTTATATGGATCAGCCAGAGGGCTTCATTGACAGTGGGAGCAGCGGGAAAGCATGTAGATTGCTTAAATCCATCTATGGGTTAAAGCAGGCATCACGGAATTGGAACATCTGTTTCGATGATGTTATCAAAGAGTTTGATTTCATCAAAAATCCAGATGAACCTTGTGTTTATAAGAAGGCTGTAGGGAGAGCTGTCACATTCCTCGTATTGTACGTGGATGACATTCTTCTGATAGGAAATGATATTCCTATGCTACAGTCGGTCAAATCTTTCTTATCACTAAGGTTCTCCATGAAGGACCTGGGTGATGCCACATACATTCTAGGCATTAGGATCTATAGGGATAGATCCAAGAGGTTATTGAGATTGTCCCAAACCAGGTACATCAACACCATCCTAAAAAGGTTTAGTATGGAAGACTCCAAGCGGGGTGCCTTACCCGCTTGCCATGGGGTCACTCTCTCTAAGGACTCTTGCCCAAAGACCGATGAAGAGAGAGCTCGCATGAGCATTATACCCTATGCTTCGGCAGTAGGATCTATAATGTATGCGATGTTATGTACATGCCCAGATGTAGCTTATGCACTTAGTATTGTAAGCAGGTATCAATCCAACCCAGGGGAGAATCACTGGATAGCCGTGAAGAACATTCTTAAGTACTTGCGAAGGACTAAAGAATTGTTCTTGGTGTATGGTAATGGAGATCTCCAAATGGAGGCCTTTACCGATTCGAGCTTCCAGAACGATAAGGACGACAGCAAATCTATCTCCGGGTTTGTATTTACCCTCAATGGAGGGGCGGTAAGTTGGAAGAGTTCCAAACAGGATAACGTTGCAGACTCTACGATGGAGGCTGAGTACATTGCTGCGAATGATGCCGCCAAGGCCCGTCTGGATGAAGAAGTTCGTCTTGGAGCTAGGAGTAGTTCCAACCATTATTGATCCAATACCATTGTACTATGATAATAATGGGGCTATGGCGTTAGCCAAAGAGCCCAGGTCCCATCAGCGGTCCAGACACATCCTGAGGTGCTTTCATTTGATCCGGGATATTGTAGATCGCCGCGAGATCGAGATTAGGAGAGTAAACACAAAGAATAACGCCGCGGATCCACTCACCAAGGCCCTCCCTCAGCCGCAGCATGAGCGACTTTTTGAGATGTTGGGTATGAAATACGCCAATAACTGGCCTTAGTGCAAGTGGGAGATTGTTGGATATATGTATGCCATGGAGGCCATTATATGATAGTGGATGTATTTATACATATATATATATATATATTCAGTGTACATTCTTGCTCGACATGATAGTATGCTATCTGGTTCTTCTTTATCTGACATGTTGACTTGATCATGTTTTTATTCATTCATACATGTTGATAAAGCCCTGAGGATATAGGCTTGACTACTGTGATTATGATGGAGATCATACTAGTGGGACATCTGTAGTTTATAAGCATATCCTGAAAAGTCCCTAGTCGTAGGTGTATCGAGACGGGGCATCAATATAACAGAGTAGACTAGCGTATATGATACTAGACCCATATGATGGGCGATGGATGTTCCCACATTCATCGATGTTTGACATCGAGATCGTATACGGGTGCTCAGTAGTGACTGGGTACACTGGACGGACTCGCCGAGAACTCCTATATGGAATTATATCTATCGTCGGATAGCAGTTCTCAGGTGACACTGGTACAGGTTAGTCTGTAGACCCAAGATCGTCATAGAGTCTTGTGTGTTCTCCCACTGTACTTTGATTACCACCCTACCACGGCTCTACTGAGTCGTGCAAATAGGTGGTCGTTGGGTACAGTCCCGAGACACACGAAGGCGATGAGCGATAGGAGGGGTTTCGTCTCTCCCGGTATTGGGAGTTGATGTTGTGCTGTGCTCGATTGGCTATATCAGTAAGTCCCTGGCCAGGGCTGTTGAGATTTACTGATAAGTGTTATCAGTAGTTTCTCGATCTGTTATAGACCATTCATCGGCACGACTCGGCACGACTTATTGAGTTATTGGGGTCGACGTTACCATCCCTAGACTTGATATGCATCATATCTGACGAAGAGACCGGACTGTACGGTAGTGTTGCCGGTTGGCTCGACGGGAGTTGTGACAAGTTCGCTTGTTTTCTTCTGATCTCTCAATACCCGGGTGGCCGTTACGTTTAGCTGACCGCTTGCGGCTTGGGGGTGCTTGATATAATCATCACCCACTGCCGGCGTTTTGACGAGTCTTAGAGTCCCACAATGGAGTTATCTAGTCCAGGTGAAACAATGTGGTGCGCATATGAGATATACGCGTGGACCCGGTTAAAATACGCGTATAAGATACCGTATATTAATCGGGCGGTTTGCTTTTGGTCAGGTCGTATGTGATATGGCCGGTTTGCTAAATCAAGTGTTGATTTATCATTGACCATTAGTTTCTCACTTTAAACCCTTTCTTGACTTTATGTTGTATGCATGCATGTATGCATTTATTCTCATTCATGAACATATGGATGTGCATGCACACATACATGCATACATAATTCTATCATGGTTGTTGATATAGTGGATGGTGGCAATATAAGACTCACACCATTTATAAATATATGGATATTTCTTTTTTGGAAAAGAAAAATGGAAATGGAAATTGTTATCATGGTTTAATATTTTATTCTTGCACTAACCCTTTACTTTAACCATGATTTAATTTCTATGGCCATTTTTGATCCAAAATAAATATCTAGATATTTTATAACTATAGTTAAGAATGAGAAAGAGAAAATATATATATTTTCATTTCTCATTTTTATTCATATGCTTATCATTATCTTGAGCTCTTAACAAGCCATCATCTTCTTCCTCCTTTCTCTCTTGCTCTCTAGTTTTCTCTTCTGAGCAAAAGAGTCATCAAGTTAGGGTTTTGAAGTGAGAAAACAAACCACATCACCATTCTACACTAGTCTTGCCCATTAGTGTAGAGTGTTAGCTTCCATTTCTTCTCTTGATCTAGTGGAGCTTCAAGCTTGGACAAAGAGGACTCCGGGTGGATCGTCGTGGACCTAGAGGATCTCAAGTGAACCTTTTTCCAACCCTCAAGTAGCCAAAGAGTCTAGCGTAGGGAGCTACAAAGGTTGTACTCTCAAAACCCTAGCTTTTACTACTTGTGTTTATGTTAAAGTTATGTTACCCTAGCTTTTCTAGCATGATCCTTAAGTTTGTTTCTCTAGCACCATATAAATTTTAAATTTGGCATGTGTGTTGCCTCCAAACCCTTATAGTGGTGCTGTAAGAACCCCTTCACAAAACGGTGGTTTTTGGGTATAGTCCCGAGTCACATGGTGGCAATGAGCGATAGGAGGGGATTCGTCTCTCTCGGTATTGCGAGTTGATGTTGCGCTGTGCTCGATTGTCTATAACATGAAGTCCCTGGCCAGGGCTGATTCTGAGATTTACTGGTAATTGTTACCAGTAGTTTCTCGACCTGTTATGAGCCTCACATCGGCACGACTTATCGAGTTACTGGGGTTTGACGTTTACCACCCCTAGACGAGATATGTGACATATCAAACGAAGAGACTGGACTGTATGGTAAGTGATACTGATTGGATTCGTAGGAGTATGAGCAGGCTTGCTTATTGATCTTCTGATCACTCAATACCTTGGTGGCCGTTACGTTTAGCAGACCGCTTGCGGCTTGTGGGTGTTTGACATGATAATCACCTACTGCCGGCGTATTGACGAGTGTTTAGAGTTCTACACAGAGGTTTCCGTGTTCATGCGAAATGGAGTAGGAGCACATATGAGATATGTGCGGGACCGAGATTAATGCGCGTATGTGATACCGCATTCTATTCTCGCGATTTGTGACGTCGGTCGGTTATATGAGATATAGCCGGATTATCGGATCAAGTGTTGATTCGATAAGTTGTTGCATTTTATATTAGTCAGTTATATGTGATATAGCCGGATTATTAAATCAAGTGTTGATTTAATAATTTAATGTTTAATTGTATATTAGATATACTAGATTACAATAACTAATGTTAGCTCGCTTATGTTTTCTTTTCTCACTTGTGTGCATTAGTGTATATGTGATATATATTAATGTACAACTTTTGTGTCATGCTAGATGCCACATGTGACATGGGTGTATGAGACGTTCACCATGCTTAATAATGTGTTGGGTTTATATTTATCTAAGTTAATCAAAATTAGTGGAATTAATTCATATGGTTGAAGCTTGTAGAAGCTTGTGGAACCATTAACCAAGTCCACTAAGTTTGTTTTACTTGTAAATATTTATTAACCTAACCATTATTAACTAGCCATGGTTTATTCTCTACATGGGTAAGTGTATGACACTAACTCGCCCATGGTTCACATTCTCACCTTATTAGTTCACTCTCTCATCTTCTTCACTTGATCTTCTTCTTCCTCATGAGAAAAGCTTACTAGCTTTTCTCATGGTGAGAAAATATAGTGAGAAAAATAAATCTAAAGAGAGCCAACTTCCTACTTCATCATCCTACACACTTTCTTGGGTAGTTTTGTTAGTGTATATGCCCTAGAGGCCATTACTGTATCATACTAGTTTGTATATTACTTAATGGAAGCTTGGGATATTCACCTTGTATATACAATCTTGCTCAAAATAGTAGTATGCTACTTGGTTTGTTTCTACTTCAATGTGTACATGTGTTTATTTTAGTATATCGCCTATACACATTAGTGGAGCCCTTAGGATCTTTGCTTGATTACCAGCATTGTGATGGCAGTCACACTAGTGGGGCTGGGTAATCTATAAGCACATCCTTATGCAGATCCCTGGTCGCAGGACTATCGAGACAGGGCATCGATACTCCGGAGTAGACTAGCCCATGCGCTTCTCATCCCAGTATGGGAGACGGTCTGTCCCAAAGCCGTCGGTACGTCGTACTTGAGATAGTATGCGGGTGCTCGTTGGGTTACGAGTACACTGGACAGGACTCGTCGGGAACTGACTAGTTGGTATTATGCCTATCGTCAGTTATCAGTTCCCAGGTGACATGAGTACAGCTTAGTCTGCTGACTTGACACTGTCACTTCGCCTCGAGTGTGTTCCCACTGTACTTTGATTACTACCCTACCACGGCTCAAAGGAGTCGTGCAAACAGGTGGTAGTTGGGTGCAGTCCCGAAGCACTTGGAGGCAGTGACGGTTAGACAGGATTCGTCTCTCCCGGTATTGGGGGTTGACATCGCGCTGTGTCTAGGAGAGCCATTACACGAGTTGTCCCTGGCCAGGGCAAACGAGATATACGGGTAGGCTTCCAGTGTTATCTCAGGGTGTTTTGGGCTTCACTCCGACACGACTTGTACCACTATTGGGGGACTGACGTTTACCGCCCCCTAGGCCCGCCATGCGATGTATCAGACGAACTGACCGAACTGTACGTAGAATGTCACATTCAGGCTCAGTAGGAGTTCAGATGGGTTTCGCCTCGTCGGTCTTCTTGTCGGCATCTACCTGGGGACCGTTACGCACAGCTAGTGCCGCTTGCGGTCTGTGGTTAAACCCACTGCCAGCGTAGTGTCGAGTCTTTAGAGTCCCACACAGAAATCTATTTGCCTTTAGGCAAAAGGGTAGAGGTCGCATGGTTTTGCGACAGGTCGCATGGTTTTGCGACAGGTCGCATGGTTTTGCGACAGGGTTCGGTCACATCCGTGCACTTGTGCACGTACAGTGTCCGGACAGTTCACACTAGCGGGCTTTGGTTTAAGCCAGATCCTAGTGTACCTTTTGGGATTGGTTTTATCCAGTATGCATTCGTGTTCCTCGGAACGTGGATGCGGGTGTGTATGCACAGTTGACGGAGAGACAGAGGCAGAGGATTCTCATTAGGGTTGTTGACCGTTGACAGTTGACTATTGACTTTTTGCTCAACCCTAATGAGAATATGATATGTGATTAACAATTATATTAATTAAGTATTATGGTGACATGGTTGTTGAGGGATTGACTTTGTTGACTTTTGTTGACTTGTTGACTTTGTTGACCGGTTGACTAGGCTTGACTAGTTGACCATCATGATAACTATAGCTATCATTTCATGGCAAAGACTTTTGCTTGCTTGCTCTTTTGTGGAAAATGAGTGCATGAAATGATATGGCTTTGGTTGCTTAAACCATCACATTATACTTGATTGATATGAGGTGTTATGATTGTTTTGGATTATGAGAGCCAAATGAGAAAAGTCTTCTCTCATTCTTTCATGCTCATTCGGTCTTCTTGTCGGCATCTACCTGGGGACCGTTACGCACAGCTAGTGCCGCTTGCGGTCTGTGGTTAAACCCACTGCCAGCGTAGTGTCGAGTCTTTAGAGTCCCACACAGAAATCTATTCGCCTTTAGGCAAAAGAGTAGAGGTCGCATGGTTTTGCGACAGGTCGCATGGTTTTGCGACAGGTCGCATGGTTTTGCGACAGGGTTCGGTCACATCCGTGCACTTGTGCACGTACAGTGTCCGGACAGTTCACACTAGCGGGCTTTGGTTTAAGCCAGATCCTAGTGTACCTTTTGGGATTGGTTTTATCCAGTATGCATTCGTGTTCCTCGGAACGTGGATGCGGGTGTGTATGCACAGTTGACGGAGAGACAGAGGCAGAGGATTCTCATTAGGGTTGTTGACCGTTGACAGTTGACTATTGACTTTTTGCTCAACCCTAATGAGAATATGATATGTGATTAACAATTATATTAATTAAGTATTATGGTGACATGGTTGTTGAGGGATTGACTTTGTTGACTTGTTGACTTTTGTTGACTTGTTGACTTTGTTGACCGGTTGACTAGGCTTGACTAGTTGACCATCATGATAACTATAGCTATCATTTCATGGCAAAGACTTTTGCTTGCTTGCTCTTTTGTGGAAAATGAGTGCATGAAATGATATGGCTTTGGTTGCTTAAACCATCACATTATACTTGATTGATATGAGGTGTTATGATTGTTTTGGATTATGAGAGCCAAATGAGAAAAGTCTTCTCTCATTCTTTCATGCTCATTCTCTCTCTTGTTCTTGAGCTCTCATCTTCCTCCTCTTGCTCTCCCTCTCTTGATTCTATGGTTCACTTGTCTCATGAGTTGAGAACCAAGAACCATAGATAAAATCCCATACAAACTCTTCTCTACTCACTCTAGTTCACAAGGTTTAGCAAACCGAGTGAACTAGTTTCTTCAAAATTCGAAGAAGGAACCAAAGGTTGAAGCTTTCAGGTGGATCTATCTTCGGCGCAAGGAGACAACGGGGAGAAGCCAATTCGGACGACCATCGAAGCTTGAAGACGAAGGAGTTCGAGAAAAAGAAAGGTATAATCCCCTAACCGAGTAGTTAGCAACTCGTAGTTAGGTTGTTAGTTAGATGTTCAACAAAGATCCGGTTTTGAGTCCATGTTACCACCTCTAAGAAAATCGTTTTTTATCAAATTCCGCATGCCCGAAAGTACCGGGAGAGGTAGCATGGACTTACAGTGGTATCAGAGCCTAGTTAAACTCTATCTAACATGTTAGCAAAGTAGCTAGAAGATCGATCAAAGGAAAAGTCGCAAAACGAACCCCGTTTTTTAAACTTTCTGTCGATTTTAAAAGTGCTGGAAAATGTTTTTGAGATACACCAAAAATCGACTCAGGGTTTTCTGAAGAAACTGCAAAAATTTGACCCCCTAACTCGATCAAAGCGCCGCGTTTCCGCGGCGGGAGCATGCTCCCGCCGCGGAACCGCGGCCGAGTTGACTCGGTCATGGGGTTTCTTCTTTGCAGTTTGCTCATAGGGGTATTTTGGGATTTTTGGAATATGTATTTTCTGCCCAGATTTTCCAGAACGAAAATTTTATTTTTGGGGTCCTGAAAATCCGTATTTTTGATCGAACTTCTAAAAGACTTTAGCTGACGGGTTTTTCTGTAATGTGATATTTGTATTGAACGTCTGCTAATCGCTATATGTCGATTAGTGGGGGTTTTACAAATCTGTGATCTGTAATGTTATTGGAATGTGTATATGAATATGTTGGATTGTCGCGGGTGAATAGCCGGGGGTTGTGAGACGAGAGTTTTCTTTTCTTTCAATTCATGTAAATTTGTAAATTGATGTAATAATTATTTGTATGGCCGCACAACCGGGTCGGGGTTGTAGCCGTCATTATATAATTTCTTTTTACTGTTTTTGCTCCTAGGATAGACCCATGGAGGGGGTGCACAAACTACCGGGTATGCTGAAGTGCCGAGTGGCCTACTCACGGAGTTGAGGGAGGTTGCTTCGCTTCGGGTACTTGGCGGATAGTTTGCCGCACCCGTAGGGGTCTTGGGTGGGGTTTTGGCTATTCACCGCGACCGTGTAATCTGCTTTTCGTTACAGGATCGTACGAATTGCGGGTTCCTAGTATATCCAATGTGTTCATCTGTGATCTGAAATGGCTATCATTGCAGTATATCTATATATGATATTATTTAGGCGTTGCTTATGTTTTACAGCCGCGCTAGCCCAGCCCCCGCTCTG
Source organism: Agapanthus africanus (assembly GCA_030015575.1). Taxonomy (NCBI): domain Eukaryota; kingdom Viridiplantae; phylum Streptophyta; class Magnoliopsida; order Asparagales; family Amaryllidaceae; genus Agapanthus; species Agapanthus africanus. The sequence continues at coordinate 441,741,637 of CM057344.1, forward strand.
TCGTTAGTTAAGTAACCTAACGGGTAATGACGGGGCCCCGTGGCGAATGCGAATGGCATAAGCGTACGTCATATTTTGGTTGTTTTCTGCAATGGTAGGATTAAATGATGGGACGCATTAAAAGAACTAATGCAAGAATATCACGCATTAAAAGAACTAATGCAAGAAAATAAACCAAGTTAAAATCGTTGGAACACTTTCGGAAAAACACTCGGTTCTTTTCAAAACTAACTTTTAAATGCGGAGCTTGAGCCACTCCTTTTAAAAGCTATCTCGTTCCATCGATTATATCAAGTTCACTACGTTCACGGTTTTGCCAAAACCATTCGTAACCCTCCGTCGTTTCACATGAATAGTCAATAGTATTCAAGCTGTGTATGTTGGCCAAAGTCAAGGCATAGTGATTGGTAGCTATTGGGTATTCATGTGTAGCATAGATAGATGCGTTGGTTTGGGACAGTCGTACTGCCATTTTGGCCAAAGTCAAGGGTAGGTACGGATGGATCCAAATTAACCTGGATAATGACGGGTAGAACTTGACATGTGACTTATGATATTTTGGCCAAAGTCAAGGTCATAAGAGCATGGGGCAAAAATCCACATCGGGAGTTTCATAAGTACTGAAACTTGCTAGATTTGCATACCACTTGGAGTGTGATGATTCTGGTAGGATTCCTTCAGTTTCGTCACGCGATGATATTTGGATCCCGATCCTACTGTGAGTATATGCTACTCCTCGGGAAATTTCTCACTAAACGATCAATGCTATAAACCTAGTAGGTGCCTAGAAAGGTGTTAGCGGGGCTACGCCCCCAGGAAAAAGAGGTTCTTGAATTAAGGAACTTCGCGAAAGCGTTGGAAAACCTCCCTCGAAGTACTGACACTGGCCTGGCTGAACGGTTAAGCAAGTATTGTGCGGTGGGATTGATCCCGACTAATTCTTCCTTTTTGGTTTGAGGAGGGATTCGAGAAACAGTGGGAGCCATCCTGTTTAGACAAACTAAAAACCATTCTAAACTTGCAAGAGCATCAAGCTGAGTGTTTCTTCTCTCTCCTAATTGCAGCGACCAATCGACATGACTGGACTTAAGTTACTTCTAGATAAAAACATACTGACAGGGCCAAACTATAAAGATTGGCTCAGGAATGTCAAGATGGCAATCACTTACGACAAGCTGGGGTATCTTCTTACCACCAAAGCTCCCCCTGTCCCTGGTCCCACTTCCAGCGTCGCGGATAAGGAATTCCGTAAGACTTGGGAGATTGATAGCGCGAAGGCCAAATGCCTCGTACTTGCCTCTATGGACAATGAACATCAGAGGAGGCACGAGAATATGGACTTAGAATCCATATTTTCTTCATACAAAAGAACTGTATGGAGAGCAATCTCGTATCGCAAGATACGAAGCGTCGAAAAAGTTATTTTCGGCAAGGATGGCCGTCGGATCATCAGTAGCAGAACACGTGCTTAAGATGATCGGCTACATTGAGGAGCTCGCGGACCTAGGGACCACATTGGAGAGTGAGCTCTATACGAACTTAGTTCTCCAGTCCCTTCCTTCCACTTACGCCCAGTTTATACTGAACTTCAACTTACAAGAAAAAGAAGTTGAACTTTCAGAGCTCCTCAACATGCTGAGGAGCGCAGAGGGCACCCTACAGAAAGGTAGGGAAACATCCACTTTGTTTGTAGGAGGATCATCTTCTTCTAGGTCCAAGGCGAAAGCCAAGGGAAAGAAGAAGAAAGCCCCCGCCAAACCAAGAGGCTGTGTTAGTAAAGTGGATACGAAGGGAAAAGCAAAAGCAACAAAGAAAGAGGGGAAGCTTGTGGATAAGGAAGAATGCTTCTATTGTCATAAGAAAGGACACTGGAAGAATGATTGCAGGGCTTGGAAAGCCAGGACACAGGAATTGAAGCACGTTGCAGCTTCAGCTTCAGGTGTGTATGTTATTGAAAACTGTCTTTCAATAAACTCTACTTCCTGGGTATTGGATACCGGATCAGGATCTCATATCTGTAATTCATTGCAGGCGTTGAGAAACCGTAGGGTTTTGAAGGCAGGTGACATGACCCTCAGAGTTGCGAACGGAGCTAGCATGGATGCTAAAGCCGTAGGGGACTATCACCTGGGAATGTCAGATGGACATGTTTTGGTTTTGCGTAATTGCTTTTTTGTACCCAACGCAACTTGTAATATCATTTCTGTATCTTTAGTTTCTAAAGAAGGTTATGAATTTGCGTTTGTAAGCAATGTTGTAAACATTCACCTTAATCAAGTTCTGATTGGGTCAGGTACATTGAGCAATGGTATATACGTATTAAACCAACCACAGATTTTCAATGTCCAGAATACACACAAAAGAAAGTCTCAGGAAATAAATCAGACTTTCTTATGGCATTGTAGACTGGGTCACATCAATGAGAGAAGGTTGACAAAGTTACATACAGAAGGATATTTGAATCCGTTCGAATATCAATCATATGCCACTTGTCAATCCTGTCTCAAAGGAAAGATGACAAAGACTCCGTTTACTGGACACGGAGTAAGGGCGAGCGAGCTCTTGGGACTCGTACACAGCGACGTGTGCAGTCGAATGTCTACACATGTGCGAAGCGGTTATTCTTACTTCATTACTTTTACGGATGACTTTTCAAGGTACGGTTATGTCTTCTTAATGAAACATAAGTCCGTAGCCTTTGGAAAGTTCCAGGAATATAAGAATGAAGTAGAAAAACAGACCGGCAAAAGTATCAAGATTCTAAGATCGGATCGAGGTGGAGAATACTTAAGTGCCGAATTCCTGAATTACTTAAAATAGAATGGAATTCTCTCTCAGCTTACTCCTCCATACACTCCGCAACATAACGGTGTATCGGAGAGACGGAACCGCACCCTATTGGATATGGTACGGTCCATGATGAGTAACGCTGAGTTACCGCGATCATTCTGGGGGTATGCGCTAGAATCAGCTGCGTACCTTTTGAATCGAGTTCCCAGTAAGACTGTGCCTACCACACCATATGAGATGTGGTGTAGGAAGAGGCCCCATCTTAATCACATTAAGACATGGGGAAGTCCAGCTTTTGTCAAAAAGCAGCATGCGGTCAAGCTCGAGGCACGCTCAGTACAGTGCAAGTTCGTGGGATATCCAAAGAACTCCAAGGGATATTTCTTCTATTGCGAAGAGGAACAAAAAGTTATTGTTTCTCGTCATGCCCACTTTCTAGAACACCAGTTCTTAGAAAAGGAAATTAGTGGGAGCGCAGTAGAACTGGAAGAAATTCCAGAACCACAGAATATTACTGAAAGTTTAGTGGAACCAGAGGGTTCAAAAGAACAGGACATTCCTACGCTGCTCCGCAGGAGTAGTAGGCAGTCTCATCCGCCCGAGAGATACTACGGTTTTCTCATAGACGGGGATAGAGAGGATTGCATCATAGATTATGATGAGCCTACTAGCTTCCAGCAGGCCGTTCAGAGCATTGACTCAGTAAAATGGCTGGATGCAATGCGGACCGAAATGAAGTCCATGTACACCAACAAAGTATGGACGTTGGACATTGCTCCAGACGGGGTAAAACCCGTAGGATGCAAGTGGATCTTCAAAAGGAAGATTGGTGTAGATAGACAGGTTGAGACCTATAAAGCTAGACTTGTTGCAAAGGGTTTCCATCAAAGACCTGGCTTGGACTATGACGAAACCTTTTCTCCAGTGGCTATGCCGAAATCCATTCGGATCCTTCTTGCCATTGCTGCCTTCCACGATTATGAGATTTGGCAGATGGACGTAAAGACAGCTTTTCTAAATAGAAATTTAGAGGAGTGTGTCTATATGGACCAGCCAGAGGGTTTCATTCAGAGTGGGAGCAGCGGAAAGGTGTGCAAGTTGCTTAAGTCCATCTATGGACTAAAGCAGGCATCGCGGAGTTGGAACATCTGTTTTGATGAGACGGTCAAGGAATTTGGCTTTATCAAAAATCCAGATGAACCATGCATCTACAGTAGATTTGTAGCGAGAACTGTAGTATTCCTCGTTTTATACGTGGATGACATTCTCTTAATAGGAAATGACATTCCTATGCTACAATCTGTCAAGGGGTTCTTGTCGCACAGGTTCTCCATGAAAGACCTGGGTGATGCCTCATACATCCTGGGGATCCGGATCCATCGTGATAGATCCAAGAGGATATTAGGACTTTCACAGTCCAGGTACATCGACACCATACTGAAGAGATTCAGTATGGAAGATTCCAAGCGCGGTAACCTACCGGCTTGTCACGGGATCACCCTCTCTAAAGAGATGTCTCCCAAGACTGATTTGGAGAGGGATCGCATGTCTATTATACCCTACGCTTCTGCGGTAGGCTCTATAATGTATGCGATGTTGTGTACCAGACCGGATGTAGCTTATGCACTGAGTGTGGTAAGCCGGTATCAGTCTAACCCTGGGGAGAAACACTGGATAGCAGTAAAGAACATTCTCAAGTACCTGAGAAGGACTAAGGAGATGTTCTTGGTGTATGGTGGAAAAGACCTCCAGATCGAGGCCTTTGCTGACTCCAGCTTCCAGAGTGACAAGAATGATTCCAAGTCCATGTCGGGTTTTGTCTTTACCCTCAATGGAGGGGCGGTGTGTTGGAAGAGTTCCAAACAGGAAACCGTTGCAGACTCGACGATGGAAGCGGAATACATCGCTGCATCTGATGCCGCAAAAGAAGCTGTCTGGATGAGGAAGTTCTTGAAAGAGCTTCAGGTGGTTCCGTCCATTGTTGATCCAATACCTCTGTATTGCGACAACAACGGGGCTATAGCTTTAGCGAAGGAACCCAGGTCCCATCAGAGATCCAGACACATCTTAAGGCGGTATCACCTGATCAGGGAGATCATGGATCGCCAGGAGATCGAGGTTCGGAGAGTCGCTTCAGAAGATAACACTGCAGATCCATTCACCAAGGCCTTGCCCAAGACTCAGTTCGAGCGGCTGATCGAGATGATAGGTCTTCGATACGCCAGTACATGGCCTTAGTGCAAGTGGGAGATTATTAGTGTATATGCCCTAGAGGCCATTACTGTATCATACTAGTTTGTATATTACTTAATGAAAGCTTGGGATATTCACCTTGTATATACAATCTTGCTCAAAATAGTAGTATGCTACTTGGTTTGTTTCTACTTCAATGTGTACATGTGTTTATTTTAGTATATCGCCTATACACATTAGTGGAGCCCTTAGGATCTTTGCTTGATTACCAGCATTGTGATGGCAGTCACACTAGTGGGGCTGGGTAATCTATAAGCACATCCTTATGCAGATCCCTGGTCGCAGGACTATCGAGACAGGGCATCGATACTCCGGAGTAGACTAGCCCATGCGCTTCTCATCCCAGTATGGGAGACGGTCTGTCCCAAAGCCGTCGGTACGTCGTACTTGAGATAGTATGCGGGTGCTCGTTGGGTTACGAGTACACTGGACAGGACTCGTCGGGAACTGACTAGTTGGTATTATGCCTATCGTCAGTTATCAGTTCCCAGGTGACATGAGTACAGCTTAGTCCGCTGACTTGACACTGTCACTTCGCCTCGAGTGTGTTCCCACTGTACTTTGATTACTACCCTACCACGGCTCAAAGGAGTCATGCAAACAGGTGGTAGTTGGGTGCAGTCCCGAAGCACTTGGAGGCAGTGACGGTTAGACAGGATTCGTCTCTCCCGGTATTGGGGGTTGACATCGCGCTGTGTCTAGGAGAGCCATTACACGAGTAGTCCCTGGCCAGGGCAAACGAGATATACAGGTAGGCTTCCAGTGTTATCTCAGGGTGTTTTGGGCTTCACTCCGACACGACTTGTACCGCTATTGGGGGACTGAAGTTTACCGCCCCCTAGGCCCGCCATGCGATGTATCAGACGAACAGACCGGACTGTACGTAGAATGTCACATTCAGGCTCAGTAGGAGTTCAGATGGGTTTCGCCTCGTCAGTCTTCTTGTCGGCATCTACCTGGGGACCGTTACGCACAGCTAGTGCCGCTTGCGGTCTGTGGTTAAACCCACTGCCAGCGTAGTGTCGAGTCTTTAGAGTCCCACACAGAAAGCTATTTGCCTTTAGGCAAAAGAGTAGAGGTCGCATGGTTTTGCGACAGGTCGCATGGTTTTGCGACAGGGTTCGGTCGCATCCGTGCACTTGTGCACGTACAGTGTCCGGACAGTTCACACTAGCGGGCTTTGGTTTAAGCCAGATCCTAGTGTACCTTTTGGGATTGGTTTTATCCAGTATGCATTCGTGTTCCTCGGAACGCGGATGCGGGTGTGTATGCACAGTTGACGGAGAGACAGAGGCAGAGGATTCTCATTAGGGTTGTTGACCGTTGACAGTTGACTATTGACTTTTTGCTCAACCCTAATGAAAATATGATATGTGATTAACAATTATATTAATTAAGTATTATGGTGACATGGTTGTTGAGGGATTGACTTTGTTGACTTGTTGACTTTTGTTGACTTGTTGACTTTGTTGACCGGTTGACTAGGCTTGACTAGTTGACCATCATGATAACTATAGCTATCATTTCATGGAAAAGACTTTTGCTTGCTTGCTCTTTTGTGCAAAATGAGTTCATGAAATGATATGGCTATGGTTGCTTAAACCATCACATTATACTTGATTGATATGAGGTGTTATGATTGTTTTGGATTATGAGAGCCAAATGAGAAAAGTCTTCTCTCATTCTTTCATGCTCATTCTCTCTCTTGTTCTTGAGCTCTCATCTTCCTCCTCTTGCTCTCCCTCTCTTGATTCTATGGTTCACTTGTCTCATGAGTTGAGAACCAAGAACCATAGATAAAATCCCATACAAACTCTTCTCTACTCACTCTAGTTCACAAGGTTTAGCAAACCGAGTGAACTAGTTTCTTCAAAGTTCGAAGAAGGAGCCAAAGGTTGAAGCTTTCAGGTGGATCTATCTTCGGCGCAAAGAGACGACGGGGAGAAGCCGATTCGGACGACCATCGAAGCTTGAAGACGAAGGAGTTCGAGAAAAAGAAAGGTATAACCCCCTAACCGAGTAGTTAGCAACTCGTAGTTAGGTTGTTAGTTAGATGTTCAACAAAGATCCGGTTTTGAGTCCATGTTACCGCCTCTAAGAAAATCGTTTTTTATCAAATTCCTCATGCCCGAAAGTACCGGGAGAGGTAGCATGGACTTACAAGTTTATGGTGTTTGCTTCACTAATTTCACAATTAGTTAAGAGGTAGCATGAGCTTGAGTCTCCTCGACGTAGATCATCTTCGGCCTCGAAGACTTCAAGCAAGCTTGTTCATTTCTCCGAGGGAACCCATATTAGAGTTCGGGAGATCCATGATCGCAAAGAAGGGACGTCAACACGGAGCTTAAGAAGTGAAGGACCACTTTACAAAGCTTGTATTCCTCATTCACTTAGTGTAATGGTAGATTACATGTTTATATTGTCTATTTACTCTAGCTTGATCCTAGGTTAGGGTTCATTAGCACCTTAGAATTTTTGAAATTGGCATACTAGTTGCTGTGAAAACCCTGTAGGGTGCTAAGGAATCCCAACACTTAGCGTATGCTCTTGCAAGATTATATTGGTTATTATCTTATCTAATCAGGATGGCTCCCACTGGTTTTATCAAATCTTCCTTCAAACCTTAAGAAGTAAGACTAGTCGTGATTAATTACACCCTACAAGTTCGCCAATCTTTCATCCAGGCCAGTGTCGGTTCTTTGAGGGAGGTTTCCCATGCTTTCACACGGACCTAATTAAAATAAACCTCGTTTTCCCAGAGGCATAACCCCTTTTACACCTTTCTAGACACCTACTTGATCGGCTAATTGAAAAGTGCAAAACTTTCCCAGGAGTAACTCTTACTCGCAATGGATATCGGGATCCAACTATCATATAGAAGGTATGCAATCTCATTGCAAATTTCAACACTTGAAATTCCCGATAATGGTTTTTACCCCTAACTTCCTATAACCTTGACGGAGGTCAACAAACCATAGGCTGCTAGTCAAGTTCAACCCGTTCATTTCTTGATTGAATTAAACCCACCTGCACGACCTTTGACGGAGGTCAACACGGCCGCACGACTACCCTAATCCAATCGCATCATATGCTTGCAGATAAGCACTAATCAGCTACCGCACACTACGCCTTGACGGAGGTCAACAAACGTAGTATGAATACTAAATAGTACTTATCTGAAATGACGGAGGGCTACGCAGGTTTTGAAGAAAACCATGAGCGTAATGAACTTGATATCGTTGTAGAATCTAATGATTTTGAAAAGGAGTGTATTTTAGGCTTTTCCTAGTTTCGCTAAAGAGGTCGCTCCCGGTGAAGAGATCTCGGCTCTTTCCTCATCGAATGAGATGCTAGATATTCTACAAGAAATACCGCTATGTAAAGCAATAACTAAAAAAGCAATCAAAAAACAAAACCGAGTGGGTTGTAGCATTTGCTATTTTTTCTAAAGAGGTCACTCTCGGTGAAGGGATCTCGACTCTTTCCTCATAGAATGAGGTGATGGATATTCATTAAGGAATACCATTATGCGAAGCAATAACTAGAGCTACCCTTTTTGAAAATTTGATTCTACAACATCTTTTGGTTTGTTTCTTTTCATTAATCACATTAATGAAGTCCCATCAATTAATGTTTCCTAAACATCACAGAAAAATGAAACGAAAATAGAACGTACGCTTATGCCATCCGCATTCGCTACGGGGCCCCGTCGTGCACCGTTATATTACTTAAATACCGGCAGAGCGGGGGCTGGACTAGCGCTGGTGCAAAACATAAGCAACATTTATTATATATCATATATATAATATTACATTCGTCTCATGCAGTTATATGATCAACATCACATAAATAAGCCAGAAGCAACATATGAAATATTGGATATACTAGGATGTCCGTGTTTTAAATTTTAGCCAACAATGTAAAACACGGATTCCACAGTTGTGATGAATAGCCAAACCCATATCCCTAGACCCATGCGAGAGCGGCAAGTAACCTTTCCAATTCTAGAGTTAGGAGACCCGGTCTTAACTTCTTGAGATGGTCTCCCACTGGACTCTAGAACCCGGTTACTTGTGCTCCCCACCTTGGGTCTATACTAATGCGGAAAAGTAAATAATATACAACAATGGTGGCATCATCCTCAACCCGGAAGTGCCGCAATAAAAGAATATTACATTGAATTTTACATGAATGAAAATATAAAAACTCTCATCTCACATAAAAACCTCCGGCTATTCTTTCACGATGATCCAATAAATTATATCAACAACAATACATAATATCTCATGTCATCAACGTAAGTAAATATGCGTATCCCAAAAACTCTTTAACATATAGCAACAAAATTGGGATACTCCATATATTACACTTACGGTTGCAGAAAAGAAACAGAAAACTACAATGATTAGAATCCGCAATATCCTTAAACATCATAAACCCGGAATATCTCATATTCCGGATTTCATGCCTAAAATATAAAACTTGCATTTTAGTCTCAAATTGAAAACTCTTTTCAATTGGTTGTCAGATAATTCAACAAGATTCCCGGCTTAGTGATCGCGTACAATACGCAATAGCGACGGCGTTTTGATCCGAATCAAAACTTCGTGGCAATCGATCAATATAGACTAAATGGCTAGCTTTACAATATACTAACTTAGTTTTCACAAAAACTAATTAATCCGGATTCTAATAATTGTATCACACATCACAAGCTTGTATAATAACCACGACATTAGAATTTCGCACGCAATTAGCAAACTAAACCATTTTTTTCCAACACTTGAAAAATCCAGTGACCTAAAGTTCCAAAACCGATTGTTTTAAGCCAATCCGGGAGTCGAAATGAACTCGAAACCCGCCCGAATCTTCGCGAGGGAGAAGACCCAAGATTAAGTATCGAATGGGGGGCCTAGAGGGGGTACCTTACCTCTGAGGCTGTTAGTTATGTATATGCCCTAGAGGCCATTATTGTACATATGATGTATATTATAATGGATGCTTGGATATATAGAGAGAGGACTTTCTTGCTCAACATGATTGTATGCTATTTGGTTTCACTTTATCTTAATATGTTGACTTATATTAGTTTACTGTCTTACTCTCACATGTTGATAAAGCCCTTAGGATATGTAGTCGACTACTAGGACTATGATGAGATCATACTAGTAGGGCCAGGGTATTCAAGGAATACATCCTATAACTGTTCCTAGTCGAGGGTATATCGAGACAGGGCATCGATACACCAGATTAGACTAGCGTATACGCAACTTGACCCATTTGATGGGTGATGGATGATCCCATATCAATCGGTGTTTGACATCAAAGATGGTGTACGGGTGCTCAGTGGAGACTGGGTACACTGAACGGACTCGCCGAGAACTCCCAGATGGTATTATACCTCACGTCAGATGGCAGTTCTCCGGTGACACTGGTACAGGTTAGTCTGTAGACCCGAGATCGTCATAGAGTCTTGTGTGATTCCCATTTTGCTTTGATTTCCACCTTACCACGTTCAAGAGGGCGTGCAAAACGGTGGCTTTTGGGTACAGTCCCAAATCACATGGTGGCAATGAGCGATAGGAGGGGTTTCGTCTCTCCCGGTATAGGGAGTTGATGTTGTGCTGTGTTCGATTAGCTATAACTGGAAGTCCCTGGCCAGGGCTGATATAGAGTACTACTGGTAAATGTTATCAGTAGGTTCTCGACCTGTTATGAGCCTCATAACGACACGACTTATCGGTTACTGGGGTCTGACATTTAGCACCCCTAGACTAGATATGCGACATATCAGACGAAGAGACCGGACTGTACAGTAGTATTACTGATTGGATTCACAGGAGAATGTATAGGCTTGCGTGTTGATCTTCTGATCGCTCAATACCTGGGTGGCTGTTACGTTTAGCTGACCGCTTGCAGCTTGTGGGTGTTTGATATGATCATCACCCACTACCAGTGTATTGACGATTCTTTAGAGTCCTACACAGAGGTTTCTTGGCCAGGCAAAACGGAGTAGAAGCACATATGTGATATGTGCAGGACCGAGGATAATACGATATGAGATACCGTATTCTATTCTCGCGATATATGATATCGGCTGGGTATATGTGATATAGCCGGGTCATCGGATCAAGTGTTGATTCGATGAATCGGTACATGTTATATTAGTCGGTTATATGCGATATAGCCAAATTGTCGGATCAAGTGTTGATTCGATAATTTATTGTATAATTATATATATGATATATTACATTACATTATCTAATATAAGCTCGCTTTTTTGATTCATTTTCTCACCGGATAATACATTGATATATATGAGATATATGTTAATTGTATTATTTTCTTTTGTTACAAATATATATTATATATGTGATATATAATATTGTAACAAGTTATGATTACAAATGCAACATGATTTCTGGAGATTAAACATGGTTAGGGTTTGATTTGGGTTAGCTTTTTCATGAAGCTTCTAGAAACTTTATTTTTGTTTTAAGCATAGATATTTTGTGATGATATTTTGGAGATATTATTTAACCCAACCCAAACTCTTAACTCTAGTCAATTCTCTACATGAGTTAATACTTGATATTATTAACTCAAGGTTGTTTTGTAACCATGAACACAATTTCATTATTCATCACAAAAGACTTCATCTTCTTCTTCCTCCTTAAAAAGCTTGCTAGCTTTTTGTAAAGTGATGAATTAGTGTGAGATATTGATAATAAAAGAGAGCTAAATTCCGACTTCATCATCCTCATCTATTCTAGCCACTTAGATTAGGGTGTTCACTTCATTAATACTTGATTAAAGAAGTGAGAGCTTGAGTTAAAGATTCTTCAAGGTAGATCATCTTCGAAAAGGAAGACTTCAAGCAAGCATGGATCGTTCGGCTTGTAGAGCCTCTCTAGAGTCCGGAAGATCATGGATCGCGGCGAAGGGACTACTACTCGGAGCTTATGAAGCGAAGGAACGGACTACAAAGGTTGTAATCCATTTCTCTTAGATGTAAAGATGTTTACATGCTTTGTTAACCCTAATTATCTAGCAAAGATCCTCCCTTTAGGTTGTTCGGCACTTGTAAATTTTAAATCGGTCATGGTTGATACCTTATAGACCCTTGTGATAGTGCCTAGTAACCTTACAGTGGTATCAGAGCCTGGCTAGAGCATTAGGCGACGTGTATACGAAGTTAAAAGTCCGATCGAACCCCGAAACGTCAAATTTGACCCCCTCTCTGGAAATTTTTTAAAAGGTGGTTTTTTCTCTATTAAAAATACTCAGAAAATTAAGCAGGTGATTCTATGGATAACTGTGAAATACGAGCTTCTAACTCCCTTAAGTCGCCGCGGAACCGCGGCAATACCATGCTTTGCACGGCGGTTCCGCGGCCGTACTTGGGTGTCAGGGAAAGTAATTTCTTGGGTTCATCCGTATGTATTACTACATGCTTCTAGGATTTTTTAATATTACTCAAGTGTTGAGTTTTCTGGAGATCTATACAATTCGTTGATTCGATCGGAAAGTTTAACATCGTTTAGTTTTTTGGGTAATTTAGAACGTGTTAAAAGATTCGAACGGATATCAATAACTCATTTTTTTCATGACGGAAAACTTTCAGGTGTTGAATTTTTCTCGAGTTTGAAACTTTCGGAAAAACATGCAAGCATATCTATGGACCCTCTAGAAGAACGTAACCTTAACTCGATTATGTGACCGTCAAAACTGCCACTGAACCCTAGGGTTTGTGGTAGTTTAGCGTTGCCACATGTGAGGCGTTGGTTTGACCCTTCTACGGCTGGTTCATTAGGGCTGTGACATGTTCTGGGATTTTTGAACTCTGCTCAAGTGTTAAGCTATTTGGGAAATCTTGGGTGTTTGATTATTCGATCGGAAAGTTTAACTTTGTCTATTTATCTGGAATGTGATACAATATCTGGAATTCATATAGTTAGGCATGAAATGCGAAGTATGTGATATTTCAAATTTAAGATGTCTAAAGTGATTGTGGATTCCAAATGTTGTAGTTTTACACTTTCTTTTCTATGACCGTAAGCGTAGTATGTGGTGTATCGCCGGCTTCATTACTATACATCAATGACAATCGGGATACGCATACTTGCTTACGTTGATGATATGAGATATTATGTGTTGCTGTAATATGTTATATTGGATCGTCGTGTTCTGAATAGCCGGGGGTTTTATGTGAGATGAGGGTTTTTATTTTCATTCATGTAAAATTCATTATATGTAATATTCTTTTATTGGGGCACTTCCGGGTTGAGGTTGATTTCACCATTGTATATTATTTACTATTCCGCATTAGGTAGACCCAAGGAGGGGAGCACAAATAACCGGGTTCTAGGGTCCAGTGGGAGGCCATCTCGAGGAGTCGAGACCGGGTCTCCTAACCCTAGAATTGGCAGTGTTATTTGCCGCTCTCGTAGGGGTCTAGGGATGTGGGTTTGGCTATTCATCGCGACCGTGGAATCCGTGTTTTATACAGGCTCGATATAAAACACGGACGTCCTAATATATCCAATATTTCATATGTTATCTTCTGCTGCAATGTTCTGTGATGAGATCATATTACTGCCTGAGACGAATGCTTATATAATATATATGATGATATATAAATATTACTGCTTTCGTTTCTTCTATGATGCTTAGGAAGCATTAACTGATGGGATTTATTAATGAGATTAATAAAAGAAAAGAAACCTAAAAGACGTTGTAGAATCAAAACTTTATAAAAAGGGTAGCTGCAGTCTTGCTTTGCACAGCGGTATATATGATATACCATGCACCTTATTCGATGAGGAAAGAGCCGAGATCCCTTCACTGGGAGTGACCTCTTTATCAAAACTAGCAGATGCTACAAAACTCACGGTTTAGTTTTTGATTTGTTCTATAGTTCTTGCTTTGCACAGCGGTATATATGATATACCCTGCACCTTATTCGATAGGAAAAGAGCCGAGATCCCTTCACCGGGAGTGACCTCTTTAGCGAAACTAGAAAAAGCCTCAAAAACACTCCTTTTCAAAATCATTTGTTTCTACAATGATATCAAGTTCATTACGCAATAGGTTTTCAGAAAAACCTGTCGTAGCCCTCCGTCATTTCAGATAAATCCTATTTAGTATTTGTGCTGTGTTTGTTGACCTTATCAAGGCACAGTATACGGTAGCTAATTAATGTTTATCTATTAAAACATGAGATGTGATTGGATTAGGGTATTCGTACGTCCTTGTTGACCTTGTCAAGGGTCATGCGGGTGGGTTTAATTCAATCGGGAAATGACGGGTTGAACTTGACTTACGATTTATGGTTTGTTGACCTTGTCAAGGTCATAGATCGCTAGGGGCAGAATATTATCGGGAATTTCAAGTGTTGAAATTTGCAATGAGATTGCATATCTCCTATGAGATAGTTGGATCCCGATACCCACTACAAGTAAAAGTTACTCCTGGGAGAATTTTACACAGGACAATTAGCCGATCAAGTAGGTGTCTAGAAAGGTGTTAACGGGGTTATGCCTATGGGAAAATGAGGTTTATTTTAATTAGGTCCGTGCGAAAGCACGGGGAACCTCCCTCAAAGTACCAACACTGATCTGGCTGAAAGATTGGCGAACTTGTGAGGTGTAATTAATCCCGGCTAGTTTTTCCTTTTAGGGTTTGAAGGAAGATTTGATTAAAACAGTAGGAGACATCCTGATTAGATAAGATAATAACCAATCTAATCTTGCAAGAGCATACGCTAAGGTGTTTTCTTCTCTCTCTCTTCACGTAGCGACCATGTCAGGCCTTAATCAAGATAATAATATGGATGTATTGACTGAACCCGCTTATTATACTGAGCAGGGGAACGTTGGTCCTGTACTTTCTTATAAGTGTTATAAGACTAAGCAGGAAATAGGAGAATATCTGGATTCTCACGCCGCCCAAACAAAGAACAAGCATGCTGATGCATCTTCTTCGGGTGTGTTAGTCATCGAGAACTATTTCTCAGTTCACTCTACGTCCTGGGTATTAGATACTGGATCGGGATCCCACATATGTAATATGTTACGTGGGCTACGTAAAGGTAGAGAACTGGGAATGGGTGATCATTCCATTACAGTAAGGAATGGTGCAAATGTTGCAGCCAAAGCTGTTGGCGAATATCACTTTGTGTTACCAAAAGGTAATACATTGATTCTGAACGAATGCTATTACATCCCGACCCTGATATGCAATATTATATCAGTTTCTTTATTGAATAAAGAAGGATATAATTTTGTAATACAGGATAATTTTATGAATATATTCCTGAATCAAAAGTTGATAGGATCGGGATCGTTAAATAATGGCATGTACGTTCTAAATCAAACAACAATTCTTAATGTACAGGACATAAACAAGAGGAAAAGTTCAGAAATGAACGAATCCTTCTTATGGCATTGTAGACTAGGTCATATTACTGCGACACGGCTAGATAAGATACATAAGGATGGATATTTGAATCCGTTCGAATTTTCATCTTATGACACTTGCCAGTTATGTCTCAAAGGCAAAATGACCAAAACTCCGTTTAGTGGATACGGAGTAAGAGTTACAGAACTCTTAGGGCTGATACATAGTGATGTATGTGGACCCATATCTACACATACCAGGAACGGTTCTTCCTACTTCATTACATTCACTGACGATCTCTCAAGATACGGACATGTGTTCCTGATGAAACACAAATCTGAAGCTTTTGAGAAATTCAGGGAATATAAGCATGAAGTAGAGAACCAAACGGGCAAAAGTATTAAGATCCTACGATCTGATCGAGGAGGTGAATACTTAAGCAATGAGTTCTTGGACTATCTAAAAGAGAATGGGATTCTCTCTCAGCTTAGTCCTTCTTATACACCACAGCACAACGGTGTATCGGAGCGGAGGAATCACACCCTCTTAGATATGGTGCGCTCTATGATGAGCAATGCTGAGTTACATATTTCCTTTTGGGGTTTTGCGCTTGAGACAACAGCATACCTATTGAATCAAGTTCCATCTAAATCTGTACCTACCACACCATATGAGATATGGAGTGAGAAGAGACCATATCTTAAACGAGTTAAGATATGGGGTTGTCCGGCCTATGTCAAAAGGCAAAATCCGGACAAACTCGAGGCACGATCTGTTCTTTACAAGTTTGTGGGATATCCAAAGAATTCTTATGGATAATTTTTCTACCACAGTGAGGAGCAAAAGGTGTTTGTTGCTCAACATGTCACCTTTTTAGAAAAGGAATTTCATGCAAAAGAAATTAGTGGCAAAGAGTTAGAGCTTGAAGAAGTTCCAGCACCACAAACTATAACTGAAGATTTAGTGGAACCAGAGGATTCAGTAGTACCCAACGAACCCCAGCCTCTCCGCCGATCTTGTAAGGTTTCTCATCCACCTGAGAGATACTACGGTTTTCTCGTTGATGGTGGGAGCGAGGATTGCATCATGGAAGATGATGACCCGACTAGCTTCGAGCAGGCCATCACGAGTGGGGACTCTGTGAACTGGCTGGATGCAATGCGATCTGAGATGGAATCCATGTACACCAACAAAGTATGGACTTTGGAAGTTGCTCCTGAAGAGGTAAAACCCATTGGGAGCAAGTGGATCTTTAAGAAGAAACTTGGTGTAGATGGAAAAGTTGAGACTTTCAAAGCTAGACTTGTTGCAAAGGGTTTTCGTCAACGACCAGGTGTGGATTATGACGAAACCTTTTCTCCAGTGGCTATGCTTAAGTCCATCCGGATCCTACTTGCCATTGCTGCATACCATGACTATGAAATCTGGCAGATGGATGTTAAGACCGCCTTTCTAAATAGTGATTTAGAAGAGAGCCGGTACATGACTCAGCCAGAAGGCTTCGTAGACAGTGGGAGCAGCGGAAAGGTGTGCAAGCTGCTTAAATCCATCTACGGGTTAAAGCAAGCAACGCGGAATTGGAACATCTGTTTTGATATTGTAGTCAAAGAGTTTGACTTAATCAAGAACGTAGATGAACCTTATATTTACAAGAAGGTTGCAGAGAGTAAGGTCGTCTTCCTCGTATTGTACGTGGATAACATACTCTTGATAGGAAATGATGTTCCTATGCTGCACTCGGTCAAGCTCTTCTTATAACAAAGATTCTCAATGAAAGATCTTGGTGATGCCTCCTGTATTTTGGGAATTATGATCTATAGAGATAGATCTAAACGGATACTAGGATTGTCCCAATCCACGTATATTAACACCATACTAAAGAGGTTTAGTATGGAAGAATCCAAGCATGGGAACCAACCCACGATCTCTGGACTCATTCTCTCCAAAGAGATGTCTCCCAAGACTGATTTGGAGAGAGCTCGCATGCAAGGGTACCCTATGCTTCTGCAGTAGGCTCTATCATGTTTGCGATGCTATGTACCAGACCCGATATAGCATACTCACTAAGTGTAGTGAGTAGATATCAAGCAGATCCTGGAGAGAGTTATTGGATAGCTGTGAAGAACATTCTCAAGTACTTGAGAAGGACTAAAGAGATGTTCTTGGTGTATGGTAACGGAGAACTCCAGGTGGAGTCCTTTACCGATTCGAGCTTCCAAAGTGATAAGGAAAACTCTAAGTCGCACTCGGAATTTGTCTTTACCCTCAATGGAGGGGCGGTGTGTTGGAAGAGTTCTAAACAGGAAACCATTGCAGACTCGACGATGGAGACTGAATACATCGCTGCCAATGATGATGCCAAAGAGGCTGTCTGGATGAAGAAGTTCATCACTGAACTTGGTGTGGTTCCATCCATTGAGCGTCCAATACCTTTGTGTTGTGATAACAATGGAGCTGTGGCTTTGGCCAAGGAACCCAGGTCCCATCAGAAGTCCAGACATATTCTGAGGCAGTATCACCTGATCCGGGAGATAGTTGATCGCCGGGAGATCGAGGTCAGGAGACTTGATATGAAGGAAAACACTGCGGATCCACTCACGAAGGCCATAACCCAGATACAATTTGAGAGACTCTTTGGGATGCTGGGTATGAGATACTACAACAGCTGGCCTTAGTGCAAGTGGGAGATTGTTAGTTATGTATATGCCCTAGAGGCCATTATTATACATATGATGTATATTATAGTGGATGCTTGGATATATATAGAGAGGACTTTCTTGCTCAACATGATAGTATGCTATTTGGTTTCACTTTATCTTAACATGTTGACTTATAGTAGTTTACTGTCTTACTCTCACATGTTTATAAAGCCCTTAGGATATATACTCGACTACTGGGACTATGATGAGATCATACTAGTGGGGCCAGGGTAGTCAAGGAGTACATCCTATAACTGTTCCTAGTCGAGGGTGTATCGAGACAGGGCATCGATACACCAGATTAGACTAGGGTATATGCATCTTGACCCATATGATGGGCGATGGATGATCCCATATCCATCAGTGTTTGACATCAAAGATGGTGTACGGGTGCTCACTGGAGACTGGGTACACTGAAAGGACTCGCCGAGAAATCCCAGATGGTATTATACCTCACGTCAGATGGCAGTTCTCCGGTGACACTGGTACAGGTTAGTCTGTAGACCCGAAATCGTCATAGAGTCTTGTGTGATTCCCAATGTGCTTTGATTTCCACCTTACCACGTCCAAGAGGGCGTGCAAAACGGTAGCTTTTAGGTACAGTCCTGAATCACATGGAGGCAATGAGCGATAGGAAGGGTTTCGTCTCTCCCGGTATAGGGAGTTGATGTTGTGCTGTGTTCGATTGGCTATAACTAGAAGTCCCTGGCCAGGGCTGATATAGAGTACTACTGGTAAGTGTTATCAGTAGGTTCTCGACCTGTTATGAGCCTCAGATCGACACGACTTATCGGTTACTGGGGTCTGACGTTTACCACCCCTAGACTAGATATGCGACATATCAGACGAAGAGACCGGACTGTAGGTAGTGTTACTGATTGGACTCACAGGAGAATGTATAGGCTTGCTTATTGATCTTCTAATCGCTCAATACCTGGGTGGCTGTTACGTTTAGCTGACCGCTTGCGGCTTATGGGTGTTTGATATAATCATCACCCACTGCCAGCGTATTGACGATTCTTTAGAGTCCTACACAGAGGTTTCTTGGCTCAGGCAAAACGGAGTAGGAGCACATATGTGATATGTCCGGGACCGAGGATAATACGATATGAGATACCGTATTCTATTCTCGCGATATATGATATCGGGCGGGTATAGGTGATATAGTCGGGTCATCGGATCAAGTGTTGATTCGATGAATCGGTCCATGTTATATTAGTCGGTTATATCCGATATAGCCGGATTGTTGGATCAATTGATGATTCGATGATTTAATGTATAATTATATATGTGATATATTACATTACATTATCTAATATAAGCTCGCTTTATTGATTCATTTTCTCACCGGATAATACATTGATATATATGCGGTATATGTTAATTGTATTATTTTCTTTTATTACAAATATATATTACATATGTGATATATAATATTGTAACAAGTTATGATTACAAATGCAACATGATTTCTGGAGATTAAATATGGTTAGGGTTTGATTTGGGTTAGCTTTTTCATGAAGCTTCTAGAAGCTTTATTTTTGTTTTAAGCATAGAACCTTAACTCTAGTCAAATCTCTACATGAGTTAATACTTGATATTATTAACTCAAGGTTGTTTTGTAACCATGAACACAATTTCATTATTCATCACAAAAGACTTCATCTTCTTCTTCCTCCTTAAAAAGCTTGCTAGATTTTTGTAAAGTGATGAATTAGTGTGAGATATTGATAATAAAAGAAAGCTAAATTCCTACTTTATCATCTTCATCTATTCTAGCCACTTAGATTGTGGTATTCACTTCATTAATACTTGATTAAAGAAGTGAGAGCTTGAGTTAAAGATTCTTCAAGGTATATCATCTTCAAAAAGGAAGACTTCAAGCAAGCATGGATCGTTCGTCTTGTGGAGCCTCTCTAGAGTCCGGAAGTTCATGGATCGTGGCAAAGGGACTACTACTCGGAGCTTATGAAGTGAAGGAATGGACTATAAAGGTTGTAATCCCTTTCTCTTAGATGTAAAGATGTTTACATGCTTTGTTAACCCTAATTATCTAGCAAAGATCCTCGCTTTAGGTTGTTCGGCACTTGTAAATTTTAAATCGGGTATGGTTGATGCCTTATAGACCCTTGTGACAGTGCCTAGTAACCCTAAAGAGGCCACCACGAGGTGGCCAAGGGGTGAGGCAGACCCGAAACTGCCTATGGTGGGGCAGTTTTGGGTCCCCACCGCCAAGACCACCTTGTGGTGGTCTTGGGGAGTAGGCCCAGCCGTTTGGTCTCCCCCGAGGTATCCTCGGGGTGCGCATGCTCCACCCCGTGGCTTCTTGGTTCAAACCGTGAGCCCGCGGTGTATGTAAACAACTCAAAACATCAATTTCGAAACTGTTTTTATCGACAGTTTTTGCGCGACAAAAATGGCGGATTTCTAACGTCGCTACAAGTTACCCTAATGTTCTAGCTTGGCTCTGATACCACGAAAGTCTGCTTTAAAACCATCATGGGGTTCTAGAGGCATCAAGCATACCACATTTTAATTTTTATTAGGTGCTAAGTTAGAGTAACAAGATCATTACTAGAATTTTAGGGTTAATAGCTATGTGATGTGTACAAGTTAAGAAAGTTTAAGGAGTTATACCCAATAGAATCAAGTCCTTCTCTTCTTAAGCTCCTTGTAGTAGTCCTCTTGACTCCTCTAGACTCCACTTCGAGTTGAACGAACCTCCTCGTAGATCTTCGCGTCGATGATGATCCACCCGAAGCTCACTAGGTCAAGCATTCTCTTCACTAAACACTTTGGTGAAGTTAACACACTACACATGATAGTTAGTCAAGTGTAGAATGATGAAGTAAGGGATTTGGAAGCTCACTTGTGATCTCACAAACTCAATGATTCACATCATATGTGAGGGTTTTGAGTTTGGAGATGAGGTGAGGAAAATTGTAAAGACCAAGAGAGCAAATGAGCAACTCAAGAAAAGCTAAGGCATGAACTATGGAAAAATGAGAGTTAACTAAAATGGCTCTCTCTTTCGTCACTCATTCAAGCATGGAATAAAATGAAATTCTAAATTGCAACCATGCTTGAATAGTGACTCAAGAGTAATATAAAATCATATAAACCCATGCCTCAAACCTTACTACAAATATCTCCGCAATTTACACCTCATTTTTATATTTTCTAAAACTAGAAAAACATGCCATACTTCATATAATATATATATATATATATATATATATATCAAATATACATTAATATATATATATAAAGCAATTAGTGAGCTAATGAAATTAGTTAAGATATAATTATATCACATATAATATATATCACATTATTAAATCAACACTTGATCTAATAATCCGGTTATATCACATATAACCGACTAATATCATTAATCTGAATATCATATTATCAAACCAACACTTGATTCGATAATCCGGTTATATCACATATAACCTGACCGATAACAGACAACTACCAGATTACAATACGGTATCACATACTCATATTTAATCAGGCCCACACACATATCGCATATGTGTCCTACTTCGTTTCGCTTGAACCAGGAAACTTCTGTGTGGGACTCTAAAGACTCGTCAATATGCCATCAGTAGGTGATCATCACATCATTCATCTACAAGCCGTCAGCGGTACTAGCTGGACGTAACGGCTACCCGGTGATTATTTAGAAGCTTTTTGCGTACGTGCGTTTTAAAATCAAAATTAAGAATATACCGCAATCAAGACGGTGACGCTTGGTAGCTAGCCGGTTGAGTACGGGTCGATCCACAGGGAGAAGGATTCCTTTTCTTTATGTTTTAACGAGTTAAGTCCAAAAAATTGGTGGTTTTGTTTTAAGATCTAAGAATGAGATAAAAGTTGATAAAAATCTTGCTAGGGTTAGAATTAGGTTAGTTTGAGATAGGGGTCTTCTCGCTTCTATCAATGCCTTAGTTATGAATAAAGGTGTTAGGCTAATCGGCAACAACGGGGATTAGCACGACTGGGAAGAAACTAAGTTTCTTCCTTTTGGTCCTTGTCCGTCCGTTCTTGGCTCTTAGCCCTAACCTCCAGTTAATTCAATCACATCCGGTCTAACTAGGGAATCACTGTTATCACGTAGGATAGGGTGCCGTAGTGAGCGGTGTGTGGTTGATTTAAAAAGAGTCCTTTTAATAAAATTATATTGGCAAAGAGAGGAATGAGAGAGATTTCCTTCTCTCAAACCTTCCCTATCCTCACCCTAACAAGTGAGGAATTACTCACTCATTAGGGAAATTACGATGAGATTCAAGATAAGAAAAAATGCAGATTAAATTCTACAACTAGATTAACAAATAATAATTGCAGATAATAAAAAACAATAAGAAAAATGCGAGAAAAATAAAGGAACTTACTTTTTATTGATACCTCTTAAAAGCTCATTACAATGGAGAATTAAATTCTAGATCTAGAATAAAAAGTGGCATCCTCCAAAGAGGCACACCAAAAAGAGGCCTTGAGCTCTCCTATTTATAGATAGAAAAAACCCTAGGTTTACATTCTGATCCATACATGAAATTACAAAATAACCCCAAAAACCAAGTCAAAGCACCGACACCCCACCGACACGTGCAGAGCACGGCCGCTGAACCGCGGCAGAATAGCCTGTTTGGCCGCGGATCCGCGGCCATTTGGTGGGCTCATGGGCCTAATTCTTTAGGGTTTCTTCAAGTTGCTTTTATCTTCTGTTTTCTTCACTTGGTCTCTCAGAATCTCTTCAATTCTCTTCTAGATATTCAACAGTGGACTTTTTACCGTGAACTTCATGTTGAAGTCTTAAATCTTGTGCTACCCTTGAACTTTGTGCATTGAACTGTCTAATGATTTTCAGTTGTTCCTTGAATTGGTGGGTGGTATCATACGGATTCATCAATTGTTGGTCATAGTCTCACATTTGTAGCGTATTTTCATGAATTTCACTGTAATGATCTGAGAACCTGTAACCTGCAACTATTTAGCAGATATGGATCAAAAGCACCTATTTATTTGTAATATGATTAAGAATGGGCGATATAATAATGCAAAATTCTGATATGAACAAATACCCCTAAACTTATTTTTTGCTCGTCCCGAGCAAAACCAATTTTATTCTCGAAAAAACCTAACCTCAGTTTCGCAGGGAATCGCGATTGCACTAAGCTCGTGCAACAAGCCGTTAAACCTCTAGGTGTCCCTAGTAGGAGGAGTGTTGTCTCCTGAGGGTTTTCAGCGGATACTACCCACAAAATCCGATCAATTTGGCCGTTGACTCTAATTCTTCAATTCAGTATTCTAGCAAGAAAATCTATCATCTTTAACTTAGAAATCATCAACCCGTATTTTTCACACTTCCTTTTCATTTAACTTAAGATCATATATGTTTTTCCATTTTAAAAAGCTTTCAGCATCTCCTAAGTTTTCCTCCTAAGACACTATCTTAACTTAGGAATTTTTATCTTCTCTACTGAAGGTATAAGCCCTATCTTTCATTTCTATCTCTCATCAAAACCCCAATCATATACCCCTACGTGTGTGTATGTATCACCCCTACACTTGGAAATTCAATTCTAGCTATCATACTCTTGTCCATCTTCAAAAATACTTTTAGTTGGTGAATTTTAGATGAAATTGCTCACACATCCTTCATGCAACCGTTAATACTTCTTGAGGTACTGAACGACCGATTACAAAATGTGCTTGCGCATTTAGGCGTAATTCCTCGTCTTGTAATACCTAAGGCTTAGCTGTGACTCCCAAACTAGTTGGTCTAAGGCACTAGGTGATAAAGCACCCTCGCTATATTTTTTATTATGCTGCCTTAAGTAATTACAAAACCATTGTTTATTTATTTATTTATTTTTATCTCTTTATTCACACTTATACTTTTATTTTCTTTTCCTTCATACTAAGGATTTTAGACAAGAGCATTTCAAGGTATCCTCTACTATTCCAAGTTTCAAGGTGCGTGTTTGTGCAAGTTGTAGGGTATATATTTTCAGAATTTAGACTTAAGGTTCAGAATTATTTTTCAAACTTACATTTCAAATAAAAATTCAATACTCTTCCCTTATTTTGACTTAGCCCAAGAACTGAACTCAAAATTTGCCTATTTCTAAATAAACCACAAGGACATATATTTTCTACAGTTAAACTTTAAGAAAGGTTATTTTTAAGGTTTTTAACTTACTAAGTTTAGGATCTAGTTTTTTCCTAGCTAGTCAACCGTCTTGTTAAATTTAAGTCAAATATGGCCAAAATTGAATTTTTCAATTTTTAAAATTTTTTAAAAATTTTCAATTTTTTAATTTGATTTTTATGGGTTTTAAAATAAGTATGCAAATGCAAAAATATACACATGAATGCGAAGGAGGAAAGCTTACCGAGCACACCCCCAAACTTAAACTTGACAGTGTCTTCACTGTCAGGCTACACTAACAGGGTCACAGTTGTCGGCACTCCCCTGTTTTGGTTTTTTTTATTAACAGAAAAAGAACAAAATATACATACACAAAAAGGTCCCCCCAAACTTAAGTGAAACAGTGTTTCCATTGTTGCCATTTTTTAAAATCTCATAAACCTGTAAACTTGGGAGGAAAAATTTATTAACGGGGATATGAAATATGATCGTGAAAATCTCCCCCAAACTTATTTTTGGCTCACCACTTTGAGTTAAAAAAAATTATTTTCAAGAGCCAAATTATACCCCCCCAACTTGAGTTAAACAATGTTAAGCTTTTAAAGAGGGGGTTCAAAGTTATTGGTCAATACCAAGCTTTGCAAAGACCAAAAGTCAACACCAACCATTTGAAAAATTTATCAATGTAATATATAGGTCGGTGGAAGAACATGTTATATAGAGCCAAGAAGAACTGCGGAAGAGATAAGTGGTGGTATGGAAAGGGTTTGCGTGAACGTGAATGTGAGGAGATAAGAGGTGATGATAAATAAAAACGAGAATGTGAATGATCAGAAATAAGTGGAATATTGGCATTCTCGTATTTTATAAGAAGAAAGGGTGGTGGTTCAACTTCTAGAGGTGGAGGTTGATTAATCACAGAATCCATGTTGTTTAGAGATGCAAATTCGTCAGCGAAAAGTTCTTCAAAACTCTCATCGATGTAATTGAACATTTTGCTGTCAGTAAGTTTTGTGCCATAATTTATCATACTTGATTTGTCAAAAATTATGCAGGTAGGAGACTTGAAAAACTCATCTTCCTCATTTTCAAAAGTATCCAAATCAAATTGGCTTACTGGAATGATCAAACTTGAATTATCGGATTGTGATTCATTAACACTCACTGAAATAATAGGAAGAATAGAAGAAGAACCTGAGAAAGTGGGAGAAAGAAGTTGAATACGAACTTGAGAGTGGAGATGGAGTGTATAAATTAGCATAATTTGTAATGACCGATGTGTAAAAAGCGATTGTGTTAATCTATCAACCCACTGAGAAATGAGGTCAAATCCCTCAAGATTCGTGAGAAAACATGGGTACGTCGAACTTGGTAAACCATACATAAAAAATGAAAGTGTAACGGTTTCTTGCAAGGTCGGAACGAGGATGGAGGGAAGTGATTGAGGAAAGGTATCGGTTAAAGATTCAGGAGGGTGTGCGCAGTCAATGAAAGGGATAGAATGAATTGGAAAATCAGACTCCTCATGTAAAACTGCTTCATCCTCAATAATTTCCTCAATACTCTCCTAAAAAATTAGCTTATCCATGCAATTCTCATCAAAATCAAGACGCATATGAAGTTCGGTAAAAACAGTTAATGACTCGGGATGATGAATTGGAGAGAGAAACTCATCCAAATCTGTGGGTTCATCATCCAAAATATTCCCAGCGTCTATATCCTCAATCAAGTGAAAATCAATTTTTTCAGACACCTCATCAAAAGTATGGATATTAATCAATTCAGGTTCTAGAGTGGACGTGTAGAGGTCAAAAGGATTGGTGATGGTTTCACTCGAAAGGGACCCTTTACAATCAGGTAAATCAAACACTACAAAGTCGCACAACTCATTAAATGTTTTATTTTCAACTGGTGAATCATTTGGAAGACTTGATAGACATTCAAAACCGGAATTGTGGGATTCAATTGGGTATGGGAAGGTTTGATTTGGAAGGGTGCATAGCTCACTCTCTCCACTCAAATTATCAATCTGTCCAACCGTCTCATCATACATTGGAAAATTTAGAACTAGTTGGAAACTAGCTACCGGGTCACTAGGTTGTATAAAGGCGGCCATGGATGCATTCAAATCCCTCATCTGTTGGCATGCCGCTACCATAAAGTCTTACAACGACTGTTCCAGACTGGACATGGTTTGTGACGGGGTTTAAGTAAAAAATTCAAAGTTGTTTGGATACGTGAAACTCCCAAATGGCTGTATAGAAGCAATGTCTAGGGAAGGTGCAAAAGTCGGGTAGGACTGGTTGGAATTGAATGGTTGGACAGGAGTAGGATCAATATTTCGATAAGAAGGTGAATGGAATTATTGATCCAAAGAATTCTCAGTGGTGAAAGGAGTGAAAGATCGGTTACGAGATTGTTCAATTTGTTCAACAATAGACATGGGTTTCGGAGTTACAACAGGACTCGAAAAAGGGGTATCAACGTAAGAAGGTGGTGAAAGTTGAAATGGTTGATATAAGGTGGATTGCGGAGACCAACTGGTTGTCCTAGACGCGTTTATTCAATCTTTCAAAGAAATTTTGGGCATGGAGGGGTCGTTCGAAATTCGACCAAAATAAGAAGCGTAGGAAGTAATGTCTGGTTGAAGGTACCAAAGTTCGGCAAGAGTTTTGTGAGGTGGGGTACCCTTGATGTGATGAGAGAAAGAAGAAGAAAAAGAATGTGATTTTTTTTATTTATTTTTTTAATTTTTTTAATTAATTTTTTTTTATTTTTTTTAAAAAATTGTTTGTTTTTGGAGTTTTGAAATTTTTGAAAGTGTTTCTTTTAGAAAGAGTTTTTTGCAAAATTTTGTTCGGAACTACGGTACAATTTCAAACAACCACAGTTTAAACATGCACAATCAAACCTAGAGCTAGGGTCTCCTAAGTCAACTAGACAGCTCCTAACTGTTCCAAAGTGACAAGTTGTGAGATAACCCTCAAATCGCCTCTTCGCCGCTAATTGTGGCCAGGTAAGCACAAATGAAGAAAGGAGGGATCCGCTCACGAATCACCATGAGACGGGCCTTTTAAAGTTACCTTTCTCACTTGTCTAGCCTAGGCACCACAAAGTCAATTTTAAATAAACGATTGAATGCCCAGAACCTTCCTTTGTCCTAATGAGCGCGACAGTCCTTAATTGGCTGAGTCTAAGTATTTTTTAATTGACTCGAGGGTTGATGCATATGCTTTTTGTGATTTTTGGGGTCTTAGGAAGGATAATGAAATCCCCACCCAATCTGGATTGGTGTTATAGCCCCTTAAAAGTTCGTTTTAAAAATGCAAAGCAGTAAACACACCAAAAAATCTAAAACACTTGCAAAATATTTTTTTTTATTTGGCAGCGCAAAAAATCCTGCATAAAAACAATTTATTGGATAGGAGAAAGAGAATCTGTGCAAAGAATACCTGCAGGAAAATTTGTCAGTGGAGTTTAGGGGGTAGGGGAGAAGAAAAAAGATACTTACAGAGAAAATGGGTGGTGACGTTGTAAGTCCACGTTACCCGTCCCGGTTCTTACGGGGATGCGGAAACGGTAAAAAATGATTTTTTATGGCAAGGTAAAATGGACTAGAAAATAGGATCTTTGCTAAATAAAAACCTAGCAAACTAACTAGAAGTTTAACTACTATGTTATAGGGTTATACCTAGGTCTTGAACTCCTTCTCTTCTTGCTCCTTGGAGTGGTTGGAACGGCTCCACCTCGCAGTCTCCTTGTTGTCGAAGAAGGATCCACCCGAAAGCCTCTACCTTGAGCTCCTACCTCAACCGAGAGGCAACTAAAGTGCTTGGTTTTCTAGACCTAGAACTCTAGAGTGAGTAGAGAAGAGTTTTTAGGGTTTTATCTCAATAGCTCATGCTTCTCAACACATGAGACATGAGAGCTTTGAGAGAGAGGAAGAGGGTGGGCTTTGGATGAGAGAGAATGAGAAAGTGAGAATGAGCTTGACTTTTTACAACCATGCTCACAAAAGAAAGAATAATGATGATAATAATAATTAAGAATTGTGATGGTTAGTTTCAATGACCATTATCATTTCATGCATTTAATGCATTTTGTAAAGAACAACAAGTAAACAAAAGTCATAGAAATGAAATGATGATGGTCAACAAGTCTACAATGGTCAACCGGTCAACAAAGTCAACAAGTCAACAAAAATCAAATGTTCAACTCAACCATAGCATAATAATACTTAATTAATATTATTAATCACATTTCTTATTCTCATTAGGGTTTAGAAAAAAGTCAACGGTCAACAACCCTAACAAGAATCCTCTGCCTCTGCCTCAGTCAACTGTGCAAACATACCCGCATCCGTGTTCCGAGGAACACGAATACAATGAGATAAAACCAATCCCAAAACATATACTAGGATCTAGCTTAAACCAAAGCCCGCTAGTAATAACTACTCGGACACCAAACGTGCACAAGTGCGCGGATGTGAACGAACCCTGTCGCAAAACCATACGACCTCTACTTAGTTTTGCCCAAAGGCAAATAGCTCTCTGTGTGGGACTCTAAAGACTCGACACTACGCTGGCAGTGGGTTTAACCATAGGCCGCAAGCGGTACTAGCTGTACGTAACGATCCCCAGGTAGATGCCGATAAGAAAACTGATGAGGTGAACCCATCCGAACTCCTACTGAGCCTGAATGTGACAATCTCCGTACAGTCCGGTCTGTTCGTCTAAGCATATCGCATGTCGGGCCTAGGGGGTGGTAAACATCAGTCCCCTAATAGCGGTACAAGTCGTGTCGGAGTGTAGCACAGAACACCCTGAGATAACACTGGATAACCTACCAGTATATCTCGCTTGCCCTGGCCAGGGACGACTATGTGTACTGGATCTCCTAGACACAGTGCGATATCAACCCCCAATACCGGGAGAGACGAATCCTGTCTAACCGTCACTGCCTCCAAGTGCTTCGGGACTGCACCTAACTACTACCTGTTTGCACGACTCCTTTAAGCCGTGGTAAGGTAGTAATCAAAGAACAGTGGGAATACACTCGAGGCGAAGTGACGGTGTCAAGTCAGCGGACTAAGCTGTACTCATGTCACCTGGGAACTGATAACTGATGATAGGTATAGTACCAACCAACAGTTCCCGACGAGTCCTGTCCAGTGTACTCGTAACCTAACGAGCACCCGCATACTATCTCAAGTACGACGTACTAATGGCTGTGGGACAGACCATCTCCCCAGCTGGGATGAGAAGCGTATGCGCTAGTCTACTCCGGAGTATCGATGCCCTGTCTCGATAATCCAACGACTAGGGACCTGTATAAGGATGTGCTTGTAGATTACCCAGCCCCCCACTAGTGTGACTGCCATCACAACGCTGGTAATCAAGCAAAGATCCTAAGGGCTCCACTAATGTGTATAGGCGATATGCTAAAAGAAACACATACACACATTAAAATAGAAACAAACCAAGTAGTATACTACGATTTCGAGCAAGATTGTCTATACAACTATGAATATCCCAAGCTTCCATCAAGTAATATACAAACTAGTATGATACAGTAATGGCCTCTAGGGCATATACACTAACAATCTCCCACTTGCACTAAGACCATGTACTGGCGTATCGAAGACCTATCATCTCGATCAGCCGCTCGAACTGAGTCTGGTGTATGGCCTTCGTGAATGGATCTGCAGTGTTATTCTCCGAATTTACTCTCTTCACCTCGATCTCCCGGCGATCTACGATCTCCCTGATCAGGTGGTACCGCCTCAAAATGTGCCTGGACTTCTGATGGGACCTGGGTTACTTCGCTAAAGCTATAGCGCCGTTGTTATCACAATACAGCGGTATTGGATCAACAATGTTAGGAACCACCTGAAGCTCCGTGAGGAACTTCTTCATCCAGACAGCTTCCTTTGCGGCATCGCAAGCAGCTATGTACTCCGCTTCCATAGTTGAGTCAGCAACGGTTTCCTGCTTGGAACTCTTCCAGCAAACCGCCCCTCCATTGAGGGTAAAGACATAACCCGACATGGACTTGGAGTCATCCTTGTCACTCTGGAAGCTGGAGTCAGCAAAGACCTCAATCTGGAGGTCTTTTCCTCCATACACCAAGAACATCTCCTTAGTCCTTCTCAGGTACTTGAGAATGTTCTTTACTGCTATCCAGTGTTTCTCCCCTGGGTTCGACTGATACCGGCTTACAACGCTCAATGCGTATGCTACATCTGGTCTGGTACATAACATCGCATACATTATAGAGCCTACCGCAGATGCGTAGGGTATAGATGACATGCGAGCCCTTTCCAAATCAGTCTTGGGAGACATCTCTTTAGAGAGGGTGATTCCGTGACAAGCCGGTAGATTACCGCGCTTTGAATCTTCCATACTGAATCGTTTCAGTATGGTGTCGATGTACCTGGACTGCGAAAATCCCAACATCCTCTTAGATCTATCACGATAGATCTGGATCCCCAGAATGTAGTTGGCATCGCCCAGGTCCTTCATGGAGAACCTCTGTGACAAGAATTCTTTGACTGACTGTAGCATAGGAATATCATTTCCTATTAGGAGAATGTCATCCACGTACAAGACGAGGAATACCACAGTTCTCCCTACAATCTTACTGTAAATGCATGGTTCATCTGGGTTTTTGATAAAGTCGAATTCTTTGACAGTATCATCAAAGCAGATGTTCCAACTCCGCGATGCCTGTTTCAGTCCATAGATGGACTTAAGCAACTTGCACACTTTACCGCTGCTCCCACTCTGAATGAATCCCTCCGGCTGATCCATATAGACGCACTCTTCCAAATTTCCATTTAGAAAAGCTGTCTTTACGTCCATCTGCCAGATCTCATAATCGTGGAAGGCAGCAATGGCAAGAAGGATCCTAATGGATTTGAGTATAGCCACTGGAGAAAAGGTCTCGTCATAGTCCAAACCAGGTCTTTGACGAAAACCCTTTGCAACAAGTCTAGCTTTATAGGTTTCAACATGCCCATCTACACCAATCTTCTTTCTGAAGATCCATTTGCAGCCTACGGGTTTTACCCCTTCTGGAGCAAAGTCCAAAGTACAAACTTTGTTGGTGTACATGGAATCCATCTCGGTCCGCATTGCATCCAGCCATTTTACTGAGTCACCGCTCTGAATGGCTTGCTGGAAGCTGGTAGGCTCATCATTTTCAATGATGCAATCCTCTCGATCCCTGTCTATGAGAAAACCGTAGTATCTCTCGGGCGGATGAGACTGCCTACTACTCCTGCGGAGTGGCGCTGGGATATCCGGTTCTCCTGAAACTTCTGGTTCTTCCAAGCTTTCAGTATTTGCTTGTGGTTCTGGAATTTCTTCCAGTTCTATTGCGCTCCCACTTATCTGATTTTCTAAAAATTCAGTTTCCAAGAAGTGGGCATGCTGAGAAACAAAAACCTTTTGTTCCTCTGCGGAATAGAAAAGATACCCCCTGGAGTTCTTGGAGTATCCCACAAACTTACACAGTACTGAGCGTGCCTTGAGCTTGTCCGCATGCTGCTTCTTTTCAAAAGCTGGACATCCCCATGTCTTAAGATACTTAAGACAGGGTTTCTTCCCACTCCACATCTGATATGGGGTGGTAGGAACAGTCTTGGTTAGAGCCTTGTTCAAAAGATATGCAACTGTTTCTAGTGCATAACCCCAAAAAGATCGCGGTAACTCAGCCTTACTCATCATGGAACGAACCATATCCAATAGGGTTTGATTCCGCCTTTCAGATACACCGTTGTGTTGTGATGTGTATGGAGGAGTAAGCTGAGAAAGAATTCCATTCTCTTTTAAATAGTCCAGAAACTCGGCACTCAAGTATTCAACACCTCGATCAGATCGCAGTGTCTTTATACTCTTGCCTGTTTGTTTTTCAACTTCATTCTTGTATTCCTGAAATTTCTCAAAGCCCTCGGATTTATGCTTCATCAGGAAGACTTGTCCATACCTAGAGAAATCATCCGTAAAAGTAATGAAGTATGAATAACCACTTCACGCATGTGTAGACATTGGACCACACACGTCACTGTGTATGAGTCCCAAGAGCTCGCTCGCTCTTACTCCGTGTCCAGTGAACGGAGTTTTTGTCTTCTTTCCCATGAGAAAAGATTCACAAGTAGCATAAGACTGATACTCGAATGGATTCAAGTATCCCTCTTTATGTAACTTTGTTAACCGTGTCTCATTAATGTGACCCAGTCTACAATGCCATAAGAAAGCCTGATTTGTTTCCGGAGACTTTCTTTTAAGTGTGTTCTGGACACTGAAAATCTGAGCTTGATTCAATACGTATATCCCGTTTTCTAATGTACCTGACCCAATCAGAACTTGATTTAGGTGGATGTGGACCACATCGCTTACAAAAGTAAAATCATATCCTCCTTAGAAAGTAAGGATACAGATATGATATTACAAGTCGCACTTGGTACATACAAACAGTTAGGCAGAATCAATATCTGCCCATCAGTCCAAGATGATATTCCCTACGGATTCAGCGTCTATGCTCATTCCGTTGGCAACCCTGAGAGTCATATCACATATCCTGATAACACTACGGTTTCTCAAAGTCTGTAATGAATTACAGATGTGAGATCCTGATCCGGTATCCAATATCCAGGAAGTAGGGTTAACTGACATACAGTTTTCTACTACAAACACACCCGAAGCCGAAACCACAACTTGCTTCGAATCCTGGCTACTGGCTTTGCTAGCCCTGCAATCCTTCTGCCAATGCTCATTCCCGTAACAATAGGAACGTCCCTCCTTTACTACATCCAGTCCCGAAACTTTTGCCCTTCCCTTTCCCTCTACTTTCCTGGTTTCCTTCAGGGTATAAGTAGAGGGCAGAGACTGTAGAATCAAGTCAGTACTTGACTCATTCTTCAACGTGGTCTTCAGGTCTGTGAGCTCATCAAAATAGCTGGTCTCTGTAAGGACGTTGCCCCCTACAGATGACCTGATAGCCAACCTCGCTTGAAGCAATTCGTTCGAGGTCTCATATCTTGCGATACGAGATTGCTCTCCATATAAATCTTTGTTATGGAGGAAGATAGGAACTAAGTCCATCTTCTCGTGCTGCCTCTGGTATGCACCATCAACAGAGGCCAACACGAGGCACTTGGCATTCGCACAGTCTTTTTCCGATGTCTTACGGATATCAATATCCGTGACAGGGGAAACTGGTCCTGAGACGGCAAGGGTTTGATTAGTTAAGAGGTGTCCCAGCTCGTTATGGGCAATGGACATCTGGACAGACCTTTGCCAGTCATAACAGTCAGATTCAGTCATTTTATTATCTAGATGTAACTTATGTGTGGTCACTGGGTCACTGCAATTAAGAGAGAGAGAGAAGAAACACTTTAGCATAATACTCTTGCAAGTTTAGATTGGTTTTTAATTTATCTAAACAGGATGGCTCCCACTGTTTCTCGAATCCTTCCTCAAACCAAAAAGGGAGAATTAGTCGGGATCAATCTCACCGTACAATACTTGCTTAACCGTTCAGCCAGGCCAGTGTTGGTACTTCGAGGGAGGTTTTCCAACGCTTTCGCGAAGTTCCTTAATTAAATAACCTATTTTCCCTGTGGACGTAGCCCCGCTAACACCTTTCTAGATACCTACTTGGTTTATAGCATTAATCGTTAAGTGAGAAAGTTCCCGAGGAGTAGCATATACTCACAGTAGGATCGGGATCCAAATATCATCGTGTGATAAAACTGAAGGAATCCTACCAGAATCATCACACTCCAAATGGTATGCAATGCTAGCAAGTTTCAGTTTCTTTAGAAACTCCGGATGTGGATTTTTGCCCCATGCTCTTATGACCTTGACGAAGGTCAACAAATCATAAGTCACATGTCAAGTTCTACCCGTCATTGTCCAGGTTAATTTGAACCCACCCGTATATACCCTTGACGAAGGTCAACAAGGTAATACGATTGTCCCAAATCAACGCATCTATCTATGCTACATATGAACACCCAAAAGCTACCAATCACTATGCCTTGACGAAGGTCAACAAACATAGCTTGAATACTATTGAATATTCATATGAAATGACGGAGGGCTATGAATGGTTTTGGCGAAACCGTGAACGTAGTGAACTTGATATAATCGAAGGAACCTTGATAGCTTTTAAAAGGAGTGGTTTAAGCTCCGCAATTTTAAAAGTTTTTCTATTTTGAAAAGAAACCGAGTGGTTTCGAAATTGTTCTAACGACTTTAACTTTGGTTTATTTTCTTGCATTAATTTAATGCGTCCCATCATTTAATCCTACCATTGCAGAAAACAACGAAAATATGACGTACGCTTATGCCATCCGCATTCGCCACGGGGCCCCGTCATTACTCGTTAGGTTACTTAACTAACGACAGAGCGGGGGCTGGACTAGCGCGGATGCAAAACATAAGCAACGCCTACTAGATATAATATATATATATATATATATATATATATACACATTCGTCAGATGCAATGATAGCCATTCCAGATCACAGATGAACACATTGGATATACTAGGAATCCGCGTTTCGTTCGAGCCTGCAACGAAAAACAGATTACATGGTCGCGATGAATAGCCAAGACCCCACCCTAGACCCCTACGGGTGCGGCAAACTACCCGCCAAGTACCCGAAGTGAAGAAACCTCCCTCAACAACGTGAGTAGACCACTCAGCACTTCGAGGTACCCGGTAGTTTGTGCACCCCACCTTGGGTCTATCCTAGGAGCAAAAACAGTAAAAGAAATAATATACAATGGCGGCTACAACCTCATCCCGGATGTGCGGCCATAAAAATAATATTACATCAATTTACATATTACATCAAATGAAAGATAAAGAAAACTCGTATCTCACAACCCCCTGGCTATTCATCCGCGACAATCCAACGAGTTCATATACACAAACCATCAACATTACAGATCACAGATATGCACAACCCCCACTAATCGACGTATAGCGATTAGTTGACGTTCAGTGCATATATCACATCACATATATAACCCATTAGCTAAAGTTTACAGAACTTCGATCAAAATACGGATTTGCAACCACCCCAAACACAACTTTGTTCTCTGGAAAATCTGGGTAGAAACAAAATACTTTAAAAATCCCAAAACAGTACACTGAGATAACTGCAGCAAAGACGAGTCACGGCCGAGTCAACTCGGCTGCGGATCCGCGGTAAGAATCATGTTCTCGCCGCGGTTCCGCGGCGCGTTGACTGAGTCAGTGGCTCGTTTTTGCTGTGTGTTCCTACAAAACCCTGAGCCGATTTTTAAGATGTGTGGAATTATTTTTTGAACAGTTTTAAAATCGGCAAAAAGTTCAGTTTTCGGACGTGTTTTGCGATTTTTTTCTCCGGTCGAAATTCTAAATACTTTGCTAACATGCTAGTTGTTGTTTAGCTAGGCTCTGATACCACTGTAAGTCCACGTTACCCGTCCCGGTTCTTACGGGGATGCAGAAACGGTAAAAAACGATTTTTTATGGCAAAGTAACATGGACTAGAAAATAGGATCTTTGCTAAACAAAAACCTAGCAAACTAACTAGAAGTTTAACTACTATGTTAGAAGGTTATACCTAGGTCTTGAACTCCTTCTCTTCTTGCTCTTTGGAGTGGTTGGAACGGCTCCACCTCGTAGTCTCCTTGTTGTCGAAGAAGGATCCACCCGAAATCCTCTACCTTGAGCTCCTACCTCAACAGAGAGGCAACTAAAGTGCTTGGCTTGCTAGACCTAGAACTCTATAGTGAGTAGAGAAGAGTTTTTAGGGTTTTATCTCAATAGCTCATGCTTCTCAACACATGAGACATGAGAACTTTGAGAGAGAGGAAGAGGGTGAGCTTTGGATGAGAGAGAATGAGCTTGACTTTTTACAACCATGCTCACAAAAGAAAGAATAATGATGATAATTGTTAGTTATATGTATGCCCTAGAGGCCATTACTATACATAGGATGTATATTGTAGTGGGTGCTTGGACATATATAGGGAGGACTTTCTTGCTCGACATGATAGTATACTATCTGGTTACTCTTTACCTTAACGTGTACATTGATTGTCTCTCTGTTACATGTTGGTAAAGCCCTTAGGATGTGTACTTGACTACCTGGACTATGATGCGGATCATACTAGTGGGGACATGGTAGTCCATAAGTACATCCTTCAAAGTCCCTACTCGTGGGTATATCGAGACGGGGCATCGATATACCAGAGTAGACTAGCCTATACCTTCTCGACCCATACAGATGGGCGATGGATGATCCCATATCCATTGCTGTTTGACATCAGAAAGGATATACGGGTGCTCAGTGGAGACTGGGTACACTGGACGGACTCGCCGAGAACTCCCAGATGGTATTATACCTTA
Organism: Agapanthus africanus; assembly: GCA_030015575.1. Lineage (NCBI taxonomy): Eukaryota > Viridiplantae > Streptophyta > Magnoliopsida > Asparagales > Amaryllidaceae > Agapanthus > Agapanthus africanus. Next base: position 441,778,343 of record CM057344.1, read on the forward strand.
CGTCAGATGGCAGTTCTCTGGTGACACTGGTAAAGAGTAGTCTGTTGACCCGAGATCGTCATAGAGTCTTGTGTGGTTCCCACTGTGCTTTGATTTCCACCTTACCACGTCCAAGAGGGTGTGCAAAACGGCGGTTTTTGGGTACAGTCCCGAGTCACATGGAGGCAATGAGCGATAGGAGGGGATTCGTCTCTCCCGGTATAGGGGGTTGATGTTGCGCTGTGTTCGATTGGCTATAACCGGAAATCCCTGGCCAGGGTTGCAGAGATTTACTGGTAAGTGTTACCTGTAGTTTCTTGAACTGTTATAGACCTCATATCGACACGACTTATCGAGCTATTGGGGTCTGACGTTTACCACCCCTAGGCGAGATATGCGACATATCAGACGAACAGACCGGACTGTACGGTAAGTGTTACTGGTTGGATTCACAGGAGTGTGAGCGGGCTTGCTCGTCGATCTTCTGATCGCTCAATACCCGGGTGGCCGTTACGTTTAGCAGACCGCTTGCGGCTTGTGGGTGTTTGATATGATCATCACCTGCTGCCGGCATATTGACGAGTCTTTAGAGTCCTACACAGAGGTTTCCTGGCTCAAGCGAAACGAAATAGGAGCGCATATGAGATATGTGCGGGACCGAGAATAATGCGTGTATGTGATACCGTATTCCATTCTCGCGATGAATGTATCGATTGGTTGTATTCGATATAACCTAGATATCGAATCGAGGATTGATTCGATAAGCCGATACATTGGATACTAGTCGGTTATGTGCGACATGACCGGATCATTGAATCAAGTGTTGTTTTGATAATTTAATGTATAATTATGTATTTGATATATTACTTTGCATTAACTAGTATTGGTTCATTTTAAATGGATTTTCTCACTTGGATTGCATAAGTTGTATATGTGATATACTTTTGTGCACTTGATTGTGTCATGTTTGATGATACATGTTAACTTGGATTTGTGTAAAGACTTATACCATGGTTAAGATAATGATTAGGGTTTTGATTTATTCACTTATTTATTTATCTATTCATTTTTGAGAAATAGATAAAAGAAAAACAAAATGGTTTCTTTCTTTCTTTCATGAAGCTTGTTGAAGCTTCATGAAGCTTTGACCAAAGTGACCATTTTGTCTTCTTGCTTAACCCTAACCATTCATCTAACCTTAGTCAATTCTCTACACCTAACCATGGTTCATATTATGATAAGTATTCATTTTCTTTTGTATTTTAAAAAAACCATCATAATATTTTCTTCTTCTTCTTCTTCTTCAAGATGAAGAAGCTTGAAACCATCAATGGTGATTTGATGAAAAGAGTGAGAAATCCAATTCTAAAGTGAACCCACCTCCTATTTCTTCATCCTCTACCTCTTGCCAAGTAGTATAGGGTGTTTTCTTCACAAGTTTCATGACTTGGTGAAGTGGGAGCTTGATCTTGTGATGCCTCGACGTAGATCATCTTCGGCATCGTAGTCGATGACCTAGCCCGCCCATTTCTCCGATGAAGCCGACGCTAGAGCCCGGGATTCTATTTGGACAGTGAGGAGACTTCATCATGGAGCTATGGAGGTGGAGGACCGGATCTACAAAGGTTGTATTTCCGTTCTTTTAGTTAAGTTGTTAACTAGTTTCATTGTTTCGCCTAAAATTCTAGTTAACGATCCGTATCAGAGTTTCTCGGCACCTGTAAAATTTGAAATTGGCATGGTTGATGCCTTGTGAGACCTCTTGAGAGTGCCTAGGAACCCTACAGTGGTATCAGAGCCTAGCTAGAGCCTTAGGCGATGCGTAGACGGAGTTAGAAGTCCGATCGAACCGAAACCCTAACCCAAAAATTGCTCTCTATACATTTTTGAAAATTGTGGATTTTTGAGAATTAAAAATATGCAGAAAAATCAGCAGGAATATATAAGTGTTACTGTAAAATTCGATGCCCTAATTCCATCAAGCCACCGCGGTTCCGCGGCACGAGCATGGCTCGTGCGGCGGTTCCGCGGCCGATTTGTCTTATCATGCATTGAATTTTGTTCAGTAACTCCTACTTTGCAGTTCTGGTTTTCCTGGGAATTTTTAATATTTTTTAAAGAGTTGTAATTTCTGGGTTGTATTGGGAGTTCGTAGATTCGATCGGATTGTCTAATCTTGTCTATGTGTTTTTCCGGGTAATTTTAGAATATGTTAAAAAGTTTGACCGGATATGAATACCCACTTTTTCCCCTGTCGGGAAATTTCCAATTGTTGGATATTTCCGTGGTTTAAAGACGTTCTAAGTAGTGCAAGTAACGCGATGGTCCCTCTAGAAGACAACAAACCTTAACTCGATTATGTGACCGTCTTGAACTGCCCTTTGAACCTTAGGGTTTGGGGCAGTACGGCATGCCACATGTGAGGCATTGGCTTGACCCTTCTACGGCTGGACCGTTGGTACTAAGGCATGAACTCGATGTTTTTAAACTTGTTTCATGTGTTGATCTGTTTCGGGAAAACTTGGGTGTTCGAATGTTCGATCGGAAAGTTTAATATTTTCTATTTATCCGGAATGTGATACAATAATTGGAATTCACAATAAGTTATGAGATAACTGAATGAATGTTATAAACATAGCAGTTTAGTCTCACTTGATCGGTTGCCACGGAATTTTGATGTGATCAAAAGTCCATCGCAATCACGTAGTGTACGCAGATACTCGCCGGGTAAACTTAATAGACAGCCACGCCCCATAGCCCTGACCAAGTGACTGTAGGAGAACCCCGTCGCCGAAAGCGTCCGTTCGGGTGCTCGCGGCAGCGGTGTTCCGCCTTGGTGCACTTAGTCGACGGTATCGGGGGTGCGGCCGCCTACTAAAGTTTGCGACGAGTATTCGATCAGGATGTCGGGAATCTTGTTGAATTGCCCGACTTGATATTGAAAAGTGTTTTCGATTTTGAGACTAAAATGCGGGGTTTATAATTGTTAGGCATGCGATGTCTAAGTAATTCATTTGATTAGGCATGCGATGTCTATGGAGGTTGCGGATTCCAATTGTTGTAGTTTTACACTTTCTTTTCTGTGACCGTAAGTGTAGTATGACGATATCGCCGGTTTCGTTGCTATACGTCAACGACAATTGGGGTATGCATACTTACTTACGTTGATGACATGTGATGTTATGTGTTACTGGATATGTTATATTGGATCGTCGTGTTTGAATAGCCGGGGGTTTTTATGTGAGATGAGTGTTTTTTCATTTTCATTCATGTAAAAACTTGTATGTAATATTCTTTTATTGGGGCACTTCCAGGTTGCGGAAGTTGTCACCCTTTGTATATTATTTACTTTTCTGCACTAGGATAGACCCAAGGAGGGGAGCACAAGTAACCGGGTTCTGGAGTCCAGTGGGAGACCAACTAGAGGAGTCGAGTCCGGGTCTCCTAACTCTAGAATTGGTAGGGTTGCTTGCCGCTCTCGTAGGGGTCTAGGGGTGTGGGTTTGGCTATTCATCGCGACCGTGGAATCCGTGTTTTATACTGGCTCGTATTGAAAACACGGACGTCCTAGTATATCCAATGTTTCATATGTTTCTTCTGCTGCAATATCTGTGATGTGATCATGTGATGTTCTGTGATAGATACAGTATATAGTATATATGATATATTATATAGACGTTACTTATGTTTTACACCCGCGCTAGCCCTGCCCTGCTCTGTCGTTAGTTACCTAACCTAACGGTGCACGAGGGGACATCGTGGCGAATGCGGATGGCATAAGTGTACGTCGTATTTATCTGTGATGTTTAGGTGACTTAAATGATGGGACTTCATTAATGTGATTAATGAATGAAATGAAACCTAAGATGTTGTAGAATCAAATTTTAAACAAAACAGGTAGCTACAGTTCTTGCTTTGCATAGCGGTATATATGATATACCCTGCACCTTATTCGATGAGGAAAGGACCGAGATCCCTTCACCGGGAGTGACTCCTTTAGCAATAACTGGCAGATGCTACCCACTCGGTTTGTTTTTGATTGCTTCTATAGTTTCTGCTTTGCACAGCGATATATATGATATATCCCGCACCTCATTCGACGAGGAAAGGGCCGACGATCCCTTCACCGGGAGTGACCTCTTTAGCAAAACTAGAAAAGCCTCAAAATCACTCCATTTCAAAACTTCATTTGATTCTACAACGATATCAAGTTCATTACGCAATAGGTTTTCAGAAAAACCTGTCGTAGCCCTCCGTCATTTCAGATAAAGACTATTTAGTATTCGTGCTGCGTTTGTTGACCTCTGTCAAGGCGTAGTGTGCGGTAGCTAACTAGTAATTATCTGTAAAGCATGTGATGTGATTGGATTAGGGCAGTCGTATGACCTTGTTGACCTCTGTCAAGGGTCGTGCGAGTGGGTTTGATTCAATCAAGAAATGACGGGTTGAACTTGACTAGTGCACTATGGTTTGTTGACCTCTGTCAAGGTCATGGCACACTAGGGGCAAAATATTATCGGGAATTTCAAGTGTTGAAATTTGCAATGAGATTGCATACCTTCTATGAGATAGTTGGATCCCGATACCCGCTGCGAGTAAGAGTTACTCCTGGGAGAGTTTTACATATTACAATTAGCCGATCAAGTAGGTGTCTAGAAAGGTGTCAACGAGGTTACGCCTCTGGGAAAACGAAGTTTACATTAATTAGGTTCGTGCGAAAGCACGGGAGACCTCCCTCAAAGTACCGACACTGGCCTGGCTGAAAGATTGGCGAACTTGTAGTGTGTAATTAATCCCGGCTAGTCTTTCCTTTTTGGGTTTGAAGGAAGATTTGATAAAAAGCAGTGGGAGCCATCCTGATTAGATAAAATAATAACCAATCTGATCTTGCAATAGCGCACGCTGAGTGTTTTCTTCTCTCTCTCTCCAGGTAGCGACCATATAACGGCTTAATCAAGATAATAATACGGATGTATTGACCGAACCCGCTTGTTATACTGAGCTGGGGAACGTTGGTCCCGCTCCAACTTATAATTGTTATAAGACAGAACAGGAAATAGGGGATTACCAGAATTCCCGTACCACCCAAACGAAGAAAGTGCATATGATGCATCATCTTCGGGTGTGTTCATTATATAGAACTGTTTCTCAGTGTCCTTTACGTCCTGGGTATATGATACCGGATCAGGATCCCGTATATGTAATATGTTACATGGGCTACAGATAGGTAAAGAACTGAGAACGGGTGATAAGTTTCATGAGGCAGAAAACGGGGCAAGTGTTGCAGCCAAGTCTGTTGGTCACTGTCACCCTGTATTACCAATACATTGATTCTGAACGAATGTTATTAGATACCGAACCTGATATACAAAATCATATCAGTCTCTTTATCAGTAAAGAAATGATAAAATTTTGTATTGTTGGATAATGTTTTGAACATTTCCTATATCAAAAGTTGATCGGTTCAGGCACGTTATCTAAAAGCATTGATGTTCTAAATCAAACTACAGTTCTTAGTATACAGAACACACACAAGAGGAAGAGTCCAGAAATAAACGAATCCTTCTTGAGGTATTGTAGACTAGGTCATATCAATGCGACCCGACTAGCTAAGTTGCACATAGTTGCATATTTAAATCTGTTTGAATTTACATCTTATGAAACTTGCCAGTCATGTCACAGAGATAAGATGACCACAGCTCTGTTTATTGGTAACAGAGAAAGAGTTGGTAAACTCTTGGGACGATACATGTTGATGTATGTAGGTCCCCTGTCTACACATGCCAAGACCGGTTCTTTGTACTTCGTTACATTCTCTGATAATCTCTCAAGATTCAGACATATGTTCCTGTTGAAACACAAGTCCGAACCTTTTGAGATATTCACTGAATATGATTTAGAAGTAGAAAACTAAAACACGGGTATAAGTATTATGTCCTTTGATGAGATCGAGGAGGAGAATACTTGAGCACGGAAATCCTGGATTATTCTAAAGGAGAATGAGATTCTCTCTCAGCATTACTCCTCCGAATACACCATAGCACGATGGTATATCGGAGCGGAGCAGTTGCACCATATTCGATATGGTGCTCTCTATGATGAGTACTACTGAGTTACCTATTTCCTTTTGGGAGTTATGCACTTGAGAAGCTGCATACCAATTGAATTGGGTTCCAATCAAATCAGTTGCCTACTATTTCATATGTGATATGATATGGGAAGAGCCCATGTCTTAAGCTAGTTAAGATTTGGGGTTGTCCGGCCTATGTCTAAAAGCAAAATCGGGACAAGCTCGAGGCAAGATCTGTCATGTAGAACTAGAAATGTTTCAGCTATACAAACTGCAGCTGATGATTTGAAAGAACCAAAGGATTCAATAGTTACCAACGAACCTCAGCCTTTCTGCCGATCTAGTAAGGTTCCTCACCCGCCTGAGAGATACTTCGGTAACTCTATGACAGTGGGAGCGAGGATTGCATCATGAGATGATGACCCAACTAGTTTCGAGCTGGCCATCAGGAGTGGGACTCTGTAAGAATGGCTGGATGCTTAGCGATCTGAGATGGAATCCATGTACACCAACAAAGTATGGACTTTGATTGCAATATCTGAAGGGTTAAATCCCTATCAGGAGCAAGTATATCTTGAGAAGATTACTTGGTGTAGATGGAAATGTTAAGACTTTCAAAGCTAGACTTGTTAAAGCTTTTCGTCATCGACCAGGCGTGGATAATGATGAAACCTTTTAAGTGGCTATGCTTAAGTCCATCCAGATCCTACTTGCCACGGCTACATACCATGACTACGATATCTGGCGGTTGGGTGCCATGACTGCTTTTCTAAATGATATTTTAGAAGAGAACGTCTATAAGTACACAGCCAGAGGGCTTCGTAGACAGTGGGAGCAGCAGAAACGTGTACAAGATGCTTTATAGGATAAAGCAGGTATGGCGGAGTTGGAACATCTGTTTTGATGTAGTAGTCAAACAGTTTGACCTCATCAAAATGGTAGATGAACCTTGTGTATACAAAAAGGTAGTAGGGAGTATGGTGATGATCCTCGTAGAGTACGTGGATGACATACTCTTGATAGGGAAGGAGTTTCCTATGCTACGCTCGGTCAATCTCCACTTATCGAAATGATTCTCCATACAGGATCAAAATGATACCTCCTAAATCCTGGATTTTGGATCTATGAGATAGATCTAATTGGATGTTAGGATTCTCACTAGTTGTAGTGAGATGGTATCAACCGATCCTGGGGAGAATCACTGGAAGGGTTCCAGGGTGATAAGGATGACTGAAAGTCAGTCACAGGCATTGTCTTTACCCTCAGTAAAGGGACGGTATGTTGGAAGAGTTCCAAGCTAGATACCGTGGCATACTAGACGATAAAGGCTCGATACATCGCTACTTAACATGCTACCAAAGAGGCAGTCTGGATGTATATTGGTTCATGAGATGAACTACGTTCCAACCATTGTGAGACAATGGAGTTGTGGCTTATGCCAAGGAACGCCGGTCCCATTAGTGATCCAGACATATTCTAAAGGCAGTATCATCTGATCATGGAGATGGTTGATCTCCAGGGTGATCGAGGTTAGGAGAGTAGACTCAGAGAACAGCACGGCGGATCCACTCACAAAGGCCTTTTCCCAGAGAGAGACTTTTATGGGATGGTTGAGTATGAGATACTACAACCACTGCTATCAGATGGCCCTAGTGCAAGTGGGAGATAGTTAGTTATATGTATGCCCTAGAGGCCATTACTATACATAGGATGTATACTGTAGTGGGTGCTTGGACATATATAGGGAGGACTTTCTTGCTCGACATGATAGTATACTATCTGGTTACTCTTTACCTTAACGTGTACATTGATTGTCTCTCTGTTACATGTTGGTAAAGCCCTTAGGATGTGTACTTGACTACCTGGACTATGATGCGGATCATACTAGTGGGGACATGGTAGTCCATAAGTACATCCTTCAAAGTCCCTAGTCGTGGGTATATCGAGACGGGGCATCGATATACCAGAGTAGACTAGCCTATACCTTCTGGACCCATACAGATGGGTGATGGATGATCCCATATCCATTGGTGTTTGATATCAGAGAGGATATACGGGTGCTCAGTGGAGACTGGGTACACTGGACGGACTCGCCGAGAACTCTCAGATGGTATTATACCTTACGTCAGATGGCAGTTCTCTGGTGACACTGGTACAGAGTAGTCTGTTGACCCGAGATCGTCATAGAGTCTTGTGTGGTTCCCACTGTGCTGTGATTTCTACCTTACCACGTCCAAGAGGGCGTGTAAAACGGTGGTTTTTGGGTACAGTCCCGAGTCACATGGAGGCAATGAGCGATAGGAGGGGATTCGTCTCTCCCGGTATAGGGGTTGATGTTGCGCTGTGTTCGATTGGCTATAACCGGAAATCCCTGGCCAGGGTTGCAGAGATTTACTGGTAAGTGTTACCTGTAGTTTCTCGAACTGTTATAGACCTCATATCGACATGACTTATCGAGCTATTGGGGTCTGACGTTTACCACCCCTAGGCGAGATATGCGACATATCAAACGAACAGACCGGACTGTACGGTAAGTGTTACTGGTTGGATTCACAGGAGTGTGAGCGGGCTTGCTCGTCGATCTTCTGATCGCTCAATACCCGGGTGGCCATTACATTTAGCAGACCGCTTGCGGCTTGTGGGTGTTTGATATGATCATCACCTGCTGCCGGCGTATTGACGAGTCTTTAGAGTCCTACACAGAGGTTTCCTGGCTTAAGCGAAACGAAATAGGAGCGCATATGAGATATGTGCGGGACCGAGAATAATGCGTGTATGTGATACCGTATTCAATTCTCGCGATAAATGTATCTATTGGTTGTATGCGATATAACCTAGTTATCGAATCGAGGATTGATTCGATAAGCCGATACATTGGATACTAGTCGGTTATGTGCGACATGACCGGATCATTGAATCAAGTGTTGTTTTGATGATTTAATGTATAATTATATATTTGATATATTACTTTGCATTAACTAGTATTGGTTCATTTTAAATGGATTTTCTCACTTGATGTGCACATTGTATATGTGATATATTTTTTGTGCACTTGTTTGTATCATGTTTGATGATACATGCAAAATTGGCTTTGTGTAAAGACTTATACCATGGTTAAGATAATGATTAGGGTTTTGATTTATTCACTTATTTATTTATCTATTCATTTTTGAGAAATAGATAAAAGAAAAACAAAATGGTTTCTTTCTTTCTTTCATGAAGCTTGTTGAAGCTTCATGAAGCTTTAACCAAAGTGACCATTTTGTCTTCTTGCTTAACCCTAACCATTCATCTAACCTTAGTCAATTCTCTACACCTAACCATGGTTCATATTATGATAAGTATTCATTTTCTTTTGTATTTTAAAAAAACCATCATAATATTTTCTTCTTCTTCTTCTTCTTCTTCAAGATGAAGAAGCTTGAAACCATCAATGGTGATTTGATGAAAAGAGTGAGAAATCCAATTCTAAAGTGAACCCACCTCCTATTTCTTCATCCTCTACCTCTTGCCAAGTAGTATATGGTGTTTTCTTCACAAGTTTCATGACTTGGTGAAGTGGGAGCTTGATCTTGTGATGCCTCGACGTAGATCATCTTCGGCATCGTAGTCGATGACCTAGCCTGCCCATTTCTCCGATGAAGCCGACGCTAGAGCCCGGGATTCTATTTGGACAGCGAGGAGACTTCATCATGGAGCTATGGAGGTGGAGGACTGGATCTACAAAGGTTGTATTTCCGTTCTTTTAGTTAAGTTGTTAACTAGTTTCATTGTTTCGCCTAAAATTCTAGTTAACGATCCGTATCAGAGTTTCTCAGCACCTGTAAAATTTGAAATTGGCATGGTTGATGCCTTGTGAGACCTCTTGAGAGTGCCTAGGAACCCTACAATAATAATAATAATTAAGAATTGTGATGGTTAGTTTCAATGATCATTATCATTTCATGCATTTAATGCATTTTGTAAAGAACAACAAGTAAACAAAAGTCATAGAAATGAAATGATGATGGTCAACAAGTCCACAATGGTCAACTGGTCAACATGGTCAACCGGTCAACAAAGTTAACAAGTCAACAAAAGTCAAATGTTCAACTCAACCATGGCACAATAATACTTAATTAATATTATTAATCATATTTCTTATTCTCATTAGGGTTTAGAAAAAAGTCAACGGTTAACAACCCTAACGAGAATCCTCTGCCTCTGCCTCAGTCAACTGTGCATACACACCCGCATCCGTGTTCCAAGGAACACGGATACAATAAGATAAAACAAATCCCAAAACATATACTAGGATCTGGCTTAAACCAAAGCCCACTAGTAATAACTGCCCGGATACCAAACGTGCACAAGTGCACGGATGTGAACGAACCCTGTCGCCAAACCATGCGACCTCTACTCTGTTTTGCCCAAAGGCGAATAGCTCTCTGTGTGGAACTCTAAAGACTCGACACTACGCTGGCAGTGGGTTTAACCATAGGCCGCAAGTGGTACTAGCCGTACGTAACGGTCCCCAGGTAGATGCCGATAAGAAGACTGATGAAGTGAACCTATCCGAACTCCTACTGAGCCTGAATGTGACAATCTCCGTACAGTCCGGTCTGTTCGTCTGAGCATATCGCTTGTCGGGCCTAGGGGTGGTAAACGTATGTCCCCTAATAGCGGTACAAGTAATGTCGGAGTGTAACCCAGAACACCCTGAGATAACACTGGATAACCTACCAGTATATCTCGCTTGCCCTGGCCAGGGACGACTACGTATAATGGCTCTCCTAGACACAGCACGATATCAACCCCCAATATCGGGAGAGACGAATCCTGTCTAACCGTCACTGCCTCCAAGTGCTTCAGGACTGCACCCAACAACTACCTGTTTGCACGACTCCTTTGAGCCGTGGTAGGGTAGTAATCAAAGAACAGTGGGAACACACTCGAGGCGAAGTGACGGTGTCAAGCCAGCGGACTAAGCTGTACTCATGTCACCTGGGAACTGATAACTGACGATAGGTATAGTACCAACCAACAGTTCCCGACGAGTCATGTCCCGTGTACTCGTAGCCTAACGAGCACCCGCATACTATCTCAAGTACGACATACTAATGTCTGTGGGACAGACCATCTCCCCTGCTGGGATGAGAAGCGCATGCGTTAGTCTACTCCGAAGTATCGATGCCCTGTCTCGATAATCCAACGACTAGGGACCTGTATAAGGATATGCTTGTAGATTACCCAGCCCCTACTAGTATGACTGCCATCACAACGCTGGTAATCAAGCAAAGATCCTAAGGGCTCCACTAATGTGTATAGGCGATATGCTAAAAGAAACACATGCACACATTAAAGTAGAAACAAACCAAGTAGCATACTACCATTTCGAGCAAGATTGTCTATAAAACTGTGAATATCCCAAGCTTCCATCATGTAATATACAAACTAGTATGATACAGTAATGGCCTCTAGAGCATATACACTAACAGACGTCACCCTTTGACCGCAGTTCCACAGTCAAACCCCTCTTTTAGCCGCGGTTCCGCGGTAGTTCAGTTGGATCAGGCCGTCAAAACTTTTCTGTTTTCTGTTGTGGTTCTCCTCTGTTTGTTCAGATCCTCTGTTTCTTGATTTGTTCACTAGGCTTGCTCCAGATCTGAAACAAAGTTTGCTCCAAGCCAGCACACTTGCACAAAAACCTTTCAAAAAGAACAAGATAATTTTTATTTTTATTTTATTTTATTTTATATTTTTTTTCTCTTAAATTTTTTTCAATTTTTATAATTTTCTTTAAAATTTTTTTTATTAACCCGAAATTACACAAAGAAGGAGAATACCGTCTTCCCGGCAACGGCGCCATTTGATTGTTTAGAAGCTTTTTGCGTGCATGCGTTTGAAATCAAAACTAAGAATATACCACAATCAAGACGGTGTTGGTTGAGTACAAGTTGATCCACAGGGAGAAGGATTCCTTTTCTTTATGTTTTAACGAGTTAAGTCCAAAAAATTTGTGGTTTTGTTTTAAGATCTAAGAATGAGATAAAAGTTGATAAAAAGCTTGCTAGGGTTAGAATTAGGTTAGTTTGAGATAGGGATCTTCTCGCTTCTATCAATTCCTTAGTTGTGAATAAAGGTGTTAGGGTAATCGGCAACAACGGGGATTAGCACGACTGGGAAGAAATTAAGTTTCTTCCTTTTGGTCCTTATCCATCCGTTCTTGGCTCTTAGCCCTAACCTCCAGTTAATTCAATCACACCCGGTCTAACTAGGGAATCACCGCTATCACGTAGGATAGGGTGTCATAGTGAGCGGTGTGTGCTTGATTTAAAAAGAGTCCTTTTAATAAAATTATATTGGCAAAGAGAGGAATGAGAGAGATTTTCTTCTCTCAAAGCTTCCCTGTCCTCACCCTAACAAGTGAGGAATTACTCACATTAGGGAAATTACGAGGAGATTCAAGATAAGAAAAAATGCAGATTAAATTCTACAACTAGATTAACAAATAATAATTGCAGATAATAAAATACGATAAGAAAAATGCGAGAAAAATAAAGAAACTTACTTTTTATTGATACCTCTTAAAAGCTCATTACAATGGAGAATTAAATTCTAAATCTAGAATAAAAAGAGGAATCCTCTGAAGAGGCACACCAAAAAGAGGCCTTGAGCTCTCCTATTTATAGATAGGAAAATCCCTAGGTTTACATTTTGATCCATACATGAAATTACAAAACAACCCCAAAAACCGAGTCAAAGCACCGACACCCCACCGACACGTGCAGAGCATGGCCGTGGAACAGCGGCAGAATAGCCTGTTTGGCCGCGGATCCGCGGCCATTTGGTGGGCTCATGGGCCCAATTCTTTAGGGTTTCTTCAAGTTGCTTTTATCTTCTGTTTTCTATACTTGTTCTCTCAGAATCTCTTCAATTCTCTTCCAGATATTCAACAGTGGACTTTTTATATTGAGCTTCACGTTGAAGTCTTGAATCTTGTGCTGCCCTTGAACTTTGTGCATTGAACTGTCTAATGATTTTTAGTTGCTCCTTGAAATGGTGGGCAGCATCATACAGATTCATCTATTGTTGGTCGTAGTCTCACATTTGTAGCGTATTTTCATGAATTTCACTGTAATGATCTGAGAACCTGTAACCTGCAACTATTTAGCTGACATGGATCAAAAGCACCTATTTATTTGTAATATGATTAAGAATGGGCGATATAATAATGCAAAATTCTGATATGAACACCCGGGTATTGAACGATATGAAGATCAACAGGCAATCTCGTCCATACTCTCCATGAAGCCTATCAGTAACACTACCATACGGTCCGGTCACTTCGTCTGATATGTCGCATATCATGTCTAGGGGTGGTAAACGTCAGCCCCAAGTAACGTGATAAGTCATGCCGATGTCTGGCTATAACGGTTTGAGAAACTACTGATAACTTTTATCAGTAAATCTCAGCAACAGCCCTAGCCAGGGACTTCCAGTTATAGCCAATCGAGCATAGCGCAACATCAACCCCCAATATCGGGAGACACGAAACCCCTCCTATCGCTCATTGACTCCATGTGACTCGGGACTGTACCCATAATCCACTTGTTTGCACGACTCCTTTGAGCCGTGCTAGGGACGAAATCAAAGCATAGTAGGAGCCACACAAGACTCTATGACGATCACGGGTCTACAGACTAACCTGTACCAGTGTCACCAGAGGACTACTATCTGACGATAGGTATACTATCAACAAGGAGTCCTCAGCGAGTCCGTTCGGTATACCCATTCTTCAATGAGCACCTGTGTACAATCTTTGATATCACACACCAATGGTTGTGGGATAACCATCGCCCTCTAAGGGACAAGAAACGTACACATTAGTCTACTCTGGAATATCGATGCCCTAGTCCCGATTTTCCCACCACTAGGAACTGATTAAAGGATGTACTTGTGGACCACCCTGGCCCCACTAGTATGATCTCATCATAATCCTGGTAGTCAAGTACATATCCTAAGGGCTTTATTAACATGTGAGAGTAAGACAGTAAAGAATACCGGTCAACATGTAATTAACTCTGGAATATCGATGCCCTAGTCTCGATTTTCCCAGAGGCGTAACCCCGTTAACACCTTTCTAGACATCTACTTGATCGGCTAATTGTAATGTGTAAAACTCTCCCAAGAGTAACTCTTACTCGCAGCGGGTATCGGGATCCAACTATCTCATAGAAGGTATGCAATCTCATTGCAAATTTCAACACTTGAAATTCCCAATAATATTTTACCCCTAGCGTCCTATGACCTTGACAGAGGTCAACAAACCATAGGCTGCTAGTCAAGTTCAACCCGTCATTTCCTGATTGAAGTAAACCCACCCGCACGACCCTTGACAGAGGTCAACAAGGTCGCACGACTACCCTAAATCAATCACATCATATGTTTATACAGATAAGCACTAATCAGCTACCGCACACTACTCCTTGACAGAGGTCAACAAACGCAGCACGAATACTAAATACTACTTATCTGAAATGATAGAGGGCTACGTCAGGTTTTTAAGAAAACCCTTTGCGTAATGAACTTGATATCGTTGTAGAATCGAGTGATTTTTAAATGGAGTGTTTTTTAGGCTTTTCTGGTTTTGCTAAAGGGGTCACTCCCGGTGAAGGGATTGTCGGCCCTTTCCTCATCGAATAAGGTGCAGGATATTTCACAAATATCGCTGTGCAAAGCAAGAACTATAGAAACAATCAAAAGACAAACCGAGTTTGTAGCATCTGCTAGTTTCACTAAAGAAGTCACTCCCGGTGAAGGGATCTCGGCTCTTTCCTTATCGAATAAGGTGCTGGATGTTCTACAATGAACACCGCTATGCAAAGCAAGAACTAGAGCTACCAGTTTTTAAACAAGTTTCTACAACATCTTTAGGTTTCTTTTAGTTTCATTAATCTCATTAATGAAGTCCCATTTTATTATGCTTCACAAGCATCTCTTTTTGAAACGAAATCTGCAATATAACATATATCTCATATATATAATATAAACATTCATCTCAGGCAGTAATATGATCTCATCACAGAACATTGTAGCAGAAGAACATATATGAAATATTGGATACACTAGGATGTCCATGTTTTCAATACGAGCCTGTATAAAACACGGATTCCACGGTCGCGATGAATAGCCAAACCCACATCCCTAGACCCCTACGAGAGCGGCAAGTAACACTGCCAATTCTAGGGTTAGGAGACCCGGTCTCGACTCCTCGAGATGGTCTCCCACTGGACCCTAGAACCCGGTTACTTGTGCTCCCCGCCTTGGGTCTACCTAATGCAGAAAAGTAAATAATATACAACGGTGACATCATCCTCAGCCCAGAAGTGCCCCAATAAAAGAATATTATATACATATGAATTTTACATGAATGAAAAAGAAAAACTCTCATCTCACATAAAACCCCCGGCTATTCAAAACGCGACGATCCAATATAACATATCACAGCAACACATAATATCTCATATCATCAACGTAAGCAAGTATGCGTATCCCGATTGTCGTTGATGTATAGCAACGAAGCCGGCGATACACCACATACTACGCTTACGGTCATAGAAAAGAAAGTGTAAAACTACAACAGTTGGAATCCGCAACCTTCTTAGACATCACATGCCTAACCAGATGAATTCCTTAGACATCGCATGCCTAACAATTATAAACCCTGCATTTTAGTCTCATTATCGAAAACACTTTTCAGTATCAAGTTGGGCAATTCAACAAGATTCCCGACATCCTGATCGAATGCTCGTCGCAAACTTTAGTAGACGGCCGTACCCCCGGATGCCGTCGACGAAGTGCACTAAGGCGGAACATCGCTGCCGCGAGCACCCGAACGAATGCTTTTGGCGACGGGGTTCTCCTACAGTCACTTGGTCGGGGCTATGGGGCATGGCTGTCTGTTAAGTTTACCCGGCGAGTATCCGCGTATGCTACGTGATTGCGACGGACTTTTGATCACATCAAAATTCCGTGGCAACCAATCATTTGAGACTAAACTGCTATGTTTATAACATTCAAATTAGTTATCTCATAACTTTTTGTGGATTCCAAATATTGTATCACATTTCGGATAAATAGACAATGTTAAACTTTCCGATCGAATAATCAAACACCTAAGTTTTCCCAATAGCTCAACACTTGAGCGGAGTTCAAAAATATCCATCACATGCCACAGTATCAATGGTCCAGCCGTAGAAGGGTCAAGCCAACGCCTCACATGTGGCACGCCATACTGCCCCAAACCCTAAGGTTCAAAAGGCAGTTCAAGACGGTCACATAATCGAGTTAAGGTTTGTTTTCTTCTAGAGGGTCCACCGCGTTACTTGCACGACTTAGAACGTTATTAAACTCAAGAAAAAATCCAACTTTTGAAAAAATTTCCGACTGGGGAAAAAATGAGTTATTGATATCCGTCCGAACTTTTTAACACGTTCTAAATATTACTCGGAAAAACATAAACGAAGTTAAATTATCCGATCGAATCAATGAGTCCCCAGTACAACCCAGAAAACTCAACTCTTGAGCAGAAAATAAAAATACCCAGAAGAATCAGGAAGTACCTACGGAGGTAACTGTACAAAACTGGTAACTGTACAAAACTGAAACCCTAACTCTACAGTTGCGCCGCGGAACCGCCGCTAATGGCATGTCATTGCCGTGGTTCCGCGGCCGTTTAAGTGAGTTAGTGTCTCGTTTTACACACATGTCCATAGAATTCCCTGCTGATTTTTTAAAGTGTTTTTAATGTGAAAAAATCACAGTTTTTGAAAAATATCCAGAAAAGGAGTTTTACCGGGGTTCTCGGGTTTGATCGGACTTTAAAATTCGTCTAGACTTTGCCTAAAACTCTAGCTTGGCCCTGATACCACTGTAGGGTTGCTAGGCACACGCACAAGGGTCTACGAGGCATCAACCATGCCCGATTAAAAATTTAGCCGTGCCGAACAACCCAAAGCCGGATCTTTAAACTAGGGTTTAGGCGAAAACTAACATGTTAAACATTTTAACACTAAGTGAAAGGGATTACAACCTTTGTAGATCCGGTCCTTCACTTCTTAAGCTCCGTGTTGAGGTCCCTTCGCTGCGATCATCGTGTTCCGGACTCTCGAGAGGCTTCACGAAGAGAATGATGCAACCTTGCTTCCGATCTTCGATAACATAGATGATCTACCTTGAAGTTTCGTTAACACAAGCTATCACTCATGAAATGATGTGAACACCCTCATCTAAATGGCAAGAATAGATGAGGATGATGAAGTAGGATTTTTGCTCTCATTTATAATCTTTTTCTCACTCACTTTCATCACAAAAGAAAACTTTTTCAAAAAGGAACTCAAGCATGAAGAACATGAATGAAGATGATAACTTAATCCTTTTGTGATGAACAATGAATTATTATAGTGGTTACAAATCTAACCAAGGGTTAAGCATGAAAAGAGTTAACCCTTGTAGAGAGTTAACTAGAGTTAATGGTTTGGATTGGGTTAACATAATATCTCCACAAAATATCAAGCAACCACAAAGTCAAAGCTTCATGAAGCTTCATGGATGCTTCATGCAAAAGCTAACCCTTATCCAAACCCTAACCAAGTTTAAACCCTAATCCATTGTTAAATTTGTAACCCTAACATGTTACAATATTATATATCACATATACAATATATTTTGTAACAAAAGAAAATAATACAATTAACATATATCGCATATATATTAATGTATTATCCCGTGAGAAAAAGAATCTTTTAGTGAGCAAATATTAGTTAATGTAATTTAATATATCATATATATTATTATACATTAAATTATCGAATCAACACTTGATCCGATAATCCGGCTATTTCACAAATAACCGACTAATACGATGACCCGGCTATATCACATATACCCGGCCGATATCTCATATCGCGAGAATCCAATACGGTATCACATACCACATTATCCTCGGTCCTGCATATATCACATATGTGCTCCTACTCCGTTTTGCCTGAGTTAAGAAACCTCTGTGTAGGACTCTAAAGAATCGTCAATACACCGGCAGTAGGTGATGATCATATCAAACACCCACAAGCTGCAAGCGGTCAGCTAAACGTAACAGCCACCCAGGTATTGAGCGCTCAGAATATCAACAAGCAAGACAGTATATTCTCCTGTGAATCCAATCAATAACACTCCCGTACAGTCCGGTCTCATCGTCTGATATGTCGCATATCTCGCCTAGGGGTGGTAAACGTCAGACCCCAGTAGCTTGATAAGTCGTGTCGATATGAGGTCTATAACAGTTCGAGAAACTACTGATAACACTTACCAGTAAATCTCAGCAACCCTGGCCAGGGATTTCCGGTTATAGCCAATCGAACACAGCACAACATCAACTCCCTATACCGGGAGAGACGAATCCCCTCCTATCGCTCATTGCCTCCATGTGATTCGGGACTGTACCCAAAAGCCATCTTTTTGCACGCCCTCTTGGACGTGGTATGATGGAAATCAAAGCACAGTGGGAATCACACAAGACTCTATGACGATCTCGGGTCAACAGACTACTCTGTACCAGTGTCACCGGAGAACTGCCATCTGACGTAAGGTATAATACCATCTGGGAGTTCTCGACGAGTCCGTCCAGTGTACCCAGTCTCCACTGAGCACCCGTACACCATCCTTGATGTCAAACACCGATGGATATGGGATCATCCATCGCCCATCATATGGGTCAAGATGCGTATACGCTAGTCTACTCTGGTGTATCGATGCCCTGTCTCGATACACCCTCGACTAGGAACAGTTATAGGATGTACTCGTCGACTACCGTGGCCCCACTAGTATGATCTCATCATAGTCCCAGTAGTCGAGTGCATATCCTAAGGGCTTTATCAACATGTAATATAGAGACAATCAGAGTACATGTTAAGATAAAGTGCAACCAGATAGCATACTATCATGTCGAGCAAGAAAGTCCTCCCTATATATGTCCTAGCATCCACTACAATATACATCGTATGTACAGTAATGGCCTCTAAGGCATACATATAACTAACAATCTCCCACTTGCACTAGGGCCATCTGTTGTGGTATCGCATACCCAACAATTAGCTGTGGTTGAAGTATCTCATACTCAACCATCCCATAAAAGTCTCTACTGGGAAAAAGGCCTTTGTGAGTGGATCCGCACTGTTGTCCTCTGTGTCTACTCTCCTAACCTCGATCTTCCTGGAGATCAACCATCTCTATGATCAGGTGATACTGCCTAAGAATTATATCTGGATTTCTGATGGGACGGGGGGTTCCTTGGCAAAAGCCACAACTCCATTGTCACACAATGGTAGGAACGAAGTTCATCTCATGAACTTATATATCCAGACTGCCTCTTTGGTAGCATCCTTGGTAACGATGTATCTTGCCTTTAATCGTCTAGTAAGTCACGGTATCTATCTTGGAACTCTTCCAACATACCGTTCCTCCACTGAGGGTAAAGACAATGCCTGCGACTGACATTCAGTCGTCCTTATCAGCCTGGAACCTTTCCAGTGATTCTCCCCAGGATCGATTGATACCATCTCACTACAACTAGTGAGTATCCTAACATCCAATTAGGACTATCTCATAGATCCAAAACCCAGGATTTAGGAGGTATCATCTTGATCCTATATGGAGAATCCTTGTGATAAGCGGAGATTGACCGAGCGTAGCATAGGAAACTCCTTCCCTATCAAGAGTATGTCATCCACGTACTCTACGAGGATCACCACCATACTCCCTACTACCTTTTTGTATATACAAGGTTCATCTACCATTTTGATGAAATCAAACTCTTTGACTACCACATCAAAACAGATGTTCCAACTCCGCGATGCCTGCTTTATCCTATAAAGAATCTTGCACACCTTTCCGCTGCTCCCACTGTCTACGAAGCCCTCTGGTTGTGTACTTATAGACGCTCTCTTCTAAAACATCATTTAGAAAAGCAGTCATGACACCCAACCACCAGATATCGTAGTCGTGGTAAGTAGCAGTGGCAAGTAGGATCTGGATGGACTTAAGCATAGCTTTGAAAGTCTCAACTTTCCATGTACACCAAGTAATCTTCTCAAGATATACTCGCTCCTGATGGGGATTTAACCCTTCAGATAAAGCAACCAAAGTCCATACTTTGTTGGTGTATAAGGATTCCATCTCAGATCGCTAAGCATCCAGCCATTCTTACAGAGTCCCACTCCTGATGGCCAGCTCAAAACTAGTTGGGTCATCATCTCATGATGTAATTCTCGCTCCCACTGTCATAAAGAAACCCGAAGTATCTCTCAGGTGGGTGAGGAACCCTACTAGATCGGCGGAGAGGCTAAGGTTCGTTGGTTACTAATGAATCCTTTGGTTCTACCAAATCATCAGCTGCAGTTTGTATAGCTGGAACCTTTCCAGTTCTACATAACAGACCTTGCCTCGAGCTTGTCCGGATTTTCCTTTTAGACATAGGCCGGACAGCCCAAAATCTTAACAAACTTAATATATGGGCTCTTCCCTTTCCATATCACATATGAAGTGGTAGGCAACAGATTTGATTGGAACCCTATTCAATAGGCATGCAGCTTCTCAAGTGCATAACTCCCAAAAGGAAATAGGAAACTCAGTAGTACTCATCATAGAGCATACCATATCACATAGGATGCTATTGCTCCGCCCCGATATACCATCATGCTATGGTGTATACGGAGGAGTAATGCTGAGAGAGAATCTCATTCTCCTTTAGTATAATCCAGGAATTCCGTGCTCAAGTATTCTCCTCCTTGATCTCATCAAAGGACATAAAACTTATACCCATTATTGGTTCTCTACTTCTAACTTATATTCCGTGAATATCTCAAAAGTTTCGGACTTGTGTTTCAACAGGAACATATGTCTGAATCTTGAGAGATCATCAGAGAATGTAATGAAGTACAAAGAACCGGTCTTGGCATGTGTAGACAGGAGACTTTCATACATCAGCATGTATCAATCCCAAGAGTTCACTAACTCTTTCTCTGTTTCCAATAAACAGAGCTGTGGTCATCTTATCTTTGTGACATGACCGGCAAGTTCCACAAGATGTAAATTCAAACTAATTTAAATATGCATCTATATATAACTTCAGCTAGTCGGGTCGCATTGATATGACCTAGTCTACAATGCCTCAAGAAGGATTCGTTCATTTCTGAACTCTTCCTCTCGTGTGTGTTCTGTATACTAAGAACTGTAGTTTGATTTAGAACGTCAATGCTTTTAGATAACGTGCCTGAACCGATCAACTCTTGATATAGGAAATGTTCAAAACATTATCCAACAATACAAAATTATATCCTTTCTTTACTAATAAAGAATATGATGTTGTATATCAGGTTCGGTATCTAATAACATTCGTTAAGAATCAATGTATGCTGGTAATACAGGGTGATAGTGACCAATAGACTTGACTGCAACACTTGCACCGTTTTCTGTCTCATGAAACTTATCACCCGTTCTCAGTTCTCTACCTATCTGTAGCCCATATAACAGATTACATATGCGGGATCCTGATCCGGTATCATATACCCAGGACGTAAAGGATACTGAGAAACAGTTCTCTGTATTGAACACACCCGAAGATGATGCATCAACATGCACTTTTCTCATTTGGGCGGCACGGGAAATCTGGTATTCCCCAATTTCCTGCTCTGTCTTATAACAATTATAAGTTGGAGCGGGACCAACGTTCCCCAGCTCAGTATAACAAGCGGGTTCGGTCAATATATCCGTATTATTATCTTGATTAAGGCGTGATATGGTCGCTACCAGGAGAGAGAGAGAAGAAAACACTCAGCGTATGCTCTTGCAAGATTAGATTGGTTATCTAATATATCTAATCAGGATGTCTCCCACTGTTTTAATCAAATCTTCCTTCAAACCCTAAAAGGAAAGACTAGCCGGGATTAATTACACGCTACAAGTTCGCCAATCTTTCAGCCAGGCCAGTGTCGGTACTTTGAGGGAGGTTCCCTGTGCTTTCGCACGGACCTAATTAATGTAAACCTCATTTTCCTAGAGGCGTAACCCCGTTAACACCTTTTTAGACACCTACTTGATCGGCTAATTGTAATGTGTAAAACTCTCCCAAGAGTAACTCTTACTCGCAGCGGGTATCGGGATCCAACTATCTCATAGAAGGTATGCAATCTCATTGCAAATTTCAACACTTGAAATTCCCAAAAATATTTTACCCCTAGCGTCCTATGACCTTGACAGAGGTCAACAAACCATAGGCTGCTAGTCAAGTTCAACCCGTCATTTCCTGATTGAAGTAAACCCACCCGCACGACCCTTGACAGAGGTCAACAAGGTCGCACGACTACTCTAAATCAATCACATCATATGTTTATACAGATAAGCACTAATCAGCTACCGCACACTACGCCTTGACAGTGGTCAACAAACGCAGCACGAATACTAAATACTACTTATCTGAAATGACGGAGGGCTACGTCAGGTTTTTAAGAAAACCCTTTGCGTAATGAACTTGATATCGTTGTAGAATCGAGTGATTTTTAAATGGAGTGTTTTTTAGGCTTTTCTAGTTTTGCTAAAGGGGTCACTCCCGGTGAAGGGATCGTCGGCCCTTTCCTCATCGAATAAGGTGCAGGATATTTCACAAATATCGCTGTGCAAAGCAAGAACTATAGAAACAATCAAAAGACAAACCGAGTTTGTAGTATCTGCTAGTTTCACTAAAGAGGTCACTCCCGGTGAAGGGATCTCGGCTCTTTCCTTATCGAATAAGGTGCTGGATGTTCTACAATGAACACCGCTATGCAAAGCAAGAACTAGAGCTACCAGATTTTAAACAAGTTTCTACAACATCTTTAGGTTTCTTTTAGTTTCATTAATCTCATTAATGAAGTCCCATTTTATTATGCTTCACAAGCATCTCTTTTTGAAACGAAATCTGCAATATAACATATATCTCATATATATAATATAAACATTCATCTCAGGCAGTAATATGATCTCATCACAGAACATTGTAGCAGAAGAACATATATGAAATATTGGATATACTAGGATGTCTGTGTTTTCAATACGAGACTGTATAAAACACGGATTCCACGGTCGCGATGAATAGCCAAACCCACATCCCTAGACCCCTACGAGAGCGGCAAGTAACACTGCCAATTCTAGGGTTAGGAGACCCGTTCTCGACTCCTCGAGATGGTCTCCCACTGGACCCTAGAACCCGGTTACTTATGCTTCCCGCCTTGGGTCTACCTAATGCGGAAAAGTAAATAATATACAACGGTGACATCATCCTCAGCCCGGAAGTGCCCCAATAAAAGAATATTACATACATATGAATTTTACATGAATGAAAAAGAAAAACTCTCATCTCACATAAAATCCCCGGCTATTCAAAACGCGACGATCCAATATAACATATCACAGCAACACATAATATCTCATATCATCAACGTAAGCAAGTATGCGTATCCCGATTGTCGTTGATGTATAGCAACGAAGCCGGCGATACACCACATACTACGCTTACAGTCATAGAAAAGAAAGTGTAAAACAATAACAGTTGGAATCCGCAACCTTCTTAGACATCACATGCCTAACCAGATGAATTCCTTAGACATCGCATGCCTAACAACTATAAACCCCGCATTTTAGTCTCATTATCGAAAACACTTTTCAATATCAAGTCGGGCAATTCAACAAGATTCCCGACATCCTGATCGAATGCTCGTCGAAAACTTTAGTAGACGGCCGTACCCCCGGATGCCGTCGACGAAGTGCACTAAGGCGGAACATCGCTGCCGCGAGCACCCGAACGGATGCTTTTGGCGACGGGGTTCTCCTACAGTCACTTGGTCGGGGCTATGGGGCGTGGCTGTCTGTTAAGTTTACCCGGCGAGTATCCGCGTACGCTACGTGATTGCGACGGACTTTTGATCACATCAAAATTCCGTGGCAACCGATCATTTGAGACTAAACTGCTATGTTTATAACATTCAAATTAGTTATCTCATAACTTTTTGTGGATTCCAAATATTGTATCACATTTCGGATAAATAGACAATGTTAAACTTTCCGATCGAATAATCAAACACCTAAGTTTTCCCAATAGCTCAACACTTGAGCGGAGTTCAAAAATATCCATCACATGCCACAGTATCAATGGTTCAGCCGTAGAAGGGTCAAGCCAACGCCTCACATGTGGCACGCCATACTGCCCCAAACCCTAAGGTTCAAAAGGCAGTTCAAGACGGTCACATAATCCAGTTAAGGTATGTTATCTTCTAGAGGGTCCACCGCGTTACTTGCACGACTTAGAACGTTATTAAACTCGAGAAAAAATCCAACTTTTGAAAAAATTTCCGACTGGGGAAAAAATGAGTTATTGATATCCGTCCGAACTTTTTAACACGTTCTAAATATTACCCGGAAAAACATAAACGAAGTTAAATTATCCGATCGAATCAATGAGTACCCAGTACAACCCAGAAAACTCAACTCTTGAGCAGAAAATAAAAATACCCAGAAGAATCAGGAAGTACCTACGGAGGTAACTGTACAAAACTGAAACCCTAACTCTACAGTTGCGCCGCGGAACCGCCGCTAATGGCATGTCATTGCCACGGTTCCGCGGCCGTTTAAGTGAGTTAGTGTCTCGTTTTTCACACATGTCCATAGAATTCCCTGCTGATTTTTTAAAGTATTTTTAATGTGAAAAAATCACAGTTTTTGAAAAATATCCAGAGAAGGTGTTTTATCGCGGTTCTCGGGTTCGATCGGACTTTAAACTTCGTCTAGACTTCGCCTAAAGCTCTAGCTTGGCCCTGATACCACTGTAGGGTTGCTAGGCACACGCACAAGGGTCTACGAGGCATCAACCATGCCCGATTAAAAATTTAGCCGTGCCAAACAACCCAAAGCCGGATCTTTAAACTAGGGTTTAGGCAAAAACTAACATGTTAAACATTTTAACACTAAGTGAGAGGGATTACAACCTTTGTAGATCCGGTCCTTCACTTCTTAAGCTCCGTGTTGAGGTCCCTTCGCTGCGATCATCGTGTTCCGGACTTTCGAGAGGCTTCACAAAAAGAATGATGCAACCTTGCTTCCGATCTTCGATAACATAGATGATCTACTTTGAAGTTTCATTAACACAAGCTATCACTCATGAAATGATGTGAACACCCTCATCTAAATGGCAAGAATAGATGAGGATGATGAAGTAGGATTTTTGCTCTTATTTATAATCTTTTTCTCACTCACTTTCATCACAAAAGAAAACTTTTTCAAAAAGGAACTCAAGCATGAAGAACATGAATGAAGATGATAACTTAATCCTTTTGTGATGAACAATGAATTATTGTACTGGTTACAAATCTAACCAAGGGTTAAGCATTAAAAGAGTTAACCCTTGTAGAGAGTTAACTAGAGTTAATGGTTTGGATTGGGTTAACATAATATCTCCACAAAATATCAAGCAACCACAAAGTCAAAGCTTCATGAAGCTTCATGGAAGCTTCATGCAAAAGCTGACCCTAATCCAAACCCTAACCAAGTTTAAACCCTAATCCATTATTAAATTTGTAACCCTAACATGTTACAATATTATATATCACATATACAATATATTTTGTAACAAAAGAAAATAATACAATTAACATATATCGCATATATATCAATGTATTATCCCGTGAGAAAAAGAATCTTTTAGTGAGCAAATATTAGTTAATGTAATTTAATATATCATATATATTATTATACATTAAATTATCGAATCAACACTTGATCCGATAATCCGGCTATTTCACAAATAACCGACTAATACGATGACCCGGCTATATCACATATACCCGGCCGATATCTCATATCGCGAGAATCCAATACGGTATCACATACCGTATTATCCTCGGTCCTGCACATATCACATATGTGCTCCTACTCCGTTTTTCCTGAGTTAAGAAACCTCTGTGTAGGACTCTAAAGAATCGTCAATACGCCGGCAGTAGGTGATGATCATATCAAACACCCACAAGCTGCAAGCGGTCAGCTAAACGTAACAGCCACCCAGGTATTGAGCGCTCAGAAGATCAACAAGCAAGCCAGTACATTCTCCTGTGAATCCAATCAGTAACACTCCAGTACAGTCCGGTCTCGTCATCTGATATGTCGCATATCTCGCCTAGGGGTGGTAAACGTCAGACTCCAGTAGCTTGATAAGTCGTGTCGATATGAGGTCTATAACAGTTCGAGAAACTACTGATAACACTTACCAGTAAATCTCAGCAACCCTGGCCAGGGATTTCCGGTTATAGCCAATCGAACACAGCACAAAATCAACTCCCTATACCGGGAGAGACGAATCCCCTCCTATCGCTCATTGCCTCCATGTGATTCGGGACTGTACCCAAAAGCCACCTTTTTGCACGCCCTCTTGGACGTGGTATGATGGAAATCAAAGCACAGTGGGAATCACACAAGACTCTATGACGATCTCGGGTCAACAGACTACTCTGTACCAGTGTCACCGGAGAACTGCCATCTGACGTAAGGTATAATACCATCTGGGAGTTCTCGGCGAGTCCGTCCAGTGTACCCAGTCTCCACTGAGCACCCGTACACCATCCTTGATGTCAAACACCGATGGATATGGGATCATCCATCGCCCATCATATGGGTCAAGATGCGTATACGCTAGTCTACTCTGGTGTATCGATGCCCTGTCTCGATACACCCTCGACTAGGAACAGTTATAGGATGTACTCGTCGACTACCGTGGCCCCACTAGTATGATCTCATCATAGTCCCAGTAGTCGAGTACATATCCTAAGGGCTTTATCAACATGTAATATAGAGACAATCAGAGTACATGTTAAGATAAAGTGCAACCAGATAGCATACTATCATGTCGAGCAAGAAAGTCCTCCGTATATATGTCCTAGTATCCACTACAATATACATCGTATGTACAGTAATGGCCTCTAGGGCATACATATAACTAACAATGGAGGCAGTGAGCGGATCTGCAGGGGTTCGTCTCTCCCGGTATTGGGAGTGAGGTCGCGTTGTGTCTAGGAGAGCCATTACACAAAGCCCTCGGCCGAGGCAGGAGATTTACTGGTAGGTATTCCGGTAGTATCTCAGGGTGTTCTGGGCTACACTCCGACATGACTTGTACCGCTTTTAGGGGTCTGACTTTTACCAATCCCCTAGGCCCGCCATGCGATACTCATAGACGAACGGACCGGACTGTACGGATATTGTCACTGACAGGCTCAGTAGGGTGTCGGATGAGTTCGCTCATCGACGTCCCTTTTGGTCAATACCTGGTAGCCCATTACGTATGGCTAATACCTCTGACGTGCTAGTGGTTAAATCCACAGCCAAAGTATTGACGAGTCTTTAGAGTCCCCCACAGACCGTTTTCTCAAGTTTCGGGCGAAACGCTGTAGAGGCCATATAGAGATATGGCAGGGTCCGATCATATACGTGCGGTATTGCACGGATCATGATCGGACGGATTATACTGGCGGGCTTTGGTTTAAGCCGGATCCTAGTATTGTACAGTGTAGATTTTGTCTCATTGCATTTGTATTCGGTCGGAATACAAATGCGGGTATGTATATACAGTCGCGGGGTTTTCCTGTAATTTATTACGGGATCGTTTTTCTGAAGTTGCCAGTTTGCATTCCGTTTCAGCCATTTTCCTTTGTATCTTTCCTCGGCTGAAAGTTGGTGGAGGAGGGCTTATTTGCAAGCATGCAAATTTGATTAGTGGATGGTGTTATTTGCATATTGTAGTGTCATGATGGTTCCACCATGCATTGACTTCTTTACTTCATAATTACTTGACTTTTGTAGTTATGATAGTTGATGGAGTGTTGGACTTTGTTTGTGATCATTTTCTTCTCATTATCACACTCTCTCTTGCATTATTGATACACTCCCCCCTTGGATTTTTTCCCTCTCTCTTCACCTCATGAGGCCGTCCATTCAAGGGGAGAGGGCTGCCAAAATTTTTGGAGTGGGATTTTGTTCTCTTCATGCTTGCAAAATCCCCAAGTTCATCTACAAAATTCCACAACTCATTCCTCCACTAAAAAGGGCAACTTCATACAACCCCAAATGAGACAGAGAGTTCCATACTATTCTACAGCACTTCTTGGGCATGTCGGCTCGCCAACTTCGTGCCCGAGTTGCCTCGGTCCAGAGGTGGGAGTCCGTAAAAGAACCCGGCGATGTGGTGCCCTTCCGACGAGGAGATGAAGAACAGAGATTCCGCGGGGAGATCGGGACGACGACGAGAAGACCGAAGGACACGGATCGCTCGGTATATCTCTCTACCCCTTATCTAGTTAGCTAGGATTAGATTAATGGCCCGATCCGGGTTTATAGTCCGCGGTGGCGCCGGTTTCTTGTTTAAAGAAAAGTTTTGATTCCGCATTTTGGCCTCGGACAGACGGCCTGGGCGCTGCCGAGCACTAACATGGTATCAGAGACACGCCATTAACCTAGTCTAGCTTGCTCTAACGTGTTTACAAGTTCGATCGATCGGATTTTCCAAAAACCGCATTTCCATGTCGCACTTTCTGTCGAATTTTTCCTTGCTCTAAAAATTATTATTGTTGGATATATGTATGCCTTAGAGGCCATTATATGATAGTGGATGTATCTATACATGTATATATATATTCAGTATACATTCTTGCTCGACATGATAGTATGCTATCTGGTTCTTCTTTATCTGACATGTTGATTTGATCATGCTTTTATTCATTCATACATGCTGATAAAGCCCTGAGGATATCGGCTTGACTACTGTGATTATGATGGAGATCATACTAGTGGGACATCTGTAGTTTATAAGCATATCCTGGAATGTCCCTAGTCATAGGTATATCGAGACGGGGCATTGATATACCAGAGTAGACTAGCTTATATGATACTAGACCCATACGATGGGCGATGAATGTTCCCACACTCATCTATGTTTGACATCGAGATCATATACGGGTGCTCAGTGGTGACTGGGTACACTGGACGGACTCACCGAGAACTCCTATATGGAATTATATCTATCGTCGGATAGCAGTTCTCAGGTGACACTGGTACAGGTTAGTCTGTAGACCCGAGATCGTCATAGAGTCTTGTGTGTTCTCCCACTGTACTTTGATTGCCACCCTACCACGGCTCTACTGAGTCGTGCAAACAGGTGGCCGTTGGGTACAGTCCCGAGACACACGAAGCCGATGAGTGATAGGAGGGGTTTCGTCTCTCCCGGTATTGGGAGTTGATGCTGTGCTGTGCCCGACTGGTTATATCAGTAAGTCCCTGGCCAGGGCTGCTGAGATTTGCTGATAAGTGTTATCAGTAGTTTCTCGATCTGTTATAGACCATTCACCGGCATGACTTATTGAGTTATAGGGGTCGACATGACCATCCCTAGGCTCGATATGCAGCATATCTGACGAAGAGACCGGACTGTACGGTAGTGTTGCCGGTTGGCTCGACGGGAGTTGTAGCAGGTTCGCTTGTTTTCTTCTGATCGCTCAATACCCGGGTGGCCGTTACGTTTAGCTGACCGCTTGCGGCTTGCGGGTGCTTGATATGATCATCACCCACTGCCGGCGTATTGACGAGTCTTAGAGTCCCACAAAGGAGTTACCTAGTCCAGGCGAAACGTTGTGGTGCGCGTATGCGATATGCGCATGGACCCGGTTAAAATGCGTGTATGGGATACCGTATATTAATCGGGCGGCTTGCTTTTGGTGGGGTCGTATGTGATATGGCCGGATTGATAAATCAAATGTTGATTTATCATTTAACCATTAGTTTTCTCACTTGAAATCTTTTCTTGTATATGATGGATGTATGCATGCATGTATGCTTTCTTTCTTTTTAGATTCATGCACACATGGATGTGCATACACACATACATACATACATCATCCTTCATGGTTGCTTATACATAGAAAATGGTGGCAATATAAGACTCACACCTTGGTTATTTATATGGATTATTGTTTATATTTGTGTTAAAAACAAAATGGAAAAGGAAAGGATAATTCATGGCTAGTTTCTACATCCTTCTTTGACCTAACCATGTTCACCTACTCTTAACCATGGATTAAACTTTCCTTCTATGTTTTAAACTCAAATTAAATAATATCTTTGTCATTTAACCATGGTTTGAGATGAGAAGAAATAAATATATATAGATATATTTTCATTTTCTTTTCAAGAGTTATTCTTTTCACTCTTGTTCAAAGAAAAGCCATCATCTTCTTCTTCCTTCCTCTTTTGCTCTCTAGACTTTTGTAGTGAGCAAATTACTTAACAAGATAGGATTTTGAAGTGAGAATTAGAACCACAACATCATTCTACACAAATCTAGCCCACTTGTTTAGAGTGTTAGCTTCATTTCATTCTCTTTGAAAAGTGAAGTTGTTAGCTTGGATAAGGAGCTTCGGGTGGATCATCGTGGACACTAGAAGACTTCATGAGAACCTTCCTCCAACTCTCAAGAGGCCAAGGAGTCTAGCCTAGGGAGCTACAAAGGTTGTACTCTCGAAACCCTAGTCTTTGTTTCCTTTAAAGTTTAGAAACCCTAATTTTCTAGGATAGATCCTTTGTATGCTTACTTAGCACCATAAAAATCCAATCTTTGTGACATGTGATGCTTCCAAACTCTTCATAGGGTGCTAGGTAAACCTAACAATTTGGTACATTGGAAAATTACATGCAGGGTTTTTTGAGAATTCTGTGAAAATTTGGTCGGCTGATATTACTGTAGAGCGGCGGATCAATGGCCAAAACCATGTTTCGGCCGCGGATCCGCCGCCGTTTTGTGTCCAAACTGCACTAAATTTTTACAGTGGGCTTCTATCATGGAAATAGGGTTTCTGGTATATTCTTTTTGGGCCCAGATGTTTTTGAGTGCTACAGTTGTGCTTGGGGCCCACTTCGGGAAATTTAGTCGATCGAAAATTTTAAACATGTTAGTTCACAGTATTTACATTATATCTGCGACCGTGAATGTCATTTGATCAGTAAATCCTGTCTAACTGCTATAGCCCTTTTAAACGGATTTGCGAACATGACATTCACGTTGATGTTCTGTGTTGTGCTGTGATGTTGCGGATTTGTCGTGGTGGATAGCCTGGATGCAATGGTAGTACAGTTTGGTTTATTATGTACATTTGATATTGTGAGGCGAGCGTCCGACATGTGGACTGCCGTTACTGCCTGTTTGTATATTATTCTTTTGGGGCACGACCGGGCTGAGGTCGATGTGCCCATTGTATATTTTACTTTCTGTACTAAGATTACCCCAAGGTAGGGTGCACGGATAGCCGGGTTCTAGAGGGCAACGGGCCCGCATCTCATGGCGTTGAGATGGAGGGGGCTTCACTCTAGAATTGGCGGGCTATTCGCCGCACTGGTAGGGGGTACAGGTTGACCCAGGAAGGGTGCCCAAGTTACCGGATTCCGTGAAGTGCTGGGTGGTCCATTCACGTTGCTGAAGGGAGCTGCCTCGCTTCAGGTTTTGGCGGGTAACTTGCCGCGCCCGTAGGGGTCTAGGATTTCATTGCACAGGCTATCCACACGACCAGGGGAACGTCGGGTTTCAGTAGCGGCTCTATGAAACCCGGGGATCCCAGATATCTGTATTGTTCTGTGATGCTTATTACATTTCTGTGATGTTGCATTTTATCACGCCTTGAGCAAATATTATATATTGATATATATACTAGTAGATGCTGTATATGTTTTGCATCCGCGCTAGTCATGTCCCCGCTCTGTCGTTAGTTAAGTAACCTAACGGGTAATGACAGGACCCAGTGGCGAATGCGGATGGCATATACGTACATCATTATTTTCGTTCTTTATTGGTGTGATCAATTGATGGGACTGAGTTGATTCGGATCAATGCAAGTTAAACAAACCTGTTTGATGTTGTTGGAACATTTTTCAAAAAGTTGTTATTGCAAGGACGTTCTCTTTTATTTTGCACAGTAGTATTCGGTTATGAATATCCAGCACCTCAGTCGACGAGGCAAGGGCCGAGATCCCTTCACCGGGAGTGACCCCTTGGACAGAAGTTTGCGTCAGGGCAATAACTTCACTATCGTCGATTGCCTTTTGCTTTGCATCATGGTATTCAGTTGGAATATCCTGCACCTCATTCTACGGGGAAAGAGCCAAGATCCCTTCACCGGGAGTGACCTCTTTAGCAAAGGTTTTCGCCACTATATTTTTATAAAAAAAACTATGCAGTTCCTTCAACGATATCAAGTTCATTACGTTAAAGGTTTTTTCGCCAAAAACTAGCCGTAGCCCTCCGTCATTTCTTACGGGTATTATTTAGTATTCGTGCTGCGTTTGTTGACCTAGTCAAGACGTAGTGTTTGGTAGCTAAGTGGTACTTGTTTGTTGCATAAGTGGGATTGGTTAGGACAGTCGTGCGGCCTTGTTGACCTAGTCAAGGGCACGTACGGGTGGGTTTAATGCAATCCAGAATAATGACGGGTTGAACTTGACTAGCGGTTTATGGTTTGTTGACCTAGTCAAGGTCATAAGCCGCTTGGGGTAAAAACACACATCGGGAGTTTCTAAAGAAACTGGAACTTTCCAGATATGCGCATACCTTCTGGAGTGTGATAACGTGAGCGGATTCCGTCACGTTATCATGCGATGATAGTTGGATCCCGATTCTCACTGATGAGTTGGTTTACTCCTCGGGTGATCCCGACTAATTCTCCTTTCAGGTTTGGAGGAGAATTTGACGTTACAATGGGAGGTTTCCTGATTAGATAAATTGGTAACCATTCTGATCTAGGTTAGAGTGCACGCTGAGTGTTTCTTTTCTCTCTCTCTTTGGCAGCAACCATGACCCGACCCTAAGACTATGACTCAGTGACCAAGATTAACCGAACCTTCTTAAAACACTGGCTTTTGAATTGTCAGAGTTGCATACCTCATTGCCACTCCTACTTTTACTCTTTTCTCCAAGACACCCCGTATTACTACGAACGTCCACTTCCATTGGATAAAACCATCGTATGGTTATATACGAACTCGAAGGAATTTATTCGAGGATGGTTTCCAGTTCTGGAGAAAACGAATAGGACTATTCAGTTGTCTTTTCCTTTTACCTTCTCTCAGGTTGCGAGTACTCCTTGGATTAGGGGATAGTACACCCGTTACGCCTATTGGATAGTCTTCTTCCAAACCTTAGGCTGGTGCCGAACGGTAGGGAATGAAGAAAGCCGATTAGCCTAAGTGTGGTGTACAGAAGGTATTGAGTAAAGACAAATAAAGGGATTGGAAGGAAGGCAAAGTAAATTGCGACTGCTATTCACGACCAAACCAAGTATTTCATTACCACTCCCACTTCACCTTTGTATTTCTCCAAGACACTCCGTATCACTACAAAGATCCACAGTTTATTGGATACTCCATTGTATGGTTATATACGAACTCGAAAGGAACTTGTTCCAGTTCGGGGATTGATTCTGGTTCAGGAGAAATAGGAATAAGGTTTATTCAGGTGTCTTTTATCTTCACCTTGTCTCGCGTTGCGAGTGCTCCTAGGATTAGGACAGTACACCCATTACGCTTATTGGATAGTCTTCTTTCAAACCATAGGCTGGTGCCGAAAGGTAAGGAAGGAAGAAAAACCATTTAGCCTAAGAGGGTGTACAGAAGGTAATGACTAAAGACATATGAAGGGATTTGGAGAGATGGCAAAGAAATATACGGTTACAGTTGTGAATCTGGATAATGGTAGAGGCATTACTAGGAATACCAGGATACCCCTACGAAACATTTCAATGTTTCATTTTCACTGTGTACTGTTAAAAGAAAACTGATTTCCCAATTAGACACTTGCTCCAGGGTATGTATTTACCAGGTTTGATTCTCACATCTGTATGGTTTTACAGATGATGAGTGGGAGTAAGCTATTGGGAATTAGGTGATTATCCTCATTATATCGGAATTCGTTGTAATTGGTGACATTTGAAGAAGTCACCTGGGTTGTTTGCCGGACGGCGAATATTTGGTTTTGAATATCCGTTGTTATGCACCAATTTCAAATTGATATATCTGTACGTTCATTTTTATGAAGTGAGATATAACTTTTTGAAATTATATCGATGACATTTACCTATATCAGTGGATGGTTAGGTAAGGAGCATTAAACAGCGGTGTAATTCTTCTTAACCATAAGTACAGTTTTCAACCTACGACGCACAGGGTTTGAGTTATTAGACTCAGAGGACTTATACAAAGTATTGTATATTGTCCAGTGTCCATTAGGACAGAGGGGTTGGTCCTCGTACTATATCGGTTTACTTATGACTTCTCTAGTTCTTAGATAAGTGTTTCGTGGAAACACAAGGTCTGAGTTTTGAGAAGTTATAAGTATAAGATTAAAGTAGAGAACCAGGTATTGCAAGTATCGGGATTCTTCAAGGTGATCGAAAATGTAGATAATTGTGTATGGTATTCAGTTGATAGTAATGATTAAGAGAACTTGCTTCTCTTTCAGGTTACTCATAATTGGAAGCATTCCTAAGTTGAGTAACGCTGATCGGCCTCTTTCCATTTAGTTGACATGCACTAGAGACAGCTGCATAATTTGAATCCGATTCAATTAAATCAGTGCCTCTGTTTCTGTATTGGATATAGAACAGTTCATATCTTGATATTGTTAGGGTATGGGGAGTTGTCCGGCTTATGCTTAAAACCAGACTCTAGATAACTCAAGGCACGTTTCTGTAATGGCTGTTTGTGGGTTGACCCGGACTATGACGAGGGTTGATTTTCTACCATCTGGAAGATCAATAGTGATATTGTTCTTAACTCGCCACAGTTTTAATAAAAATGGATTTTTCAGAAAACAGTAGTGGGAGCATGGTAGAACTGGAAGTGATTCCAGAACCGCAAACGATTACTGAAAATTTGATAAGAACCTAAAGATTCAATCTGGTTTGACATTCCATTGGCCACTCCGCAAATATGGTGGGTAACCTCAGGCACCCGAGAGGTACTCCGGTAGCCTCAAGGACGGTGACAGGGAGGTTCTGGTTTACCCAGACTTGCCATTGCTGTTGTTCCATACTGTGAGACCCGGCAGGAGGATGAGTATAGCGTCGTTCTAAACTGACTTTAGAAGTGTACGTCTATATGACTCTGCCAGAGGGTTTTCGTAGTCAGTGGGAGCAGCGGAAGCATTGGTGGACAAGTAGCTTATGTCTATGGACTAAAGCAGATATAGCGGAGATAGATCATCTATTTCTGATGTGACAGTCATAGGTTTGACTTCATCAGAATAGGGGATGGATCTGTTGAGAAGGTAGTAGGGTGTGATGTCCTGGTATTTGGATGGCATACACAGAGTAGGAAGTGAAGTTCCTATACTACGATCGCTTATACTTTGGTTGTCACACAGTAGTTTCTCCACATGGGACTTGGATATTATATCAAGACATTCTGGTCACTAGATCTATGGTTTTAGATCTAGATTTTGGTGGTTTCCCAATCTGGGTACTTAGACAGCATTCTAAAGGTGTTTTAGAATGTACGACTCCTGGCACGGTAGTGTACCTGCAGGTGATGGAGTCACCCTCTCTGAAGGTGTCTTACAGACTAAAGAGGAGAGGGATGTGCATGATCGGCAGATCACTTGCTTAAGCAATTGAGTTGATCATGAGATGTCAAGTACCACACCAGATGTTGTTTTTGCAGTAGATGCAATAAGATATTGATCCAATCCTGGAGAAACATTCGGAAGCAATTTTAGAACATAAATTGATGTTCTAGGGATTTGATGACGACAGCTTTCTTCGGCAGACAGTTATCATTCCAGGCTTCCAAGGTGACCAGGATGATGGAGTGACTATCAGAGTTATAGTTTTCCCTCTGACGAGGGGCAGTAGTTTGGACAGGTGGTCTAAGGGATACTGAGGGAGGCATGGCGTAGGATACTGATTAAGTTCAGTTGACGATACAGTCTAAGAAGTTTGGATTTGGAGTTCATTCATGAACTAGGTCCCATCAGATATCCAGACATATTCTAAGACAGGTATTGCTCATTTAGGGAGATGGCTTTCTCCGCGAACTTGAGATAAAGAGAGACATAGAAAGAAACATCAAAGCGGATCCACTCACTGAGGCTATTCCTCGGACGCATTAGTTTCGCAAACGGGTTTTGTGAGACTGATTAGTAGAGGAGTTGGGTGTTCGATATCACACGGGCTGTGAGTATACGACATCGCAATAATTAGCCTTGAGTGCAAGTGGGAGATTGTTGGATATAGTGCCCTCAGAGTCAATTATTGGATCACAGGCACGTGATTGCAATGATTGAGCGAGGACCTATGCCGGTAGGACAGTCTTACTCAAGATGATAGTATGCTATCTGCTTTGCCTTTATCATCGTGTACTGTTTTAGGTGACCTTACAGGTCACTATTGCGCTTTGATAGAGCCCTTAGGATTCTTGCTTGACGGCCAGCAGTATGATGGCGATCATATACGTGGGAGCTGGGGTCTATAAGCACATCCTTAAAAGGTCCCTAATCGTGGGAGTTTTCGAGACAGGGCATTGATACTCCAGAGTAGACTAGTGTATATAGTCGAGACCCCGACGAGGGGCGGTGGCCGGTCTCACAAGCCACTGGTGTCAGTTGGTTCACCTAAGATGTATACAGGTGCTCATTGGGTTATGAGTACACCGGACAAGACTCGCCGGGAACATGCTAGTTGGTCTTATACCTGACGTCAGATAGCAGTTCCCTGGTGACATGTGTACAGGTTAGTTCATCGACCTGAGATCGTCATTTGTCTCGTGTGAGTTCCCACTGTACTTTGATTACTACCCTACCACGGCTCAAAGGAGTCGTGCAAACAGGTTTTAGTTGGGTACAGTCCCAAGCCACATGGAGGCAGTGAGCGGATCTGCAGGGGTTCGTCTCTCCCGGTATTGGGAGTGAGGTCACGCTGTGTCTAGGAGAGCCATTACACAAAGCCCTCGGCCGAGGCAGGAGATTTACTGGTAGGTATTCCGGTAGTATCTCAGGGTGTTCTGGGCTACACTCCGACACGACTTGTACCGCTTTTGGGGGTCTGACTTTTACCAACCCCGTAGGCCCGCCATGCGATACTCATAGACGAACGGACCGGACTGTACGGATATTGTCACTGAGAGGCACAGTAGGGTGTCAGGATGAGTTCGCTCATCGACGTCCCTTTTGGTCAATACCTGGTAGCCCATTACGTATGGCTAATACCTCTGACGTGCTAGTGGTTAAATCCACAGCCAAAGTATTGACGAGTCTTTAGAGTCCCCCACAGACCGTTTTCTCAAGTTTCGGGCGAAACGCTGTAGAGGCCATATAGAGATATGGCAGGGTCCGATCATATACGTGCGGTATTGCACGGATCATGATCGGACGGATTATACTGGCGGGCTTTGGTTTAAGCCGGATCCTAGTATTGTACAGTGTAGATTTTGTCTCATTGCATTTGTATTCGGTCGGAATACAAATGCGGGTATGTATATACAGTCGCGGGGTTTTCCTGTAATTTATTACGGGATCGTTTTTCTGAAGTTGCCAGTTTGCATTCCGTTTCGGCCATTTTCCTTTGTATCTTTCCTCGGCTGAAAGTTGGTGGAGGAGGGCTTATTTGCAAGCATGCAAATTTGATTAGTGGAGGGTGTTATTTGCATGTTGTAGTGTCATGATGGTTCCACCATGCATTGACTTCTTTACTTCATGATTACTTGACTTTTGTAGTTATGATAGTTGATGGAGTGTTGGACTTTGTTTGTGATCATTTTCTTCTCATTATCACACTCTCTCTTGCATTATTGATACACTCCCCCCTTGGATTTTTTCCCTCTCTCTTCACCTCATGAGGCCGTCCATTCAAGGGGAGAGGGCTGCCAAAATTTTTGGAGTGGGATTGTGTTCTCTTCATGCTTGCAAAATCCCCAAGTTCATCTACAAAATTCCACAACTCATTCCTCCACTAAAAAGGGCAACTTCATACAACCCCAAATGAGACAGAGAGTTCCACACTATTCTACAGCACTTCTTGGGCACGTCGGCTTGCCAACTTCGTGCCCGAATTGCCTCGGTCCAGAGGTGGGAGCCCGTAAAAGAACCCGGCGATGTGGTGCCCTTCCGATGAGGAGATGAAGACCGGAGATTCCGCGGGGAGATCGGGACGACGACGAGAAGACCGAAGGACACGGATCGCTCGGTA
Source organism: Agapanthus africanus (assembly GCA_030015575.1). Classification (NCBI taxonomy): domain Eukaryota; kingdom Viridiplantae; phylum Streptophyta; class Magnoliopsida; order Asparagales; family Amaryllidaceae; genus Agapanthus; species Agapanthus africanus. The sequence continues at coordinate 441,816,722 of CM057344.1, forward strand.
TATCTCTCTACCTCTTCTCTAGTTAGCTAGGATTAGATTAATGGCCCGATCCGGGTTTATAGTCCGCGGTGGCGCCGGTTTCTTGTTTAAAGAAAAGTTTTGATTCCGCATTTTGGCCTCGGACAGACGGCCGGGGCGCTGCCGTGCACTAACACTTTCAACATACCGTCCCTCTACTGAGGGTAAAGAGAAAGCCTGTGAATGAATTTTAGTCATCCTTATCACTCTGGGAGCTGGAATTGGTAAAGGACTCCCACTGGAGTTCACCATTACCAAACACCAAGAACATTTCTTTAGTACTTCTCAAGTACTTAAGAATGTCCTACACAGCTATCCAGTGATTTTCCCAAGATCTGATTGATTCTTGATCACTACATCTAGTGAGTTAGCTACATCTGGTCTGGTACATAACATCGCATACATGATAGAGCCTACTTCCGAAGCATAGGGTATCTTTTGCACCCGAGCTCTCTCCAAATCAGTCTTGGGAGACATCTTTTTGGAGAAAGTGATTCCTGACTAAGTGGGTGAACCACCACGCTTAGAATCATCCATACTAAACCCCTTTAGAATGGTGTTAATGTACCTGGATTTGGAACACTCCCAATATCCACTTAGATCTATCACCATAGATCATAATCCACAAGATGTAATAGGTATCATCCAGATCTTCCATGGAGAATCCTCGTGATAAGAAGAGCTTGACCGAGTGTAGCATAGGAAACCATTTAATATCAAGAGTATGTCATCTATGTACAATACATAGAAGACAACCTTACTCTATACAACCTTCTTGTATATACAAGGTTCATCTACCTTTTTGATGAAGTCAAACTCTTTGACTGCCACATCAAAACAGATGTTCCAACTCCACGATGCCTGCTTTAATCCTGATAGATTTAAGCATAGCTTTGAAAGTCTCAACTTTTCCATTTACACCAAGAATCATCTCAAGATCCACTTGCTCCTGATGGGTTTTACCCCTTCAGGTGCAACATTCAAAGTCATACATTGTTGGTGTACATGAATTCCATCTTTGATCGCATAGCATCCAGCCAGTTCATAGAGTCCCCACACATGGCCTTCCTGAACCTAGTTGGGTCATCATCTACCATGATGCAATCCTCGCTCCCACCGTCACAGAGGAAACTGTAGCATCTCTTAGGTGGATGAGGAACCCTACCAGATTTGCGGAGAGGCTGAGGTTCGTTGGAGACTATTGAATCCTTTGGTTTCACCAAATCATCAGCTGTTAGTTTGTCTAGCTGGAACTCCTTCCAGTTCTACCTCATGACCACTAATTTTTTCATAAGAAATTCCTTTTCTAAAAAGGTGGCATGCTGAGGAACAAAACACATTTTTCTCCTCAGTTTGGTAGAAGATATACCCTCGCAAATGTTTGGGATATCCAACAAACTTATACAGAACCGACCTTGCCTCGAATTTGTCCGGATTTTTCTTTTCAACATAGGCCGGACAACCCCATATCTTAACTTGTTTAAGACATAGTCTCTTCCCATTCCATATCTCATATGGAGTGGTATACATAGATTTGGATATAACCCCATTCAATAGGTATGCAGCTTCTCAAGTGCATAACACCAACAGGAAACAGGCAACTCAGCAATACTCATCATAGAGCACGCCATATCTCATAGGACGCGATACCTCTTCCTCGATACACTGTTGTGTTAGTTATATGTATGCCCTAGAGGCCATTGTTGTACATATGATGTATATTATAGTGGATGCTTGGATATATATAGAGAGGATTTTCTTGCTCGATATGATAGTATGCTATCTGGTTTCACATTATCTTAACATGTTAACAAATACTGTTTTGTGATCACGTGTTGATAAAGCCCTTAGGATATATACTCGACTACTAGGACTATGATACAGATCATACTAGTAGGGCCAGGGTAGTCTACGAGTACATCCTATAACTATTCCTAGTCGAGGGTGTATCGAGACAGGGCATCGATACTCCAGAGTAGGCTAGCGTATACGCATCTTGACCCATATGATGGGCGATGGATGATCCCATATCCATTGGTGTTGGACATCAAATATGGTGTAAGGGTGCTCAGTGGAGACTGGGTACACTGAACGGACTCGCCGAGAACTCCTGGATGGTATTATACCTATCGTCGGATAGCAAATCTCCGGTGACACTGGTACAGGTTAGTCTGTAGACCCGAGATCGTCATAGAGTCTTGTGTGATTCCCACTGTGCTTTGATTTCCACCTTACCACGTCCAAGAGGGCGTACAAAACGGCGGCTTTTGAGTACAGTACCGAATCACATGGAGGCAATGAGAGATAGGAAGGGTTTCTTCTCTCCCGGTATAGGGAGTTGATGTTGTGCTGTGTTCGATTGGCTATAACTAGAAGTCCTTGGCCAGGGCTGATATGGAGATTTACTGGTAAGTGTTATCAGTAGTTTCTCGACCCGTTATAAGCCTTACATCGACACGACTTATCGGTTACTGGGGTCTGACGTTTACCACCCCTAGATTAGATATCATGAAGCAACCACTTACAAAAAACACCCTCCACTTTGCTAATTTGCACATTTGCAAATAAGCCCCTCCCATCAAAGGAATTTCAGCCGAGAAGGAACAAAGGAAAAATGGCCGAAACGGAATGCAAACCGGCAACTTCAAAAAGTGATCCGGTAATAAATTACCGGATAACCCCGCGACTATATATACATACCCGCATTTGTATTCCGACCGAATACAAATGCAATGAGACAAAATCTACACTGTACAATACTAGGATCCGGCTTAAACCAAAGCCCGCTAGTATTATCCGTCTGAACCATAATACGTGCACAAGTGCACGCGTACGTTCGAACCCTGCCATAAATCCATACGGCCTCTACAGCGTTTCGCCCGAAACTTGAGAAACTGTCTGTGGGGGACTCTAAAGACTAGTCAATACTTTGGCTATGGATTTAACCACTAGCACGTCAGAGGTATTAGCCGTACGTAACGGGCTACCAGGTATTGACCAAAAGGGAAGTCGATGAGCGAACTCATCCTGACACCCTCCTGAGCCTGTCAGTGACAATATCCGTACAGTCCGGTCCGTTCGTCTATGAGCATCGCATGTCGGGCCTAAGGGTTGGTAAAAGTCAGACCGCCAAAAATCGGTACAAGTCGTGTCAGAGTGTAGCCCAGAACACCCTGAGATATTACTGGAATACCTACCAGTAAATCTCCTGCCTTAGCCAAGGACTTCGTGTAATGGCTCTCCTAGACACAGCGCGACCTCACCCCCAATACCGGGAGAGACGAACCCCTGCAGATCCGCTCACTGCCTCCATATGGCTCGGGACTGTACCCAACTAAAACCCGTTTGCATGACTCCTTTGAGCCGTGGTAGGGTAGTAATCAAAGTACAGTGGGAACTCACACGAGAAAAATGACGATCTCAGGTCGATGAACTAACATGTACACATGTTACCAGGGAACTGCTATCTGACGTCAGGTATAAAACCAACTAGCATGTTCCCGGCGAGTCCTGTCTGGTGTACTCATAACCCAATGAGCACCTGTATACATCTTAGGTGAACCAACTGACACCAGTGGCTTGTGAGACCGGCCACCGCCCCTCGTCGGGGTCTCGACTGTATACACTAGTCTACTCTGGAGTATCGATGCCCTGTCTCGAAAACTCCCATGACTAGGGACCTTTTAAGGATGTGCTTATAGACCCCAGCTCCTACGTATATGATCGCCATCATATTGTTGGTCGTCAAGCAAGAATCCTAAGGGCTCTATCAACGCGCAATAGTGACATGTAAGGTCACCTAAAGCAGTACACGATGATAAAGATAAACCAGATAGCATACTATCATCTTGAGTAAGACTGTCCTACCGGCATAGGTCCTCCCTCAATCATTGCAATCACGTGCCTGTGATCCAATAATTGACTCTGAGGGCACTATATCCAACAATCTCCCACTTGCACTCAAGGCTAATTATTGCGATGTCGCATACTCACAGCCCGTGTAATACCGAACACCCAACTCCTCTACTAATCAGTATCACAAAACCCGTTTGCGAAACTATTGTGTTCGAGAAATAGCCTCAGCTAGCGGATCCGCCCTGATGTTTCTTTCTATGTCTCTCTTTATCTCATGTTCGAGGAGAAAGCCATCTCCCGAAATGAGCAATACCTATCTTAGAATATGTCTGGATATCTGATGGGACCTAGTTCATAAATGAACTCCAAATCCAAACTTCTTAGACATTATCGTCAACTGAACTTAATCAGTATCCTGCGCCACACCTCCCTCAGTATCCGCTTGGACCACCTGTCCAAAATACTGCCCCTCGTCAGAGGGAAAACTATAACTCTGACAGCCACTCTGTCATCCAGGTCACCTTGGAAGCTTGGAATGATAACTGTCTCCTGAAGGAGGCTGCCGTTATCATTTCCCTAGAACATCCACTTATGTTCTAAAACTGCTTCCGAATGCTTCTCCAGGATTGGATCAATATCAACTTATTGCATCTAGTGCAAAAACATCTGGTGTGGTACTTGACATCTCATGATTGACTCAATTGCCTAAGCAAGTGATCTGCCAATCATGCACATCCCTCTCCCCTTTTGTCTGTAAGACACCTTTAGAGAGGGTGACTCCATCACCTGCAGGTACACCACCATGCCAGGAGTCATCCATCCTAAAACACCTTTAGAATGTTGTCTAAGTACCTAGATTGGGATACTACCCAAATATAGATCTAAAACCATAGATCTAGTTACCAGAATGTCTGATATAAAATCCATGTCCTTTGTAGAGAAACCACTGTGTGACAACCAAAGTATAACCGATCGTAGTATAGGAATTTCACTTCCTACTCCGTGTATGTCATCCAAATACCATGACATCACACCCTACTACCTTCTTAACAGATCCATCCCCTATTTTGATGAAGTTAAACCTATGACTATCACATCAGAAATAGATTATCTATCTCCGCTATATCTGCTTTAGTCCATAAATAGACATAAGCTACTTGTCCACTATGCTTCCGCTGCTCCCACTGACTACGACAACCCTCTGGCAGAATAATATACACGTGCACTTCTAAAGCTAGTTTAGAACGACGCTATACTCATCCTCCTGCCGGGTCTCATAGCCTGGAACAACAGTAGTGTCAAATCTGGGTAAACAAGAACCTCCCTGTCACCATCCTTGAGGCTACCGGAGTACCTCTCGGGTGCCTGAGGTTACCCACCATATCTGCAAAGCGGCTAATGGAATGTCAAACAAGATTGAATCTTTAGGTTCTTATCAAATTTTCAGTAATCGTTTGCGGTTCTGGAATCACTTCCAGTTCTACTATACTCCCACTTACTGTTTTCTGAAAAAATCCATTTTTATTAAAACTGAGGCGAGTCAAGAACAATATCACTATTGATCTTCCAGATGGTAGAAAATCAACCCTCGTCATAGCCCGGGTCGACCCACAAACAGCCATTACAGAAACGTGCCTTGAGTTATCCAGAGTCTGGTTTTAAGCATGAGCCAGACAACTCCCCGTACCTTAACATCGTTAAGATATGAACCGTTTTATATCCAATACAGAAACAGAGGAACTGATTTAATTGGAACCAGATTCAAATCATGCAGCTGTCTTCAGTGCATGTCAACTAAATGGAAGGAGGCCGATCATCGTTACTCAACTTAGGAGTGCTTCCAATTATGAGTAACCTGAAAGAGAATCAAGTTCTCAAAACCATTACTACCAACTGAATACAATACACAAGTATATATATCTTCGATCACCTTGAAGAATCCCGATACTTGCAACACCCGGTTCTCTACTTTATTCATATACCTATAACTTCTCAAAACTTAGACCTTGCATTTCTACGAAACACATGTCTAAGAACTAGAGAACTTATAAGTAAACAAAATATAGTACGAGTACCAACCCCTCTGTCCTCATGGACACTGGACAACATACAATACTCTGTATAAGTCCCCTGAGTCTATTAACTCATTCACTGTGTGTCGTAGGTTGAAAACTGTACTTATGGTTAAGAAGAATTATACCGCTGTTTAATACTCCTTACCTAACCATCCACTGATATAGGTAAATGTCATAGACATAATTTCAAAAAAGTTATATCTCACTTCATAAAAATGAACGTACAGATATATCAATTTGAAATTGGTGCATAACAACGGATATTCAAAACCAAATATTTGCCGTCCGGCAAACAACCCAGGCGATTTCCTCAAATATCACCAATTACAACGAATCCCGATATAATGAGGATGATCACCCAATTCCCAATAACTTACTCCCACTCATCATCTGTAAAATCATACAGATGTGAGAATCATACCTGGTAAATACATACCCTGGAGCAAGTGTTGATTGGGAAATCAGTTTTCTTTTAACAATACACGGTGAAACTGAAACATATAAATGTTTCGAAGGGGTATCCGGGTATTCCTAGTAATGCCTCTTCCATTATCAGATTCACAACTATAACCATATATTTCTTTGCCATCTCTCCAAATCCATTTATATGTCTTTAGTCATTACCTTCTGTACACTCCTTTAGGCTAAATGGTTTTCTTCCTTCCCTACCGTTCGGCACCAGCCTATGGTTTAGAAGAAGACTATCCAATAAGCATAATGGGTGTACTCTCCTAATCCTAGGAGTACTCGTAACCTGAGAGAAGGTGAAGATAAAAGACAACCGAATAAACCTTATTCCTATTTCTCCTGAACCAGAATCCATCCCCGAACTGGAACAAGTTCCTTCGACTTCGTATATAACTATACGATGGAGTTTCCAAATAACTGTGGATCTTCGTAGTGATACGGAGTGTTCTGGAGAAATACAAAGGTGATATAGGAGTGGCGATGAAATACTTGGTTTTGTCGTGAATAGCAGTCGCAATTTACTTTGCCCTCTTACTAATCCCTTTATTTGTCTTAACTTATTACCTTCTGTACACCATCGTTAGGATAATTGGTTTTCTTCATTCCCAACCGTTCGGCACCTGCCTATGGTTTGGAAGAAGACTATCCAATTAGCATAATAGGTGTACCGTCCTAATCCAAGGAGCACTCGCAACCTGAAAGAAGGTAAAAGGAAAAGACAACTGAATAGTCCTATTCGTTTTCTCCAGAACCGGAAACCATCCTCGAATCTGGAACAAGTTCCTTTAAGTTCGTATATAACCATACGATGGTTTTATCTAATGGAAGTGGACATTCGTAGTAATACGGGGTGTCCTGGAGAAAAGGGTAAAAGTAGGAGTGGCAATGAGGTATGCAACTCAGGCAATCCAAAAGCCAGTGTTTTAAGAAGGTTCAGTCAACTTGGTCACTGAGTCATAGTCAAGGGTCGGGTCATGGTCGCTGCCAAAGAGAGAGAGAAAAGAAACACTCAGCGTGCACTCTAACCTAGATGAGAATGGTTATCACTTTATCTAATCAGGAAACCTCCCACTGTAACCTCAAATTCTCCTCCAATCCTGAAAGAAGAATTAGTCGGGATCACCCGAGGAGTAAACCAACTCATCAGTGGGAATCGGGATCCAACTATCATCGCATGACAACATGACGGAATCCACTCACATTATCACACTCCAGAAGGTATGCGCATATCTGGCATGTTTCAGTTTCTTTAGAAACTCCCGATGTGATTTTTACCCCATGCTCTTATGACCTTGACGAAGGTCAACAAATCATAAGTCACATGTCATGTTCTACCCGTCATTGTCCAGGTTAATTTGAACCCACCCGTACAAGCCCTTGACGAAGGTCAACAAGGCTATATGACTGTCCCAAACCAACGCATCTATCTATACAGCAGAAAGGTAACAAGCAGCTACCATTCACTATGCCTTGACGAAGGTCAACAAACATAGCATGAATACTACGTGCTACCCGTCTGAAATGACGGAGGGCTACGAATGGTTTTTGGCGAAAAACCTTTAACGTAATGAACTTGATATCGTTGAAGGAACCGGATAGCTTTTTATAAAAATATAGTGACGAAAACCTTTGCTAAAGAGGTCACTCCCGGTGAAGGGATCTCGGCTCTTTCCCCGTAAAATGAGGTGCAGGATATTCCAACTGAATACCATGATGCAAAGCAAAAGTAATCGGCTATAGTGAAGTTATTACCCTGATGCAAACTTCTGTCCAAGGGGTCACTCCCGGTGAAGGGATCTCGGCCCTTGCCTCGTCGACAGAGGTGCTGGATATTCATAACCGAATACCACTGTGCAAAACAAAAGAGAACGCCCTTGCAATAACAGCTTTTTGAAAAATGTTCCAACAACATCAGAATAGGTTTGTTTAGCTTGCATTGATCCGAATCAATGCAGTCCCATCAATTGATCACACCACAAAAGAACGAAAATACGATGTACGTATATGCCACCCGCATTCGCCACTGGTTCCCATCATCACCATACCATTTTTCTACAGTGCTCTTTAAACTTGGAATTGGGGTTTTTGGTATATTCTGTTTGAGCCCAGATTTATTTTGTGTACTGAGTATTGTGCTTGGGGCCCACTTCGGGAAATTTAGTCGATCGAAAATTTTAAACATGTTACTTTACAGTATTTACATTATATCTGCGACCGTGAATGTCACTTGATCGGTAAATCCTATCTAACTGCTATAGCCCTTTTAGACGGATTTGCGAACGTGACATTCATGTTGATGTTCTGTGTTGTGCTGTGATGTTGCGGATCTGTCGTGATGGATAGCCTGGATGTAATGGTAGTACAGTTTGGTTGTATATGTACATTTGATATTGCGGGACGAGCGTCCGACATGTGGACTGCCGTTATTACCTGTTTGTATATTATTCTTTTGGGGCATGACCGGGCTGAGGTCGATGTACCCGTTGTATATTTTACTTTCTGTAATAGAATTACCCCGCGGAGGGATGCACGGGTAGCCGGGTTCTAGAGGGAAACGGGCCCGCATCTCATGGCTTTGAGACGGAGGGGGCTTTACTCTAGAATTGGTGGGCTGTTCGCCGCACTCGTAGGGGGTATAGGTTGACCCAAGGAGGGGTGCTCAAGTTACCGGATTCCGTGAAGTGCTGGGTGGTCCATTCACGTTGATGAAGGGGGCTGCCTCGCTTCAGGTTTTGGCAGGTAACTTGCCGCGCCCGTAGGGGTCTAGGATTTCATTGCGCAGGCTATCCACACGACCAGGGGACCGTCGGGTTTCAGTAGCGGCTCTATGAAACCCGGGGATCCTAGATATCTGTATTGTTCTGTGATACTTATTACATTTCTGTGATGTTGCATTTTATCACGCCTTGAGCGATTATTATATATTGATATATATACTAGTAGATGTTGTATATGTTTTACACCCGCGCTAGTCCAGTCCCCGCTCTGTCGTTAAGTCTACGGCAGCGCCCCGGCCGTCTGTATGAGGCCAAAATGCGGAAAACAAAACTTTTTCAAACTAGAAACCGGCGCTACCACGGACTATAAACCCGGATCGGACCATTAACCTATTACTAGCTAACTGGAGAAAGGGTAGAAAGCTATACCGAGCGATCCGTGTCCTTCGGTCTTCGGCCACCATCCCGATCTCCCCGCGGCATCTCCGGTCTCGATCTCCTCTTCGAAAAGGGCACCACATCACCGAGTCTTTTTACGGGCTTCCACCTGTAGACCAAGGCAACTCAGACACGAAGTTGGCAAGCCGACGTGTCCAAGATTGCTGTAGACTGAGTGCAGAACGCTATGTCTCAACGGTTAATAAAGTTGCCATTTTTGGAGTGGAGGTGAAGGAGATTAACTTTGAGATGGAGCTCTCTAATTTTTGTGCAAGCAAATGAGATACAAATCCCCCCCGAAAAATTTTGACAACCCCATCTATAGTGGCCGGCCATGTATATGGCAAAGGGAAAATCAAAGCGGGTGAGAACAAGGAAATGGTGTTAGTGTATATGCCCTAGAGGCCATTACTGTATCATACTAGTTTGTATATTACTTAATAGAAGCTTGGGATATTCACCTGGTATATACAATCTTGCTCAAAATAGTAGTATGCTACTTGGTTTGTTTCTACTTCAATGTGTACATGTGTTTATTTTATTATATCACCTATACGCATTAGTGGAGCCCTTAGGATCTTTGCTTGATTACCAGCATTGTGATGGCAGTCACACTAGTGGGGGCTGGGGAATCTATAAGCACATCCTTATGCAGGTCCCTAGTTGCAGGACTATCGAGATAGGGCATCGATACTCCGGAGTAAACTAGCATATGCGCTTCTCATCCCAGAGTGGGAGATGGTCTGTCCCACAGCCATCAGTACGTCGTACTGGAGATAGTATGCGGGTGCTCGTTAGGTTACGAGTATACTGGACAGGACTCGTCGGGAACTGACCGGTTGGTATTATACCTATCGTCAGTTATCAGTTCCCAGGTGACATGAGTATAGCTTAGTCCGCTGACTTGACACTGTCACTTCGCCTCGAGTGTGTTCCCACTGTACTTAGATTACTACCCTACCACGGCGCAAAGGAGTCGTGCAAACAGGTAGTAGTTGGGTGCAGTCCCGAAGCACTTGGAGGCAGTGACGGTTAGACAGGATTCGTCTCTCCCGGTATTGGGGGTTGACATCGCGCTGTGTCTAGGAGAGCCATTACACGAGTAGTCCCTGGCCAGGGCAAGCGAGATATACTGGTAGACTTCCAGTGTTATCTCAGGGTGTTTTGGGCTTCACTCCGGCATGACTTGTACCGCTATTAGGGGACTGACGTTTACCGCCCCCTAGGCCCGCCATGCGATGTATCAGACGAACAGACCAGACTGTACGGAGACTGTCACATTCAGGCTCGGTAGGAGTTCAGATGGGTTTCACCTCGTCAGTCTTCTTGTCGGCATCTACCTGGGGACCATTACGCACAGCTAGTGCCGCTTGCGGTCTGTGGTTAAACCCACTGCCAGCGTAGTGTCGAGTCTTTAGAGTCCCACACAGAAAGCTATTCGCCTTTAGGTAAAAGAGTAGAGGTCGCATGGTTTTGCGACAGGGTTCGGTCACATCCGTGCACTTGTGCACGTACAGTGTCCGGACAGTTAACACTAGCGGGCTTTGGTTTAAGCCAAATCCTAGTGTACGTTTTGGGATTGGTTTTATCTCATTTGTATTCGTGTTCCTCGGAACGCGGATGCGGGTGTGTATGCACAGTTGACAGAGAGACAGAGGCAGAGTATTCTCATTGGGGTTGTTGACTGTTGACAGTTGACTGTTGACAGTTGACTGTTGCTTAACCCTAATGAGAATAAGATATATGATTAACATTAATATTAATTAAGTATTATAGTGACATGGTTGTTGAGGGGTTGACTTTGTTGACTTGTTGACTTTGTTGACCGGTTGACTAGGTTGGACTAGTTGACCATCATCATGACAATGGCTATCATTCCATGGCAAAGACTTTTCTTGCTTGTTTATTTATGCAAAATGAGTGCATGAAATGATATAGCCATTTTGACTTAAACCATTTACACAATACTTGATTACTATTTTTGTTATGATGGCTTTTGGATTATGAGAGGTGAGAATGAGAAAAGTATGGTCTATTCTATCATTTGCTTTCTCTCTCTTGAGCTCTCTCATTCTCAAGCTCTCCCTCTTCCTCTTACTCTCTCTACCTCAAGGCAAACCATTCTCATGTGTTGAGACTCATTGCCTTAGAGATAAAAAGACACCAAAACATTCCTCTACTCATTCTAGTTCATAAGGCCTAGCAAGCCAAGTGATCTAGTTTCTTCAAAGTTCGAAGAAGAAGCCAAAGGTAGAAGCTTTCGGGTGGATCCATCTTCGGCGCAAGGAGACGACGAGGTGAGGCCGATCCGTACACCTGGAGGAGTCGAAGACGAAGGAGTTCAAGAAAGGTATAGCCCCCTAACCGAGTAGGTAAACTCTTGTTAGGTTTTTAGTTAGTAGTTTAACAAAGATCCGGTTTTGAGTCCATGTTACCGCCTCTAGAAAATTATTTTTCATCAAACTCCGCATGCCCGAAAGTACCGGGAGAGGTAGCATGGACTTACAGTGGTATCAGAGCCTAGTTAAACTATATCTAACATGTTAGCATAGTAGCTAGAAATTCGATCGGAAAAAAAGTCCCGAAATGAACCCGGAATTCATGTTTGCTGTCGATTTTTAAAGTTCTGTAAAAATTATAAATCATGCTTCAAAAATCGACTCAGGGTTTTTATAGTCTACTGTAGAAAAACGATCCAGAGATCCCACCAAACCACCGCGGAAACGCGGCAATAGCTTGCTATTGCCGAAGTTCCGCGGCCGATTAAGCTCCTCTCTGGATCGTCTTCACTGCAGTTTGTTCTATGGGGTATTTTGGGATTTTTGGTATATGTTTTTTCAGCCCAGATTTTCCAGAAAGAAAAATTTATTTTAGGGGCTTTAAAAACCGTATTTTGATCGAGTTTCTAAAGACTTAAGCTGACGGGTATTTCTGTGATGTGATATTTGTATTGAACGTCTGCTAATCGCTATATGTCGATTAGTGGGGGTTATGCAAATCTGTGATCTGTAATGTTGCTGGAATGTGTATATGAATTCATTGGATTGTCGCGGGTGAATAGCCGGGGGTTGTGAGACGAGAGTTTTCTTTTCTTTCAATTCATGTAAATTTGTAAATTGATGTAATAATTATTTGTATGGCCGCACAACCGGGTCGGGGTTGTAGCCGTCATTATATAATTTCCTTTTACTGTTTTTGCTCCTAGGATAGACCCATGGTGGGGTGCACAAACTACCGGATATCTTAAAGTGCCGAGTGGCCTACTCACGTCGTTGAGGGAGGTTGCTCCGCTTCGGATATTTGGCAGGTAGTTTGCCGCACCCGTAGGGGTCTTGGGTGGGGTATTGGCTATTCACCGCGACCGTGTAATCTGTTTTTCGTTACAGGCTCGTACGAATTGTGGATTCCTGGTATATCCAATGTATTCATCTGTGATCTGAAATGGCTATCATTGCAATATATCTATATATGATATTATTTAGGCATTTCTTATGTTTTACAGCCGCACTAGCCCAGCCCCCGCTCTGTCGTTAGTTAAGTAACCTAACGGGTAATGACGGGGCCCGTGGCGAATGCGAATGGCATAAGCGTACGTCATATTTTGGTTGTTTTCTGCAATGGTAGGATTAAATGATGGGACGGATTAAAAGAACTAATGCAAGAATATCATGCATTAAAAGAACTAATGCAAGAAAATAAACCAAGTAAAAGTCGTTGGAACACTTTCGAAAAACCACTCGGTTCTTTTTCAAAACCAACTTTTAAATACGGAGCTTGAGCCACTCCTTTTAAAAGCTATCTCGTTCCATCGATTATATCAAGTTCACTACGTTCACGGTTTAGCCAAAACCATTCGTAGCCCTCCATCATTTCAGTTAAATATTCGGTAGTATTCAAGCTATGTATTTTGACCTCACGCCAAGGCATAGTGATTGGTAGCTGCCGGATATTTATCTGTTGCATAGATAGAATACGTTGGTTTGGGACAGCCGTACTGCCATTTTGGCCTACGTCAAGGGTAGGTACGGGTGGGTTCAAATTAACCTGGATAATGATGGGAAGAACTTGACATATGACTTATGACATTTTGACCTCACGCCAAGGTCATAAGAGCATGGGGCAAAAATCCACATCGGGAGTTTCATAAGTACTGAAACTTGCTAGAGTTGCATACCATTTGGAGTGTGATGATTCTGGTAGGATTCCTTCAGTTTCGTCACGCAATGATATTTGGATCCCGATCCTACTGTGAGTATATGCTACTCCTCGGGAAATTTCTCACTTAACGATCAATGCTATAAACCAAGTAGGTGTCTAGAAAGGTGTTAGCGGGGCTACGCCCACAGGGAAAAGAGGTTATTTAATTAAGGAACTTCGCGAAAGCGTTGGAAAACCTCCCTCGAAGTACCGACACCAGCCTGGCCGAACGGTTAAGCAAGAATTGTACGGTGAGATTGATCCTGACTAATTCTTCCTTTTTGGTTTGAGGAGGGATTCGAGAGACAGTGGGAGCCATCCTGTTTAGATAAACTAAAAACCACTCTAAACTTGCAAGAGCATCATGCTGAGTGTTTCTTCTCTCTCTCCTAATTGCAGCGACCAATCGACATGACTGGACTTAAGTTACTTCTAGATAAAAACATACTGACAGGGCCAAACTACAAAGATTGGCTCAGGAATGTCAAGATGGCAATCACTTACGACAAGCTGGGGTATTTTCTTACCACCAAAGCTCCCCCTGTCCCAGGTCCCAAAACCAGCGTCGCGGATAAGGAAATCCGTAAGACCTGGGAACTAGACTGCGCGAAGGCCAAGTGCCTCGTGCTTGCCTCTATGGACAACGAACATCAGAGGAGGCACGAGAATATGGACCTCGAATCCATATTTCTTCATACAAAAGAACTGTATGTAGAGCAATCTCGTATCGCAAGATACGAAGTGTCGAAGAAGTTATTTTCGGCAAGATTGGCCGTCGGATCATCGGTAGCGGAACACGTGCTTAAGATGATTGGCTACATTGAGGAGCTCGCGGACCTTGGGACCACGTTGGAGAATGAGCTCTATACGGACTTGATTCTTCAGTCCCTTCCTTCCACTTACGCCCAGTTTATACTGAACTTCAACTTACAAGAAAAGGAAGTTGAACTTTCAGAACTCCTCAACATGTTGAGGAGCGCAGAGGGCACCCTACAGAAAGGTAGGGAAACATCCACTTTGTTTGTAGGAGGATCTTCTTCTTCTAGGTCCAAGGCGAAAGCCAAGGGAAAGAAGAAAAAAGCCCCCGCCAAATCAAGGGGCGGTGTTAGTAAAGTGGATACGAAGGGAAAGACAAAAGCAACTAAGAAAGTGGGGAAGCTTGTGGATAAGGAAGAATGCTTCTATTGTCATAAGAGTGGACACTGGAAGAAAGATTGCAGGGCTTGGAAGGCCAAAACACAGGATCTGAAGCAGGTTGCGGCTTCAACTTCAGGTGTGTATATTATTGAAAACTGCCTTTCAATAAACTCTACTTTCTGGATATTGGATACCGGATCAGGATCTCATATCTGTAATTCTTTGCAGGCGTTGAGAAACCGTAGGGTTTTGAAGGCAGGTGACATGACCCTCAAAGTTGCAAACGGAGCTAGCATGGATGCTAAGGCCGTGGGGGACTATCACCTGGGAATGTCAAATGGACATGTTTTGGTTTTGCGTAATTGCTATTTTGTACCCAACGCAACTTGTAATATCATTTCTGTATCTTTGGTTTCTAAAGAAGGTTATGAATTTGCGTTTGTAAGCAATGTTGTAAACATTCACCTTAATCAAGTTCTGATTGGGTCAGGTACATTGAGCAATGGTATATACGTATTAAACCAACCACAGATTTTCAATGTCTAGAATACACACAAAAGAAAGTCTCTAGAAATCAATCAGACTTTCTTATGGCATTGTAGACTGGGTCACATCAATGAGAGAAGGTTGACGAAGTTACATACAGAAGGATATTTGAATCCGTTCGAATATCAATCGTATGCCACTTGTCAATCCTGTCTCAAAGGAAAGATGACAAAGACTCCGTTCACTGGACACGGAGTAAGAGCGAGCGAGCTCTTGGGACTCGTACACAGCGACGTGTGCGGTCCAATGTCTACACATGCGCGAAGCAGTTTTTCTTACTTCATTACTTTTACGGATGATTTTTCAAGATTCGGACATGTCTTCTTAATGAAACATAAGTCCGAAGCCTTTGGAAAATTTCAGGAATATAAGAATGAGGTAGAAAAACAAACCGGCAAAAGTATCAAGATTCTAAGATCGGATCGAGGTGGTGAATACTTGAGTGCCGAGTTCCTGGACTATTTAAAAGAGAATGGAATTCTCTCTCAGCTTACTCCTCCATACACTCCGCAACATAACGGTGTATCGGAGAGACGGAACCGAACCCTATTGGATATGGTACGGTCCATGATGAGTAACGCTGAGTTACCGTGATCATTCTGGGGATATGCGCTAGAATCAGCCGCATACCTTTTAAACCGAGTTCCCACTAAGACTGTGCCTACCACACCATATGAGTTATGGAGTGGGAAGAAACCCTATCATCAATATCTGAAGATCTGGGGATGTCCAGCTTTTGTCAAAAAGCAGCATGGGGACAAACTCGAGGCACGCTCAGTACTGTGCAAGTTTGTGGGATACCCAAAGAACACCAGGGGGTATCTTTTCTACCACGCAGAGGAACAAAAAGTCCTTGTTTCTCATAATGCCCACTTTCTAGAACATCAGTTCTTGGAAAAGGAAATTAGTGGGAGCGCAGTAGAACTGGAAGAAATTCCAGAACCACAGACTATTACTGAAATCTTAGTAGAACCAGAGGGTTCAAAAGAACAGGACATTCCTACGCCGCTCTGCAGGAGTAGTAGGCAGTCTCATCCGCCCGAGAGATACTACGGTTTTCTCATAGACGGGGATAGAGAGGATTGCATCATAGATTATGATGAGCCTACTAGCTTCCAGCAGGCCGTTCAGAGCGTTGACTCGGTAAAATGGCTGGATGCAATGCGGACCGAAATGGAATCCATGTACACCAACAAAGTATGGACGTTGGACATTGCTCCAGACGGGGTAAAACCCGTAGGATGCAAGTGGATCTTCAAAAGGAAGATTGGTGTAGATGGACAGGTTGAGACCGATAAAGCTAGACTTGTTGCAAAGGGTTTTCGTCAAAGACCTGGTTTGGACTATGACGAAACCTTTTCTCCAGAAGCTATGTTAAAATCCATTCGGATCCTTCTTGCCATTGCTGCCTTCCACGATTATGAGATTTGGCAGATGGACGTAAAGACCGCTTTTCTAAATGGAAATTTAGAGGAGTGTGTCTATATGGACCAGCCAGAGGGTTTCATTCAGAGTGGGAGCAGCGGAAAGGTGTGCAAGTTGCTTAAGTCCATCTATGGACTAAAGCAGGCATCGCGGAGTTGGAACATCTGCTTTGATGAGACGGTCAAAGAATTTGGCTTTATCAAATATCCAGATGAACCATGCATCTATAGTAGATTTATAGCGAGAACTGTAGTATTCCTCGTTTT
Source organism: Agapanthus africanus (assembly GCA_030015575.1). Classification (NCBI taxonomy): domain Eukaryota; kingdom Viridiplantae; phylum Streptophyta; class Magnoliopsida; order Asparagales; family Amaryllidaceae; genus Agapanthus; species Agapanthus africanus. The sequence goes on from CM057344.1 coordinate 441,833,864, forward strand.
ATACGTGGATGACATTCTCTTAATAGGAAATGACATTCCTATGCTACAATCTGTCAAGGGGTTCTTGTCACACAGGTTCTCCATGAAAAGACCTGGGTGATGCCTCATACATCCTGGGGATCCGGATCCATCGTGATAGATCCAAGAGGATATTAGGACTTTCGCAGTCCAGGTACATCGACACCATACTGAAAAGATTCAGTATGGAAGATTCCAAGCGCGGTAATCTACCGGCTTGTCACGAGATCACCCTCTCTAAAGAGATGTCTCCTAAGACTGATTTGGAGAGGGATCGCATATCTATTATACCCTACGCTTCTGCGGTAGGCTCTATAATGTATGCGATGTTGTGTACCAGACCGGATGTAGCTTATGCACTTAGTGTAGTAAGCCGGTATCAGTCAAACCCCGAGGAGAAACACTGGATAGCGGTAAAGAACATTCTCAAGTACCTGAGAAGGACTAAGGAGATGTTCTTGGTGTATGGCGGAAAAGACCTCCAGATCGAGGCCTTTGCTGACTCCAGCTTCTAGAGTGACAAGGATGATTCCAAGTCCATGTCGGGATTTGTCTTTACCCTCAATGGAGGGGCGGTGTGTTGGAAGAGTTCCAAACAGGAAACCGTTGCTGACTCGACTATGGAAGCGGAATACATAGCTGCATCTGATGCCGCAAAAGAAGCTGTCTGGATGAGGAAGTTCTTGAAAGAACTTCAGGTGGTTCCGTCCATTGTTGATCCAATACCTCTGTATTGCGACAACAACGGGGCTATAGCTTTAGCGAAGGAACCCAGGTCCCATCAGAGATCCAGACACATCTTGAGGCGGTATCACCTGATCAGGGAGATCGTGGATCGCCAGGAGATCGAGGTTCGGAGGGTTGATTCAGAAGATAACACTGCAGATCCATTCACCAAGGCCTTGCCCCAGACTCAGTTCGAGCAGCTGATCGAGATGATAGGTCTTCGATATGCCAGTACATGGCCTTAGTGCAAGTGGGAGATTGTTAGTGTATATGCCCTAGAGGCCATTACTGTATCATACTAGTTTGTATATTACTTAATGGAAGCTTGGGATATTCACCTTGTATATACAATCTTGCTCAAAATAGTAGTATGCTACTTGGTTTGTTTCTACTTCAATGTGTACATGTGTTTATTTTATTATATCACCTATACGCATTAGTAGAGCCCTTAGGATCTTTGCTTGATTACCAGCGTTGTGATGGAAGTCACACTAGTGGGGGCTGGGGAATCTATAAGCACATCCTTATGCAGGTCCCTAGTCACAGGACTATCGAGACAGGGCATCGATACTCCGGAGTAGACTAGCGCATGCGCTTCTCATCCCAGAGTGGGAGATGGTCTGTCCCACAGCCATCAGTACGTCGTACTGGAGATAGTATGCGGGTGCTCGTTAGGTTACGAGTACACTGGACAGGACTCGTCGGGAACTGACCGGTTGGTATTATACCTATCGTCAGTTATCAGTTCCCAGGTGACATGAGTACAGCTTAGTCCGCTGACTTGACACTGTCACTTCGCCTCGAGTGTGTTCCCACTGTACTTAGATTACTACCTTACCACGGCTCAAAGGAGTCGTGCAAACAGGTAGTAGTTGGGTGCAGTCCCGAAGCACTTGGAGGCAGTGACGGTTAGACAGGATTCGTCTCTCCCGGTATTGGGGGTTGACATCGCGCTGTGTCTAGGAGAGCCATTACACGAGTAGTCCCTGGCCAGGGCAAGCGAGATATACTGGTAGGCTTCCAGTGTTATCTCAGGGTGTTTTGGGCTTCACTCTGGCACGACTTGTACCGCTATTAGGGGACTGACGTTTACCGCCCCCTAGGCCCGCCATGCGATGTATCAGACGAACAGACCAGACTGTACGGAGACTGTCACATTCAGGCTCAGTAGGAGTTCAGATGGGTTTCACCTCGTCAGTCTTCTTGTCGGCATCTACCTGGGGACCGTTACGCACAGCTAGTGCCGCTTGCGGTCTGTGGTTAAACCCACTGCCAGCGTAGTGTCGAGTCTTTAAAGTCCCACACAGAAAGCTATTCGCCTTTAGGCAAAAGAGTAGAGGTCGCATGGTTTTGCGACAGGTCGCATAGTTTTGCGACAGGGTTCGGTCACATCCGTGCACTTGTGCACGTACAGTGTCCGGACAGTTAACACTAGCGGGCTTTGGTTTAAGCCAGATCCTAGTGTACGTTTTGGGATTGGTTTTATCTCGTTTGTATTCGTGTTCCTCGAAACGCGGATGCGGGTGTGTATGCACAGTTGACAGAGAGACAGAGGCAGAGTATTCTCATTGGGGTTGTTGACTGTTGACAGTTGACTGTTGACCATTGACTTTGCTTAACCCTAATGAGAATAAGATATATGATTAACATTAATATTAATTAAGTATTATAGTGACATAGTTGTTGAGGGGTTGACTTTGTTGACTTGTTGACTTTATTGACCGGTTGACTAGGTTGGACTAGTTGACCATCATCATGACAATGGCTATCATTCCATGGCAAAGACTTTTGCTTGCTTGTTTATTTATGCAAAATGAGTGCATGAAATGATATAGCCATTTTGACTTAAACCATTTACACAATACTTGATTACTATTTTTGTTATGATGGCTTTTGGATTATGAGAGGTGAGAATGAGAAGAGTATGGTCTATTCTATCATTTGCTTTCTCTCTCTTGAGCTCTCTCATTCTCAAGCTCTCCCTCTTCCTCTTACTCTCTCTACCTCAAGGCAAACCATTCTCATGTGTTGAGACTCATTGCCTTAGAGATAAAAAGACACCAAAACATTCCTCTACTCATTCTAGTTCACAAGGCCTAGCAAACCAAGTGATCTAGTTTCTTCAAAGTTCGAAGAAGAAGCCAAAGGTAGAAGCTTTCGGGTGGATCCATCTTCGGCGCAAGGAGACGACGAGGTGAGGCCGATCCGTACACCTGGAGGAGTCGAAGACGAAGGAGTTCAAGAAAGGTATAGCCCCCTAACCGAGTAGGTAAACTCTTGTTAGGTTTTTAGTTAGTAGTTTAACAAAGATCCGGTTTTGAGTCCATGTTACCGCCTCTAGAAAATTATTTTTCATCAAACTCCGCATGCCCGAAAGTACCGGGAGAGGTAGCATGGACTTACAGTGGTATCAGAGCCTAGTTAAACTATATCTAACATGTTAGCATAGTAGCTAGAAATTCGATCGGAAAAAAAGTCCCGAAATGAACCCGGAATTCATGTTTGCTGTCGATTTTTAAAGTTCTGTAAAAATTATAAATCATGCTTCAAAAATCGACTCAGGGTTTTTATAGTCTACTGTAGAAAAACGATCCAGAGATCCCACCAAACCACCGCGGAAACGCGGCAATAGCTTGCTATTGCCGAAGTTCCGCGGCCGATTAAGCTCCTCTCTGGATCGTCTTCACTGCAGTTTGTTCTATGGGGTATTTTGGGATTTTTGGTATATGTTTTTTCAGCCCAGATTTTCCAGAAAGAAAAATTTATTTTAGGGGCTTTAAAAACCGTATTTTGATCGAGTTTCTAAAGACTTAAGCTGACGGGTATTTCTGTGATGTGATATTTGTATTGAACGTCTGCTAATCGCTATATGTCGATTAGTGGGGGTTATGCAAATCTGTGATCTGTAATGTTGCTGGAATGTGTATATGAATTCATTGGATTGTCGCGGGTGAATAGCCGGGGGTTGTGAGACGAGAGTTTTCTTTTCTTTCAATTCATGTAAATTTGTAAATTGATGTAATAATTATTTGTATGGCCGCACAACCGGGTCGGGGTTGTAGCCGTCATTATATAATTTCCTTTTACTGTTTTTGCTCCTAGGATAGACCCATGGTGGGGTGCACAAACTACCGGATATCTTAAAGTGCCGAGTGGCCTACTCACGTCGTTGAGGGAGGTTGCTCCGCTTCGGATATTTGGCAGGTAGTTTGCCGCACCCGTAGGGGTCTTGGGTGGGGTATTGGCTATTCACCGCGACCGTGTAATCTGTTTTTCGTTACAGGCTCGTACGAATTGTGGATTCCTGGTATATCCAATGTATTCATCTGTGATCTGAAATGGCTATCATTGCAATATATCTATATATGATATTATTTAGGCATTTCTTATGTTTTACAGCCGCACTAGCCCAGCCCCCGCTCTGTCGTTAGTTAAGTAACCTAACGGGTAATGACGGGGCCCGTGGCGAATGCGAATGGCATAAGCGTACGTCATATTTTGGTTGTTTTCTGCAATGGTAGGATTAAATGATGGGACGGATTAAAAGAACTAATGCAAGAATATCATGCATTAAAAGAACTAATGCAAGAAAATAAACCAAGTAAAAGTCGTTGGAACACTTTCGAAAAACCACTCGGTTCTTTTTCAAAACCAACTTTTAAATACGGAGCTTGAGCCACTCCTTTTAAAAGCTATCTCGTTCCATCGATTATATCAAGTTCACTACGTTCACGGTTTAGCCAAAACCATTCGTAGCCCTCCATCATTTCAGTTAAATATTCGGTAGTATTCAAGCTATGTATTTTGACCTCACGCCAAGGCATAGTGATTGGTAGCTGCCGGATATTTATCTGTTGCATAGATAGAATACGTTGGTTTGGGACAGCCGTACTGCCATTTTGGCCTACGTCAAGGGTAGGTACGGGTGGGTTCAAATTAACCTGGATAATGATGGGAAGAACTTGACATATGACTTATGACATTTTGACCTCACGCCAAGGTCATAAGAGCATGGGGCAAAAATCCACATCGGGAGTTTCATAAGTACTGAAACTTGCTAGAGTTGCATACCATTTGGAGTGTGATGATTCTGGTAGGATTCCTTCAGTTTCGTCACGCAATGATATTTGGATCCCGATCCTACTGTGAGTATATGCTACTCCTCGGGAAATTTCTCACTTAACGATCAATGCTATAAACCAAGTAGGTGTCTAGAAAGGTGTTAGCGGGGCTACGCCCACAGGGAAAAGAGGTTATTTAATTAAGGAACTTCGCGAAAGCGTTGGAAAACCTCCCTCGAAGTACCGACACCAGCCTGGCCGAACGGTTAAGCAAGAATTGTACGGTGAGATTGATCCTGACTAATTCTTCCTTTTTGGTTTGAGGAGGGATTCGAGAGACAGTGGGAGCCATCCTGTTTAGATAAACTAAAAACCACTCTAAACTTGCAAGAGCATCATGCTGAGTGTTTCTTCTCTCTCTCCTAATTGCAGCGACCAATCGACATGACTGGACTTAAGTTACTTCTAGATAAAAACATACTGACAGGGCCAAACTACAAAGATTGGCTCAGGAATGTCAAGATGGAAATCACTTACGACAAGCTGGGGTATTTTCTTACCACCAAAGCTCCCCCTGTCCCAGGTCCCAAAACCAGCGTCGCGGATAAGGAAATCCGTAAGACCTGGGAACTAGACTGCGCGAAGGCCAAGTGCCTCGTGCTTGCCTCTATGGACAACGAACATCAGAGGAGGCACGAGAATATGGACCTCGAATCCATATTTCTTCATACAAAAGAACTGTATGGAGAGCAATCTCGTATCGCAAGATACGAAGTGTCGAAGAAGTTATTTTCGGCAAGATTGGCCGTCGGATCATCGGTAGCGGAACACGTGCTTAAGATGATTGGCTACATTGAGGAGCTCGCGGACCTTGGGACCACGTTGGAGAATGAGCTCTATACGGACTTGATTCTTCAGTCCCTTCCTTCCACTTACGCCCAGTTTATACTGAACTTCAACTTACAAGAAAAGGAAGTTGAACTTTCAGAACTCCTCAACATGTTGAGGAGCGCAGAGGGCACCCTACAGAAAGGTAGGGAAACATCCACTTTGTTTGTAGGAGGATCTTCTTCTTCTAGGTCCAAGGCGAAAGCCAAGGGAAAGAAGAAAAAAGCCCCCGCCAAATCAAGGGGCGGTGTTAGTAAAGTGGATACGAAGGGAAAGACAAAAGCAACTAAGAAAGTGGGGAAGCTTGTGGATAAGGAAGAATGCTTCTATTGTCATAAGAGTGGACACTGGAAGAAAGATTGCAGGGCTTGGAAGGCCAAAACACAGGATCTGAAGCAGGTTGCGGCTTCAACTTCAGGTGTGTATATTATTGAAAACTGCCTTTCAATAAACTCTACTTTCTGGATATTGGATACCGGATCAGGATCTCATATCTGTAATTCTTTGCAGGCGTTGAGAAACCGTAGGGTTTTGAAGGCAGGTGACATGACCCTCAAAGTTGCAAACGGAGCTAGCATGGATGCTAAGGCCGTGGGGGACTATCACCTGGGAATGTCAAATGGACATGTTTTGGTTTTGCGTAATTGCTATTTTGTACCCAACGCAACTTGTAATATCATTTCTGTATCTTTGGTTTCTAAAGAAGGTTATGAATTTGCGTTTGTAAGCAATGTTGTAAACATTCACCTTAATCAAGTTCTGATTGGGTCAGGTACATTGAGCAATGGTATATACGTATTAAACCAACCACAGATTTTCAATGTCTAGAATACACACAAAAGAAAGTCTCTAGAAATCAATCAGACTTTCTTATGGCATTGTAGACTGGGTCACATCAATGAGAGAAGGTTGACGAAGTTACATACAGAAGGATATTTGAATCCGTTCGAATATCAATCGTATGCCACTTGTCAATCCTGTCTCAAAGGAAAGATGACAAAGACTCCGTTCACTGGACACGGAGTAAGAGCGAGCGAGCTCTTGGGACTCGTACACAGCGACGTGTGCGGTCCAATGTCTACACATGCGCGAAGCAGTTTTTCTTACTTCATTACTTTTACGGATGATTTTTCAAGATTCGGACATGTCTTCTTAATGAAACATAAGTCCGAAGCCTTTGGAAAATTTCAGGAATATAAGAATGAGGTAGAAAAACAAACCGGCAAAAGTATCAAGATTCTAAGATCGGATCGAGGTGGTGAATACTTGAGTGCCGAGTTCCTGGACTATTTAAAAGAGAATGGAATTCTCTCTCAGCTTACTCCTCCATACACTCCGCAACATAACGGTGTATCGGAGAGACGGAACCGAACCCTATTGGATATGGTACGGTCCATGATGAGTAACGCTGAGTTACCGTGATCATTCTGGGGATATGCGCTAGAATCAGCCGCATACCTTTTAAACCGAGTTCCCACTAAGACTGTGCCTACCACACCATATGAGTTATGGAGTGGGAAGAAACCCTATCATCAATATCTGAAGATCTGGGGATGTCCAGCTTTTGTCAAAAAGCAGCATGGGGACAAACTCGAGGCACGCTCAGTACTGTGCAAGTTTGTGGGATACCCAAAGAACACCAGGGGGTATCTTTTCTACCACGCAGAGGAACAAAAAGTCCTTGTTTCTCATAATGCCCACTTTCTAGAACATCAGTTCTTGGAAAAGGAAATTAGTGGGAGCGCAGTAGAACTGGAAGAAATTCCAGAACCACAGACTATTACTGAAATCTTAGTAGAACCAGAGGGTTCAAAAGAACAGGACATTCCTACGCCGCTCTGCAGGAGTAGTAGGCAGTCTCATCCGCCCGAGAGATACTACGGTTTTCTCATAGACGGGGATAGAGAGGATTGCATCATAGATTATGATGAGCCTACTAGCTTCCAGCAGGCCGTTCAGAGCGTTGACTCGGTAAAATGGCTGGATGCAATGCGGACCGAAATGGAATCCATGTACACCAACAAAGTATGGACGTTGGACATTGCTCCAGACGGGGTAAAACCCGTAGGATGCAAGTGGATCTTCAAAAGGAAGATTGGTGTAGATGGACAGGTTGAGACCGATAAAGCTAGACTTGTTGCAAAGGGTTTTCGTCAAAGACCTGGTTTGGACTATGACGAAACCTTTTCTCCAGAAGCTATGTTAAAATCCATTCGGATCCTTCTTGCCATTGCTGCCTTCCACGATTATGAGATTTGGCAGATGGACGTAAAGACCGCTTTTCTAAATGGAAATTTAGAGGAGTGTGTCTATATGGACCAGCCAGAGGGTTTCATTCAGAGTGGGAGCAGCGGAAAGGTGTGCAAGTTGCTTAAGTCCATCTATGGACTAAAGCAGGCATCGCGGAGTTGGAACATCTGCTTTGATGAGACGGTCAAAGAATTTGGCTTTATCAAATATCCAGATGAACCATGCATCTATAGTAGATTTATAGCGAGAACTGTAGTATTCCTCGTTTTATACGTGGATGACATTCTCTTAATAGGAAATGACATTCCTATGCTACAATCTGTCAAGGGGTTCTTGTCACACAGGTTCTCCATGAAAAGACCTGGGTGATGCCTCATACATCCTGGGGATCCGGATCCATCGTGATAGATCCAAGAGGATATTAGGACTTTCGCAGTCCAGGTACATCGACACCATACTGAAAAGATTCAGTATGGAAGATTCCAAGCGCGGTAATCTACCGGCTTGTCACGAGATCACCCTCTCTAAAGAGATGTCTCCTAAGACTGATTTGGAGAGGGATCGCATATCTATTATACCCTACGCTTCTGCGGTAGGCTCTATAATGTATGCGATGTTGTGTACCAGACCGGATGTAGCTTATGCACTTAGTGTAGTAAGCCGGTATCAGTCAAACCCCGAGGAGAAACACTGGATAGCGGTAAAGAACATTCTCAAGTACCTGAGAAGGACTAAGGAGATGTTCTTGGTGTATGGCGGAAAAGACCTCCAGATCGAGGCCTTTGCTGACTCCAGCTTCTAGAGTGACAAGGATGATTCCAAGTCCATGTCGGGATTTGTCTTTACCCTCAATGGAGGGGCGGTGTGTTGGAAGAGTTCCAAACAGGAAACCGTTGCTGACTCGACTATGGAAGCGGAATACATAGCTGCATCTGATGCCGCAAAAGAAGCTGTCTGGATGAGGAAGTTCTTGAAAGAACTTCAGGTGGTTCCGTCCATTGTTGATCCAATACCTCTGTATTGCGACAACAACGGGGCTATAGCTTTAGCGAAGGAACCCAGGTCCCATCAGAGATCCAGACACATCTTGAGGCGGTATCACCTGATCAGGGAGATCGTGGATCGCCAGGAGATCGAGGTTCGGAGGGTTGATTCAGAAGATAACACTGCAGATCCATTCACCAAGGCCTTGCCCCAGACTCAGTTCGAGCAGCTGATCGAGATGATAGGTCTTCGATATGCCAGTACATGGCCTTAGTGCAAGTGGGAGATTGTTAGTGTATATGCCCTAGAGGCCATTACTGTATCATACTAGTTTGTATATTACTTAATGGAAGCTTGGGATATTCACCTTGTATATACAATCTTGCTCAAAATAGTAGTATGCTACTTGGTTTGTTTCTACTTCAATGTGTACATGTGTTTATTTTATTATATCACCTATACGCATTAGTAGAGCCCTTAGGATCTTTGCTTGATTACCAGCGTTGTGATGGAAGTCACACTAGTGGGGGCTGGGGAATCTATAAGCACATCCTTATGCAGGTCCCTAGTCACAGGACTATCGAGACAGGGCATCGATACTCCGGAGTAGACTAGCGCATGCGCTTCTCATCCCAGAGTGGGAGATGGTCTGTCCCACAGCCATCAGTACGTCGTACTGGAGATAGTATGCGGATGCTCGTTAGGTTACGAGTACACTGGACAGGACTCGTCGGGAACTGACCGGTTGGTATTATACCTATCGTCAGTTATCAGTTCCCAGGTGACATGAGTACAGCTTAGTCCGCTGACTTGACACTGTCACTTCGCCTCGAGTGTGTTCCCACTGTACTTAGATTACTACCTTACCACGGCTCAAAGGAGTCGTGCAAACAGGTAGTAGTTGGGTGCAGTCCCGAAGCACTTGGAGGCAGTGACGGTTAGACAGGATTCGTCTCTCCCGGTATTGGGGGTTGACATCGCGCTGTGTCTAGGAGAGCCATTACACGAGTAGTCCCTGGCCAGGGCAAGCGAGATATACTGGTAGGCTTCCAGTGTTATCTCAGGGTGTTTTGGGCTTCACTCTGGCACGACTTGTACCGCTATTAGGGGACTGACGTTTACCGCCCCCTAGGCCCGCCATGCGATGTATCAGACGAACAGACCAGACTGTACGGAGACTGTCACATTCAGGCTCAGTAGGAGTTCAGATGGGTTTCACCTCGTCAGTCTTCTTGTCGGCATCTACCTGGGGACCGTTACGCACAGCTAGTGCCGCTTGCGGTCTGTGGTTAAACCCACTGCCAGCGTAGTGTCGAGTCTTTAAAGTCCCACACAGAAAGCTATTCGCCTTTAGGCAAAAGAGTAGAGGTCGCATGGTTTTGCGACAGGTCGCATAGTTTTGCGACAGGGTTCGGTCACATCCGTGCACTTGTGCACGTACAGTGTCCGGACAGTTAACACTAGCGGGCTTTGGTTTAAGCCAGATCCTAGTGTACGTTTTGGGATTGGTTTTATCTCGTTTGTATTCGTGTTCCTCGAAACGCGGATGCGGGTGTGTATGCACAGTTGACAGAGAGACAGAGGCAGAGTATTCTCATTGGGGTTGTTGACTGTTGACAGTTGACTGTTGACCATTGACTTTGCTTAACCCTAATGAGAATAAGATATATGATTAACATTAATATTAATTAAGTATTATAGTGACATAGTTGTTGAGGGGTTGACTTTGTTGACTTGTTGACTTTATTGACCGGTTGACTAGGTTGGACTAGTTGACCATCATCATGACAATGGCTATCATTCCATGGCAAAGACTTTTGCTTGCTTGTTTATTTATGCAAAATGAGTGCATGAAATGATATAGCCATTTTGACTTAAACCATTTACACAATACTTGATTACTATTTTTGTTATGATGGCTTTTGGATTATGAGAGGTGAGAATGAGAAGAGTATGGTCTATTCTATCATTTGCTTTCTCTCTCTTGAGCTCTCTCATTCTCAAGCTCTCCCTCTTCCTCTTACTCTCTCTACCTCAAGGCAAACCATTCTCATGTGTTGAGACTCATTGCCTTAGAGATAAAAAGACACCAAAACATTCCTCTACTCATTCTAGTTCACAAGGCCTAGCAAACCAAGTGATCTAGTTTCTTCAAAGTTCGAAGAAGAAGCCAAAGGTAGAAGCTTTCGGGTGGATCCATCTTCGGCGCAAGGAGACGACGAGGTGAGGCCGATCCGTACACCGGGAGGATTCGAAGACGAAAGAGTTCAAGAAAGGTATAGCCCCCTAACCGAGTAGGTAAACTCTTGTTAGGTTGTTAGTTAGTAGTTTAACAAAGATCCGGTTTTGAGTCCATGTTACCGCCTCTAGAAAATTGTTTTTCATCAAATTCCGCATGCCCGAAAGTACCGGGAGAGGTAGCATGGACTTACAAATGGAATGGGTGAGAATAAGCATAAAGTGTGATGATGATGAGGAAGTATTGTCACACCCATTTCCTAATCATTCCATTCACAAAAAGTAAGTCATGATGCAAATGGAGTCAACCTCAATCTAGAACCATCATGAAGCAACTACTTACAAAAAACACCCTCCACTTTGCTAATTTGCACATTTGCAAATAAGCCCCTCCCATCAAAGGAATTTCAGCCGAGAAGGAACAAAGGAAAAATGGCCGAAACGGAATGCAAACTAGCAACTTCAAAAAGTGATCCGGTAATAAATTACTGGATAACCCGCGACTGTATATACATACCCGCATTTGTATTCCGACCGAATACAAATGCGATGAGACAAAATCTACACTGTACAATACTAGGATCCGGCTTAAACCAAAGCCCACTAATATTATCCGTCCGAACCATAACATGTGCACAAGTGCATGCGTACGTTCGAACCCTGCCATAAATCCATACGGCCTCTACAGCGTTTCGCCCGAAACTTGAGAAACTGTCTGTGGGGGACTCTAAACACTCGTCAATACTTTGGCTATGGATTTAACCACTAGCACGTCAGAGGTACTATCCGTACGTAACGGGCTACCATGTATTGACCAAAAGGGAAGTCGATGAGTGAACTCATCCTGACACCCTACTGAGCCTGTCAGTGACAATATCCGTATAGTCCGGTCCGTTCGTCTATTAGCATCGCATGTCGGGCCTAGGGGGTTGGTAAAAGTCAGACCCCCAAAAGCGGTACAAGTCATGTCGGAGTGTAGCCCAGAACACCCTGAGATATTACTGGAATACCTACCAGTAAATCTCCTGCCTTGGCCAAGGACTTCATGTAATGGCTTTCCTAGACACAGCGCGACCTCACCCCCAATACCGGGAGAGACGAACCCCTGCAGATCCGATCACTGCCTCCATGTGGCTCAGGACTGTACCCAACTAAAACCTGTTTGCACGACTCCTTTGAGCCGTGGTAGGGTAGTAATCAAAGTACAGTAGGAACTCACACGAGACAAATGACGATCTCAGGTCGATGAACTAACCTGTACACATGTCACCAGGGAACTGCTATCTGACGTCAGGTATAAAACCAACTAGCATGTTCCCGGCGAATCCTGTCCGGTGTACTCATAACCCAATAAGCACCTGTATACATCTTAGGTGAACCAACTGACACCAGTGGCTTGTGAGACCGGCCACCGCCCCTCGTCGGGGTCTCGACTGTATACACTAGTCTACTCTGGAGTATCGATGCCCTGTCTCGAAAACTCCCACAATTAGGGACCTTTTAAGGATGTGCTTATAGACTCCAGCTCCCACGTATATGATCGCCATCATATTGCTGGCCGTCAAGCAAGAATCCTAAGGGCTCTATCAACGCGCAATAGTAACCTGTAAGGTCACCTAAAGCAGTACACGATGATAAAGATAAACCAGATAGAATACTATCATTTTGAGTAAGACTGTCCTACCGGCATAGGTCCTCCCTCAATCATTGCAATCACGTGCCTGTGATCCAATAATTGACTCTGAGGACACTATATCCAACATATATCATGATTGGTTTCGTTTTGGGCTTTGACATTGATATCTTCGCCATGACTCCGATGATTGCGGGATGCTTGACGGAGTTTTGATTTAGTGTTATCTGCTCATTGTTCATGCGCATGCATTGCGCTATAATGCATTTTATGTATTGATGATTTCGGAGCCCCGACGACTTGGACTTTTTACTGAAATGTTTTAGTATTTGAGGGGTTTAAATTTAAATTCGGGGACCGAATTTCTTTAAGGGAGAACATTGTAACATTTCAGAAAAATAAAATATTATTTTTGGGAATTTTTATAATTAAATAATAATTATATTGAATATTTTAATAAGGCGGTAAAAAAATTAAATACCGATAAATTTTGGGAAAATTTGGAAAATTATGGAAATTACTGAAATGCGGGTGCTTTATATGATCTATGCAAATTATGAGTTTTTATGATTAATTATACACTATTTAGTGATAATCGCGATTAAATATCGCTAATCGGAAATTAAGCGCGTTTTGTGCACATGACATGCACCATATCATTTTTACACTTGTTACATTTTTCTATCGTGGCTTTTTCCTTATTTTTATCATGCATGGCTTTTTTTGAATGAAAAGAAAAGAGAAGAAGACAAAAACAAAAGAATAGGAAAATGTATCATGATGACAAGAGGGATGGGCATGAGAGAGAGGGTGAGGGGTCAAACCATAGTCATGGCTCATCTTATCACTTCATCGTCTTCATCTTTCTTCTTCTTCTTCCTCACCCAAGGCAGCACCTCATCTCCCCTCCTCTTCAACCCTCATAACATCATCAAAAATTCACCAAAAGCCCATCTCCATTTCACAAAAAGCATGCATAAGCTCAAGGGAAGCACATTGGACCAAGAAAAATCGAATTTTGAGGACTTTGGGCAACTCAAGAAAATTCTTGAGTTGCCAATTCGGGTAATTTCTACACCTTTAGAATAGTATTTAAATTCTTTAGGCATCCATATATGTTTAGTATCGATATCGAGTGGTTTTGTGAACCTAGAAATTTCTAGATGAGGGTTTTGAGAAATTTTGAATTGTGAAGTGTAATTGAGGTTAGTAGAGACCTTATGACCCCTGTAGGGATTGTATCATGGACTGAAACCATAGAATAAATCCCGGAATACGAACTTAGAAACCCCGACATCGGAAAACTGTAAAAATATGATGATAATTTGAAATCTGCTAGCAAACACTGAGATACATGCAGGCAATCTAGGACCCCCCACTGAAACCCTAGCCCCTGCTTCCCTAACTTGGCCGTAGAAATATTCCTTCTAGCCTCAATTTGCGGCCATACCTATTGCATTATGGTTCGTATTTGTTCTGTAGCTCCATCTCCAATAAACTAGACCCTTTACATATGCAAAATTGGCTAATTTCACCTAGGGCAAAATCTGGGACTAAATTCATGAGTTGCTGTTTTGATTCGGGGTTATATTTTTCGTATTTTGGATTCTGTATTTTAGTATTTGTGTTTTACCTCGATCACTTGACGTTTGTACGACGATATCGAGGGTTGTTTGGTGGTTTGAAAGGCGTAGTCCGTAGGTTCTAACCTATAGGCTTTTAGCATATCGTTTTGGTTTTGAATTGAGTTTTAATGCGGCACGATACGTTATGATGTGTAGGTACCCTCATGAGGACTTCGAGACGACAAGCAAGCGTGTGGCGACATCGGCATCGACGAGCGAAGATCAGGTGAGTAGATTTATATCTACGGGGGAAGTCGGGTGGATAGCGTATAGCACCCCCACGAAGTTGTGAGAAACGATGTGATGTGATATAGATATATTTTTGCATGTTAGTTTTTGATATGAACCTTAGCAAGAAAAGCTTTAGGAGATTAAGGGTTAGTGTTAGCGAGAATTGAAAAAAGGACTTTAGTCGATTTCTTAGTCACGAAACCCTAGAGTAAAGATTTGCATACACGCACATACACATACTCGCATACATTGACTTCCTTGTGTGTATTGGGGATACATATATATATATATATATATATATATATATATATATATATATATACGCTTGGATGATGAGGATGTTATATGATACTTAGGAATGAATCGATATGATCGGGCATGATGCCGTGAGATATTTAATATGTGACCGAGATATGTCATGATGTTATAGCGGATCGTAGGACGATGATACCATGTGGATGATGATATTTATATATGATATTTGACATATGATCGAGATATGAGATGATATATGTTATGATATTTATAATGGATCGCTTGGGCGATATATACTTCTATATGATAATATGTGTTGATGACATTGGATTGTATGGGACTTTAGATCAGTAGCCAGATCATGATATTGTTGATGATATTAGTAGTGTACTAGACTTAGATCAGTACCCCCCGCTCACGATATGTGATGATGTGGATACCAGATGAATAATGAGATAAATGTGATAATTGACCCGTACCCTAATTTGGGATGCCGTATGATGGATTTACCGTACAAGTTATTGATGATAGATCCGCACTCTTGACTCGAGAATGTCATATTAGATGGTGTATCGTGGGATACTATTGAGGCGGGATCACCGACTATTACATAGATATAGATATGTCGACTCAGATGTAGGTGGTTTCCTTACCCGTTCGATTACCCTGTTAGCTCGGACATGTAGTTTATTTGTAGATGTTAGACTAGATTCGATTCATACCTATTTCAAAACTAACGGATCATGTGTATTTTAAAGACAGGACAAGAGATTTTATGGATATTTCAAAGGACGTATCTTTTCAAAAAAAACACCGTAGCCCTTATTTTCAAAACCCCACGATTCGTATTATTTCAAATGGCAAAACAATATGACACACGTATAGCGATGTAGACTCCTTATTGTTACGTTATCATTCATGTTCCGTATATTATTATTGTATTTACTATTCATTGCCATTTATTATGTTGTTATCGTCTCATTGTATGTTTATTGTGTACTTAGTGATTATGAAACCATGCTGTCAGGACACCAGCACCATTACCGATGATGCGTATGCTCACATACACTTGCTTGCCGGCTCACACACATCATCATCGGTAATTGCCATGTCACGTACACTTTAGAACGTATTATTTTATTAATATAATCAGCTAAATGCTAGTTACCACATAATGTTGCGTGATTCTCTCATATGTCATCTTAGAGATTGCATTCTTTACATAGATACTTCATGCATTCATATATTCATTGGTTATGCAGTATTATGGAGATTTATTCCGGTTTTCATTATTATTGACATGGTGATTTGATGATTTTAGATCTTTCTTGAGATTTCTGGATTTTTATGGAAAACCGCAAGAATTTATAAACTTATTATCCTTTTAAAATGAAAGTTGCGGTTTTCTCGTGATGTATGTGTCGTCCACCATGAGTTTTCATGACTGTTGTTGGTTTTCGAGACCCGATTCGAGGAGTAGGATGAACCGTCTCGGGTACATGGTGGGCCCGGTAAGGTACCCCAGGGCAATAAGCTCGAGTTGTAGACGATGAGCCTGGCAGGGGAGTACTACCTACCGGTGATTTTACCTGGCGCGGCGGATATCCAGAGGATACCGTCCATGGTCGTGTGATTCGATGATATGGGCCGATCCGGACTGACGGAGCCCTAGATATTGAGATATTGGGATTTGAGACACTGAGATTTTGAGATTTGAGATATTGGGATACTGAGATATTGAGATACTGAGATTTATGTTTTGTGTCGATGCTTGACACTGATTTCTCTGTTGATTTCATAATGTATCCTGTTTCCATTCGTCATGCATTCATACATCATATATCGGATATGTTGCTATCTGAGGAATTGACACGAGCATATAGTATTGCACTTATATGTAGATGGATCAGGATATTTATTTGAGGATATTACTTGATATGACCTAGGTTGTATCATACATGCTATTTCTGCTCTGTGATGTTTTCTACTCACGAGTTGGCAACTCACCCCCGTTGTGCCACAGTTCCTTGTAGGTTTTGCCGTACAGGTTTCGTTGCGGCTTTGCTGGCACATTGTTCCTTCCGAGTGATTGCCTTGGTAGGTGGTTTCTTTTGCATCATGACCACCATTGTGTATTTGTTATTTCAGTTGTATCTAGTAAAACTCCATCAACCAGACTTGTATATTTGATAGACATAGAAGACCAGTGTATATTATTTCGACCTTAGAGACGCGCGTTATATTATTATGGTTTTCTTGATGATTTTGAGTTTCCTTTTGAGCTTTGATCCTCGCCCTTGGCGTTGTATATTATATTGCATTGTGTGGTTTTATCCGTCGATTGACGAAGAGCTAGCTCCCGCTTGGGGATGCCTTTATTCATTACATATGTTTTATCAGGTTTTGTACCCGTTTGGGGTCAGTATTTACAAAGGAAACTCTACCGAAATTTTCAGAAAAGACTAGAGATTTTAAAAATACATACTTCGGCTTATGTTGTTAAACTTCTTGCTTTAAATTGGTTTTCCTTCACTCTACTGCTTTACTTGGTTTTGATTTCTGGGTTTTGGCTTACTTAGATTACGTACGCCTCGAGACGTTTCGTAATTTAAGTGCCAGTCACGCTCGGTACTTTTCGGGTCGTGACAGTTTGGTATTGTTTAATTGTTTTAATTTAGTAGTATAAGAAATCTGGAAGCAAATATCAGTTTTGGGGTTAAGATTCTTAGAAACGACACGGATATATCGTACCATGAGTTCTGTCATGACCAGGGAAGGGTTAGATCAGATTAACTTAAGTTCTGTAACTCACTATATCATCACATAGCATGTTTAGTTTTGCAATATCACAAACTAGGTTTTTGTGTTATCTAGTTCGCTGTAAATAAATCTGGGACTAATAAGTAAAATCAATAGAAAAACTGGCAAGACCAAAAGTATAATGAGCCAATTAGAAGCCCTCACTTAAAACCTGAGCCCCAAACTCCCCACAAAATCCGGCGACCCACCCCAAAAATCCGGCGACGCCGGCCCCCTTGTACCCTTTTGTGTTGGTTTTTCTTCTATGGCCTATTTTCGGTATTTGATAAGTCTCTGTATTGTTTGGGTTGTTTAAATGCTTACACAATAAAATCTGGGAACGTTTTAGAAATGGTTTACCAAAATTCAGATATTTAAAATACGGAGTTTTCTTATTTTGATGTTTCAGCTGAACCGTTGACGTTTATACGTTAACGACAGAGTTTTGTCGTCGTGTTTGGGTTAAGTGTACTGTATGTTCTAACCTACGAGCGTTTAGCTTGTTGCTTTGGTTTTCGATATGATATTTATATCAATGCGATTTAAATTCGAATATAGGTACGATTCTAGGATTCCGAGATGGAATGGGCGATGTAGAAGCATGGATTCAGCGAGCTTCTAAGTTGGTGAGTAGATTTACATCTACTGGGGAAGTCGGGTGGATAGCGTATAGCACCTCTGCAACCTTATAAGTATTATTATGATATCTAGTTAGTCTAGTATTTATTCAAGATATTTATATAGTATCGCATCTAGTATGTCCTTCAATTTCATACAGTTTCATGCATAGTTATAGATGAGATACAGTGATACGATATGGATATGGTTTGGTGGGTTGTACGAGGGATCATGCCATACTTGTGATGATATAGATACAGTGATACGATGTGGATATGGTTTGATGGATTTGTACGAAGGATTATGCTAGACTTGAGATGATACAGATACAGTGATATGATGAAATGTTATACAAGATATTATATGATGAAATTTGTATGCCGAATAACGGCCAATTTATCCTTTGACTCGTAGAGTTAGGTTATATTCTGTTTTAGGATGTAATACTTGTGTGAGCTATATTCTTTCAAAAACTACGATTCGTTGTCTTTTAAATAAAAATATTAGGATGCGTGCCAGTTTCTAAAATGGATATCTATTTTAAATCTAGGGCAGCTTTCTTATTTCAAACTTAACGTTTCGATCATTTCTAAAGAAAATGGTATAGGTCATAACAAGTAATTACAATAAGTACGTTTAGATTACTTTACATGTTTGCATTATATTATCTATATTATATGTTCCTGCGTTACGCACACTCTGATAGAATACTGCACAAATACCAATGAGTACTATACTGCACAAACACGTGAATATATGTTACACTACACCTCATTGGTACTGCCATGTCACTGTAGAACTGTGTTGTTATATATGTATTAAAATAAATAGGTTGTTACACCATAGAACACTTGCACAAATACTAATGATTGCCATGTTGCACGAGCACAGACGCGTATGCTACACTACACATCATTAGTAGTGCCATGACACAGTAGAATTGAGATCATTACGCTTATCTGATATAATTACGTAGTCTTTTCTTATTCCGTTGTAAATTACGAATATTAGTACTATAGATTCTGTATTTGATTCTTATGGATTTTCTGGATATTTTACTCCTGATGATATATATCGGTGGTATGGGACACTGTTATATATGTAGATATATATAATATATCATCAATAACATCTATGCAAGTATTCTTATTCCTTACGTGATATTTTAATATGCTGAGTTAAACGTCCACCATGAGATTTGTATTTTCTGATTTCATTCCGAACCGAGTTGGGGGTCATACGGTTACGGATTTACAAGCTATCCAGACTGAGTCGGTGGGCATACAGTTGGATACGTGGTGGACCTGGTTCGGGGCCGAGGGGCAGGATAGCCGCAATTTAGGCGGGGAGCCTAACGAGGTTAACCGAAACCGGAGATAGAAATGAGCACGGCAGATATCCAGGGGATACTGACCGGGGTTCGATCAGGCACGGCAGATATCCAGGGGATACTGACCGGGGTTCGATCAGGCACGGCAGATATCCAGGGGATACTGATCGTAGCCAGGATATCGGTTGGTGATCATCTATTGAGGTGGTGTCGACGATATCTGTATTTACGTGTCGATGATGGACACGAGAGATTTCGGATTTCGATGTCGATGCTGGACATATAAATATATATATATATATTGATATGATCATTATCATGAGGTACATAGTTAGATATTATTTAGTGGATTCGACCAGGGCTGATCTGGAGGACAGTACCTGCATATATTTGTATAGACTTTCATATATAAAAAGGGATTCGAACACGAGCTATAGATTCATGATTTTGACTCATATGATATTGAGATATTATACTTGGGATTGCATGATAGTTAGTATTGCACATAAGCATATCATATAGTATATTGGTACAGATTATGATAGGACTATATATATGACCTAGGTATCGTCATGCATTTCGATTTCTACCTTTAGATGTACTTTTATTCACTGAGTTGGCAAATCGTCCCCGTTGTGCCACAATTTCTTGCAGGTCTTACCACTTGGATTATGTAACATTTCAGAAAACATAAAATATTACTTTTGGGAATTTAATATTAAAATAATATATTTCCCGAAAACTGCCGATTTGCAATATTGGGGTTTTCGAAAAAGGGTATAAATATATACCAATAATTATGAAATAAATAGAAATTAAAATGATTTATTCATTTAATAATATAATTAAAGGATTTGGCATTTTTAAAATTTATTTTATGCAGTTTCTATAAAAACCCGATTAATGCACTGCTAATCGCGATTAAGCCAAATCCGCGTTTTTACAGTTTCCATGGTTAGTGCACCATGACATGTTCATTTTGTTACATGTTTCATTTCATTTGGGCTTTATATTATGGTTTTTAGTGAGAAAAAGAGAGAGAAAAGGGGGTCATGATGAGTGAGGAGAGAGAAAGGGACATAATGATGGCTTGGAAAGAGAGAGTGTGTGTGAATTATAATGAGAGAGAGGGGGGCTGCTGCCCATTCTTCTTCCCCCATCTTTTTTTTTGAAATCCTTCATCTCTACAACTCCACAACCCTTCACAAAAATCCCTAGATCTATCTCCAACCATGCCCCAAAAGTCTACACACCCTTCACAAAAATTAATCCCCTCTTCAACCTCTACACGATGGACGGAGCAAAATGGGATTTTGACGATGTTGGGAAGTTAGTGATGCCTAGAGTGGACTATATGAGGTATAATTTCTTCCCTTTAGATTAGTTTTGTGAGATATCATGTTTAGATGTCGTTTTGTGAAGATTAGTGGACATTGGGAAACCCTAGTGAATGTTGAGTGTTGGTTTGAATTGGGTGATACCTAGTAGCTGTGAACCAAACTTAGGTGCTGTTTAGTGACCTGGACTAGACCCTAGAAACCCCAAAACACGGATTTAGAAACCCGACATCGGATAAATGTGTGATCTGTAAAGGTAATTAGGAATCTGCTATCACCCCGAGACCCCTAAAATAAAATTGAGCTGACAGTGAGTCGTGCAGGCACCTAAGAAGCTACCACCAAGACCCGAGCCCCTAATTCAAACCTACGGCCGCAGATTTAATCATTCTGGCCGCAATTTGCGGCCAGAGTAGAAAGGAATGGGTCCATTTTTGTTCCAGGGCTCATTTTGCACTAAATTAGACCCCTCCTATATGCAGTTTTGGCTAATTGTCATCTGGGGAAAATCTGGGAGCATTTTGGTGTGTTTTAGGCGATATTTTCCGTATTTTTAAATGCACTTTCTTGATATTTGGATTTGTATTTGGTTGTCGGGTGTTCGTACATCGACAACAGGGGTTGTTTGATTGATTTGCATGTTTAGGCCATAGGTTCTAACCTGTGAGCACACTGTGCGCTGTATCGGTTTTCTGCGTTGATTTTAATACGTATTGCGATTAGTTATTATTGTAGGTACCCTCGCATAGATTCCGAGGCGAAGAAGCGTGGCGTCATCGATTTCGGCGAGCGAAGACCAGGTGAGTAGATCTATATCTACCGGGGAAGTCGGGTGGATGGCGTATAGCACCCCCGCAAACTTCTGATGGAAAACAGATTTATAGAGTATGGTTAGGAAACCTAGATTAGGAAACTAGGGTTAGAATATAGATAGCTATGTAGTCACATTAGAAACTAGAGGTTAGTTAAGTGTGATATGCTACTACTACCCTAGGATGATGTTTAGCGATATTACCGCTTAGGGTTCTGTAGGACTAGATAGTCGATGTAGATGCGTCATCCGAACCATACCTTTTTCTAAACTAAAGAATCGTATGTATCTTTTAAATGTATAACTTGAGAGATGTTACGGATTTTCAAATGATATCTTTTCCTTAAAAGCACCGTAACCCCTGTTTCCAAAACTACGATTCACTTCTTTAAAAATCTGATTGTATGGTTCGAAAGTGTTTGTTAGTTTAGATACTTATACTTAGTAGAGATAGCATGTTTATGTAAATTCGACATGATATGAGACATAAATGAGATGAAAGAATACAAAACGAATTTGATGATATGATGAGATGATGATATGATGTGATGGTATACGGATGCGAGTCGATCGAGATGATTATACCCTGCCGGTCCCCTGATATGAGATCATTGCAGATGTGACCCGGGACATAGGTATATAGGGTTATATATATATATATATATATATATATATATTTATAGAATGTTGTGAATCATGGATGATAGGCCATATGTGATATTAGGCCGTACCCTCATTTGTCTTATAGGATGATAGGATCCCTATTAGCTTAATGCCGCCGCACGATGATATTCCGTGCGTGATGAGTTGACTTGATGATTGATCCTTACCCTTGACTAGAGGTTGCCGTACGATGGATTATACCGTACGCGGTGTTATTTGGGCTAGACGCCGATTGATAGATTCACCGACTCGGACATGTGATAGTTATGTATACCTTATAGCTGTTAGCTGATGATTTACTTGCTGCATTCATGATATTATTATTGCATCGCATATACCTGTGATAGTACACCTGCACCATTATCGATGATGCGTATGTTACACGTACACATATTTGCCGGCTCACACACTTCATCATCGATAATTGCCATGTCACTACACAGTAGATTTGTTGCATCATGACATATACATAGATACATTCATACTTGCGGATATACACATTCGTATATCCATATTGGTGTACATATACCTTGATACACCCATACTTGTGCACATACACATTGTATATTCATATTTGTGCACACATACATGGTACATCTATACTTGTGCATATTCATATTGTACCTATATAGATAACTGGTTTTATTAGGAAATTGGGAACTGCAAGTCATATTTTAAAAACTGGAATCATTTTAAAAGAGCGGTTTTCCCCTTAATGTGTCATATCACTATTCCATATTGCATGATACACGGATATGCTCGCATTTCTTTTTACATGTCGCATACATCATGCTTTATTATTGTACGCATTGAGATATGATGTTTTCATGAGATTTCTGGATTTGAGAACCGTGGATATTTCAAAAGAGATTATGTGTTGTTTTAAAAAAAACCCGGTTTCTCTTGATATGATATTTCAGTGCGTCCACCATGTGTTTTCTCGGTTCTGAGAGCGACATGTGAAACCCGATTCGAGGAGGCGGATGAGGCCGATTGCGGGTACATGGTGGGCCCGGTATGGTACCCCGGGGCGAGAACGGATCACTGTGTAGTAGACGGTGAGCCTGGCAGAGGGACTACTACCTACCGGTGATAGTATGTAGACTCGGCGGTTATCCGGAGGATACCGACCGGAGTAGCGAGATGGATATGAGGGCCGACCAGGGAGTGAGGCGCCTGAGGGCCGATCTGAGGATATGGCGCCTGAGTTATATGAGGATTTACGTGCCGATGCTGGGCACAGTTTTCATGATGTTTTCGAGTGTCGATGCTAGGCACTCAGGTTCCATGATTTAGATGTGTCGGGAGGGACACCGTTGATATATATATCCTCATACTTTCATGCACACTCTTTTATGATATGTACATGCATGATATTGTTGCGTGGACTAGATCCACATACATACATACATACATACATACACCGATTCTACTATCGGAGATTTTGCACATGCTTATAGATATTGATTTATGGGTGGACGAGATCCACATACCCGCATGCATTGATGATTTCTGTTGGATGTTATCCACATGCATATAGATATTGACTACCTTGTTGGCACATATACGACCCGGTCACCCTAGATATCATAGTATTACCTTTTGATATAGTTGACCTAGGAGTCGTTGTTTATTTGATTTCTACTTGTAGATATATTTCTATTCACGAGTTGGCAACTCACCCCCGTTGTGCCACAGTTCTTGCAGGTTGACCGCTTGGATCAGTAGCGGATTCGCTGGCACACAGCTTTATTTGGGTGTTTTGCATTGGTAGGTGGGACATTGTATCGTATCCACTCTTGTATTATATTTCATATTGTATCTAGTTAACTCTATCAATCAATCAAAAGTTGTATTTGTATAAGTGATGAGACTTAGTGAGACTTGTAGTTGCGAGATTTGAGCGATGGGTTTTATTTTCCCCTTTGGGGTTATATCTTGCTCTTTTCTTTATCTTTTTGTGGTGAACTTCGCCGTTGGGCGTCGTATACTCATTTATATTGCATTGCATGGTTGTGATCCGCCGTTTGGCGAAGAGCTAGCTCCCGTTTGGGGATGCCATTATTCTTGTTATGTTTTGCGGTTTTGGATCAAAATATACAAAGGAGGTGCTAACAAAATTTTTCAAAAGACGAAACATGTTTTTCAAACTAGAAAATTTCATTTGCATCATTCATGTTTCTTTCTATGCATTAAGCACACTTGATTTTATTATACCTTTATTTCAAAAACTCCACCTCCTTTATTTTCTTAAAAAGGTTTAGATTTCTGGGTTTCAGCTTACTTGAATTCCGTTACGCCTTTAGACGTGGCGTGATTCAAGTGCTGGTCACGAGCTAATATTTCGGGTCGTGACAAAGTTGGTATCAGAGCGCTAGGTTTAACCTTTGTTCGAGTCTATGTTTGACTATGCGGAGTCTAGAGCGGGTATGTATTTCGGAACCTAGGCTTGACCTTACGGAACTTAGACTTGAACGGGGGGGTATTAGACCCGAACTTTCGTTTCATAGGCTAACCCTGATTGATTGAGTAGGTAGCTTGAGTAGAGTAACGTACCGTACGTATGTTCCGTGGCATATTTACGATACGATACTCCACTTAAGAAACCTTAGGATATACATATTTTTGAGACCAGTGATTCTCTTCGTATCTATGATTATACATCCATTGGAGATCCTTGATTCTATTTGTTTCCATGATCATACTTTCATTGATGCTGTTCCTTCTTATGATCATGTATCCATACTGGATTTGTCGTTTCCTCTCATGCCGTTGATCTGCTTTATTCGATACTCGATTGAGGTTCCTGTCACCATAGTTGAGCGCAGTTTGAGCTGCTGCTAGCGATGCGGTCGGGCGAGCTCGTCTGGTATGAGGGCCGACCATTGTGTTTTCTGGTGACATGGGAACGTCCCGAGTTAGTATTTTGTTGTGACCTCTTGTCGAGGCGAGTGCTTGGTTTTACACCGGATGATCGGGCCATTGTTAGAGCTGCCAGTTGAGAGAGGGTTGTTGATGTAAAGCATACCTCATAGATTATGATGTCGCCTACCATGCAGACAGGTGACCCAGCTGTTGCCGAGATGATGGGATGTCGCTTCCAGAGCTTACGGGCTAAGACCGCCGGAGCTACCAAACAGAAATGCGACAGTTGATAGCTAGTCAACCCCGATTTGAGAGACGAGAGTGATTCGTCCGATTTATGCGCCGGAGCAGGCCCAGTTGAGTTGAAGATTTCCAGTGTGGAGAGCCTTACTCAGATCTAGAGCAGACCGATTTAGATACGACCGCCAATGTATCGCCTTTCCTGGAGAATTGAGGCACTGTTCAGCGTACAGACGAATGAGCCAGTTGTTGCTGCAAATGACGAAGTATCGCCCAGAGGTTGGAGCTACTGCAGCATAAGTATATACTTAGAGATATGATGGAAATTCGTTAGCCACCCAAGGGTGAAGGACTAGGACATGTGGTTCGTTCGCTACCCGATGCGAGGTCATCAGATAGATTGATTCCAGTTAGAGACGACTTCACGTAGATTCGTTGAGAGTCGATAGAGACGATCGAATGTCAGGAAACCATATTCCAAGTTTAATGTATTCGGAAAGACGTGCAAGCAATTCTATGGACCCTCTAGAAGAATGAAACCCTAACTCGACATAATGACCGTGTGAAAGCCTTTGAACCTTAGGGTTTACGGCAGTTCCACGGCGCCATTAGTGAGGCTTGGGTTTGCCCTTCTACGGCTGGATCATTGATGCTGTGGCATGTACTCGATACTATTAAACTATACCCAAGATGTTGATCTCTTGAGGGATTATGAGGTTTTGACATATCGATCGGATGGTTCGACGTCATTCGGATATCTTGTGATGGGATACATTGCTTGGGAGACTCCAGATATGAGCATAGCCGTTGGAGCGCAGTCCTTGCAGCCACGAGAAGACAAGTCCGAATCAGTCGACATTGGAGCCGAGTGAAGTAAAGAGTTCGCACGAGAATTCGATGAGATGACGTTCCACTCCGCTGATATCAGAGATATGATACGCGTGTAGAGGCGTAGTATATGGATATATCTTCCAGAAGGAGTCGCGAAGAGTATGCAGCCATTCTGGAATAAGAAACAGATATAGAAAAGATAATAACTTCCGGGCAATTCGGCAGAAATGAGATTTGAGAGAGACCTCGACAGGACCTTTCTGGAACACTATACGAGAAGACCTGGACCAGGAGTGGTCATTTTGCGCACACCCAAAAGGCCAGCATTCGGCATCGTCGACGAGATAGTTGACCAGGTTCGGATAGAAGACCTCACCCAGATGCGTTGTGAGTTGATCGAGGACGGACGAACATTGAGTATTCCTTCGATGGTTGGGACGAGTTTTCGAGGACGTGTTCGGCCAGATATCTTCTACCAAGTGATGAAGATACCGAGTTCGTGACTTCGAGTCCGTGTGAGAGACCTTGGGTTGGCCGTGGCCGAGAACAGTTGCAGTGCGCAGATAGCATGGCGTGACGTCATAGTGGACGATGATACAGGCGAATGGAACCAGAGGTTCGTGCGAGACGCTGACGAGCTATTGTTACTCCCCATTGAGATCAGAGACCTGATATGCTTACAGAGGCGTTTGGATACGGCCAGTTTCCGAGGAAATGTGTGCGGAACATGCAGATGTCCAGAAAACGAGAAAAGATTATATAGGAGTACCAGCCTCCGTACAGTTCGGCATAGGCGAGATCGGAAGAGACCCTGAGCAGGATTTCCTCCCGGGACACTGCTGCAATGAGATTTGCACCCAGGATCAGGTGTGTTACGTGCATTAAAAGGGCCAGAGGCCGACGCCAGTGACGTGCTGCTTTATGAGTGGTCATGATGATTGACCGAGAGATGACCAGAGAAGTTCCAGGACAGAATCGTCCCCGTTAGCACACCTGACAGGGCCGATGAGCCGATGGATTGCGAGATTGGTAAATCCACAGAGAAGATAAGGACCCAGAGACCGAGGATGCCAGACCGTGAACAGGAGGCAAGCGGATGTTCTTGTTCTGCCAGTTTCTAGGCGCACCGATTTATTTCTCAACATTGTAGGAGGTGTAACTCGATGTCCTTTGTTGCGATTTGCGTTTGTGATCTGAGTATCACGCTTATATCACTCGGATTTGAGTTTTGATGACGAGTTTCCTGATATTGATTTCGTGTACCATGGTTGCACCTACTGGGTATTTACATTTTGTGCATAGTTATTGCACTTGAGATATGTTTTTATACACCATGGTATTGGTTTTTGATTTATGCATATTTATCGCACTTGATATCGGTTTTGTGCCTTAGTAGCACATGTTTATGATTTCATGGATTTCATACGGCTGATTTGATTTTGTGCGTATGGCACGCACTTGATTTGATTTTTGCACTCGGTATAGCGTATATGTGCTTGTAGTGCATTGATATGCATTTTGTGCACGCAGTTGCACACGTTTACGATTTTATACACCTTGATGTACTCGGTGTTGCTGTTTATGCACTAGATTGCATTCTGCATTTGTTGCACCGGACGGGTATTTATGCGTTGTCGCACTGGATTTATACCCCGTACCTAGGTTGCACCCGATTTATATCCTTGAGCATTCGTTTTACCGGAATTGTATTTTCGTGCACGTTGGCACTTGCCGTTCATTTTCGTGCATGTTACTGCACTATATGCTTTTACGGACCCGACGCATTTTGGTTGGATTTTGCGCATATTAGGCGCTCGATTTTGGATTTTTTGTCCATCGGATGCATTTGAGTGGGATTTTACTCGTGCATGAGGGATGCTCTTGATTTGGATTTTCTTCCGTGCATATTGGATGCGATTTCATTCGTGTGGGACATATGCACTTGAGTTGGATTTTCGCGTATGTTGGGCGCATGATATGAGATGTGATTCTATGCACACCGGATGCATGGCATTGAGATTTTAGTGCACTTTAGATGCACTTGATGTTGTTATCGTGCACACCCGTTGCACTGGACAGATGTTTTTGTGCACACCCGCTGCACTTAGTTTTGCTTGTGTGTATTATAGCACCTGTATTTGGATTCGATTCCCATGCGCACCAGACGCATGTGATTTTTGGATACGCCCTTTTGAGGCTGATTTTGCTTTTGAGCACTTTGTTTTCATGTTGGGCACTATATTGTGTAGTAGCCATATGGGACTGATCTGAGGAAAGTACCTGAGTACTTTGCATGCATTAAAGGATGACCAAAAGGTTTTCAGGAGGAGCTATAGTCTCGCTATTTCCTACGTGTACGTGAGCGACACGAACGTTTATAAAGGAAAACCTTTTGGGATATTTTGAAAACGACGGAACGTGTATTTAAGAAAACATATATGGACATATATTATTATTTTAAAATGAGCGTCCGTCAGCTATGCCGGGAGTTACGCATTTCCGCGGCGATTTAGAAAAGATTTTGCATGTATTTTATTCAGATTTTGGAGTTTTCAAGGATGCGTACTATACACGTATTATAGTATTTGACTAGTGTATATTGAATTTTGGTATTGGATTTCGGGATCCGTTTCTCTATTGTAACTCCGAGGATATGCATGAAAATCCGATGATTTGCGTGACGCTTGATGGAGCTTGATTTTGAGTTTTGTACTCGTTTTTATCCGCACTTGACGCGCTGTGATATTTCTGCGATTTCCATGAATTCGGAGCCCCGTTGTTTTGAGCTGATTATTGAAATGTTTTAGATTTTGGGGGTTTAAATTTAAATTCGGGGACCGAATTTATTTAAGAGGGGAAGATTGTAACATTTCAGAAAACATAAAATATTATTTTTGGGAATTTAATATTAAAATAATATATTTCCCGAAAACTGCCGATTTGTGATATTGGGGTTTTCGAAAAAGGGTATAAATATATACCAATAATTATGAAATAAATAGAAATTAAAATGATTTATTCATTTAATAATATAATTAAAGGATTTGGCATTTTTAAAATTTATTTTATGCAGTTTCGATAAAAACCCGATTAGTGCACTGCTAATCGCGATTAAGCCAAATCCGCGTTTTTACAGTTTCCATGGTTAGTGCACCATGACATGTTCATTTTGTTACATGTCTCATTTCATTTGGACTTTATATTATGGTTTTTGGTGAGAAAAAGAGAGAGAAAAGGGGGTCATGATGAGTGAGGAGAGAGAAAGGGACATAATGATGGCTTGGAAAGAGAGAGAGTGTGTGAATTATAATGAGAGGGGGGGCTGCCCATTCTTCTTCCCCCATCTTTTTTTTTTGAAATCCTTCATCTCTACAACTCCACAACCCTTCATAAAAATCCCTAGATCTATCTCCAACCATGCCCCAAAACTCTACACACCCTTCACAAAAATTAATCCCCTCTTCAACCTCTACACGATGGACCGAGCAAAATGGGATTTTGACGACGTTGGGAAGTTAGTGATGCCTAGAGTGGACTATATGAGGTATAATTTCTTCCCTTTAGATTAGTTTTGTGAGATATAATGTTTAGATGTCGTTTTGTGAATATTAGTGTACATTGGGAAACCCTTGTGAATGTTGAGTGTTGGTTTGAATTGGGTGATACCTAGTAGCTGTGAACCAAACTTAGGTGCTGTTTAGTGACCTGGACTAGACCCTAGAAACTCCAAAACACGGATTTAGAAACCCGACATCGGATAAATGTGTGATCTGTGAAGATAATTAGGAATCTGCTATCACCCCGAGACCCCTAAAATAAAATTGAGCTAACAGTGAGTCGTGCAGGCACCTAGGAAGCTACCACCAAGACCCGAGCCCCTAATTCAAACCTACAGCCGCAGATTTAATCATTCTGGCCGCAATTTGCGGCCAGAGTAGAAAGGAATGGGTCCATTTTTGTTCCAGGGCTCATTTTGCACTAAATTAGACCCCTCCTATATGCAGTTTTTGCTAATTGTCATCTGGGGAAAATCTGGGAGCATTTTGGTGTGTTTTAGGCGATATTTTCCGTATTTTTAAATGCACTTTCTTGATATTTGGATTTGTATTTGGTTGTCGGGTGTTCGTACATCGACAACAGGGGTTGTTTGATTGATTTGCACGTTTAGGCCATAGGTTCTAACCTGTGAGCACACTGTGCGCTGTATCGGTTTTCTGCGTCGATTTTAATACGTATTGCGATTGGTTATTATTGTAGGCACCCTCGCATGGATTCCGAGGTGAAGAAGCGTGGCGTCATCGATTTCGGCGAGCGAAGACCAGGTGAGTAGATCTATATCTACCGGGGAAGTCGGATGGATGGCGTATAGCACCTCTGCAAACTTCTGATGGAAAACCGATTTATAGAGTATGGTTAGGAAACCTAGATTAGGAAACTAGGGTTAGAATATAGATAGCTATGTAGTCACATTAGAAACTAGAGGTTAGTTAAGTGTGATAT
The DNA here is from genome assembly GCA_030015575.1 of Agapanthus africanus. Classification (NCBI taxonomy): domain Eukaryota; kingdom Viridiplantae; phylum Streptophyta; class Magnoliopsida; order Asparagales; family Amaryllidaceae; genus Agapanthus; species Agapanthus africanus. The sequence goes on from CM057344.1 coordinate 441,864,767, forward strand.
GCTACTACTACCCTAGGATGATGTTTAGCGATATTACCGCTTAGGGTTCTGTAGGACTAGATAGTCGATGTAGATGCGTCATCCGAACCATACCTTTTTCTAAACTAAAGAATCGTATGTATCTTTTAAATGTATAACTTGAGAGATGTTACGGATTTTCAAATGATATCTTTTCCTTAAAAGCACCGTAACCCCTGTTTCCAAAACTACGATTCACTTCTTTAAAAATCTGATTGTATGGTTCGAAAGTGTTTGTTAGTTTAGATACTTATACTTAGTAGAAATAGCATGTTTATGTAAATTCGACATGATATGAAACATAAATGCGATGAAAGAATACAAGACGAATTTGATGATATGATGAGATGATGATATGATGTGATGGTATACGGATGCGAGTCGATCGAGATGATTATACCCTGCCGGTCCCCTGATATGAGATCATTGCAGATGTGACCCGGGACATAGGTATATAGGGTTATATATATATATATTTATAGAATATTGTGAATCATGGATGATAGGCCATATGTGATATTAGGTCGTACCCTCATTTGTCTTATAGGATAATAGGATCCCTATTAGCTTAATGCCGCCGCACGATGATATTCCGTGCGTGATGAGTTGACTTGATGATTGATCCTTACCCTTGGCTAGAGGTTGCCGTACGATGGATTATACCGTACGCAGTGTTATTTGGGCTAGACGCCGATTGATAGATTCACCGACTCGGACATGTGATAGTTATGTATACCTTATAGCTGTTAGCTGAAGATTTACTTGCTGCATTCATGATATTATTATTGCATCGCATATACCTGTAATAGTACACCTGCACCATTATCGATGATGTGTATGTTACACGTACACATATTTGCCGGCTCACACACTTCATCATCGATAATTGCCATGTCACTACACAGTAGAGTTGTTGCATCATGACATATACATAGATACATTCATACTTGCGGATATACACATTCGTATATCCATATTGGTGTACATATACCTTGATACACCCATACTTGTGCACATACACATTGTATATTCATATTTGTGCACACATACATGGTACATCTATACTTGTGCATATTCATATTGTACCTATATAGATAACTGGTTTTATTAGGAAATTGGGAACCACAAGTCATATTTTAAAAACTGGAATCATTTTAAAAGAGCGGTTTTCCCCTTAATGTGTCATATCACTATTCCATATTGCATGATACACGGATATGCTCGCATTTCTTTTTACATGTCGCATACATCATGCTCTATTATTGTACGCATTGAGATATGATGTTTTCATGAGATTTCTGGATTTGAGAACCGTGGATATTTCAAAAGAGATTATGTGTTGTTTTAAAAAAAACCGGTTTCTCTTGATATGATATTTCAGTGCGTCCACCATGTGTTTTCTCGGTTCTGAGAGCGACATGTGAAACCCGATTCGAGGAGGCGGATGAGGCCGATTGCGGGTACATGGTGGGCCCGGTATAGTACCCCGGGGCGAGAACAGATCGCTGTGTAGTAGACGGTGAGCCTGGCAGAGGGACTACTACCTACCGGTGATAGTATGTAGACTCGGCGGTTATCCGGAGGATACCGACCGGAGTAGCGAGATGGATATGAGGGCTGACCAGGGAGTGCGGCGCCTGAGGGCCGATCTGAGGATACGGCGCCTGAGTTATATGAGGATTTACGTGCCGATGCTGGGCACGGTTTTCATGATGTTTTCGAGTGTCGATGCTAGGCACTCAGGTTCCATGATTTAGATGTGTCGGGAGGGACACCGTTGATATATATATCCTCATACTTTCATGCACACTCTTTTATGATATGTACATGCATGATATTGTTGCGTCAGTGGTTGACGCGTGGACTAGATCCACATACATACATACATACATACATACACCGATTCTACTATCGGAGATTTTGCACATGCTTATAGATATTGATTTATGGGTGAACGAGATCCACATACCCGCATGCATTGATGATTTCTGTTGGATGTTATCCACATGCATATAGATATTGACTACCTTGTTGGCACATATATGACCCGGTCACCCTAGATATCATAGTATTACCTTTTGATATAGTTGACCTAGGAGTCGTTGTTTATTTGATTTCTACTTGTAGATATATTTCTATTCATGAGTTGGCAACTCACCCCGTTGTGCCACAGTTCTTGCAGGTTGACCGCTTGGATCAGTAGCGGATTCGCTGGCACACAGCTTTATTTGGGTGTTTTGCATTGGTAGGTAGGACATTGTATCGTACCCACTCTTGTATTATATTTCATATTGTATCTAGTTAACTCCATCAATCAATCAAAAGTTGTATTTGTATAAGTGATGAGACTTAGTGAGACTTGTAGTTGCGAGATTTGAGCGATGGGTTTTATTTTCCCCTTTGGGGTTATATCTCGCTCTTTTCTTTATCTTTTTGTGGTGAACTTCGCCGTTGGTCGTCGTATACTCATTTATATTGCATTGCATGGTTGTGATCCACCGTTTGGCGAAGAGCTAGCTCCCGCTTGGGGATGCCATTATTCTTGTTATGTTTTGCGGTTTTGGATCAAAATATACAGAGGAGGTGCTGCCAAAATTTTTCAAAAGACGAAACATGTTTTTCAAACTAGAAAATTTCATTTGCATCATTCATGTTTCTTTCTATGCATTAAGCATACTTGATTTTATTATACCTTTATTTCAAAAACTCCACCTCCTTTATTTTCTTAAAAAGGTTTAGATTTCTGGGTTTCAGCTTACTTGAATTCCGTTACGCCTTTAGACGTGGCGTGATTCAAGTGCTGGTCACGAGCTAATATTTCGGGTCGTGACAGATTATCAGTGGCTTGGGCACACATTCTTTTCGGGGATTGATTGGTAAGTGGGTTATTATTGTATCTTACTCACTCTTTCTTATTCATATATTCTTGTATCTAGTGGAAACTCCATCAACTTAGAAGTGGTATATTGTGGACTTCGAAGCAAGACTTGGAGTTTAAGAGTGGTGATGTCGTACTCTTTGGAGTCGATTTCTGATTTAGATTGTTTGTTGCTCCATCGTTTGGACGTGGAGACTAGCTTCCGTTGGAATGCTATTTTATTATATTGTATCGAGTTTTTATAAAAATGTAAGGAGGTGATGTCAAGTTTCAAAACGTCATAAATGCTTTTCAATATACTTAGTTAAATTTAGATGTTATTTTAAATTGATTTTATCGGATGATTATTTAAACCTCACCTCCAATATTTTCAAAAAAGGGTTTAGATTCCGGGTTTCGGCTTACTTGTATTGCATCGACGTCTTTAGATGTCACGTGATTTAAGTGCCGGTCACGTGCCACATTTGGGTCGTGACAAAGTTGGTATCAGAGCGTTTGGTTTAACCTTTGTTCGGGTCTAGGTTGACTATATGGAGTCTGGGCATATATTTTGTTACCTGGGCTTGACCTTATAGGACTTAGACTTGACTTTGGGGGTCTTATACCCGAACTTTTGTTATATAGGATGACCTTTGTTGACGGAGTATGTACTAAGTAGAGTGACGTACCGTACATATGTTCCGCGGCATATTTACGATATGACACTCCGCCTAAGATATCTTAGGATTTATATCTTGAGATCTTCCTTCTATTCCTTCCATTGATCTATCTTCGTCAATGCACGTTGATTGTTCCGGTCACCATGTCTATGGGCGCCAGGAGGGTTGCAGTTAGAGATATGGTCAGAGCAGACTTGTCTGGGACAAGGACTGACCGGGGTGACATTCCGATGATATAGAGACACGTCGTTTATTGATATTAATCGAGTCTAATATTAAAGCGAGTTTCTTCGGGATTCGACCAGATGGTAGAGTCATTGATGAAGATTGGCCGGACTTGAGGCATGATGTTTTCTCCTCCTCAAAGATCGTAGTGTCGCGTACTGTTCAGACAGCGGTACCAATCACTGCTGAAGTTATTGAGATGTTACTTCCAGAGTTCATGAAGTTAAAATTTGACGATGTTTACAAGTGTAAATAGATCAGAAGGAATCGTAGCTGATCAGATGTGGGGTGGTTAAGACTTTTAATCCATGGTGGAGCTTCAATACGAGATCGGTGAAGTTGAAGTACTTCTTCCAATGAAGCTTGTTCAGACCAGATGCAAGTAGTTCAAGAAGGAGATCGTACAGTAAGTTTTCCTCCGACGAATTTGGGACGAGTCTTCGAAGGTGAGATTAGCTAGATTCTTCTACAGAGTATCAGAGAGATGACGGATTCGTGTTTCCGAGTTTGAAAGACTCCGAGTGGATCATAACTAAGTATGACTTGCAAATTCGTGTGACTATACAGATACGCTCCTTAAGTGATTGATATAGGGAATTTATGGGACAGGAGAATGGTGCAAAGTTTAGAGGGTAATTGTTCTTCACAGTTGATACCGAAGATTTGATGACGCATACCACTACACTTTCAGGAGGAAATCAAAAAGGAATGACAATGCTTATTAAAGAGAAAATAGGTTAAGAAATGAGTGCTAGTTCCGAGCAGGCTGGATAAATGTTTTTAGCAGAAGACTTGATGGATTCTCTTCCAGGAGTTTATAATAAATAAGATTGGACTAGGATTAGTTGTTATCATACAAACAGAGGACGGAGATTTCCATTATCAACATGTACGTCACAAAGAACTGGACTACTGGTCAAGAAGGTGTGAAGGGATGTATCCGCAAAAAGATGAATGGTGTTGTTGCTTCTCACCGGATGATCGCATAAAGAAGCCAGCGTATTAGAGATCCGTAAGGAGAACCAAAATTCAGAGACAAAGGACGTCAGAACGTGGCAAACGGCAAGTAGTAATTCTTGCTATGCCAATTCCGGTGGTATAAACACCTTCCGACATTGAAGAGAATATGCTTCGATATCCTTTGAGTTCGATTTACGTTTTTATAATCTAAAATATTCATTTTCAAATGTTGGAGAAAGGACAATTCGAAGTTCGTGATTTTGATATATGTATTTTGAGGAATTGAGGATCAATTTATGTTTTGTGTACACCAGATGCACTTGATAAGATTTCTATATACAGTAATTTCGCTTTGATTTATGTTTTGTGCACACCAGGTGCACTTGTTGAGATTTCGTGTAAGGTGACTGCACTCGATTAGAGTGTTATTTACACCGGATGCACTACACTGTTGATTTCGTGCACACTAGTTGCCGTTTTGATTTTTTGCACTCTGATACATTTGATTTTAGTTTTTTGCACCCCAATGCACATGATACTATTTTGTACACTTTTGTTCCATGCACAGTAGATGCAGTGGATATCATTTCGTGCACGCATGTTGCACTTAGCGCCGTTTTGTTTTCAAGCACACCGTAAAGTGTGGTTTGCGATTTGCATGCAAACCCATTAAGGGTTGATTTTGTTTTAATGATTTGCACTGGGTAAGATATGCGATAGATTTGATTTTCTGCTTGGTCGTATGCATTGATATTGCATTACGATTATGGCATTGGTTGTGTATTTAGGATACACAACAATTTTCTTATTTGACACAATTTGCATCATAACTGAAATAATTCTCCTAGCAACCGCTAGAATTATAGTTATAAGAGATTATCTTTTGAGTTTTCATGCACACTGTTGCGTTGTGATGCGTTTTAGCTCGTATGGGATTTTGGAGTCTTGTTATATAGAGCAAATTTCATGTTTTAAAGTTGGACCCAGGAAATTGTTTTGAGATAAGTTGATTGAGTTAAGAAAATGTTTTAAGAAAGGGGTTTAATTTAAATTCGGAGACCGAATTTTCTTAAGGGGGGAATATTGTAACAATTTGAAAATTTTAGAAAATAAATAAATTTAATTAATTAAATAATAAAATGTTAATTTAAAAAGTTTTTAAAACCAAATAGGACATTTTCATAAGTAGTATATGAAACAAATAAAAATTTAAATTTAGTTTATAAATTAGTAAATTTTAAGGGTTTTAGTGAATAATTTAGCTTCATTTTAAGAAAAAGGGTGTTTATATTATAATATAGATGATGAGGGGTTTTGGTGAAAAGATTAGGTAATTGTGGAAATATGAAATTGATGAAGGTTTATGTGTAAAAAGGGGTAGGACTTGGTTAAGGTTAACTTGAACCCTTGGTGTATCATATCATCATGAAGACACATCCTTCTTGCATGGAAATACCACCCCTTTCATGCTCACGCCTCCTCCTTCCTCTCATGCCACCTCCACCTCTTAACATGCACCCAATGCTTGCTCTACATGCCTCCTCACCTATTTACCTATGATACTCAGAAATTCTTTAGAAATCTTAACTGAAATAATACATTCTTCAGCCCCAAAACCAAAAATATTCTAAGTGTTCCTACTAAGAGAAAGAGAGTAATGAATTCCTTCTTCAAGTGTGCAATTCTCCAAACTTATGATACTACAAACCATAGATGTTTATACATACTATCCTTGAGTTGGTATTCTCTTGTGAATTATTCAATAGGTATAAGTTCACCCCTACAGTTCTTAGTTCAATACTGTTTTTGAGTGATATCGGTATATATCGTATTTTGATAGATTAGGCTCTGTTTATGAATCTGCTATAGTTTAGATGATAACTAAGGTAATCAAACAATTACATCATCTTATAAACTAGACTTAGAATAAGCCATAAGAATACGAACCCAAGTGATCGGATTTTGGCCGGCGACACGAAGGAAATTTCCGATCTTGCCGGAATTCTGGTGGAATTGGACATTGTGGTTTTTAGGGTAGTTCTATATAGATATATAAGTGTGTTTGGTAATGTTTAATTGTTATAGTTTAGTAATATAAGAAATCTGGAAGCAAATATCATTTTTAGGGTTAAGATTCTTAGATACGACACTGATATATCGTACCATGGGTTCTGTCATGACTAGGGAAGGGTTAGATCAGATTAACTTAAGTTCTATAACTCACTATATCATCATATAGCGTGTTTAGTTGTGCAGTATCACAAACTAGGTTTTTGTGTTATCTAGTTCGTTGTAAATAAATCTGGAACTAATAATAAAAATCAATAGAAAAACTGGCAAGACCAAAAATATAATGAGCCAATTAGAAGCCCTCACTTAAAACCAGAGCCCCAAACTCCCCATAAAATCCGGCGGCCCACCTTAAAAATCCGGCGACGCCGGCCCCCTTGTACCCTTTTGTGTTGGTTTTTCTTCTGTAGCCTATTTTGGGTATTTGATAAGTCTCTGTATTGTTTGGGTTGTTTAAATGTTTACACAATAAAATCTGGGAATGTTTTAGAAATGGTTTATCAAAATTCAGATATTTACAATACGAAGTTTTCTTATTTTGAAGTTTCAGCTGAACCGTTGATGTTTATACGTTAACGACAGAGCTTTGTCGTCGTGTTCGGGTTAAGTGTACTGTAGGTTCTAACTTATGGACGTTTAGCTTATTGCTTTGGTTTTCGATATGATATTTATATCAATGCGATTAAAATACGAATATAGGTACGATTCGAGGATTCCGAGACGGAGTGGGCAATGTAGCAGCATGGATTCAGCGAACTTCTAAGTTGGTGAGTAGATTTACATCTACCGGAGAGGTCGGGTGGATGGCGTATAGCACCCCTGCAACCTTATAAGTATTTGTAACACCTTAGAATGTGTTTTGTAGCTAATTATATTTTAATGTATGGATTTTAATAAAAAAAGTTTACCAAATTGGTTTTTAAATATTTTATCCTATTTATTAAGTCTTTTATTAGAATTTTCATAGGCACACACACACTCGTGCATGATAACTAGGGTTGTATTTTGGGGTTTAACCATTTCTATAATCTAGTTTTAATATTGTTTAAGTGTTATGGTTTTATTATTCATGGTTGTTTTAAAATGAAAATGAATTTGAAAAAGGTTTTAATATTTGTTTGAATTGTTGACTTTGGAAGAGAGAGAGAGAGGGAAAGCATAGGGCAACATGGCTCAAGCCATGCTCATTTATTGAGGAAAGAGAAAGAGAATGGGAGGGGTTTTGATTTTTCCACTCATTTATCACTTCTCACTCTCATATCACTCATTCTCTCACTCTCACTTGCACACACACACACTCAGCAGAGCAAGGCTGCAGCAGCAGCAGCTCCAACACCAGCATTCATCAGCAACAGCATCATTATCATCATCATTAGCAGCAGCAGCAGCAGGCAGCAGCAGCAGTTGCAGTAGCTCCAGCAACCTACAGCAGCTCTTCTCCACTTCTTCACCTGCTCTCTAGGGTTCTTTAGGGTATATTTCTGAACCCTTTCCCTAGTTTGCTTAGCTTGTGTGTTAATTAGCTTCGATTAGTGTTAAATAGCTAGTGTAGTGCTAGATTATGGTGTTTTGTATGGAAGTTTGGTTATTTGATGATTGAGTTGGTAAACCCTACTTATTTAAGTGTTGTTTGGGTCACTTGAACTGAGTTTAACCCAGATTTCACTAAAATACCATAGGGTTTACTTTTAGTGCGATTTAGCATTTTTAAAGCGATTTATTAGCAATCTGAGATCTGCTATTGACCCGGACCTTTCAGGATAAATTTGAGAATACTGGATCATGCTCACTAGGTTTAGAAAACACCACCAGAACACGAGCCCCTCATTCAAAATCCTAGCCGCAGATTTAATCATTTTGGCCGCAAATTACGGCCAGGGTAGGGTGTTGGGTCTTGAGGTTTTGGGTAGGGTTGTCTGCAGTGTATTGTAGTGTTTTGGCATGTCTAGTTTTGTAAAATTTGACCTGTAGGAAAATCTGGGACTATATATCGTATTTGGTGTTCGTTGTGTTTGCGCGATACGCGCGATACGTGAGAGGGTTCTGTGATTCAGCGTATCGCGGCGTGTCGCGATGGTTTTAAACGCGTATACACACGTTTTAGCGTATCGTGCACACGCGCGTTTAGTTCGCGACGCGAGTTTCTCGTTTTGGGTTCGATATCGCATTTTGCGGATTATTTGACTTATATATGATTTCCATGTTTTATTTGCAGATTTGCAGGCAGGGACTACTGACACTGCTACCGAGGGAGACGTGTGGTAGGATTCACCTAGCGTGGAGTGTAGGTGAGTAGATTTAACATCTACAGGGGAATCGCCCGCATGGCGTTATGCGTCTGGGCTAGGATTCTAATACTTGTCGCATATTCTACGTCATTGTTAGAATTGCGCATTTACTGTATTTCCTTGATATAGTTGTACTGTGACTAGCAGCCGTAGGACACTGCACATATTATTGACGGTTCATGTTGCACAAGCACGGATTGTATGCTACACACACACCGTCAATAATTGCCATGTCACACACAACCCTTTATAGGTACATATACACCTTACGATACAGCTACAGGTATACCTTGCACACATTTTACTTATACCGGGGGGATATCCTACATATTTTACTTATACCCAGGGGGGTATACGACATCAGTTCTTATAGGTAGATACCTATACATTGCGACACATGTATGTTACACACATATTCAGTTGCAGTCACATATTTACCTTTACTGATGTTACTTAGCTGTACCTTATTGGTTTCGCATACATCTGGTTTCAGCTATATATTCTCATTTATATGCTCGCATTTCAGATATATCGTATATGTTTATTCCTGGATTGCGCATTATTATTTGGATTTTACATGATGTTTTCTGGATTTGGGAACCGCGGGAGTTCATGAAATTATGCATACATTGAAAAACCCGGTTTTCTTGATATGATATTTGCGCATCCACCATTAGTTTTATCGGTGCTGATTATATATACCCCTACGAGGAGGCGTCGAGGCCGTAGAGGGTACATGGTGGGGCCCGGAGGTACCCCGGGGCAAGAAAGGGATGTCGATGTGCTATGAGCCGATGAGCCCGGCAGGGGAACCATACCATTCGGTGACAGTACTAATGACTCGGCGGGGGTCATGGAGACACCGTTGGGAGTCATGCACGTATGCATACGTCGAAAGGCGAGGGTCAGAGCTAGGCACTCGTGCTTTCGGGACAGCGTATGATACGTACCTATCAGGATTTCTGTGTCGATGCTTGGCACATTGTTTTAATGATATTTCTTTTAATACCTTTGTATATATAACAGGGGATTAGCCGTTGTTATATATACCCTTACACCAATATTAGTAGAATGGGACGCTAATATATGTGTATTGCCCCCATCATATTTATTTCTGCAAATATATATATACCTTTAGGATGTTAGAAACTTACTTGAGATTCGACTTGGGATATAGGTGATTCATTGAGATTGGATATTGGATATGAAAGAGATTGTTGATTTGTACATTCGAGATATAGGAGAGCTATTCGATATTGTACATTGAGGTGATGTGAGACCTATATGATGTGAGAGCCCAGTTTGGGGGCTGATTTGAGGAATTATGGATTTGAGTGTCTTGATGGATTGTGATCCTGCCACGATGTCAGGTTTCTGTGGAAATGACATATTCCACCCCATACCTCACACTTATCTACTTTATGCACAGTTTCATATATTGGTAGTACTTATTAGTGTACCCTTATGATAGTTGCATATTTACATTCTCATATCCCTATTGCATGGTTATTGCATATTATTGTCATGTTACTATTGCTTCACATATTGATTGTACCTGCTAGTGTACTTCCCTTTATTCAACATTTGCATGACATGTTATTACTGTAATCGCATATCTTAGATTCATGCTGTACGTGCATTCCTGCGATTACCTGCATATGTTATCTACTATTCACGAGTTGGCAACTCACCCCCGTTGTGCCACAGGTGTTTCAGGTTGTTTCCTAGAGTAGTCGAGGCAGGCTAATCCGCTATTCCGCTTTTCAGCTATCATCTTTTGCTACAGATACCGTATCAGCTCACAGTACTATTTTGCTTAGGTGGGTTTTGGTGGTTATCTGTATTTGTATTGTACATTCGTTGTATCTTGTACTCTCCATCTACTATTATGTTGTTGACTTAGAGACTTGGTGAGGCGTTACTGTATATTATTTGTGGGTTTATTGTCTTTTATATACAGCTTTCTCTCTATTGTCTTTATTTCTTCGCTACAGCGTCATATTTTTGTGTTGCACTCAACTTGGTTAGTTTTTACAAAAAGGGGGTGTTGCTAAAACTTTAAAGAAATAAAGTAGGACTTTTAAAGAATTTGGGTTGCGATTTCAAATGTTTCGAAAACTTATATTATCTTTTCCGTATTTTCTTGGTTTAGATTTCTGGGTTTGGCTTTCTTTTATTGTGTTGCATCTTTGGGCGTTGCGTAGTATTAGGGCCGTCACGGGTCAATTTTGGGTCGTGACAAAGTTGGTATCAGAGCGCTAGGTTTTACCTTTCGGAGTGTAGGATAACCTTAGTATGATGGAGTAGGTAGCTTAAGCAAAGTAACGTAGTGTGTGTATGTCTGCAGCATACCCACGATGCGGTACTTCGCATTAAGTGACCTAAGTACAATTTGTTTGAAATTCCTTCCTTGATGATTCACATCCTTGAGATTCGATTCCTTATTCTCATCGAATCTTATATCTATTTATAGCCTTGCCGCCGATGACTATGGGGACTCAGAGTGATGCAGCGAGGGCCGAGGTCAGAGTTGGCTCGGGTGAGACGAGTACTGACCAGGATGGCACTCTAATTGCACAGGTGCAGACGGATCAGCCTACGACATATACTATTGATAGACTTTTGGCAGAGATGCAGGACTTCCGCCAGACTATGAGTTCTTTGGTTGATGTCGTTCGGGAGATACGACAGGAGGTTGTCACCCCTGTTACTCAGTTGTCACTTGCGATCAGCATGCAGCAGTCCGTCACCTACATAGCACCAGTGGTTGCAGCTCCAGTTGATGAGGCACATATTCCAGGACAGTGGAGGACTCGTACCAGCGTACCAGCCCAGAGGTTTGGTCGTCGAGACAGATTTCGTGGCCGTCGCGGGAGTAGCAGAGGCTTAGGACGAGGACAGTCGTTCAGTTCTCATCCCTAGGATGGTCAGCAGTCAGCACGTGGATGTTTTCGATGCGGAAACCTTCAGCACTTCGTCAGGGATTGTTCCTTAGCACCTCGTCATGATCGTATTCAGAGAGGCCGTGGACGTGGGAGGTTCGCTCAGAGGGCTCAGGCTACCAGAGGAGTTCATCCAGCTGCGAGTAAAGGGCAGACACAGGAGTTTGCTTCTACTCATTGGGACGCGCAGACGTCCAATGTGGAGTTTTCAGGTACCCTTGATTTATATGTTCTTTTCATGTATTCGTTTGGTTTTCATGCTCGTACCGTGGTTGGGTAGATTAGTCGTAGTTGTTGTTTTAACTTCTGTCAGTGATTCTTTTGTTGCGCGACACGTATTTCAGTTGTGTGCCAATCGGATAGGAGATAGAGATTCGTCCGTCGTTTTGATCCTTCTAGAGATGTTGGATTTGACATTCTCCTGGGCACGGACTGGTTAATTACGTGCTAGGCGTATGTGGACTACCGTGAGAAAACAGTCAGGTTTGTTTTTCTCGGCAGGTCGGTTCTTGTTGTGCCGGTGGATAGTTGTGCCGCCTCTCACAGCTTGAATTCAGCTTTTTTTTTCGCTAGTCGGCTTCTGAGGGGATGTCGTGGATTCTTGGCGTTCATTCGTGATACCGGAGCCACAGTGGGATTGTTGGACCGAGTTCTTTTCGTGCAAGAGTTTTCCGACGTTGTTCCAGATGGGCCGGCGAAGCTTAGGGAACTTAAGGATCAGCTGCAGAGTTGTTTGTTGGGGGGTTTTTGTGCGTCTGAGTGTTTCGCTTTTGGAAACTCCTATTTCTGTTTGTCAAGATGGAAGACGGCAGTTTGAGGTTGTGTATCGACGGATCGTCAATTGAACCGGCTTACGGTGCGGATAGGTATCCTTCACCTCGCCGTGACGATTTCTTCGATCAGCTCCAGAGTGCGAGACATCTTCTAAGTTTGTTCGGGATCAGGTCATCATTATTGCGGATTCGGGGTGATGGCATTCCGAAGACTGCCTTATGCGTGTGACGGGCTTTGTGTGTTTTTGTGAGTCGTTGGATTCACTGATGCCCTAGCAGCATTCGTAGATGTGATGAACGCTTTAGAAGTCTTAGGTCTTGGAAAGAGGGCTAGATTTCTTCAGGCCGTTCCTCGACCAGTTTCTGTTGTGTTATTTACGACATTCTGGTCTACTTAATGTGTCTTGAGGGACAGTAGTAGCACTTGAGGATTTGTTATGCAGATACTGGGAGAGTACCAGCAGTTTGCTAAATTCTCGGAGTGTTTCTTCAGGCTTGTTTTGTGTTGACTCCTAGGTCTTGTAGTCACGGGAGACGGTTTTGTATGGTCCCAAGGGAGATCGTGGCCGTACAGCTTAGGCCCAGACTTGTGTGCTGGACGGAGATCCGCAGATTTTTGGGCTTAGCAGGTTTTTACCGCCGTTTCATGCAGGATTACTAGAGTAGTGCTGCACCGTCAACTGAATGGACCGGAAGGGAGGTTTCTTTTCTGTGGACTGAGGCATGTGTATGGAGTTTTCGGCAGTTGGAGATTCGGTTAACAACTGCATCAGTTCTTTCTTTGCTTTTGGTTCGGGCGACTTTGTTGTTTAACTGTAATGTTTCTTGAGTGGGCTCGAGTGTATACTGAGGTGACACTACAGAGTCATCGATTTTGCTTCCCTATATTTGGAGGAAGTACGAGAAGGATATTCCACTCATGATCTGGAAATGGCCGCGGGGGTTTTGCGTTGGAGATTTAGGGACACTACTTGCTTCAGAGTCGTGTCAGATTTTCCACGGACCACCAGAGCTTAATGTACATCTTCCTGCAGCGGATTTGATTGTTGTGATAGTCTTCTACAGATTTACAGTTCTTGTGTGATCGTTGAGTACAGCTTAAGTTCGTCTCTACGGAGGGGACAGCTTGCTCATGTCCGCGCCCGACCATTTTCCTTAAATCGTTTTCGCGAGACACTGCCCGCCGATGCTCGTTCGTCAGAGATACTTGAGCATACTCGGCTGGGTAATGATTCGGAGACCTTGATTTGTGACAATGGTGTGCTAAGTTAGGGACGCATTTGAGTACCTGATATCATCGGGTAGAAACGAGAAATCCTAGAACATGCACATCTGTCAACTATCTATATGCATTCAAGTTCCACCAACATTTAACGTGACTTGTGAGATAGTTACGGGTGGACAGGGATGTAAGGAGAAGTTTCAGGTTTCGTTTCAAGGTGTCTGTCTTGTTGAGTGCTTGGGTCGAGCATCTGAGGCTGGCTGAAGAGTTGCAATCTTTAACCGTTCCGAAGTAGGAGTGGGAGCAGATCTCCACGAATTTCGTTATGGTTTCTACCCAAGTTTAGTCAAGGTGTGACTCCATTCGGATTCTTGTCGTCCGGTTATACTCAATGTGCTCAGTTGTTTCTTGTTAAGTTGTGTGTTTGTTTTGATTGTTGTCAGTAGTTGGGGATCGTCACTCGCCATTGTTAGGGTTCTTCTTCGATAGCTGTTATCAGGAGACACTCCAATTGGCCACCTTTAGGTTTAGGGGTTAGGTCGTGTCGATCACCAGCCTGTTGTTTTCTGCATCTGCGTAAGTAGGACTTTGGACCCCACCTAGTCTAGAGACTTCGGAGATGATCCGGTTGTTCAGGTCAGGATGAGAGTAGCCCAGCGCAAATAGAGGTCTTATGCCGACTGTGTTGGTCATAGACTCAAGATCGCAGGGACAGATCATGTATTCCTACGGACTTTCCGATGAATGACGTGTTGGATTTTGGGAAGCTTGTCCCAGGATTTAGGTCCTTCTGAGATCCTATAAGCGAGTTAGTTTCGTTGCCTTTAATTTGGCACTTCCGCCCAGATTATTGGATTTTCACCCCGTATTCCTTGTGATGATACTCTACAATTACCTTCTTGACCTTTCTCACATGATTTAGCACCAGACCATTTAGCTTAGACACGATCTTTCGTTCACCAGCAGCCAATTGTGTTAATGGCTCAGCAAGTGGAGGAACATCGGTCAAGGGTCTTGCTATCTGTGGAGGGTTTTCTTGGACGTAGCCGTATAGTGAGGTAATCACTTGGGAGTCTGCGAGCGAGATTTGAGAGTTGTAATCTTCTCTTTGAAGGTACGTGTAACAGTATATTTTTAAATTCGGGGACGAATTTCTTTTAAGGGGGGGAGATTGTAACACCTTAGAATGTGTTTTGTAGCTAATTATATTTTAATGTATGGATTTTAATAAAAAAAAGTTTACCAAATTGGTTTTTAAATATTTTATCCTATTTATTAAGTATTTTATTAGAATTTTCCTAGGCACACACACACTCGTGCATGATAACTAGGGTTGTATTTTGGGGTTTAACCATTTCTATAATCTAGTTTTAATATTGTTTAAGTGTTATGGTTTTATTATTCATGGTTGTTTTAAAATGAAAATGAATTTGAAAAAGTTTTTAATATTTGTTTGAATTGTTGACTTTGGGAGAGAGGGGGGAAAGCATGGGGCAACATGGCTCAAGCCATGCTCATTTATTGAGGAAAGAGAAAGAGAATGGGAGGGGTTTTGATTTTTCCTCTCATTTATCACTTCTCACTCTCATATCACTCATTCTCTCACTCTCACTTGCGCACACACACACACACTCAGCAGAGTAAGGCAGCAGCAGCAGCAGCTCCAACACCAGCATTCATCAGCAACAGCATCATTATCGTCATTAGCAGCAGCAGCAGGCAGCAACAGCAGTTGCAGGAGCTCCAGCAACCTACAGCAGCTCTTCTCCACTTCTTCACCTGCTCTCTAGGGTTCTTTAGGGTATATTTCTGAACCCTTTCCCTAGTTTGCTTAGCTTGTGTGTTAATTAGCTTCGATTAGTGTTAAATAGCTAGTGTAGTGCTAGATTATGGTATTTTGTGTGGAAGTTTGGTTATTTGATGATTGAGTTGGTAAACCCTACTTATTTAAGTGTTTTAGGGTCACTTGAACTGAGTTTAACCCAAATTTCACTAAAATACCATAGGGTTTCCTTTTAGTGCGATTTAGCGTTTTTAAAGCGATTTATTGGCAATCTGAGATCTACTATTGACCCGGACCTTTCAGGATAAATTTGAGAATACTGGAGCATGCTCACTACGTTTAGACAACACCACCAGAACATGAGCCCCTCATTCAAAATCCTGGCCGCAGATTTAATCATTTTGGCCGCAAATTGCAGCCAGGGTAGGGTGTTGGGTCTTGAGGTTTTAGGTAGGGTTGTCTGCAGTGTATTGTAGTGTTTTGGCATGTCTAGTTTTGTAAGATTTGACCTGTAGGAAAATCTGGGACTATATATCGTATTTGGTGTTCGTTGTTTTTGCGCGATACGCGCGATACGTGAGAGGGTTCTGTGATTCAGTGTATCGCGGTGTGTCGCGATGGTTTTAGACGCGTATACACACGTTTTAGCGTATCGTGCACACGCGCGTTTAGTTCGCGACGCGAGTTTCTCGTTTTGGGTTCGATATCGCATTTTGCGGAATATTTGACTTATATATGATTTCCATGTTTTATTTGCAGGTTTGCAGGCAGGGACTACTGACACTGCTACCGAGGGAGACGTGTGGTAGGATTCACCTAGCGTGGAGTGTAGGTGAGTAGATTTAACATCTACAGGGGAATCGCCCGCATGGCGTTATGCGTCTGGGCTAGGATTCTAATACTTGTCGCATATTCTACGTCATTGTTAGAATTGCGCCTTTACTGTATTTCCTTGATATAGTTGTACTGTGACTAGCAGCCATAGGACACTGCACATATTATTGACGGTTCATGTTGCACGAGCACGGATTGTATGCTACACACACCGTTAATAATTGCCATGTCACACACAACCCTTTATAGGTACATATACACCTTACGATACAGCTACAGGTATACCTTGCACACATTTTACTTATACCAGGGGGATATCCTACATATTTTACTTATACCCATGGGGGTATATGACATCAGTTCTTATAGGTAGATACCTATACATTGCGACACCTGTATGTTACACACATATTCAGTTGCAGTCACATATTTACCTTTACTGATGTTACTTAGCTGTACCATATTGGTTTCGCATACATCTGGTTTCAGCTACATATTCTCATTTATATGCTCACATTTCAGATATATCGTATATGTTTATTCCTGGATTGCGCATTATTATTTGGATTTTACATGATGTTTTCTGGATTTGGGAACCGCGGGAGTTCATGAAATTATGCATACATTGAAAAACCCGGTTTCCTTGATATGATATTTGCGCATCCACCATGAGTTTTATCGGTGCTAATTATATATACCCCTACGAGGAGGCGTCGAGGCCGTAGAGGGTACATGGTGGGGCCCGGAGGTACCCCGAGACAAGAAAGGGATGTCGATGTGCTATGAGCCGATGAGCCCGGCAGGGGAACCATACCATCCGGTGACAGTACCAATGACTCGGCGGGGGTCATGGAGACACCGTTGGGAGTCATGCACGTATGCATACGTCGAAAGGCGAGGGTCAGAGCTAGGCACTCGTGCTTTCGGGACAGCGTATGATACGTACCTATCAGGATTTCTGTGTCGATGCTTGGCACATTGTTTTCATGATATTTCTTTTAATACCTTTGTATATATAACAGGGGATTAGCCGTTGTTATATATACCCTTACACCAATATTAGTGGAATGGGACGCTAATATATGTGTATTGCCCCCATCATATTTATTTCTGCAAATATATATATACCTTTAGGATGTTAGAAACTTACTTGAGATTCGACTTGGGATATAGGTGATTCATTGAGATTGGATATTGGATATGAAAGAGATTGTTGATTTGTACATTCGAGATATAGGAGAGCTATTCGATATTGTACATTGAGGTGATGTGAGACCTATATGATGTGAGAGCCCAGTTTGGGGGCTGATTTGAGGAAATATGGATTTGAGTGTCTTGATGGATTGTGATCCTGCCACGATGTCAGGTTTCCGTGGAAATGGCATATTCCACCCCATACCTCACACTTATCTACTTTATGCACAGTTTCATATATTGGTAGTACTTGTTAGTGTACCCTTATGATAGTTGCATATTTACATTCTCATATCCCTATTGCATGGTTATTGCATATTATTGTCATGTTACCATTGCTTCACATATTGATTGTACCTGCTAGTGTACTTCCCTTTATTCAACATTTGCATGACATGTTATTACTGTAATCGCATATCTTAGATTCATGTTGTACGTGCATTCCTGCGATTACCTGCATATGTTATCTACTATTCACGAGTTGGCAACTCACCCCCGTTGTGCCACAGGTGTTTCAGGTTGTTCCCCAGAGTAGTCGAGGCAGGCTAATCCGCTATTCCGCTTTTCAGCTATCATCTTTTGCTACAGATACCGCATCAGCTCACAGTACTATTTTGCTTAGGTGGGTTTTGGTGGTTATCTGTATTTGTATTGTACATTCATTGTATCTTGTACTCTCCATCTACTATTATGTTGTTGACTTAGAGACTTGGTGAGGACGTTACTATATATTATTTGTGGGTTTGTTGTCTTTTATATACAGCTTTCTCTCTATTGTCTTTATTTCTTCGCTACAGCGTCATATTTTCGTGTTGCATTCATCTTGGTTAGTTTTTACAAAAATGGGGTCTTGCTAAAACTTTAAAGAAATAAAGTAGGACTTTTAAAGAATTTGGGTTGCGATTTCAAATGTTTCGAAAACTTATATTATCTTTTCCTTATTTTCTTGGTTTAGATTTCTGGGTTTGGCTTTCTTTTATTGCGTTACGTCTTTGGACGTTGCGTAGTATTAGGGACGTCACGGGCCAATTTTGGGTCGTGACAGTATTATTATGATATCTAGTTAGTTTTGTATTTATTCAAGATATTTATATAGCATCGCATCTAGTATGTCCTTCAATTTCATATAGTTTCATGCATAGTTATAGATGAGATACAGTGATACGATATGGATATGGTTTGGTGGGTTGTACGAGGGATCATTCCATACTTGTGATGATATAGATACAGTGATACGATGTGGTATGGTTTGATGGATTTGTACGAAGGATCATGCTAGACTTGAGATGGTACAGATACAGTGATATGATGAAATGTTATACAAGATATTATATGATGAAATTTGTACCAATTTATCCTTTGACTCGTAGAGTTAGGTTATATTCTGTTTTAGGATGTAATACTTGTGTGAGCTATATTCTTTCAAAAACTACGATTCGTTGTCTTTTAAATAAAAATACTAGGATGCGTGCCAATTTCTAAAATGGTTATCTATTTTAAATCTAGGGCAGCTTCCTTATATCAAACTTAACGTTTCGATCATTTCTAAAGAAAATGGTATAGCTCATAGCAAGTAATTACAATAAGTACGTTTAGATTACTTTACATATTTGTATTATATTATCTATATTATATGTTTCTGCGTTACGCACACTCTGATAGAATACTGCACAAATACCAATGAGTACTATGCTGCACAAACACGTGAATATATGTTACACTACACTTCATTGGCACTGCCATGTCACTGTAGAACCGTGCTGTTATATATGTATTAAAATAAATAGGTTGTTACACCGTATAACACTTGCACAAATACTAATGATTGCCATGTTGCACAAGCACAGACGCATATGCTACACTACACATCATTAGTAGTGCCATGACACAATAGAATTGAGATCATTACGCTTATGTGATATAATTACGTAGTCTTTTCTTATTCCATTGTAAATTACGAATATTAGTAGATTCTGTATTTGATTCTTATGGATTTTCTGGATATTTTACTCCTGATGATATATATCGGTGGTATGGGACACTGTTATATATGTATATATATAATATATCATCAATAACATCTATGCAAGTATTCTTATTCCTTACCTAATATTTTAATATGATGAGTTAAACGTCCACCATGAGATTTGTGTTTTCTGATTTCATTCCGGACCGAGTTGGGGGTCATATGGTTACGGATTTACAAGCTATCCAGACTGAGTCGGTGGGCATACAGTTGGATACATGGTGGACCCGATTCGGGGCCGAGGGGAAGGATAGCCGCAGTTTAGGCGGGGTGCCTAATGAGGTTAACCGATACCGGAGATAGAAATGAGCACGGCAGATATCCAGGGGATACTGATCGAGGTTCGATCAGGCACGGCAGATATCCAGGGGATACTGACCGGGGTTCAATCAGGCACGGCGGATATCCAGAGGATACTGATCGTAGCCAGGATATCGGTTGGTGATCATCTATTGAGGTGGTGTCGACGATATCTGTATTTACGTGTCGATGATAGACACGAGAGATTTCGTATTTCGATGTCGATGCTGGACATCTATATATATATATATATATATATATATATATTGATATTGATATGATCATTATCATGAGGTACATAGTTAGATATTATTTAGTGGATTCGACCAGGACTGATCCTGAGGACAGTACCTACATATATTTGTACAGACTTTCATATATAAAAAGGGATTCCAACACGAGCTATAGATTCATGATTTTGACTCATATGACATTGAGATATTATACTTAGGATTGCATGGTAGTTAGTATTGCATATATGCATATCATATAGTATATTGGTACAGATTATGATAGGACTATATATATGACCTAGGTATCGTCATGCATTTCGATTTCTACCTTTAGATGTACTTTTATTCACTGAGTTGGAAACTCATCCGCGTTGTGCCACAGTTTCTTGCAGGTCTTACCGCTTGGATTATCAGTGGCTTGGGCACACATTCTTTTCGGGGATTGATTGGTAAGTGGGTTATTATTGTATCATACTCACTCTTGCTTATTCATATATTCTTTTATCTAGTGGAAACTCCATCAACTTAGAAGTGGTATATTATGGACTTAGAAGCAAGACTAGAGTTTAAGAGTGGTGATGTCGCACTTTTTAGATTCGATTTCTGATTTAGATTGTTGGTTGCTCCATCGTTTGGACATGGAAACTAGCTTCCGTTGGAATGCTATTTTATTATGTTGTATCGGGTTTTTATAAAAATGTAAGGAGGTGATGTCAAGTTTCAAAACGTTATAAATGCTTTTTAACATACTTAGTTAAATTTAGATGTTATTTTAAATTGATTTTATCGGATGATTATTTAAACCTCACCTCCAATATTTTCAAAAAGGGTTTAGATTCCGGGTTTCGGCTTACTTGTATTGCGTCGACATCTTTAGATGTCACGTGATTTAAGTGCCGGTCACGTGCCACATTTGGGTTGTGACAGGTGGGTTTTGCGGTTATCCGATGTTACTCATTGTATATTCGTTGTTTCCAGTACTCTCCATCTACTACTTCATTTATTGACTTAGAGACGAGTTGTGAGGACGATATTGTATTTTATTTTGTGACTTCGATGTCGTGCTCGTGTGAGCCGGCCTTTTTATGTAGTTTTATCCTTATTGCTTTTTTCACCTATATTGTCCATTTTCTTCGCTACGACGTCGTATATTTGCTGGTGGTGGTTGTTTTCCGCCTTTAGGTGTGGATTTGCTCCCGTTGGGGATGCTTTACTTATATATTATGTTTGTACCCTTTTCGGGGCTAGCTTTTACAAAGGAGGTGCTGCCAAATTTTAAAGGAAGTAAATTTGGACTTTAAAGATTTTTACTTGAGATTCCCAAAAGCTTTAAACAATGTTCTTACTAGTTTGATGGTTTAGATTTGCTGGGTTTTCAGCTTACTTAGATTGCGTTACGCCTGTGGACGTTACGTGGTTTAAGGGTTGTCACGTGCCAAATTTTGGGTCGTGACAGAAACTGAGTGGTTTTACATGTATATAGTGGCGCAAACTTTTGTTAAAGAGGTCACACCCGGTGAAGGGATCTCGGCTCTTTCCTCATCGAATGAGGTGCAGGATATTCCCAATCGAATACCACGATGCAAAGCCAAAGAATCGACTATAGTGAAGTTATTACGATGACGCAAACTATTGCCCAAGGGGTCACTCCCGATGAAGGGATCTCGGCCCTTGCTTCGTCGAATAAGGTGCAAGATATTCCTAATCGAATACCACTGTACAAAACAAAAGAAAACGTCTGTAATGTCTGTTTTTAAAACTTGGTTCCAACAACATCTTATAGGTTTGTTTTATCCTTGCATTTATCAGAATCAACGCAGTCCAATCAATAAAACATATCATACTATAGAAAGGAACGAAAAATATGATGTACGTATATACCACCCGCATTCGCCACTGGGCCCCGTCATCACCCGTTAGGTTATTTAACTAACGACAGAGCGGGGGCTGGACTAGCGCGGGTGCAAAACATATTCAGCATCTACTAGTATATATATAAATATATATAACAATCGTCCCAGGCATGATATATTGCAACATCACATAATCACAGCCAAGCAACACAGAGTGGTGGATAATCCTGGATCCTCGGGTTTCATTTGAGCAGCAAAATAAGACCAGACGTTCCCCTGTCGTGTGGATAGCTTGTGCAATGAAAACCTAGACCCCTACGAGTGCGGCAAGTTACCCGCCAATCCTAGAAGCGAGGACCCAATCATCAATCTGAATGGGCTACCTAGCACTTCACGGAATCCGG
Organism: Agapanthus africanus; assembly: GCA_030015575.1. Lineage (NCBI taxonomy): Eukaryota > Viridiplantae > Streptophyta > Magnoliopsida > Asparagales > Amaryllidaceae > Agapanthus > Agapanthus africanus. The sequence continues at coordinate 441,887,429 of CM057344.1, forward strand.
TAACTTGAGCACCCCTCCGTGGGTCAACCTATACCCCCTACGAGTGCGGCGAATAGCCCGCTAATTCTAGATTAAGGTCCCCTCCGTCTCAATGCCATGAGATGCGGACCCGTTGCCTTCTAGAACTCGGCTATTCATGCACTCCACCGTGGGGTAATCCTAGTACATAAAAGAAAATAATATGTACAAGGGTGACATCGACCTCAACCTGGTCGTGCCCCAAACAAATAATATACAAACTGGCAGTGACGGCAGTCCACATGTCGGAAGCTTACCCCGCAATATCAAATGTACAAATGAAACTAAATTGTACTACCATTGCACCCAAGCTATCCACCACGACGATCCAACCACAACCATAGCACAGAACATCAACGTGAATGTTACGTTTGCAAACCGTCTAAAAGTCATATAGCAATTAGACGAGTTGTACCGCTCTAATGACATTTACAGTCGCAGATAGTAATGTATGTACTGAAAACTACGACATTAGAATTCCGCACGCAATTAGCAAACTAAACCAATTTCCAAAACCATGAAAAAATAGTGACCTAAAGTTCCAAAAACCGACCGTTTAAAGCCAATTCGGAAGTCCGAATCAAAACGAAACGCGCCCGAGCCTTCGCGAAGAGTTAGAGCACAAAATTAACTTTAAGTCGGGGGGCCTAGAGGGGGTACCCAATGTTAGGAATATGTATGCCCTAGAGGCCATTATTGATGATATAGTGGATGCTTGGACATATATATAGAGGACTTTCTTTCTCGACATAATAGTATGCTATCAGGTTACCTTTATCTAAACTGGAAGTCCCTGGCTAAGGCTGCTGTCAAGATTTACTGATAAGTGTTATCGGTAGTTTCTCGAACCATTATAGGCCAGACATCGGCATGACTTATCACGTTAATGTGGTCTAACGTTTACCACCCCTAAGCATGATATGCGACATATCAGACGAAGAGACCGGACTGTACGGCAGTGTTGCTGATAGGCTTCATTGAGACTATGGACAAGCTTGCTTGTTGATCTTCATATCGCTCAATACCCGGGTAGCCGTTACGTCCAGCTAGTACCGCTGACGGCTTGTAGGTGATTGATGTGATCATCACTTACTGCTGGCGTATTGACGAATCTTTAGAGTCCCACACAGAAGTTCCCTGGTTCAAGCAAAACGAAGTAGGAACATATGTGATATGTGTGTGGGCCTGATTAAATACGTGTATGTGATACCGTATTGTAATCTGACAGTTATCTGTTATCGGTTCGGTTATATGTGATATAACCAGATTGTTGAATCAAGTGTTGATTTGATAATGTGATATACAGATAAATGATATTAGTCGGTCATATATGATATAACCGGATTATTAAATCAAGTGTTGATTTAATAATGTGATATATATTATATGTGATATAATTATATCTTAACTAATATCATTAGCTCACTAATTATTCTTCATAATATATATATTAATATATATGATATATATATATATAATGAAGCATGGCTTGAATTTCTATTTTTGAGAAAAATAGAAATGAGGTGGAAAATGAGAGCATGGTTGCAAGCATGGGCTTTATATTTGTTTATTCATCTTGACTCACTATTCAAGCATGGTTGAAATTTTATATTGCAAAAATTCCATGCTTGAATAAGTGGGGATCAAGAGTTGCCATTCATTCTAAGCTCATTCTCAACACTTAGCCATTTTCTTGAGCTGCTCCCATGGTTGCTCTTTAGCTTCTTCTTCTTCCTCAATTGCTATAGTTCAAACTTCAACCCTCACATGTGATGTGAACCATGAAGCTTAAACACAAACTTGTGAGCCTTAACATCCCCTACTTCACCATCCTACACTTGACTAGCGATCGAGTGTAGCGTGTTTACTACGCTAAAGAGTTTAGTGTAGAGGTAGCTTGAGTTGAAGGGACTTCGTGTGGATCATCTTCGGCACGAAGGTCATCGGAGGAAGCTCGTCCAAAACCTCAAGTGGAGCCTAGTGGAGTCGCGGGACTACTACACGGAGCATGTGAAGTGAAGGACTCAATCTACGATGGTATAACCATCCTTCATTTCTCATGGTTTACTAGATATAAAAACTTAAACCCTAATATTCTAGCAAAGATCTTGTATATTCTAACTTAGCACCTAATAAAAATTGTAATTTGGCATGCTTGATACTACTAAAACCTCATGGTGGTGCTAGGGTCGACCTTCACCCCACCCCCGAGGCCACCACGAGGTGGCCAGGGGATGAGGCAGACCCGAAACTGCCCAAGGTGGGGCAGTTTCGGGTCCCCACCGCCAAGACCACCTTGTGGTGGTCTTGGGGAGTTGGCCCAGCCGTTCGATCCTCCCTGGGGTTTTCCCGGGGTGCCTATGCACCACCCCGTGGCTTCTCAGTTCAAACCGTGAGCCCGCGGGGTGTGCAAACATCTTAAACTTTCAATTTTTGGAACTGTTTTTGTCGGCAGTTTTTGCACGACAAAAACGGCGGATTTCTAATGTCGCAATGAGTTAACTAAGGCTTATAGAGAGTCTCTGATACCATGTTGGGTTATGAAAGCGCCCCGTCCATCAAACCGTGGCCATTGCGGAACAAAAATTTTCAAAAACCGGTGCTAACACAACCCGATAACCCGGATCAACCCATAAGCCCGAGATAACAAAACATGCAAAGGAGTTAGAATGGTTATACCGAATGATCCGTGTCCTTCGGTCTTGAACCATCTTCCCAAGCTCTTAGAGGCCTTCTTAATCAAGCTTGATCTCCTGTCTCCCTCCATCGAAGATGATCCACCCGAGAGTCTATGAATCGAGCTCCAACCTCATATCCGAGGTAACTAGGATACCTAGATTGCTACACTAGATACCGTAGAAGAAGTAGAGAGTGAAGAAGGATTAATTGTCTCAAGACACCCAAGGTTTCTCAACACATGAGAGGGTTAGGATGGAGGAAGAAGAAGAAGCCATTGGAGAGAAAAGTGTGAAGCTTTTTGGCAACCAAAAAAGAGGGCAGCTAAGACTTGTGTGTGTTGTGAGAGTGTGAGTGAGTAAAAAGGAATAAAAACAACTCAAGAAATAATATCTCCACTCACAAAATATCTCACACCACTCACAACAAATATCAAGCATGAGTCATGCCTTGAACCATGCTTCAATCAATGCACATCACACTCATCCCTCCACATCATTAACCTTTAAACTAAAAGCTTAAAACAAAATGAGGTTAGCAACTTCTAAAAACAATATTGTAATGAATTACAAGAATACCCCTCATCCGTATATACATACCCGTATCCATATTCCGAATACAATGAGATGAAAATAATCCAACAATATAATACTAGGATCCAGCTTAAACCAAAGCCCACTAATATTATCCATCCGAATCATGATACGTGCACAAGTGCACGTATATGATCGAACCCTGCCGTAAAACCATACGGCCTCTACATCATTTCACCCGAAGCAGGGAAACCCTCTATGTAGGACTGTAAAGACTCGTCAATACGCTGGCAGTGGGTTTAACCACAAGCACGTCAGCGGCACTGGTTATACGTAACGGTTACCCAGGTATTGAGCGAAAGGGAGGCCGACGAGCAAACTCATCCTGAAACCCCTACTGAGCGTGAAAGTGACAATATCCGTACAGTCCAGTCCACTCGTCTATGAGTATCGTATATCGAGTCTATGGGGTGGATAAAGTCAGACCCCTAATAACGCGACATCTAGTGTCGATATGAAACCCATCACCCACTGAGAAACTATTGATCCGAATCAGTAATTCTTGACTACCTTGGCCAAGGATTTCTGGTGATGGCCACCCGTGCACAACGCGACATCAACCCCAAATACCGGGAGAGACGAATCCCTTGACGATCCGCTCACTGCCTCCATATGGCTCGGGACTGTACCCAACTAAAACCTATTTGCACGACTCCTTTGAGCCGTGGTAGGGTAGTAATCAAAGCACAGTAGGAACTCACACGAGACAAATGACGATCTCCGGTCGATATACTAATGTCACGACCCGAAATGGCACGTGACCGGCACTTGAATCATGTGAAGTCTATAGGACCCCACCTAATTCAAGTAAGCCAAAAGCCCAGAAATCTAAACCATTTTAAAGAAGAAGTGAAGGAAAACTTGTTTTAAAGCAAGTAATTTTAATAAAATAAGTGGCATTAAACATTTAAAAGCAACGTCATATTTTCCCAAAAATTTCGGCAGAGTCTCCTTTGTAAATATAGGCCCCAAACGGGTACAAACAGGAATATACAAGTAATGAATAAAGGCATCCCCAAGCGGGAGCTAGCTCTTCGCCGATTAGCGGAAACAACCATGCAATGTAATATAATATACAACACCGTAGGGCGAGGATCAAAACTTAGAAAGAAAACTAACATCCTCAAGAAAACCAGAGAAGAATCATAAACATACAAGCGTGTGACTCTAAGGTCGAAAGAATATACATACTGGTCTTCTAAGTCTATCAAATAATACAAGTCTGGTTGATGGAGTTTACTAGATACAACTGTAATAAATAAAAGTACAACGGTGGTCACGATGCAAGTGAACCCACCTACTAAAGCAATCACCCAGAAAGAAGCAGTGTGCCAGCAAGCCGCAACGAAACCTGTATGGTAAAACCTGCAAGAAACTGTGGCACAACGGGGGTGAGTTGCCAACTCGTGAGTAGAAAACATCACCGAGAAGAAATCGCATGTATGACTCTCTCGTAGGTCATACAAATAAATATACAATACTACTACAAGGGTAACAGTATATCATAAGTGTGATATCAAAATACTCGTGTCTGTGCCAAGAATAATAATAATATTGATCCGTGACATGTAATAATGCACCATCCAACGTGTGTCCAACAACGACACACAAATCATGATAAAACCCGAGTGCCCAGCATCGACACTCAAAACATCATGAAGTCCGTGTCCAACAGCGACACATAATACTCAAATCTCGGGCTCCGCATGAACAGGATTGGCCCATGGGCTCCGCATGATCAGGATCGGCCCATAATTCTGAACGGTATCCTCCGGATATCCATCGAGTTTCTATACAATCACCGGTCGGTAGTGCTCCCCTGCCGAGCTCAACGCCTTTCTATACGATTCTCTTGCCCCGGGGTACCGCACCGGGTCCACCATGCACCCGCAGACGGTCCCTCCCCCTACCTCAAATTGGGTGTATGATATAGCTCAAGAACCGAGAAAACCCATGGTGGACATCACAAATATCATATCACGAGAAAACCGCAAATTTCTATTTATAGAAATGATAATGAGTTTATAAATCCTTGCGGTTTCTCCAAATCCAGAAATCTCATGGGAAACCCGAATACCCCAATCCAGAGTCAATAAACAGTGAATACCGGCATAAAGCCCCATAATATTGCATGACAAATGAATATACACATGCATTAGTATCTAAGCAAGAATGCAATATTTAAACTAGCATAGTAATGATATATTGCAACTATCAGCTAGCAAGTTATATCAATGGAGTAATATTCTCTAAAGTGTACATGACATAGCAATTACCGATAATGATATGTATGAGCCGACAAGCAAGTGATTGTGGACATACGCATCATCGGTAATTGTGCTGGTGTTCTAACAACGAGTTCATAATAGTAAAGGAAACACATGTATGAACATGCAATGAAATGAGAACATGAATATGACGGAGAATGAATAGTAAACGCAACAATGAAGAATATACATTTCTATATACGAGTCATACAGTTTTGGCATTTGAAATAGTACGAATTGTGGTTTTAGAAAATAGGGCTACGGTGTTTTTAAGAAAAGGTACGTCTTTCGGAAATCCGTAGTATCTCTCGGCCTGTCTTTAATATACTCACGATCGTTAGTTTTTGAAAATAAGTATGACTCGAGCCCAGTCTAACATCTACCAAATAAACTACAGAACTAAACTAAGAGACTAGTCAAAAGGGTAAGGAAATCCATCTAAAGTCCGAGTCGATATATCTAGTAGTCGGCGATCCCGCCTCAATAGCGTCACGTACGGTAAAATATATAATACGACATTCTCGAGTCAAGAGTGTGGATCTATCATCATATTTATACGTCGTACGGTAAAATCCATCGTACGGTATCCCAAAATCGGGGTACGGGTTAATTTCACATTTACCTCATTATTCACATGGTATCAATATCATAATATCATGAACTAGGGGTATTAATCTAAAGTCTAGTACATTCCGATACCATCAACATATATCCACGTGTGTATGAAAACACATCACCCATCGATCCGCTATAATATCATGTCGTATCTTATAACACGACCCAAATCGCATAACCGATCTCATGGCATCATGCCCGATCATATCGACTCATCTCCAAGTATCATATACTATCCTCATCACCCGTGTATACGTATGTGTGTGTGTGTGTTTCAACACACCCACGCGCACGCGCGCGCGCGCACACACACATATATAATCATATACACCAAAGAAATATCACGTGTGTGCATGTGTGTGTGTGTATCAACCTATACTCTAGGGTTTCGCGACTAAGAAACTAATCTAAAAACGCATTCTTCCAACTACACTAAATCCAACCCAAAGTCACCTAAAGCATTTTTTGCTAAGTATACAGATCTCATAAAACATATATGTATAAATATATCATAACGCATCAAATGCTACGAAATTGCGGGGGTGCTATACGCCATTCACCCGACTTCCCCCGTAGATATACATCTACTCACTTGATCATTGCATGCTGAAGTCGATGTCGCCATTCTCCTCCTTATCATCCGAAGTCCACGTGAGCGTGCCTACACATATAAACACAGAATATCGTAAACCGAAATCACGCACGAGAACCAAAACGGCACACGTATCACACATAAGTTAAAACCTATAGTCTGCTCAATCAAAAGAACCAAACAACACCCGATATCAACGTACAAACGTCAAGTGACCGAGAAAACACACAAAATCAAAAGTTCAAGTCACGAACAATAATGAAATCAAAATAGAAACTTAGAAAACTGGTCCCAGATTTTTGGTCAGGTGAAATTTGGCTAAACAAACAATTACAGAGGCCAGATTATGAAGTGACTGAGCTACAGAACCAACCTAAACACCAATGCCCACAATTTGGCCGGCGACAGACACACCAAATCTGGCCTGCTCGGCCAAGTAGAGGAGTTAGGGTCTTGTCTCTTCAGAGTGGTCTCCTAGTGTCTTAAACAAGTTAATAGAGTTGCTAGTTTTTCCAGTAAATTTCTCAAGTCACTCCAGATTCCCTGTAGGCACAAAACATTCACAAAAATCGACATTGAAATATATAACTCAAGTTGCATGGACTAGGCTCGTTTGATCTGGGTTTTTAACACTAAGGGGGGTTTGTGGTCACCAATTACACTCAGTTGCACTCTCACAACTCAAAAATCCCCTAAACTTCATCTTAGAATTTTCAAAGCTTAAAAAACCTCACTTAATCGCTTCTAAACTAAAATAGAAGCTAAAGGAATTCCATTAATATACTAATGGTGAAAGAAATACCTCATTTGGCAACTCAAGAATTTTCTTGAGTTGCCCCAAGACCTCAAAATCCTAACTTTCTTGATCCACCATACTTGTAGTGAGCTTGTGCGCATTTTTAATGAAGGGAATGCAAGGTTTTGATGCGGTTTAGGCGGTGTTGTGAAGAGGTAGAGAAGGTGGGAGAAAGAGAGCAGCCATGGTGAGGACAAGGAGAGGAAAATGATAAAGGTGATGAAGTGCAACACAATGAGCCAATGGTACCCTTCACCCCCCCCCCCCTCCTCTCTCTCAAGCCCATACCTCCATGCCATGCCCCCATTCTTTATTATTTCCTTTCTTTTATAAATCTTTTCTTTTTCATTTTTTTTCTTTTAAAGCTCATTTTAAAACAAAGCCATTCAAGAATAAAGAAAGAAGCCATAGTAGAAAAATGTAACAAATGTGTAACATGACATGGTGCATGTCACATGCACAAAACAAAAATCAATGCATGATTAAGTACTAATAAAGTTTAGTAATACTAACTTATATACAATTAATTGTATACTAAATTGTAAAATGCTCAATCTTCATACATTCTTTTAAAATCAATATTTAATATAGATTTCTAAATATTTCTCAATTTATCGGTATAATTATATATAATTATACCATATCAATAAAACTAATCTCCATACTTTAAATATTCATAATATTTATTATTCAATTCTATAAATTCCCAAAAATAATATTTTATTTTTCTGAAATGTTACAACTAACATGTACACATGTCACATGGGAAATGTTATCTGATAATAGGTATAATACCAACTAGCATGTTCCCGGCGAGTCCGTCCGGTATACTCATAACCCAATGAGCACCTGTATACATCTTAGGTGAACAAACTGACACCAATGGCTTGTGAGACCGGCCACCGTCCCTCGTCGGGGTCTCGATCAGTATACACTAGTCTACTCTGGAGTATCGATGCCCAGTCTCGAAACTCCTACGATTAGGGACATTAAGAATGTGCTTATAGACCACCCAGCTCCAACGTATATGATCGCCATCATAATGTCGGTAGTCAAGAAAGAATCCTATAGGCTTTATTAATATGTAATAGTGATCTTTAATGCCACAAAATGCTGTACATGATGATAAAGACAAACTAGATAGCATACTATCATCTCGAGTAAGACTGTTCTACCGGTATACGCCCCCCTCAATCATCATAATCACCTGCCTACGACTATGATAATTTCCTTGAGGGCACTATAGCCTACAATATATATATAATATTCTATATTTTTATATTAAACACAAAACCTCTCTTTCTCTGTCTCTCTCTCTCCACATAACATATCTCTCTCTCCTCTAACTAAATCTCTCCCTGATCGATTTATATATTCTCCTTCTTCGTTTTTCGAGCCCATACCCATTCTCGCTAACGCAACTCTAGCCGTATTCTAGAACCTTAACCGATCCATCAAAACTTGGTGTTGATTTGTATAGCGTCGTGTTGCTTCCGTTAATCTTGTTTGTTTCGAGGCAAGTTTACAACTTTCTACATGCTATAGTTTACGCAATTTACTTATATGTTGTCGTACTATTATTATTATTATCATCATACAACTATATCTATATAATTTATCCACCATAATTATTTAACATTAATCAGTTTTATAATATACAGTGTGTGCAAGTTTACAACTTGCGATATGCTATAATTATATCTGTAAATATATATACCGTCGTAATATTTCTTCTTATTATTATTATACCGTTTATATCTATATAATTAGTATATCATTAATTAGTTTATAATCTGTATTTTATAACGTTATGCAAAATATAGTTTGAAATATTATAGTTTACACATGAAACGTCGTCGCCAAGCGGATACGACAAATCTGGAATTTACCGTACAGCTTAGCTTATAAAATTCATTATAAATCATAAAAAAATTATTAGCACATGTTCTTTAGTTTGTTATGAAGATAACTCAGAATACTATAACTCTGTGAAATATTTACTTGCAAAATAAATTGTTTAAATAACGTAAACTGTAAATGAAAGTACCTCTGAACTGCTGTCCAGGGAAATTCCAGCAGCAAACTTTCAATTTCGAACGTTCATAATTTTTTGTAGAAACAACCTAAGATAGTTTAACTTATAAAAATAAAAACCTTATTGAATTAGCTTTGTTTTGGTATATGACACATCTCTTTTGGAGAACGTTTGTTATTTTTAAGTTATTTTACAAATCAGGGTAACGCTGAATTTCTGAACGGAACTTTCTTATGCATGGTTAATCAACACCACTTTTATAGTTATTAATCGGATTGAATATGCCATCCCTATTAATGCAATTATCTTGGTCTTATACATGATATAATTATGTTATCCTTGACATGCTTGTAACCTGCCAGACTGTACTATTTTTGTTATCATGTTAATACATGTTGCCTGTAATATTTACCGATGCCAGCAATATTGATATGTTATCCTGATTGACCTGACTTGTTGTCTTGCCGGACAAGGCATGTACACGATTATTTATGTGTTGGCATTAGGTAGATATTCCATTGATACCTGACTTGAACACAAAATCTAGGAGAAAAGGGGAAATCAATAATGAAACCCGACTTGTAACTCAACAGTTCACTACTTTCCAGAGACTGATCAACCGATACGGGCTTCTGGCCCTGGAATGATGATGATGATGATGACATCATTCGTCTGTACATGATTGTAACACCTTAGAAATTGTTGGAGATAGTGCCCTCAGAGTCAATTATTGGGTCACAGGCACGTGATTGCAATGATTGAGGGAGGACCTATTCCGGTAGGACAGTCTTACTCAAGAAGATAGTATGCTATCTGGTTTATCTTTATCATCATGTACTGCTTTAGGTGACCTGACAGGTCGCTATTACACGTTGATAGAGCCCCTAGGATTCTTGCTTGACTGCCAGCAGTATGAGGGCGATCATATACGTGGGAGCTGGTAGTCTATAAGCACATCCTTAAAAGGTCCCTAGTCGTGGGAGTTTCGAGACAGGGCATCGATACTCCAGAGTAGACTAGTGTATACAGTCGAGACCCCGACGAGGGGCGGTGGCCGGTCTCACAAGCCACTGGTGTCAGTTGGTTCACCTAAGATGTATACAGGTGCTCATTCGGTTATGAGTACACCGAACAGGACTCACCGTGAACATGCTAGTTGGTCTTATACCAGATGTCAGATAGCAGTTTCCTGGTGACATGTGTACAGGTTAGTTCATCGACCTGAGGATCGTCATTTGTCTCGTGTGAGTTCCCACTGTACTTTGATTACTACCCTACCACGCTCAAAGGAGACGTGCAAACAGGTTTTAGTTGGGTATAGTCCCGAGCCACATGGAGGCAGTGAGCGGATCTTCAGGGGTTCGTCTCTCCCGGTATTGGGGGTGAGGTCGCGCTGTGTCGAGGAGAGCCATTACACAAAGCCCTCGGCCGAGGCAGGAGATTTACTGGTAGGTATTCCAGTAGTATCTCAGGGTATTCTGGGCTACACTCCGACACGACTTGTACCGCTTTTGGGGGTCTGACTTTTACCAACCCCCTAGGCCCGCCATGCGATGCTCATAGACGAACGGACCGGACTGTACGGATATTGTCACTGACAGGCTCAGTAGGGTGTCAGGATAAGTTCGCTCACAGACATCCCTTTTAGTCAATACCTGGTAGCCCGTTACGTATGGCTAATACCTCTGACGTGCTAGTGCTTAAATCCACAACCAAGGTGTTAACGAGTCTTTAGAGTCCCCTACAGACGGTTGCTCAAGTTTCGGGCGAAACGCTGTAGAGTCCGTATGGAGATATGGCAGGGTTCGATCAGATACGTACGGTATTGCACGAATCATGATCGGACGGATAATACTAGCGGGCTTTGGTTTAAGCCGGATCCTAGTATTGTACAGTGTAGATTTTGTCTCATTGCATTTGTATTCAGTGGGAATACAAATGCGGGTATGTATATACAGTAGCGGGTTTTTCCTGTAATTTATTACGGGATCAGTTTTTTGAAATTGCCAGTTTGTTTTCCGTTTCGGCCATTTTTCCTTTGTATCTTTCATTGGCTGAAGATTGGTGGAGGAGGGCTTATTTGCATTTGTGCAAATAAGCATTTTGGAGGGTGGTCTTTGCATATTATTGCTTCATGATGGTTGCAACCTCATTTGACTTTCCTTGGATAATCATTGCTTGACTTTCTTATTCATCATGGTTTACTTTTGGAGTCATCATGCTTGATGATGATGGTTGGTTTGGAGTGAGACTTGTTTTGTGATCATGATTCATGATAACCCTTCCTCTCTCTTGTTTTATTTTTGGCTCACTCATTCTTTTGATACACACTCACTCCCTCTTCTCATTCTCCATGAGCCATGGCCGGCCAAGTAAGATGGTGGCTGTCCAAAATTCTAGAGGTGGGATTTTTGGTCTTTTGTCTTCACAAAAATCCCATAGCTCCATCCAAAAAGTTGATATATCATTTCCTCCACCAAAAGGCAACTTCCTACAACCCCCATGAGACATAGTATTCCACACTGATTCTACAGCAAATCTTGGGCACGTCGACTCGCCAACTTCGTGTCCGAGTTGCCTCGGTCCAGAGGTGGGAGCCCGTAAAAGAAGCCGGCGATGTGGTGCCCTTCCGACGACGAGAAGACCGAAGGACACGGATCGCTCGGTATATCTCTCTACCCGTTCTTTAGTTAGCTAGAATTAGATTAATGGCCCGATCCGGGATTTTTGTGCACGGTGGTGCCGGTTCAAAAGTTTAAAGTAAATCATCGTTTCCGCATTTTGGCCTCGGATTGACGGCCGGGGCGCCGCCGTGCACTTACACTGGTATCAAAGCCACGCCATTAACCTAGTCTAGCTTAGTCTAACGTGTTTACATTTCCGATCGAACAAAAATCCCAAAACCGCATTTTCATGTACATATGTTCTCTGTCGATTTTGTTCTGGCTCAGAAAATTTTTTAAAGTGTTGCAGAATGATGTGAAGGGAATTCTAAGCACTCTGTAAAATTTTGGTCGTGTGAAGTCATCATCCCACCGCGGAACCGCGGCCAAACCCATGCTTGGGCCGCGGTTCCGCCGCCACATTTACTGTTCATTGCACCAAACTTTTACAGAGAGCTTCTGAGTTAAAAATGAGGTTTTTGGAATGTTCTTTTTGGACCCAGAATTTCTTTAAGTGCTACAGTAGTGTTTGGGGCCCACTTAGGAAAATTTGATCAATCGAAAAATTTAAACACATTAGTTCACAGTATTTACATTATATCTGGGACCATGAATGTCACTTGATCGGTAAATCCTGTCTAACTGCTATAGCCCGGTTAGACGGATTTGCGAACGTGACATTCACGTTGATGTTCTGTGTTGTGCTGTGATGTTGCGGATTGGTCATGGGGATAGCCTGGTTGCAATATTAGTACAGTTTCGTTTTATATGTACATTTGATATTGCGGGGTGAGCGTCCGACATGTGGACTGACATCACTGCCTGTTTGTATATTATTCTTTTGGGGCACGACCGGGGTGAGGTCGATGTACCCGTTGTATGTATATTTTACTTTCTGTACTAGGATTACCCCAAGGAGGGGTGCACGGATAGCCGGGTTCTAGAGGACAACGGGCCCGCATCTCATGGCGTTGAGACGGAGGGGGCTTCACTCTAGAATTGGCGGGCTATTCGCCGCACTCGTAGGGGGTATAGCTTGACCCAGGAGGGGTGCCCAAGTTACCGGATTCCGTGAAGTGCTGGGTGGTCCATTCACGTTGCTGAAGGGGGATGCCTCGCTTCAGGTTTTGGCGGGTAACTTGCCGCGCCCGTAGGGGTCTAGGATTTCATTGCACAGGCTATCCACACGACCAGGGGAACGTCGGGTTTCAGTAGCGGCTATGTGAAACCCGGGGATCCCAGATATCTGTATTGTTCTGTGATGCTTATTACATTTCTGTGATGTTGCATTTTATCACGCCTTGAGTGAAATATTATATATTGATATATATACTAGTAGATGTTGCATATGTTTTGCATCCGCGCTAGTCCAGTCCCCGCTCTGTCGTTAGTTAACTAACCTAACGGGTAATGACGGGATCCAGTGGCGAATGCGGATGGCATATACGTACGTCATTATTTTCGTTCTTTATTGGTGTGATCAATTGATGTGACTGTGTTGATTCGGATCAATGCAAGTTAAAAACAAACCTATTCTGATGTTGTTGGAACAATTTTTCAAAAAGCTGTTATTGCAAGGGCATTCTCTTTTGTTTTGCACAGTGGTATTCGGTTGTGAATATCCAGCACCTCAGTCGACGAGGCAAGGGCCGAGATCCCTTCACCGGGAGTGACCCCTTGGACAGAAGTTTGCGTCAGGGCAATAACTTCACTATAGCCGATTGCTTTTGCTTTGCATCGTGGTATTCAGTTGGAATATCCTGCACCTCATTCTACGGGGAAAGAGCCGAGATCCCTTCACCGGGAGTGACCTCTTTAGCAAAGGTTTTTCGTCACTATATTTTTCTAAAAAGCTATTCGGTTCCTTCAACGATATCAAGTTCATTACGCTAAAGGTTTTTCGCCAGAAACCATTCGTAGCCCTCTGTCGTTTCAGACGGGTAGCACGTAGTATTCATGCTATGTTTATTGGCCTTCGTCAAGGCATAGTGTATGGTAGCTGCTTGTTGCCTTTCTGCAGTATAGATAGATGCGTTGGTTTGGGACAGTCGTATAGCCTTGTTGGCCTTCGTCAAGGGCTTGTACGAGTGGGTTCAAATTGACCTGGAGAATGACGGGTAGAACTTGACATGTGACTTATGATTTGTTGGCCTTCGTCAAGATCATAAGAGCATGGGGCAAAAATCACATCGGGGGTTTCTAAAGAAACTGAAACTTGCCAGATATGCGCATACCTTCTGGAGTGTGATAACGTGAGCGAAGTCCGTCACGTTATCATGCGATGATAGTTGGATCCCGATTCCCACTGATGAGTTGGTTTACTCCTCGGGTGATCCCGACTAATTCTTCTTTCAGGTTTGGAGGAGAATTTGACGGTACAGTGGGAGGTTTCCAGATTAGATAAATTGGTAACCATTCTGATCTAGGTTAGAGTGCACGCTGAGTGTTTCTTTTCTCTCTCTCTTTGGCAGCGACCATGACCCGACCCTAAGACTATGACTCAGTGACCAAAATTAACCGAACCTTCTTAAACACTGGTTTTTGGATTGTCAGAGTTGCATACCTCATTGCCACTCCTACTTTTACCCTTTTCTCCAGGACACCCCGTATTGCTATGAACGTCCACTTCCATTGGACAAAACCATCGTATGGTTATATACGAACTCGAAGGAATTTATTCGAGGATGGTTTCCGGTTCTGGAGAAAACGAATAGGACTATTCAGTTGTCTTTTCCTTTTACCTTCTCTCAGGTTGCGAGTGCCCCTTAGATTAGGGGATAGTACACCTATTATGCAAATTGGATAGTCTTCTTCCAAACCATAGGCAGGTGCCGACCGGTAGGGAATGAAGAAAACCAATAAGCCTAACGATGGTGTACAGAAGGTATTATGTAAAGACAAATAAAGGAATTAGAAGGAGGGCAAAGTAAATTGCGACTGATATTCACGACCAAACCAAGTATTTCATCGCCACTCCCACATCACCTTTGCATTTCTCCAGAACACTCCGTATCACTACGAAGATCCACAGTTTATTGGATACTCCATCGTATGGTTATATACGAACTCGAAAGGAACTTGTTCCAGTTCGGGGATGGATTCTGGTTCAGGAGAAATAGGAATAAGGTTTATTCGGTTGTCTTTTATCTTCACCTTCTCTCATTCCGAGTGCTCCTAGGATTAGGACAGTACACCCATTAGGCTTATTGGATAGTCTTCTTCCAAACCATAGGCTGGTGCCGAACGGTAGGGAAGGAAGAAAACCATTTGGCCTAAAGGAGTGTGCAGAAGGTAATGACTAAAGACATATGAAGGGATTTGGAGAGATGGCAAACAATTATACAGTTACAGTTGTGAATCTGATAATGGAAGAGGCATTACTAGGAATACCAGGCATTACTCACCGTGAACATGCTAGTTGGTCTTATACCAGACGTCAGATAGCAGTTCCCTGGTGACATGTGTACAGGTTAGTTCATCGACCTGAGGATCGTCATTTGTCTCGTGTGAGTTCCCACTGTACTTTGATTATTACCCTACCACGCTCAAAGGAGACGTGCAAACAGGTTTTAGTTGGGTACAGTCCCGAGCCACATGGAGGCAGTGAGCGGATCTTCAGGGGTTCGTCTCTCCCGGTATTGGGGGTGAGGTCGCGCTGTGTCGAGGAGAGCCATTACACAAAGCCCTCGGCCGAGGCAGGAGATTTACTGGTAGGTATTCCAGTAGTATCTCAGGGTATTCTGGGCTACACTCCGACCCGACTTGTACCGCTTTTGGGGGTCTGACTTTTACCAACCCCCTAGGCCCGCCATGCGATGCTCATAGAC
The DNA here is from genome assembly GCA_030015575.1 of Agapanthus africanus. NCBI lineage: Eukaryota > Viridiplantae > Streptophyta > Magnoliopsida > Asparagales > Amaryllidaceae > Agapanthus > Agapanthus africanus. The sequence continues at coordinate 441,903,511 of CM057344.1, forward strand.
GAACGGACCGGACTGTACGGATATTGTCACTGACAGGCTCAGTAGGGTGTCAGGATAAGTTCGCTCACAGACATCCCTTTTAGTCAATACCTGGTAGCCCGTTACGTATGGCTAATACCTCTGACGTGCTAGTGATTAAATCCACAACCAAGGTGTTAACGAGTCTTTAGAGTCCCCTACAGACGGTTGCTCAAGTTTCGGGCGAAACGCTGTAGAGTCCGTATAGAGATATGGCAGGGTTCGATCAGATACGTGCGGTATTGCATGAATCATGATCGGACGGATAATATTAGCGGGCTTTGGTTTAAGCCGGATCCTAGTATTGTACAGTGTAGATTTTGTCTCATTGCATTTGTATTCAGTGGGAATACAAATGCGGGTATGTATATACAGTAGCGGGGTTTTCCTGTAATTTATTACGGGATCAGTTTTTTGATGTTGCCAGTTTGTTTTCCGTTTCGGCCATTTTTCCTTTGTATCTTTCATTGGCTGAAGATTGGTGGAGGAGGGCTTATTTGCATTTGTGCAAATAAGCATTTTGGAGGGTGGTCTTTGCATATTATTGCTTCATGATGGTTGCAACCTCATTTGACTTTCCTTGGATAATCATTGCTTGACTTTCTTATTCATCATGGTTTACTTTTGGAGTCATCATGCTTGATGATGATGGTTGGTTTGGAGTGAGACTTGTTTTTTGATCATGATTCATGATAACCCTTCCTCTCTCTTGTTTTATTTTTGGCTCACTCATTCTTTTGATACACACTCACTCCCTCTTCTCATTCTCCATGAGCCATGGCCGGCCAAGTAAGATGGTGGCTGTCCAAAATTCTAGAGGTGGGATTTTTGGTCTTTTGTCTTCACAAAAATCCCATAGCTCCATCCAAAAAGTTGATATATCATTTCCTCCACCAAAAGGCAACTTCCTACAACCCCCATGAGACATAGAGTTCCATACTGATTCTACAGCAAATCTTGGGCACGTCGACTCGCCAACTTCGTGCCCGAGTTGCCTCGGTCCAGAGGTGGGAGCCCGTAAAAGAAGCCGGCGATGTGGTGCCCTTCCGACGACGAGAAGACCGAAGGACACGGATCGCTCGGTATATCTCTCTACCCGGTCTTTAGTTAGCTAGAATTAGATTAATGGCCCGATCCGGGATTTTTGTGCGCGGTGGTGCCGGTTCAAAAATTTAAAGTAAATCATCGTTTCCGCATTTTGGCCTCGGATTGACGGCCGGGGCGCCGCCGTGCACTTACAGAAATGTGGTTAGTGTTAATTAAGCATTAATGCGGGTTTTTGAGAAAAAGTTTACCAAATCGGTTTCTTCACATTTTATAACAATTAAGTAATATTTTATTATTATTTGTTATGGCTTGCACACACATATGCATGTTAATGTGAGGGTTAGTTAGTGTTAATCTTGTTAAGTGACCATGACACCTTAAGCAATCCATACCTTAATCTAACCTTGCTTTAACCTTGCCTTAGATATTTGTGTGAGAAATATCTTGTTTGGATTGAGAGATGCAGGGTTCCTCGGCACTCTCAACTGGTTCCACAACTGATCAACCATGCCAAAATCAAATTTTACGGTGCCGAGAAACCCTAAACTAGATCGTTAACTAGAGATTAGGCGAAAACAAATGCGGGTAAACAACTTTACACTAAGTGAACGGAAAATACAACCTTTGAAGATCTGGTCCTCCACCTCCATAGCTCCGTGTTGACGTCCCTCCGCTGCGATCATCGGATCCCGGACTCTGGCGATGGTTTCGTCGGAGAAATGATCGGGCTAGGTCGTCGACTTCGATGCCGAAGATGATTTACGTCGAGGCAACTCAAGATCAAGCTCCAACTTCACCAAGTCATGAAACTTGTGAAGAAAACACCCTATACTACATGGCAAGTGGTAGAGGATGAAGAAATAGGAAGTGGGTTCACTTTGGATTTGGATTTCTCACTTGGAATCATCACTTAGAATTTTCTAGCCATGGTTTCTTCTCTTCATGAAGAAGATGAAGAAGAAGAAAGAAAAAGAATTCTCAATAATAGAAAAACAAGTGATGGTTATCATAATGCAACCATGGTTAAGTGTAGAGAATAAACTAGGGTTAGGTGAATGGTTAGGTTAAGCAAAAGAAACAAAAATGGTTGAACTTTTCAAAACTTCATGAAGCTTCAAAGTAAATCCAAAATAAGCAACCATTTCTTTTCTTGCTAAAAAGAATAAATAAATAAAATAAATAATCAAGAGAATATAAAAACCCTAACCATTCACTTAAACATGGTTTAAAGTAAACACAAACCCAAGTTTGCATGTATCATCAAACATGATACAAACAAGTGCACAAAAATATATCACATATACAATTTGTGCATTTCAAGCGAGAAAATCAATCTTGAGTGAACCAATACTGGTTAATGCAAAGTAATATATCAAATATATAATTATACATTAAATCATTAAATCAACACTTGATTTAATGATCCGGTCATACTGCATATAACCGACTAATATCATGTGTATCAATGTATCGAATCAACATTTGATTCGGTAACCCGGCTATATCACATATAACCGTCCCATGATACATATCGCGAGAATAGAATACAGTATCACATACTGGTATTATTCTCGGTCCCGCACATATCTCATATGCGCTCCTATTTTGTTTCGCTTGAGCCAGGAAACCTCTGTGTAGGACTCTAAAGACTCGTCAATACACCGGCAGCAGGTGATGATCATATCAAACACCCACAAGCCGCAAGCGGTCTGCTAAACATAACGGCCACCCGGGTATTGAGCGATCAGAAGATCGACGAGCAAGCCTGCTCACACTCCTGTGAATCCAACCAGAAACACTTACCGTACAGTCCGGTCTGTTCGTCTAATATGTCGCATATCTCGCCTAGGGGTGGTAAACGTCAAACCCCAATAGCTCGATAAGTCGTGTCGATATGAGGTCTATAACAGTTCGAGAAACTACTGGTAACACTTACCAGTAAATCTCAGCAACCCTGGCCAGGGATTTCCGGTTATAGCCAATCGAACACAGTGCAACATCAACTCCCTATACCGGGAGAGACGAATCCCCTCCTATCGCTCATTGCCTCCTTGTGATTCGGGACTGTACCCAAAAACCACCGTTTTGCACGCCCTCTTGGACGTGGTAAGGTGGAAATCAAAGCACAGTGGGAATCACACAAGACTCTATGACGATCTCGGGTCTACAGACTAACCTGTACCAGTGTCACCAGAGAACTGCCATCTGACGTAAGGTATAATACCAACTGGGAGTTCTCGGCGAGTCCGTCCAGTGTACCCAGTCTCCACTGAGCACCCGTATATCATCTCTGATGTCAAACACCAATGGATATGGGATCATCCATCGCCCATCTTCATGGGTCGAGAAGGTATACGCTAGTCTACTCTGGTATATCGATGCCCCGTCTCGATACACCCACGACTAGGGACCTTGAAGGATGTACTTATGGACTACCATGTCCCCACTAGTATGATCCGCATCATAGTACAGGTAGTCAAGTACACATCCTAAGGGCTTTACCAACATGTAACAGAGAGACAATCAGTGTACACGTTAAGGTAAAGAGCAACCAGATAGCATACTATCATGTCGAGCAAGAAAGTCCTCCCTATATATGTCCAAGCATCCACTACAATATACATCCTATGTATAGTAATGGCCTCTAGGGCATACATATAACTAACAATCTCCCACTTGCACTAGGGCCATCTGAAGCAGTGATTGCAGTATCTCATACTCAACCATCCCATAAAAGTCTCTCTCTGGGAAAAGGCCTTTGTGGGTGGATCCGCCGTGTTGTCCTCTGAGTCTACTCTCCTTACCTCGATCCCTTGGAGATCAACCATCTCCATGATCAGGTGACACTACCTCAGAATATGTCTGGATCACTGATGGGACGGGCGTTCCTAGGCATAAACCACAACTCCATTGTCTCACAATGGGAGGAACGAAGTTCATCTCATGAACTAATATACATCCAGACTGCCTCTTTGGTAGCATCTTAAGTAGTGATGTATCTAGCCTTTATCGTCTAGTATGCCACGGTATCTAGCTTGGAACTCTTCCAACATACCGTCCCTTTACTAAGGGTAAAGACAATGCCTGTGACTGACATTCAGTCGTCCTTATCACCCTGGAATCTTTCCAGTGATTCTCCCCAGGATCGATTGATACCATCTCACTACAAGTAGTGAGTATCCTAACATCCAATTAGATCCATCTCATAGATCCAAAACCCAGGATTTAGGAGGTATCACTTTGATCCTATATGGAGAATCATTGTGACAAGCGGAGATTGACCGAGCGTAGCATAGGAAACTCCTTTCTTATCAAGAGTATGTCATCCACGTACTCTACGAGGATCACCACCATACTCCCTACTATCCTTTTATTTATACAAGGTTCATCTACCATTTTGATGATGTCAAACTCTTTGACTAACACATCAAAACAGACGTTCCAACTTCGCGATGCCTGCTTTATCCTATAAAGTATCTTGTACACGTTTCCGCTGCTCCCACTGTCTACGAAGCCCTCTGACTGTGTACTTATAGACTCTCTCTTCTAAAATATCATTTAGAAGAGCAGTCGTGACACCCAACCGTCAGATATTGTAGTCATGGTATGTAGCCGTGGCAAGTAGGATCTAGATAGACTTAAGCATAGATCCTTAGAAAAGGTTTCAACATAATCCACGCCTGGTCGATGACGAAAACCTTTAACAAGTCTAGCTTTGAAAGTCTCAACTTTTCCATCTACACCAAATAATCTTCTCAAGATATACTTGCTCCTGATGGGGATTTAACCCTTCAGATATAGCAACCAAAGTCCATACTTTGTTGGTGTACATGGATCCCATCTTAGATCGCTAAGCATCCAGCATTCTTACAGAGTCCCTACTCTTGATGGCCTGCTCGAAACTAGTTGGGTCATCATCTCATGATGCATTCCTCGCTCCCACTGTCATAGAGAAACAGATGTATCTCTCAGGTGGGTGAGAAACCCTACTAGATCGGCGGAGAGGCTGAGGTTCGTTGGTATCTACTGAATCCTTTGGTTCTACCAAATCATCTACTGTAGTTTGTATAGCTGGAACCTTTCCAGTTCTACATAACAGATCTTACCTCAAGCTTGTCCGGATTTTGCTTTTAGACATAGGCCGGACAACCCCAAATCTTAACTAACTTAAGATATGGGCTCTTCCCTTTCCATATCATATATGAAGTGGTAGGCAACTGATTTGATTGAAGCCTATTCAATAGGTATGCAGCTTCTCAAGCACATAATTCCCAAAAGGAAATAGGCAACTCAGTAGTACTCATCATAGAGCGTGCCATATCTAATATGGTATGATTGCTCCGCCCCGATATACCATCGTGCTATGGTGTATGCGGAGGAGTAATGCTGAGAGAGAATCTCATTTTCTTTTAGAATAATCCAGGAATTCCGTGCTCAAGTATTCTCCTCCTCGATCACATCAAAGGACATAATACTTATACCCGTTTTGGTTCTCTATTTCTAACTTATATTCTGTGAATATCTCAAAAGGTTCGGACTTGTGTTTCAACAGGAACATATGTCTGAATCTTGAGAGATTATCAGAGAATGTAATGAAATACAAAGAACCGGTCTTGGCATGTGTAGACAGGGGACTTTCATACATCAGCATGTATCAATCCCAAGAGTTCACTAACTCTTTCTCTGTTTCCAGTAAACAGAGCTATGGTCATCTTATCTCTGTGACATGACTGGCAAGTTTCACAAGATGTAAATTCAAACTGATTTAAATATGCATCTTCAATGTAACTTAAGCTAGTCGGGTCGCATTGATATGACCTAGTCTACAATACCTCAAGAAGGAATCGTTCAATTTTGAACTCTTCCTCTTGTGTGTGTTCCGTATACTAAGAACTGTAGTTTGATTTAGAACATCAATGCTTTTAGATAACGTGCCTGAACCGATCAACTTTTGATATAGGAAATGTTCAAAACATTATCCAACAATACAAAATTTTATCATTTCTTTGCTAATAAAGAGACTGATATGATTTTGTATATCAGGTTCGATATCTAATAACATTCGTTCAGAATCAATGTATTTGGAATACAGGATGACAGTGACCAACAGACCTGGCTGCAACACTTGCACCGTTTTCTGTCTCATGAAACTTATCACCCGTTCTCAGTTCTCTACCTTTCTGTAGCCCTATTTAACAGATTACATAAGCGGGATCCTGATCCGGTATCTAATACCCAGGACGTAGAGGATACTGAGAAACGGTTCTTTGTAATGAACACACCCGAAGGAGATGCATCTCATGCACTTTCTTCGTTTGGGCGGCATAGGAATTCTGGTATTCCCCTATTTCCTGCTCGGTCTTATAACAATTATAAGTTGGAGCGGGACCAACGTTCCCCAGCTCAGTATAACAAGCGGGTCCGGTCAAATATCCGTATTATTATCTTGATTAAGGCATGATATGGTCGTTACCTGGAGAGAGAGAGAGAAGAAAACACTCAGCGTATGCTCTTGCAAGATCATATTGGTTATTATTTTATCTAATCATGATGGCTCCCACTGTTTTTATCAAATCTTCCTTCAAACCCTAAAAGGAAAGACTAGCCGGGATTAATTACACGCTACAAGTTCGCCAATCTTTCAGCCAGGCCAGTGTCGGTACTTTGAGGGAGGTCCCCTGTGCTTTCGCACGAACCTAATTACAGAAAACCTCGTTTTCCCAGAGGCGTAACCCTGTTGACACCTTTCTAGACACCTACTAAATCGGCTAATTGTAATGTGTAAAACTCTCCCAGGAGTAACTCTTACTCGCAGCGGGTATCGGGATCCAACTATCTCATAGAAGGTATGCAATCTCATTGCAAATTTCAACACTTGAAATTCCCGATAATATTTTGCCCCTAGCGTCCTATGACCTTGACGCAGGCCAACAAACCATAGTGCGCTAGTCAAGTTCAACCCGTCATTTCCTGATTGAATTAAACCCACCCGCACGACCCTTGACGCAGGCCAACAAAGTCGCACGACTACCCTAATCCAATCTGCATCATATGCATAAGCAGATAAATACTAGTTAGCTACCGCACACTACGCCTTGACGCAGGCCAACAAACGTAGCACGAATACTAACTACTACTTATCTAAAATGACGGAGGGCTACGACAGGTTTTTCTGAAAACCTATTGCGTAATGAACTTGATATCGTTGTAGAATCAAATGATTTTTAAAATGGAGTGTTTTTTAGGCTTTTCTAGTTTTGCTAAAGGGGTCACTCCCGGTGAAGGGATCGTCGGCCCTTTCCTCGTCGAATGAGGTGCGGGATATATCATATATATCGCTGTGCAAAGCAAGAACTGTAGCTACCTGTTTTATTTTTGAAATTCGATTCTACAACATCTTTAGGTTTCTTTTACTTTCATTAATCACATTAATGAAGTCCCATCATTTAAGTCACCTAAACATCACAGATAAATACGACGTACACTTATGCCATCCGCATTCGCCTCGATGTCCCCTCGTGCACCGTTAGGTTAGGTAACTAACGGCAGAGCGGGGCAGGGCTAGCGCGGGTGTAAAACATAAGTAACGCCTATATAATATATCATATATACTATATACAGTATCCATCACAGCATATCAAATGATCACATCATAGATATCGCAGTAGAAGAAATCATATGAAATATTGGATATACTAGGACGTCCATGTTTTCAATACGAGCCAGTATAAAACACGGATTCCACGGTCGCGATGTATAGCCAAACCCACACCCCTAGACCCCTACGAGAGCGGCAAGAAACCCTACCAATTTTAGAGTTAGGAGACCCGGACTCGACTCCTCGAGTTGGTCTCCTACTGGACTCCAGAACCCGGTTACTTATGTCCTCCTCCTTGGGTCTATCCTAGTGCGGAAAAGTAAATAATATACAAAAAGTGACATCTTCCGCAACCTGGAAGTGCCCCAATAAAAGAATATTACATACAAGTTTTTTTTACATGAATGAAAATGAAAAACACTCATCTCACATAAAAAAAAACCCCGGCTATTCAAACACGACGATCCAATATAACATATCCAGCAACACATAACATCACATGTCATCAACATAAGTAAACATGCGTATCCCAATTGTCGTTGACATATAGCAACGAAACCGGCGATATCACATATTACACTTACGGTCGCAGAAAAGAAAGTGTAAAACTACAACAGTTGGAATCCGCAACCTGCATAGACATCGCATGCCTAACCAAATGAATTCCTTAGACATCGCATGCCTAACAATTATAAACCCCGCATTTTAGTCTCATTATCGAAAACACTTTTCAATATCAAGTCGGGCAATTCAACAAGATTCCCGACATCCTGATCGAATGCTCGTCGCAAACTTTAGTAGACGGCCGCACCCCCGACGCCGTCGACGAAGTGCACCAAGGCGGAACACCGCTGCCGCGAGTACCCGAACGGATGCTTTCGGCGACAGGGTTCTCCTACAGTCACTTGGTCGGGGCTATGGGGTGAGGCTTTCGGCGACGGGGTTCTTCTACGGCTGGACCGTTGGTACTGTGGCATGAAGTGGATGTTTTTAAACTTATTTCATGTGTTGAGCTGTTCCGGGAAAACTTGGGTGTTTGAATGTTCGATCGAAAAGTTTAACATATTCTAAAATTACCCGGAAAAACACATAGACAAAATTAAACAATCCGATCGAATCTACGAACTCCCAATACAACCCAGAAAACTCAACTCTTGAGTAGAAGTTAAAAATTCCCAGAAAACACAGCACTAAAAGCTAGGAATTACTGTGTAAAGATACAGCCAAAATACTCCAATATGGCCGCGGAACCACCGCACATGCCATGCTCGTGCCGCGGTTCCGCGGCCATGTGGTCGAATTACCCTCACGTGCTTCACAGTAATTCATAAAAGAGCCTGCTGAATTTTTTGGATATTTTTAATTCACAAAAATCCACTGTTTGGAAAAAAGTACAGAGAAGGATTTTAGATTAGGGTTTCGGGTTCAACCGGGTTTCTAACTTCGTCTACTCATCCCCTAAGGCTCTAGCTAGGCTCTGATACCACTGTGGGGTTCCTAGGCACTCTCAAGTGGTTCCACAACTGATCAACCATGCCAAAATCAAATTTTACGGTGCCGAGAAACCCTAAACTAGATCGTTAACTAGAGATTAGGCGAAAACAAATGCGGGTAAACAACTTTACACTAAGTGAACGGAAAATACAACCTTTGTAGATCCGGTCCTCCACCTACATAGCTCCGTGTTGACGTCCCTCCACTGCGATCATCGGATCCCGGACTCTGGCGATGGTTTCGTCGGAGAAATGATCGGGCTAGGTCGTCGACTTCAATGCCGAAGATGATATACGTCGAGGCAACTCAAGATCAAGCTCCAACTTCACCAAGTCATGAAACTTGTGAAGAAAACACCCTATACTACATGGCAAGTGGTAGAGGATGAAGAAATAGGAAGTGGGTTCACTTAGGATTTGGATTTCTCACTTGGAATCATCACTTAGAATTTTCTAGCCATGGTTTCTTCTCTTCATGAAGAAGATGAAGAAGAAGAAAGAAAAAGAATTCTCAATAATAGAAAAACAAGTGATGGTTATCATAATGCAACCATGGTTAAGTGTAGAGAATAAACTAGGGTTAGGTGAATGGTTAGGTTAAGCAAAAGAAACAAAAATGGTTGAACTTTTCAAAGCTTCATGAAGCTTCAAAGTAAATCCAAAAGAAGCAACCATTTCTTTTCTTGCTAAAAAGAATAAATAAATAAAATAAATAATCAAGAGAATATAAAAACCCTAACCATTCACTTAAACATGGTTTAAAGTAAACACAAACCCAAGTTTGCATGTATCATCAAACATGATACAAACAAGTGCACAAAAATATATCACATATACAACTTGTGCATTTCAAGCGAGAAAATCAATCTTGAGTACCAATACTAGTTAATGCAAAGTAATATATCAAATATATAATTATACATTAAATCATTAAATCAACACTTGATTTAATGATCCGGTCATACTGCATATAACCGACTAATATCATGTGTATCAATGTATCGAATCAACATTTGATTCGGTAACCCGGCTATATCACATATAACCGTCCCATGATACATATCGCGAGAATAGAATACAGTATCACATACTGGTATTATTCTCGGTCCCGCACATATCTCATATGCGCTCCTATTTTGTTTCGCTTGAGCCAGGAAACCTCTGTGTAGGACTCTAAAGACTCGTCAATACGCCGGCAGCAGGTGATGATCATATCAAACACCCACAAGCTGCAAGCGGTCTGCTAAACGTAACGGCCACCTGGGTATTGAGCGATCAGAAGATCGACGAGCAAGCCCGCTCACACTCCTGTGAATCTAACCAGTAACACTTACCGTACAGTCCGGTCTGTTCGTCTAATATGTCACATATCTCGCCTAGGGGTGGTAAACGTCAAACCCCAATAGCTCGATAAGTCGTGTCGATATGAGGTCTATAACAGTTCGAGAAACTACTGGTAACACTTACCAGTAAATCTCAGCAACCCTGGCCAGGGATTTCCGGTTATAGCCAATCGAACACAGTGCAACATCAACTCCCTATACCGGGAGAGACGAATCCCCTCCTATCGCTCATTGCCTCCATGTGATTTGGGACTGTACCCAAAAACCACCGTTTTGCACGCCCTCTTGGACGTGGTAAGGTGGAAATCAAAGCACAGTGGGAATCACACAAGACTCTATGACGATCTCGGGTCTACAGACTAACCTGTACCAGTGTCACCAGAGAACTGCCATCTGACGTAAGGTATAATACCAACTGGGAGTTCTCGGCGAGTCCGTCCAGTGTACCCAGTCTCCACTGAGCACCCGTATATCATCTCTGATGTCAAACACCAATGGATATGGGATCATCCATCGCCCATCTTCATGGGTCGAGAAGGTATACGCTAGTCTACTCTGGTATATCGATGCCCCGTCTCGATACACCCACGACTAGGGACCTTGAAGGATGTACTTATGGACTACCATGTCCCCACTAGTATGATCCACATCATAGTACAGATAGTCAAGTACACATCCTAAGGGCTTTACCAACATATAACAGAGAGACAATCAGTGTACACGTTAAGGTAAAGAGCAACCAGATAGCATACTATCATGTCGAGCAAGAAAGTCCTCCCTATATATGTCCAAACATCCACTACAATATACATCCTATGTATAGTAATGGCCTCTAGGGCATACATATAACTAACAAGAGAGAGAGGTGGCTAGGTGAGTCATGAGAGCATTTATGTGAGCATTAATGAGGAGAGGGAGAGAGTGAGTGTAAGGCTAAGACTCACCCTATACTCACCTCTCATCATTATCATCTCTCTCACTCTCTCATTCTCTCTCATTCTCCATTATTGTTCATCCCCTCAACCCCAAACTGAACCCTCACTACCCCATCACTAAAACCTTGCTAAACTTCACAAAATCACATTTAAACACTTCAAAAGTCTTGCTTTAGCCACTAAGATGCCTTAGAGCTTGGAAGATTTGATTTTTTGAGCAAGAATGGTTAGGTAATGACCTCCACTGATAATTAGGTATTTATTTTGTTGTGTTGCCTCAAAGTTATGGTTTAGAACACTAAAGGTTTAGTTTTGTGCAAATATCGTATTTTTAGTATCTACTTGAAGTCTCTGTGATCTGCTGTAGAACCAGGTGTTTGTTGGAAAAGTTTCCATCACAGTGACCTAGTGTTGTAACCTAGAACCCACCGTAAAAACTTCAGACCATTCCTATACCATCAGGCCGCAGATTTATTGGTTCTGGCCGCAAATTGCGGCTAGAGTGGGGGCTGGGGTGTTGGGTTTTGGGCATAGGGTCTCTGGGGTTGTATGTGGTCTCGTGGCACTTGCAACTTTCACCAATTGTTTGTGTATCAAAATCTAGGATCACTTTGCTATAATCTAGTGTTTTGAGTACGCGTGTTACGTTATCCGACACGGTTCGTGATCTTGTGTAGCTGCTGCACTTGGGTTGGTTTTGGTGTGTTGCCACACACGTTAGCCATTAGACGAACACTTGTGAGTTGGATTGGAGTTGGTGCGTCGGTCAAACGTAGTGTGTACATGATATTGATCGATTTCTGAGATTTGCACTTGTTATGTTTATGTTAATAGGATCGCAAGTGGGGACTTCGGACGCTGCGAAGAAAGAGAAGCAGGTGATTGGATTTACCTAGCCCGCGACTGTCAGTGAGTAGATTTAACATTTACGGGGAAATTGCCCGTATGGCGTTAAGCGTCAGGGCTAGATATGATATGATATTAGCCGCATGTTTATATGCACATATAGAAATGGTGCATGAACTTCATTGCATATAGTTACTTGTTGTGCCTAAACCTGTACCCATTGTACACTGCAATATTATTGATAGTCCATGTTGCACGAGCACTCATTGTATGCTACACACACACACACACTGTCGGTAATTGCCATAATACGCACAACGCATTTGCATATGTGATATTGTATTGATTGGTGACATTGAGGCATTGATTCTCGTGTGATTGCGCATATGAAATATAGCATACATGCTTACACATATACCTTGCTATAGCTACTTGTTCACTTATATGATGTTGCTTTGGATTTGGATAATTGGAAACCGCATGATATATTTAATGACTTGATGCATTTAAATAGCGGATTTTCCCTTGATATGCTCATATTGTTATTCTATGTTGCATACATCATATTACATGGATTTACGCATTGAGATATGGATTTCATGTGATTTTCCGGATTTGAGAACCGCGGGGATATTTCAAGAAATGTGTATTGTTTTGAAAACCGGTTTCTCTGGATTTGGGGATTTCGAGTGTCGATGTTGGGCACTGAGGTTCCGAGAGATATATGGATTTGGGGATTTCGAGTGTCAATGTTGGGCACTTATGTTCCGAGAGATATATGGATTTGGGGATTTCGAGTGTCGGTGTTGGGCACTTATGTTCCATGAGATATATGGATATGAGGATTGCGAGTGTCGAGGTTGGACATTCAGGTTCTGAGGATTTTGAGTGTCGGGTTGGACACTCAGGTTCCATGAGATGTACAGATACGATATGTGGATTTACGTGCCAATGCTGGACACTAGTATTTCATGATGTTTTCGAGTGCCGATGTTGGGCACTCAGGTTCCATGAGACTTACAGGTTATGAGGGCCGATCTGAGGGCCGATTTGAGGAATTTGGGAATTTGATTGTCTTGATGGACACCGGTCCTGCCACGATGAGGATTCCGTGAGAATGACATGTTTTATCCCATACTCCGCATCTATTTGATATGCATTTGTTTCATGTAGATGTAGTACTCTGGTGTGTATCTTGATCATGATAGTTGCATATTCATATTACCATACTTATGCTATCAGATTACATGTGATAGATTATCGCTGTTAGTGCATACTTGCGATTACAGTATGATGTTGTTTTCTATTCACGAGTTGGCAACTCACCCCCGTTGTGCCGCAGTGTTTTGCAGGTCTGATCCTTAGAGTAGTCGCGGCAGGGCGCCTTATTATCTCTACTTTTGCGGATACCGCTATGGTTGGCTGTGAGGCCTTTTGCTTTAGGTGGGTTGCGGTTATCCGATGACGTACATTGTATATCTTTTGTATCTAGTACTCTCCATCTACCACCTTCATGTATTGACTTAGAGACGAGTTGTGAGGATCGATATTGTATATTCTTATGACTTTGGTTGTCGTACTCGTGTGAGCCGGCCTTTATTTATGTTGATTATCTCATTTCTTCGCTATGGCGTCGTATATCTGTTGTAGTGGTTGTTTCTGCCGTTGGGCGAGATTTGCTCCCGTTTGGGGATGCTTTACTTATACCTTATGTTTGTATCCGTTTCGGGGCTAGCTTTTACAAAGGAGGTGTTGCCAAAATTTTTATGAAAACAAACTTAAACTTAAAGTTTTGCATCGAGATTTTAAAAGTATTCTATCTTTTCCTTCTTGTAATAGTTTAGATTGCTGGGTTTTCGGCTTACTTAAATTGCGTTACGCCTATTGACGTTACGTAGTCTAAGTGCCTGTTATGTGCTTAAATTAGGTCGTGACAATGATATTGTTTTTTTACTGCCTAGCGGCACGTCTCGGATTCATCCCTGAGAATCTTGACTGTGGTCCCGGACACGCACGGGATATTATTGAGTTACATCGAGAATTTCATTAAATGGTTTCAAATACCGTTAGGAGAGATAACCTAGAAACACAGACTTTATGATACACGTGAGATACCTATAGCCTGCTGATATATCACCTGTGAGTGTTTGTTTATAATTATACTTCATTTTTGCACATAACACCTTATAGTACATTGCTCAGTTTATTATTATGATATTTATGACGCACTGACGTCTGAGTTTTGTATGGCTCAGATACTTGACTTAGCACGTGAGTGTTTCGACAGGATAACCAATTAGTGAGGACCATCTCACTAATATAGCTCCTATTGCTGGTTAGTTATTCCTTGAATTTTTATTGCTTTCGCTACTATTTCCTGTTGTCGTTTGTGGCTATTGGACATGTTTAGAGATAGACAGTTATATTATTGCTCTTAATTACTGATAGACAGCCTTAATGTGACTATGGGAGGATATTATCTTACCGTAGGTTGCATGGTGTTCATACCAGAATATTGCATTATTATATTCCCCATTCTTATTCTTTTTATAAATAAACAGGTGCTTTTGACGCATGTCTGCTACATGTTACAGGTTACAGGTTCTTGGACAGAAAACAGTGCAAACGATGTAAAGACGATGAAAATGTGGACTTTAACCAACAAACAGAGAATCTTGATCAAGCCTACATAAGGAACAATTCACAAAGCAAGATTCAAGACATCGACTCAAAACGAACGGTTAAAAATCCATTGCAAATTGTTCACTGAAGATCTGGAACCAACCTAGAAGCCCAAATGGAAAAAGATATATAGAAATAAGAAGCCCAAGCCAACAAGAAGCAGCCCAAGAAAATTCATGAGGTGATCTCACCAATGGGCCGCGGAACCGCGGCCCAAGCCTGCCATTGCCGCGGTTCCGCGGCCATCTAGTGCCCGTGCTGCGTAAAAATTTTACAGTAATTTGGGTTCTGTGCTGAAAAGATTTTCTAGGGCTATTTTTGTAATTGTATACATGCGGATCAAAATGTAACCTAGGGTTTCTATTTCCTATAAATAGAACTCTAAAGCTTGTAATTTCGGATGCCTCCTTTTAATAAAAATTCAGAAATTCTTTTGGAGAGCATCGGTGTTTCTTTTCCATTCAGAAATTCAGATCTGACAACCCTGCATGGATGATTGGAGGGATGCATCTGTAAGTAAATTTAATTTCTTGCCCTAGTTTAGATTTAAATTCTTTGCCCTAGGTAGATTTAATTTCATGCCCTAGGAACTTGTTTAGGGTTTAACTTTGGGGAAGGATTTTGAGAGATGAGATCTCTCATCCCTTTCTTACCCACCAAATATTTACAATAGGACTCCATGCATACACGCACATACCGCGCCCTACGGCATCCTACCCCTCGAGGTAACGATGACACCGTAGTGTAAAAGCCCCGTTGCGCGCGTTTTCCATGGAGGTTAGGGTAAGGATCTCTAAAGGAAGGACAAGAACCTAGAGGAAGGAACACCTTCCCGAATGGATCTAATCCCCTTTATTGATAATTACCATAACTCCTCACAGATCTTCATCCGGGTATAGAAAGCGTTGAGATTTACTTGCATTTCCAAACCATCCCTAAACCTAACCCTAGCAAGAATAGATCTAGATAATTAGTATAGATTAATTTAGGTTTTTAGATTTAATAACCAATCCGAACACCCTTCGGAATTAACTCGTAAGCGCGAATCGGAAATTCACAACATCCCTGTGGACTGACCCGTACTCACCGGCTAGCTTCATGCGACGCCATTCTTGATTGCGGTTATAGAAATAGTTTTTGACATACAAAATCAAATGGCGCCGTTGCCGGGGATGGCGTAGAAATTTCCTTTTTGCAATTTCGGGTTAATCAAAATCAAAAAAAAAATCATAAAAATCTAAAAAATTCAAAAATTATAAAAATATATCAATTGTTATTTTTTTGGAAAGGGTACTTTGTTGTGTGAATCTTCCAGGAACAATCGAGACGGATCTGGAAATTTCCAGAAAGCGAAACAGAAAAAGGGATATCGGAACAGAAGAGAATTTTGACAACAGAACAGCAGCAGAAAGTTGAAGGGTCAAGTCAACGGTCAAACCACGGATCCGCCGCGAAAGGCAGCTCCTGCCGCGGAAGCGCGGTGATACGGTGACGTCAGCGAAGTTTGAAGAGCTGATCTGGCACGCCAACCGCAGAACCGCGGCTCCACCTACACTTAGGCCGCGAAAACGCGGCATCTTGGCTGAAACAGTGCTTAAAAAAAATCTCTGTAAGCTTCCCTTTGTCTCCTCTGCAAATATTGATATATCCTTTGTAGATTTGCCTGCAGGATTTTTTGTGGTTTAACAATATATTCCTTTCCAAATAACAATCTTGTGCAGGATTTGTGCGCCTCGTTTAAAATAGAAAGTGATTGCAAGTAATCTTTTTTGTTGCATATCTTTTCTCGAATATCTTTTTGCAACATTTTTTTCCAAATAAAGATTCTTTGTGATATGCTTAAAATAATAACTGATTGCAAGTAATATTTTTCTGTTGCATATATTTTATTAAAAATCTTTTTGCAACAATTTTCAAATAAAGAAAAAGAAAAAGGAAAATTTTTCTTAGAGAACTTGCAAACTTTTGCCGCAAATAAATCCTTGCACCACCACCCAACTTTCTTTCTTTCACCTTTTCTTCTAACATGGGTACCCCACATAATAAATCACTTGCCGAACTTTGGTATCCCGAACCTAATTTTGCGTCGTACGTCAATTTGTTCGGTCAATTTAAAGACGATCCTTCCATGCCTAAAAAATCTTTGAAAGATCAAATAGAGGCGTCTAGGAGAAACAGTTTGACTTTTTAACCCACCTTGTATCAACCAAGTCAACCTTTACCACCTCCATATGTTGACACCACTTTTTCGAGTCCTTCTGTCACTCCTAAGCCGATATCCATTGCTGAGCATATTGCTCAATCTCGCAGCCGATATTTCACCCCTCTCCACTCATCCAGTTCTAGGGATAAACACGACTATTCACCTTTTTATCCATATGTTGACCCTACCCCTGCCCAACCACCCACTTCCTACAAGTCATACCCGACCTTCCCACCTTCACTAGACACCGTTTCTACACAGCCTGTTGGGAGTTTTGCATATCCACACCAATTTGAATTTTTTACCGAAACCCCCTCACCACCTAAGTCTAATTTGGAAGAGTCGTTAGAAGCTTATATTGCAGCAACAAATAAAATGACTAGGAATGTGGAAGCGTCCGTGGCCGCCCTTATGCAACCTAGTGAACCGGTAGCTAGTTTCCCGCTAGCTCAAAAAAATTTAATGTATAAGGAGGCGGTTGGACAGAATGAGAATGAGAGAGGATTTTCAAATCAAACCTACCCGTACCTAATTGAAGCCCACAACTCCTGTTTTCCATCGATTGCCCTAAATAGTTCACCTGTTGAAAATAAAAATGAGTTGTGTGATTTTGTAGTGCTTGATTTGCCAAATTGTGAAGAACCCCTTTCGAGTGAAACCGCACCTAATCCGTTTGACCTTTACACCTCCACTCTAGAACCTACATTGATAAACATCCATACTTTTGAGAAGGTGTCTAAAGAAATTGATTTTCACTTGATTGAGGATATAGACGCCGGGAATATTTCGGATGATGAACCTGTCGATTTAATTGAAATTTTATGTTCAAATCATCATCCTGAGTTATTAAATGTTTCTCCCGAATCTCATATGCGTCTAAATTTTGATGATAATGGCATGGATGAGTTGAATATTGAGGATAGTATTGAGGAGAGTCTTGAGGATAATATTGAGGTTGAATCATTTTTGTTTGATGTGTTTGATTTTCCAATTCATCCTCCTGAACCTTTGACTGTTATATCACCCTCCCTCCTTCCCATCGTTCCGACCCCGCTTGAAGACTGTGAGCTTAAAAAATTTTCCTTTGAATCTAACACAGTTCTCACAGACGATAACACCTACGAGTGTTTCACTTTTTCGGACGATGTTGATGACTCACCACCCGAGTTTGAGTCCTTTACATTTTCAGATGAGTTAATCGAACCATCAGACTCGGTCGCTTACAGTTGTTTCGAACCATTAATGGAATCTTTCAAGTTCGAGACAGTTTACTACGGTGAGAATGATACTATCCCTAGTTCACTTCCTTTCGTCTTTCCTATTGTTTCGACCGTACAAGTGACCGTTACGCTTTCATCTCCTATACCAAGTTCGGCGTACCCATGTTTTCTTGCGAATCTTGAGGGATTTGATCCCATTTCTCGACGGGTTGATAGGTTAGCGCAATCGCTTATAACATATCGGTCATCACATATTGTGCTAATTTATTCACTCGATTTACACCCTCAAGTTCGCGCAACCCTTCTTTCTCC
Organism: Agapanthus africanus; assembly: GCA_030015575.1. Taxonomy (NCBI): domain Eukaryota; kingdom Viridiplantae; phylum Streptophyta; class Magnoliopsida; order Asparagales; family Amaryllidaceae; genus Agapanthus; species Agapanthus africanus. The sequence goes on from CM057344.1 coordinate 441,922,208, forward strand.
TTTCCGCCCTTCTTTCCCCCCACCGAGACCATATTCTACCATTATTCTTTCCACACGGTCTCGCGTGTTTCTCATTTCTTTCATCTCCACCCCATTCTTGCACCGACTATACCTTTACCATGATAAGATTTTTGAATGGTTGGTGCTAACTTTTGGCTTGTGTAAGGCCAAGCTTAAGTTTGGGGGGAACCTTGTTGTATATATGTATATATATTTTTATTTTCTTTTTCTATAAAAAAATAAAAAAAAATTTAAAACATTAAAAAAATATTTTAAAAAAATTGTAAATAAATAAACAGGGGAGTGCCGGTATTTTTACCCTCTTGGTTTAGCATGACAGTGAGGACACTGTCAAGTTCAAGTTTGGGGGTATGCTCGGTACGTCTTCTTCCTTCGCATTCATTTGTACATATTTTTTATTTTTTTTTGCATTTGCATACTTATTTGAAAACCCATAAAAATTAAAAAAATTCAAAAAAATTATAAAAATTAATGTATTCAATTTTGGCTAATTGACTTGAGTTTGATAAATAGGTTAACTGGCTAGGAACAACTAGATCTTAGACTTAGTAAATTAAAAACCCTAAAAATAACCTTTCTTAAAGTTTAACGGTAGAAAGTATATGTCTTTGTAGTTTATTTAGAAATAGGCAAATTTTGAGTTCAGTTCTTGGGCTAAGTTGAAACAAAGGAAAAGTATTGATGTTCTTATTAGAGTATAAGTTTGAAAAATAGTTCCTAGCTTAAGTCTAGATTCTGAAAATGTATACCCTACAACTTGCACAATCACGCACCTTGAAACTTGGAATAGTAGAAGAGACCTTGAATTGCTCTTGTCTAAAGTCCTTAGTACAATGAAAATAAGAAAAAAAGGTTTGAATAAAGAATAAAAAAAATGGACACTGGTTTTTGTGATTACTTAAGGCTGCAAAAATAGAAAAATATTTAGCGAGGGTGCTTCATCACCTAGTGCCTTAGACCAACTGGTTTGGGAGTCACTGCTAAAAGCCTTGGGTGTTGCAAGACTAGGAATTACGTTTTAATGTGCAAACACATCTTGTAATCGGTTGTTGGTACCTCAAGAAGTATTAACGGTCGTATGAAGGATGTGTGAGCAAAATTCAATTAAAAATTCACCTACTGATAAGTACTTTGGACAACGGACAAGGGCATGATTGCTTGATTTAAATTTCCAAGTGTAGGGGTCATATTTACACACACGTGGGGGTATATGATTAGAGTTTAGATAAGAGAAAGGAATGAAGAATAGAACTTGTATCTTTAGTAAAGTTAATAGAAATTCCTAAGTGGAGATGGAACCCTAGAAGGAAAACTTTAGAGATGCCGAAAGCTAGGTAAGTCTATAGAACATATATAATCTTAAGTTAGATGATGAGGAAGTGTGAAGAATATGGGTGGATAATTTACGAGTCGACGATAATAGAATTCCTTGTTAGAAAACCTAATTGGAGAATTAAAGTTAATGGGCCGAAGTGATAGGATTTTGCGGGTGTAATCCGCTGATAACCCTCAGGAGACAACACTCCTCCTACTAGGGACACCTAGAGGTTTAACGGCTTGTTGCACGAGCTCAATGCAATCGCGTTTCCCTGCGAAAGTGTGGTTAGGTTTTTGTAGAGAATAAAAAATAAGTTTGCTCGAGGACGAGCAAAAGATAAGTTTGAGGGTATTTGTTCACACCAGAATATTGCATTATTATATTCCCCATTCTTATTCTTTTTATAAATAAACAGGTGCTTTTGACGCATGTCTGCTACATGTTACAGGTTACAGGTTCTTGGACAGAAAACAGTGCAAACGATGTAAAGACGATGAAAATGTGGACTTTAACCAACAAACAGAGAATCTTGATCAAGCCTACATAAGGAACAATTCACAAAGCAAGATTCAAGACATCGACTCAAAGCGAACGGTTAAAAATCCATTGCAAATTGTTCACTGAAGATCTGGAACCAACCTAGAAGCCCAAATGGAAAAAGATATATAGAAATAAGAAGACCAAGCCAACAAGAAGCAGCCCAGGAAAATTCATGAGGTGATCTCACCAATGGGCCGCGGAACCGCGGCCCAAGCCTGCCATTGCCGCGGTTCCGCGGCCGTCTAGTGCCCGTGCTGCGTAAAAATTTTACAGTAATTTGGGTTCTGTGCTGAAAAGATTTTCTAGGGCTATTTTTGTAATTGTATACATGCGGATCAAAATGTAACCTAGGGTTTCTATTTTCTATAAATAAAACTCTAAAGCTTGTAATTTCGGATGCCTCCTTTTAATAAAAATTCAGAAATTCTTTTGGAGAGCATCGGTGTTTCTTTTCCATTCAGAAATTCAGATCTGACAACCCTGCATGGATGATTGGAGGGATGCATCTGTAAGTAGATTTAATTTCTCGTCCTAGTTTAGATTTAAATTCTTTGCCCTAGGTAGATTTAATTTCATGCCCTAGGAACTTGTTTAGGGTTTAGCTTTGGGGAAGGATTTTGAGAGATGAGATCTCTCATCCCTTTCTTACCCACCAAATATTTACAATAGGACTCCATGCATACACGCACATACCGCGCCCTACGGCATCCTACCCCTCGAGGTAACGATGACACCGTAGTGTAAAAGCCCCGTTGCGCGCGTTTTCCATGGAGGTTAGGGTAAGGATCTCTAAAGGAAGGACAAGAACCTAGAGGAAGGAACACCTTCCCGAATGGATCTAATCCCCTTTATTGATAATTACCATAACTCCTCACAGATCTTCATCCGGGTATAGAAAGCGTTGAGATTTACTTGCATTTCCAAACCATCCCTAAACATAACCCTAGCAAGAATAGATCTAGATAATTAGTATAGATTAATTTAGGTTTTTAGATTTAATAACCAATCCGAACACCCTTCGGAATTAACTCGTAAGCGCGAATCGGAAATTCACAACATCCCTGTGGACCGACCCGTACTCACCGGCTAGCTTCATGCGACGCCGTTCTTGATTGCGGTTATAGAAATAGTTTTTGACATACAAAATCACATGGCTAGCTTTGTTACATTTACGATTTTATGTATTTTGGGACGCGGGGCTGTAACATTTCAGAAAATATAAAATATTATTTTTGGAATTTAATATTAAAATATATATTTGCCGAAAATTGCCCGATTTGCGAAATTGGGGTTTTCGAAAAGAGGTATAAATATATACCAATATTTGTGAAAGAATTGGAAATTAAAATGAATTATTCATTTAAAAATATATTTAAAGGATTTGGCATTTTTAAAATTTATTATATGCAGTTTTGATAAAAACCCGATTAGTGCACTGCTAATCGCGATTAGGCCAAATCCGTGTTTCTACAGTTTTCATGGTTAGTGCACCATGACATGTTACATGTTATTTCATTTGTGTTGTGTTGTGTTATGGTTTTATTGAGGTGAGAAGAGAAAAGATTTGAAAAAGGTGTCATGGTGACTTGAGGAGAGAGGGGGGACATCATGATGAGAGTAAGCATGCTTGGAGAGAGAGAGTGAGAGTAATTGAGATAGGGGGCTGCCTCATTGTTATTCTCCACCATTTTCTTCTCCTTCTTCTTCCTCATCTCCCTCCACCTTCTACCCTCATGACCCATCTCCAATCTTTCATCAAAACCCCATACCCCCTTCACAAAAGATGATCACCTCCTCACCCTCATCGCAATGAACCAAGCAAAGTGGGATTTTGACAACATTAGGACTTCTAGGATTTTGCTTGGGTGTAACCATGAGGTATATCTCTTTTCATTTAGTGTAGTTTTGTTTTTCCTAACATTCTAGTTAGTTTAGAATGTGTTTATGGTGTGGGTTATGAAATTGGAAAATTCAAGAGAGGGTTCGGTGACTTGTGGACTTGTGAGCTGTAGTAAGGGTGTATAAGACCCTAGAGATCAAATTCTGGACCTAGAACAGAGACCATAAACTTAGATTAGTTTCATGTCAGTTTTGGTTGCTTTTTGTGAGCCTACAGTGAATCTGGAGCAACCCGGGGAATATCTGAGTTTAGCAAACAACTCTAGGGACCAAATTTGACCAATAGAAGACCACCCTGACAAGACGAGCCCCAACGGAGTCACAAGGGCCGAGGAGGCCGTATTTTAAGGCCATGTGGCTGGCCAAATTGTTAGGGTTGGGTTCTAGGCTGTTCCAGTAGCTCAAATACCCCATATACTACACCCTATACTTGTTTGTTCATCCCAATTTGACCTGAGTCAAAATCTGGGAGCATTTTGGTGTGATTTTGGCTATATTTTCCGTATTTTGAAATGCATATTTTTGATATTTGGATTCGTATTTGGTTGTTAGATGTTTGTACATCAACAACTAGGGATGATAGGTTGGTTTTGCATGCGTAGCTATAGGTTCAAACCTATGAGCGCACCGTGTGCCGTATCGGTTTTCCGGATTCGATTTTAATAGAGATTTTGATTGTGTATTATTGTAGGTATCTTCGCATGGTTTCCGAGGTGACGGAGCATGGCGTCGTCGACCTCTGCAAGCAAGGAGCAAGGTAAGTAGATCTATATCTACGGGGAAAGTCGGGTGGATGGCATATAGCACCCCCGCAAAGTTTTGGTAGAATCCGATTTGTAGCATATGGTTAAGAAAACCTAGATTAGGAATCTAGGGTTAGATTTAAAAGATTGTTAGTGAAACCATATTATAAACTAAAAGATAGTTAGAAGTGTTTTGATACAACTAATATGTAATGACGGAATTTGAGGATGACGTTTGACAATATTGCCGTTTAGGGTACTATAGGATTAAATAGCCGACGTAATTGTGTCATCCGAACCATACCTATTTCCAAACCGAAGAATCGTATGCATCTTTTAAACATATACCTTGAGGGACGTTATGGATTTTCAAATGATATCTTTTCCTTAAAAACACCGTAGCCCCTACTTTCAAAACTACGATTCGCATCTTTCAAAAACTGTTTGTATAGTTCGGGTGTGTATGTTAGATTAGATACTTACGCTTATAGTAAAGGTAGAATGTATATGTAAAATTGACTTTATGTGAGATATAATTATGATGAGAAGAGAATACGATTTGATATGTGATATGATGATATGTTGGTATACGAATGCGAGTCGATTGAGATGATTGATACCTTACCGGTCCCCTGATACGAGATTGTTATGGATGTGACCTGGGACATAGGTATATAGATAAATATAGAATGTCGTGAATCATGTGTGATATGTCGTACGAGACGTTGGGTTCGTACCCCTCATTGTCGCATAGGTTGATAGGATCCCTGATAGCTTAATGCCGCCGTACGATGATTTTCCGTACGTGATGAGTTTGACTTGAGGTTTGATCCATACCTTTGACTAGAGGATGCCGTACGATAGATTATACCGTACGTGATGTTGTGTGGCTAGATGCCAATTGATAGATTCACTGACTTGGTCATGTTAGATTCGTATACCCGTCAGCATTTGCATATGATTTACCTTATGCTGCATTCATGTTATCCTCTTTGCATTACTTATACTTGTGCTAGTACACCTACACCATTATCGATGATGCGTATGTTACACTTACACAGATTGGCCGGCTCATACACTTCATCATCGATAATTGCTATGTCACTACACAGTAGAACTGCTGCATCAGGATATGACTCCTTACATGATATACTTGCTATAGCTACATATTGTACACTCATACTTGCGTATATACCACTTGTACATCCATACTTGCGCACATACATATTGTACACTCATACTTACGTATATACCACTTGTACATCCATACTTGCGTACATAGATATTGTACACTCATACTTGCGTATATACCACTTGTACATCCATACTTGCGCACATACATATTGTACACTACTTGCGTATATACCACTTGTACATCCATACTTGCGCAATACATATTGTACACTCATACTTGCGTATATACCACTTGTACATCCATACTTGCGTACATACATATTGTTAACCATACTTGCGTACATACATATATACACCATTATACGATGTTGTATTTGATTTTGGAGATTTGGGAACCGCATGATATATTTTAAAAACTGGATTCATTTAAAAGAGCGGTTTTCCCTGGATAGGTGCATATTACTGTTCCATGTTGCATGATATACGGATATGCTTACATTCTGTTATATGTCGCATACATCATGCTTTACGCTTTTACACATTGATGCTGTTTTCATGAGATTTCTGGATTTGAGAACCGTGGCTATTTCAAAAGAAAGCATGTACTGTTTTAAAAACCCGATTTCTCTTGATATGATATTTCAGTGCATCCACCATGTGTTTTCTCGGTTCTGAGAGTGGCATGTGAAACCCGATTCGAGGAGCGGTAGGCACCGTCTGTGGGTACATGGTGGACCCGGTGAGGTACCCCGGGGCAAGAAGACTCGCATTGTTAGACGGTAGGCCTGGCAGGGGAGTACTACCTACCGGTGATAGTATTTAGGCTCGGAGGATATCCGGAGGATACCGACCGGAGTCGAGAGATGATATGGACCGATCCGGACTGACGGAGCCCGTGGGCCGATCCGGACCGACGGAGCCTGAGTGAGATGAGGATTTACGTGCCGATGCTGGGCACGGGTTTCATGATGTTTCGAGTGTCGATGCTGGACATTCAAGTTCCATGATTTGATGTGTCGCGAGGGACATACGTTGATTTAAATCCTCATATTTTCATGCATCTGTTTTTATGATATTTACATGTATGATATTGTTGTGTCATTGGTTGACACATGGACGAGATCCACATGCATACATACATTGATTATATTGTTGGATTATATCCGCATACATATAGGTATTGATTACATTGTTGACACATATACCGATACGATCACCCTAGATATCATAGTATTACCTTTATGATATAGTTGACCTAGGAGTCGTTGTTTATTCGATTTCTACATGTCGATGTTTTTCTACTCATGAGTTGGCAACTCACCCCCGTTGTGCCACAGTTCTTGCAGGTTGACTGCACGGATCAGTAGCGGCATCGCTGGCACATAGCTACTTTCGGGTGTTTTGCTTTTGGTAGGTAGGACATTTGCATCGTGCTCCCTCTTGTATTTATATTTCATATTGTATCTAGTCAACTCCATCAAATCAAAATTAGTAATTGTATAAGTAATGCGACTTAGTGAGACTTGTAGTTGCGAGATTTGAGCGAAGGGTTTTTTGTTCGCTTTTGGGTTTATGTCTTGCTTATTTCTTCATATTTTGTGGTGATCTTCGCCGTTGGGCGTCGTATACTTATATATACTGTCTTGCGTGGTTGTGATCCGCTGGTTGGCGAAGAGCTAGCTCCCGCTTGGGGATGCCTTTATCATTATTATGTATTTGTGGTTTTGGATCAAAAAATACAAAGGAGGTGCTGCCCAAATTTTTAAAGGACAAAACATGTTTTCTAACTAGAAATTTTCACTTGCATTTTCATGTCCCTTTCTATGCATTAAGAAAACTTGATTTCCTTATCCCTTTCTTTCAAAAATACACCTCCTTGATTTTTCTTAAAAAGGGTTTAGATTTCTGGGTTTCGGCTTACCTGAATTACGTGATGCCTTTAGACGTGGCATGATTTAAGTGCCGGTCACGAGCTAATATTTCGGGTCGTGACAAAGTTGGTATCAGAGCGCTAGGTTTAACCTTTGTTCGAGTCTATGTTTGACTATGTGGAGTCTAGGACGGGTATGTATTTCGGAACCTAGGCTTGACCTTACGAACTTAGACTTGAACGGGGGGTATTAGACCCGAACTTTCGTTTCATAGGCTGACCCTGATTGATGGAGTAGGTAGCTTGAGTAGAGTGACGTACCGTACGTATGTTCCACGGCATATTTACGATATGATACTCCACTTAGAAAACCTTAGGATGTACATATTTTGAGATCTTTGATTCTATTCGTTTCCATGATCATACTCTCATTGATGCTGTTCCTTCTTATGATCATGTATCCATTCTGGATCTGTCATTTCCTTTCTTGCCGTTGATCTGCTCTCTTCGATATTCGATTAAGGTTCCTGTCACCATGGTTTGAGCGCGGTTTGAGCAGCTGCTGGTGTTGCGGTCAGGGCGAGCTCGTCATGAACGAGTACTGACCATTGTGTTTTCTGGTGACATGGAAAACGTCTCGAGTTAGTATTTATGTTATGACCTCTTATTGAGGTGAGTGGTTGGTTTCGCACCAGATGATCGGGCCATTGTTAGAGCTGCCAGTTGCGAGAGGACTGTTGATGTACAGCCTACCTCAGAGATTATGATGTCGTCTGCCGTGTGGAAAGATGACCCAGCTGTTGCTAAGATTGATGTGATGTCGCCTCCAGACTTTAAGAGCTGAGAACACTGGAGCTTCCAGGCAGAGATGCGACAGATGATAGCTAGTCTATCCTGAGTTGAGAGTCGAAGGTGATTCGTCGGATTGATGCACCGACGCAGGCCCAGTTGAGTTGAAGATTTTCAGTATGGAGAGTCTTACTCAGATCTAGAGCAGACCGATCCAGAGATGACCGTTGAGGTATCATCTTTCCTGGAGGATTGAGGCATTGTTTAGCATGCGGGCAAAGAGTATTCACATGTTGTATAGGCGAAGCTAAAAAGTTCGAACGAGTGTCAGAAACCCATTTTTTCCAAGTTTAAAGTGTTCGGAGGAACATGCAAGTGATTCTATGGACCCTCTAGAAGAATGAAACCCTAACTCGACATGATGACCATGGAACTGCTTTTTGAACCTTAGGGTTTGCGGCAGTTTAGCGGTGCCATCAGTGAGGCTTGGGTTTGCCCTTCTACGGTTGGTCTATAGGTACTGTGGCATGTACTTGATATTATTAAACTGTGCTCAGGTGTTGAGCTTTCGGAAAATTTTAGGACTTTGATGACTCGATCAAAACGTTTAACTTCGTCCGGATATCATGTGATAAGGGACCAGTAAGCTGACCAGCTTTGGATAGAGGACCTCACTCAGATGCGTTGTAAGTTGATCGAGAACGGACGAGTATAGAGTATTCCTCTGACGGTTGGGACGAGTTCCCAAGGACGTGTTCGGCCAGATATCTTCTACAGAGTGATGAAGATACCGAGTTCGTGACTTCGAGTCCGTGTGAGAGACTTCGGATTGACCGTGGCTTAGAACAGTTGCAGTGCGCAGATAGCATAGCGTGACGTCATAGTGGACGATGATACAGACGAGTGGGACCAGAGGTTCGTGCAAGATGCTGACGAGCTGTTGTTACTCCTCGTTGAGATTTGAGATCAGATATGTCTACAGAGGCGTTAGGATGCGACCAGTTCCCGAGGAAATATTGTGCGGAGAACGCAGATGTCCAGAAAACAAGAAAGCATTATGCAAGAGTACCAGCCTCCGTATAGTTCGGCATATGCGAGATCGGAAGAAACCTTGAGCGAGTTCCTTCCAGGACACTGTTGCGATAGGATTTGCACCGAGGATCAGTTGTGTCACGTGTATTCAGAAGGCCAGAGGCCAACGCCAGTGACCTGCTGCTTTACGAGTGGTCATACCAATTGGCCGAGAGATGACCAGAGAAGTGCCAGAGCAGAATCGTTTCTGTTAGCACACCTGACCGGGCCGAAGAGCCGATGGATTGTGAGATTGGTGAATCCACAGAGAAATGAGGACCCAGAGACAGAAGACGCCAGGCCGTGAGCAGGAGGCAAGCGGATGTTCTTGTTCTGCCGGTTTTAGGCGCACCGACATTTTTCGACATTGTAGGAGGTGTATCTCAGTGTCATTTGTTTCGATTTGCGTTTGTGATCCGAGTATCACGCTTATATCGCTTGGATTTGAGTTTTGATGATTGAGTTTCATGATATTGTTTTCGTGCACCATGGCTGCACCTACTGGGTATTTACATTTTGTGCATGGTTATTGCACTTGAAATATGTTTTTTTATATACACCGTTGTGTTGGCTTATGATTTGTGCATGTCTATTGCACTTGATATTGATTTTGTGCCTTGGCTGCACATGTTTATGATTTCATGGATCCCATACAGTTGATTTGATTTTGTGCGTATGGTACGCACTCGATTTGATTTTTGCACTCGGTATAGCTTATATGTGCTTGCAGTGCATTGATATGTGTTTTGTGCACGCATTTGCACATGTTCATGATTTTATACACCTTGGTACACTCGGTGTTGTTATTTACGCATTTGAGTTATTGATTGGTATTTTGTGCATTTGATGCACCAAATTTGTATTTATGCATTTATGCACTGTATTTATATTTCGTGCACTGGATGCACCGGATTTGTGTTTCGTGCATTAGTTGCACTAGATTTTCTTTTCGTGCATTTGTTGCACTGGATTTCTGTTTTGTGCATTGGTTGTGCCAGTTCGGTATTTTGTGCATTGGTTACACTAGATTTATACTCCATACATTGTTGCACCATTTATGTCTTTGAGCCTTTGTGTTATCCGATTTGTGTTTTCGTGCGCATTGGCACTTGCCGTTCGTTTTCGCGCATGCTATTACATTATATGCTTTTACAGACCCGACGCACTTTGGTTGGAATTTTGCACATATTAGGCGCTTGATTTTGGATTTTTGTGCGCATTAGATGCACTTGAGTGAGATTTTTACTCATGCATGTCGGATGCCCTTGATTTAGATTTTATTCGTGCATGATTGGATGCACTTGATTTAGATTTCTTTCGTGCATGATGGATGCACCTGATTTGGATTTTCGCGTATGTTGGGCGCATGATATGAGATGTGATTTTGTGCACACTGGATGCACTCGATTTGGGATTTTTATTCGTGCACGTTAGTTGCACTGGATTGAGATTTTCGTGCACTCTAGGTGCACTTGATATTATTGTCGAGCATACCCGTTGCACTGGACAGATGCTTTCGTGCACTGATTGATAGAGAATTTTGAGATCAAAGAATTGTTTACCGCAATCAAGAACGGCGTCGCTTGGTAGCTAGCCGGTGAGTACGGGTCGGTCCACAGGGATTTTGTGTATTTTCTATTTGTTCTAACGAGTTAATTCCAATTGTGGTGGATTGGATTATCACTAAAAACTATGGTTGATTTAGACTAGGATTAAAACCTTGCTAGGGTTAGGTTTATGTTAAGTTTGGAAACTCAATATTCCTCACCACTTTCAATGCCCTAATTAAGATTGATTTAGGTGTTATGGTAATAATTAATAAAGTGGATTAGTACCATCGGGAAGAAACTAGGTTTCTTCCTCTATGTCTTTGTCCGTCCTTTCTTAACTCTTACCCTAACCTCCATGGAAAACATGCACAACCGGTCTTTTAAACTACGGTATCACTGCTACCTCTTGGGATAGGGTGCCATAGTGAGCGGTGTGTGTATGTATGCATGGAGTCCTTATTAAAATATATGACGGGTAAGAAAGGGGTGAGAGATTTTCATCTCTCAAACCTCTCCTATTCCTAACCCTAACAAGTGAGGAACTACTCACTCATTAAGGAATTAAAAGATTTCATTTTTTTATGATTGTTTCTAATAACCTAGTTATCTAATCTACGGCAGATAAATGAATTCTAAACTAGGGCAGATAAATAAAAGTTATACTAGGGTAGAAAGGAAATTAACTAGGGAAATGAAAGGAAAAACTTACTTTATCTTTTATTTGATGCTCTCTTCAAACATTACAGGAATTGAAATTCTGAATTTTGATAAATAAAATGAGGCACAAGAAGAGGCATGCATCAAAAAAAGCATTAGGGTTTCTATTTATAGATCATAGAAACCCTAGGGTTACATCCGATCCCTATCTGCATTTACAAATTTACCCTAAGAAGCATAGTCAACGCACCGCCAAACCGTCAAAACATGCACCGACACATGCTCTATATGGCCGCGGATCCGCAGCCAGAAGGCATGTTTGGCCGCGGTTCCACGGCCATGTTGTGAGCTTCTTGGTTGGATTTTTCTGGGCTTCTTTTGGTTGCATTTGGCTTCTTGTTTCTTCACTTGGTTTCTCAGATTGTCTTCTAGTTTTCTTCCAGATTTCCACAGTGCATAATGTCGTGGACTTTTACTGTTTGCTTCGTGTCGAGGTCTTGAACCTTGTGTTAGTGTATATGCCCTAGGGGCCATTATTGTATCATACTAGTTTGTATATTACTTAATGGAAGCTTGGAATATTCACAGTTATATTAACAGTCTCGCTCAACATAGTAGTATGCTACTTGGTTTATGTCTATCTTAATATGTGTATATCTTAGCATATCGCGAATACATATTGATAGAGCCCTTAGGATCTTGCTTGACTACCAGCGTTGTGATGGCAGTCACACTAGTGGGGGCTGGGTAGTCTACAAGCACATCCTTTTTCAGGTCCCTAGTCGTAGGATTATCGAGACAGGACATCGGTACTCCGGAGTAGACTAGTGTGTACGCTTCTCATCCAGTTGGGGAGATGGTCTGTCCCACAGCCATCAGTACGTTGTACTGGAGATAGTATACAGGTGCTCGTTGGGTTACGGGTACACCGGACAGGACTCGCAGGGAACTATTGGTTGGTATTATACCCGTTGTCAGTTAACAGTTCTCAGGTGACATGAATACAGCATAGTCCACAGACTTGACACTGCTGCTTCGTCTCGAGTGTGTTCCCACTGTTCTTACATTGCTACCCTACCACGGCTCAAAGGAGTCGTGCAAACAGGTAGCAGTTGGGTGCAGTCCCGAAGCACTTGGAGGCAGTGGCGGTTAGATAGGATTCGTCTCTCCCAGTATTGGGAGTTGATATCGCGCTGTGTTTGGAGAGCCATTACGCAAAGTCCCTGGCCAGGGCAAACAAGATTTACTGGTAGGATTTCCAGTAGCTTCTCAAAGTGTAATGGGCTTCACTCCAACACGACTTATACCGCTTTTAGGGGACTGACGCTTGCCGCCCCCCTAGGCCCGATATGCGATAGTCCTAGACGAACAGACCAGACTGTACGGAGATTGTCACATCAGGCTCAGTAGGAGTTCAGATGGGTTTCCTCATCGGCTTTCTTATCGACATCTACCTGGGGACCGTTACGTACAGCTAGTACCGCTTGCGGCCTGTGGTTAAACCCACTGCCAGCATAGTGTCGAGTCTTTAGAGTCCCACACAGAGAGTTTCCCTGCTTCAGGAAAAACGATATAGAGGTCGTATGGTTTTACGACAAGGTTCGGACACATACGTGTATTTATGCAAGTACGATGTTCAGACAGTTTTTACTAGCGGGCATTAGTTTAAGCCAGATTCTAGTATTGGATTATTGGATTTATACAGTCTCAGTATTTCCGTATTTTCACAGATGGGAGGGGCATTCTCGTAATTAGTCGAGAATCTTTTAGAAGAAAGATAAGGTGGAGAGCTTAGGTGGTATTTGCATTAAATGGATTAGTGACTCATGGAGTGATTCATCCAAATGAGTTAATGAAGCATTTATTGCTTAATGACTCATGAGGTGATTCATCCAAAGTGAATTAATGAAGCATGGTTGATATAATTATTATGTTATTCATTTAGATAATTATCATGCTTCATATATTCACAAATGAGAGATAATTCATTTCATTCTCACTTTCACATTCTCTCTCCTTAAGCTCTCTCTCTTCAAAGACCTAACCCTAATTCTCTCATGTGTTAAGATCCTAGGGTTAGCAAGACTAATGGATCCCTAATCCTCTTCTATATCCTCTAGGTTACTTTGATTAGCACTCATAGCCACCTAGTTACCTCAAGTGAGAGGTTAAAGTTTGGAGAAGGAGCTCTCGGGTGGATCTTCTATCACATCGAGGAGGCCGACGAGGAAGTGAACTACAAGAACAAGAACGACTTGAATCTTTAGGTATAATCATCTATCATAGTAGCTAATCACTTCTAGATAGTTGTTAGTTAGGGTTTAGCAAAGATCCGTAAAGTTAGTCGATGTTAACTCAAACAAAATGATTTTTTTACCTATTCCGCCTCCCCGCATCTTGTGGGGTGTCTAACGTTGACTTACAGTGGTATCAAAGACTGGCTAAACCATAACTAATATGTTAGCAAAGTCGTTAGAAATTCGATCGCAAAACGAACCAGAAAAAACATCATTTTCACCATGTTTCTGCCGATTTTAAAACGGGGTCTAAAAATTTTTCAGAGACCCTTAAAAATACAAGCAGGGAATTTTAAGAATTGTGAAGAAATTTGGGACTGTGACTCGACCATAGCGCCGCGGAACCACCGCCGATCCAAGCGATTCGCCGCGGATCCGCGGCCGAGTTGACTCCGAGTCAACCCAAATTTGCTCAGTTATTCTTCTGTTTTGATGTTATGTTTTCTGGGATATTTTGTTTCTGCTCAGGTTTTATGTGCACAGAGAATTGTTTGGAGTAGAATCATATGTGTTTGCTTGATCGAAATTCTAAGATATTTGGCTAACTGGATTATATCTGTGTTGTGTTTAATGTGTTCGTAAACCTCCCCTAACTGCTAGTATGTCGGTTAGCAGGGGGTTGCACATTTCTGTAATGGTTTTTACTGGTTTGTGAATGTGGACATGTTGGATTGTCGTGAATGGATAGCCGGGGATGTGAGACGAGTGTTTCTTTCATTCAAATGTAAATTGTAATTTGTTGTAATATTTTTTTGCGGGGCACATCCGGGTTGAGGTTGTAGCCACCGTTGTATTATTTCATTTACTGTTTTCTGCTCTTAGGATAGACCCAAGATGGGGTGCACAAACTACCGGGTTCTTTGAAGTGTTTATTGGACTACTCACGTCGTTGGGGGAGACTGCTTGACTTCGGGTACTTGGCAGGTAGTTTACCGTACCCGTAGGGGTCTAGGATGGGGTTTTGGCTATTCATCGCGACTGTGTAATCCGTCTTTCTTTGCAGGCTCAAAAGGAATGCGGATTCGTAGAAAATCTAATATGTTCATATATGATCTGGAATGCTTATTATTGTGTCTGACGAATGTACAATATCTATATATGATATCTGGTAGGCGTCACTTATGTTTTGCACCCGCGCTAGCCCAACCCCCGCTTTGTCGTTAGTTAAGTAACCTAACGGGTGAATGACGGGGCCCAGTGGCGAATACGGATGGCATAAGAAGATGTTGTATTTTTGTTGTTTTCTGCAATGATAGGTTAATTGATGGGACGCGTTATATTAATGCAAAGAAAATAAACCAAAGTTGAATCGTTGGAACAGTTTAAATGAAACCACTCGGTTATTTTAAAACAGAAGATATTTTTTAATTACGGAGCTTAAGCCACTCCTTTTAAAAGCTATCAGGTTCCTTCAATCATATCAAGTTCACTACGTTCACGGTTTCGCCAAAACCATTCGTAGCCCTCCGTTATTTCATTTGGGTATTCAGTAGTATTCAAGCTATGTATTTTGACCAACGCCAAGGCATAGTGTTTGGTAGCTGCTGGGTATTCATTTGTTGCATAGATAGATGGGTTGGTTTAGGACAGTCGTACTATCATTTGGCCAACGTCAGGGGTATGTACGGGTGGGTTCAAATTAACAAGATAATGATGGGTAGAATTTGACATGTGACTTATGACATTTTGACCAACGCCAAGGTCATAAGAGCATGGGGCAGAAATTGATATCGGGAATTTCTAAAGAAACTGAAATTTGCTAAGAGTTGCATACCATTTGGAGTGTGATAATTTTAGTAGGATTCCTTCAGCTTTATCACACGATGATATTTAGATCCCGATCCTACTGTGAGTATCCGCTACTCATCAGGAGATTCGTCACTTAACGATCAATTCTATAAACCAAGTATGTGTCAAGAAAGGTGTCAGCGGGGCTACGCCCCCAGAGAAAAGAGGTTATTTAATTAAGGAACTTCGCGAAAGCGTCGTAAAACCTCCCTCGAAGTACCGACACCGGCCTGGCTGAATAGTTAAGCAAGTATTGTACGGTGAGAATAGTCCTGACTAGTTCTTCCTTTTTGGTTTGAGGAGGGATTCGAGAAACAATGGGAGCCATCCTGTTTAGATAAACTAAAAACCACTCTAAACTTGCAAGAGCATCATGCTAAAGTGTTCCCTCTCTCTCTCATTACAGCGACCCAGAACATGACAGGCCTTAAGTTACTATTAGATAAAAATATTTTGATAGGGCCAAACTATAAAGACTGGTTCCGGAATGTCAAGATGGCAATTACTTATGACAAATTGGGGTATGTCCTTACCACTAAGGCACCTGCTGTCCCTGGTCCAGAATCCACTGTTGCGGATAAGGAAATCCACAAGATCTGGGAGATAGATTGCGCGAAGGCCAAATGCATCGTGCTTGCCTCTATGAATAATGAACATCAGAGGAGGCACGAGAATATGGATCTAGAATCCATATTTCTCCACACCAAGGATTTGTATGGAGAGCAATCTCGTATAGCTAGATATGAGACCTCGAAGAACTTGTTTCAGTCGAGGCTGGCCATCGGATCATCTGTAGGAGAACATGTCCTTAAGATGATTAGCTATATAGAAGAGCTCACGGACCTCGGGACGACATTAAAGAACGAGCTATATACAGACTTGGTTCTTCAGTCCCTTCCTTCCACCTACGCCCAGTTTATCTTGAATTTCAACATTCAAGGTAAAGAAGTTGAACTTCCAGAACTCCTTAACATGTTGAGGAGTGCAGAGGGCACCTTGCAGAAAGCAAGGGAAACACCCACTATGTTTGTTCGTGGTGCTTCCTCTTCCAAGTCCAAGGCAAGGGCCAAAGGAAGGAAGAAGAAGGCCGCTACCAAACCAAGAAGTGGTGTTAGTAAGGTGGGAGTTAAGGGAAAGGCAAAGGTTGCAGTGCCAGTAGTGGCAAAGGACGAGTGCTTCCGCTGTCGTAGGAAAGGCCATTGGAAGAAAGATTGCAAAGCTTGGATCGCCAAGAACCAGGACCCGAAGCAAGCTGTGGCTTCGACTTCAGGTGTGTTTGTAATTGAAAATTGTCTGTCAATCAACTCTACTTCCTGGGTATTGGATACCGGATCAGGATCTCATATATGCAATTCATTGCAGGCACTGAGAAACCGTAGAGTGCTGAAGGTTGGTGATATGACCCTCCAGGTTGCTAACGGAGCTAGCGTGAGTGCTGTGTCCATAGGGGATTATCACCTTGCATTGACGAATGGACATATTTTGGTTTTGCGCAACTGTTTTTGTGTACCCAGTTTAACGTGTAATATCATATCAGTATCGTTGTTATCAAAAGAAGGTTATGATTTCACGTTTGTAAGCGATGTTATTAACATCCATCTTAATCATGGTTTGATTGGGTCCGGTACACTAGATAACGGTATATACGTGTTAAACCAATTACAGATTTTCAATGTTCAGAACACACTAAAAAGAAAGTCTCCAGATATAAATCAGGTTTTCTTATGGCATTGTAGACTGGGTCACATCAATGAGACAAGGTTAACTAAGTTACATAAAGAAGGATATTTGGATCCGTTCGAATATCAATCTTATGCCACTTGTCAATCATGTCTCAAAGGAAAGATGACAAAGACTCCATTCACTGGACAAGGAGTAAGAGCGAGCGAGCTCTTAGGACTCATACACAGCGATGTATGTGGTCCAATGTCTATGTAAGTCCATGATGCATACCCCACGGGTCGCGGGGAGGCGGAATACTTGAAAAACGATTTTCTCACGTCAAAAGAAACTAGTTTTTGCTTTGCATCATGAACTTTTTCCACTTTAGGATCTTGTTTAAACCTTAACTAACAAAACTAAACTGAGAGAGAGAGCTAACTACTATGTAAAGGAGTTATACCCTCGTTCCTAGTCCTTCAGGTCTTCGAGTTGCTCCTTGCTTCTTGGTTCCTTTCTTTGGCTTCTTCTAGGTCTTGGAAGAGTTCGGTTGCCGGTCTCCTTTGTGTCGAAGATGGATCCACCCGAGGGGCCTATGATCAAGCTTCAACCTCCATAAGATACCTTAGTGATCTAACTTGCTAGGAGAGATTACTAAGTGGATGTAGAGAGAGTGTGTATTGGACTAGTTGATCTCAAAGCTCATTGTTTTGCAACACATGCAAGTGTATGAGCTTAAGGAAGAAGGAGAGAATGAAACCTAGGAGAGAGAAAGCATTTTTGAGAATTATAAGAGAATGAGTTGTGAGAATGGCTAAGTATTTTGATAATAATTCAACCATGGAATTATTTAATCTCACAAATTACAACCTTACTTGAATAGTAACTCCAAAGTGAATAAACAAATGCTTAGCCATGCTTTCAACCCATGCTTCATAACTCTCCTAATTTCCACCTCATTAATTCTTTAATGAAAAAGAATAAAACAATAATGAGGTGTCTCCTTCTAGAAGGTCAATCTTGTGAATTTACAAGAATGCCCTTTTTCCGTATTTTCATACCCGTATCCGTATTTCGAAAAATACGGATACATTGAGATCAGTATAATCAAATACTACAATACTAGTATCCGGCTTAAACCAAAGCCTATTATCCGTCCGATCGTCATTCGAGTAGCCAGTACACGAATGCGATCGAGACCCTGCCGTAAGACCATACGACATCTACATCGTCTCGCCTGATCCAGGGAAACCCTCTGTGTGGGACTCTAAAGACTCGACAATACGCTGGCAGTGGGTTTAACCACAAGTCCGTCAGTGGCACTAGCTGTACGTAACGGCAACCCAGGTACGTGTCGAAAAGGAGGCCGACGAGCGAACTCGTCCGTAACCCCTACTGAGCCTGTCCGTGACAATATCCGCGCAGTCCGGTCTGTTCGTCTGAGAGTATCGCATGTATGGTCTAGGGAGGTGGCGAACATCAGACCCCTAACAATCGTACAAGTCATGCCGGTGTGGCTCAAGACCATCCGAGAATCTACTGGTCAGTCCACCAGTAATTCTCAATCAGCCCTGGCCAGGGACTTATGGTAATGACCAACCGATCACAGTACGATATCGACTCCCTATACCGAGAGAGACGAATCCCTAACAGTCGCTCACTGCCTCCATGTGGCTGGGGACTGTACCCAACTAAAACCTGTTTGCACGACTCCTTTGAGCCGTGGTAGGGTAGTAATCAAAGCACAGTGGGAACTCACACGAGACAAATGACGACCTTAAGTCGACAGACTATCTGCACACATGTCACCTGAGAACTGCTATCTGACGCTAGGTATAATACCATCTAGTCAGTTCTCGGCGAGTCCTGTCCGGTGTACTCACACTCAGTGAGCATCTGTATACAATCTTAGGTGCACATCACCAATGGCTGCGGGACCAATCCATCGCCCCTCGTCAGGGTCTAGATATGTATACACTAGTCTATTCTAGAGCATCGATGCCCAGTCTCGATGCTCCTGCGACTAGGGACATTTAAGGATGTGTCTATTGACTATCCAGCTCCCACAAGTATGACTGCCATCACAACGCCAGTAGTCAGGCAAACACCCTACGGGCTTTATCAACATGTATATAAATACAAAGTAAAATATATCACACGTTAAGATAAAGACAAACCAAATAGCGCACTATCATATCAAGCAAGATTGTCATGTACGTACATATCTCTAGCATCCTATACAATGAAGGCCTCTAGGGCATATATATCCAACAATCTCCCACTTGCACTAAGGCCTGTAATTGGCGCAATGAGTACCCACTGTCTGCACTAGATCCAGTTGCTGGCGTACCGCATGCCCAACATCTAAAATAGCCTCTCGAACTGGACTTGAGGGATGGCCTTAGTGAATGGATCTGCCGTGTTGTCTTTTGTGTCCACTCTCCGCACCTCGATCTCCCGGCGATCCACGATCTCCCTAATCAGGTGATACCGCCTCAAGATATGCCTGGATTTCTGATGGGACCTTGGTTCCTTCGCTAATGCTACAGCCCCATTGTTATCATAATACAAAGGTATTGGATTGGCAATGGACGAAACCACCTGAAGTTCAGAGATGAACTTCTTCATCCAGACAACCTCTTTTGCGATATCGTTATCAGCTATATACTCAGCCTCCATAGTTGAGTCTGCGACGGTATCCTGTTTGGAACTCCTCCAACATACCGCCCCTCCATTGAGGGTAAACACAAAACCCGAAACGGATTTAGAGTCATCTTTGTCACTTTGGAAGCTGGAGTCGGTAAAAGCCTCGACCTGGAGGTCCCCATTACCGTAAACCAAGAACATCTCCTTAGTCCTTCTCAGGTACCTGAGAATGTTCTTTACCGCTATCCAATGCTTCTCACCTGGGTCAGGCTGATACCTGCTTACCACACTAAGTGCGTAAGCTACATCTGGTCTGGTACATAGCATCGCATACATTATGGATCCTACTGCCGAAGCATAGGGTATAATGCCCATGCGAGCCCTCTCTTCATCAGTCTTTGGAGACATCTCTTTGGAGAGGGTGATCCCATGATAAGCGGGTAAATTACCGCGCTTGGAATCTTCCATACTAAATCTCTTTAGTATAGTGTCAATATACCCGGACTGTGAAAGTCCCAACATCCTTTTGGATCTATCACGATAGATTTTAATGCCCAGAATGTAGGATGCATATCCCAAGTCTTTCATGGAGAATTTCTGTGACAAGAAGAGCTTTACTGATTGTAGCATAGGGACATCATTCCCTATCAGTAGTATGTCGTCGACGTATAAAACGAGGAAGACTACTGCTCCTTCTATAATCTTCCTATAAATGCATGGTTCATTTACATTTTTGATAAAGTCAAATTCTTTGACCGTCTCATCAAAGCAGATGTTCCAACTCCACGATGCTTGCTTTAATCTATAAATGGATTTAAGCAACTTGTACACCTTTCCGCTGCTCCTACTGTCTAAGAAACCTTCTGGATGATCCATGTAAACACTTTCTTCTAAATGTCCATTTAGAAAAGCTATTTTTCATCCATCTGCCAGATTTCATAGTCATGGAAGGTAGCAATGGCAAGCAGGATCCGAATGGATTTAAGCATAGCTACTGGGGAAAAGGTTTCATCATAGTCCAATCCTGGTCTTTGACGAAACCTTTTGCAACGAGTCTAGCTTTGTAGGTTTCCACTTGTCCAAATGCACCAATCTTCTTTTTGAAGATCCATTTGCATCCAACTGGTTTCACCCCAGGAGGAGCAACTTCTAAAGTCCATACTTTATTGGTGTACATGGATTCCATTTCGGATCTCATAGCATCCAGCCACTTCACCGAGTCTTTACTCGTGATAGCCTGCTGAAAATTAGTAGGCTCATCATCATCGATGATGCAATCCTCTCGATCCCCATCTACAAGAAACCCATAGTATCTTTCAGGAGGATGAGAAAGCCTACTAGATCTGCGGAGCGGCGTTGGTTCGTCGGGCTCTATTGAAACCTGAGGTTCTATTAAGTCCTCGGCAGTAGTTTGAGGTTCTGGAATTTCTTCCAGCTCTACCGCGCTCCCACTAATTTCTTTTGCAAGAAATTCGCTCTCTAAGAAGACAATGTGGCGAGCGACAAATACCTTTTGTTCTTCAGTGTGGTAGACTAGATATCCCCTTGAATGCTTGGGGTATCCCACAAACTTGCACAAAACCGATCGTGCCTCGAGCTTGTCCGGATTATGCTTTTTAACAAATGCCGGACACCCCCATATCTTGATATACTTGAGATATGGTCTCTTCCCGCTCCATATTTCATATGGAGTGGTAGGCACATACTTAGTCGGAACTCTATTCAATAGGTATGCTGCTGATTCAAGCGCAAAACCCTAGAAGGAAAGTGGCAACTCGGCACTACTCATCATTGAACGCACCATGTCCAGTAGCGTGCGATTCCTCCTTTCTGATACACCATTATGCTGAGGTGTATATGGTGGAGTAAGCTAAGAGAGAATTCCATTCTCTTTTAAGCATTCAAGGAAACTGGTACTTAAGTATTCTCCACCTCGATCAGATCGAAGTGTCTTGATGCTTTTACCAGTCTGTTTCTCTACTTCATTTTTATACTCCTTAAACTTCTCAAAAGCCTCGGATTTATACTTCATTAAAAACACATGTCCATACCTAGAGAAGTCATCAGTAAAAGTGATGAAGTAGGCATGACCGCTTCGTGCATGTATAGACATTGGACCACATACATCGCTGTGTACAAGTCCCAAGAGTTCCATGGCTCTTTCTCCGTATCCGATAAACGGAGATTTGGTCATCTTTCCTTTGATACATGATTGACAAGTTGCATACGATGAATATTCAAACGGATCTAAATATCCATCTTTATGTAACTTAGTCAACCTTGTTTCGATTATATGACCAAGTTTACAATGCCATGGGAAGGCTTGGTTTGAATCTGGAGCCTTTCTTTTAAGCGTGTTTTGAATATTGAAAACTTGAGGTTGATTAAGTATGTATATGCCGTTTTCCAGTGTGCCAAACCCAATCATTTCTTGATTTAGGAGAATGTTCATGACATTTCTTTCAAGCGCAAAATTATATCCTTCATTAGATAACAAAGATACTGATATAATATTACACAGCATACTGGGAATACAAAAACAGCTGTACAACACCAAAATGTGCCCACTAGTCAACCCCAGATGATATTCCCCCATTGCAACAGCATCTAGTGCATTCCATTGCCCATCCGGTGAGTCATATCACCTGTCTTCAGTGCTCTACGGTTTCTCAGAGCCTACAAAGAATTACAGATGTGAGAACCAAAACCGGTATCAAGTACCCATGATGTAGAGTTTACTGAAAGACAATTTTCGATTACAAACACACCTGAAGCAGAAGCTGCAGCTTGCTTCGTGTCCTTGGCTTTAAAAGCCATGCAATCCTTCTTCCAGTGCCCTTGCTTGTGACAATAGTAGCATTCGTTCTTATCCGCCTTCACCCTTCCTGCCTTGTTCGTTCCCTGCACCTTCTTGACCCCGCCTTTCAGTTTGGTGGCTTTCATCTTCTTCTTCCCTTTAGCTTTCGCTTTAGATTTAGAAGAGGATGATTGGCCAACATACAGAACGGGGGTCTTCTCCTTTTTCAAGGAAGTCTCTGCTACCCTCAGCATGTTGAGGAGCTTTGGAAGATCAGCTTCCATTTCATGCATGTTGAAGTTCAGCACGAACTGAGAGAAGGTGTGGGGAAGGGGCTGCAAAATCAAGTCGATGTATAACTCATTCTCTAGCACGCATCCCAAGTTTGCGAGTTCCTCAATGAGGCTGATCATTTTTAGGACGTGCTCTCCGACAGGTGATCCTGGAGCTAACCTCATCTGGAACAGTTTCCTTGAGGTCTCGTACCTCGCAATACGGGAGTGCTCTCCATACAGTTCCTTACAATAGAGAAAGATGGATATAATATCCATACTCTCATGCTGTTTCTGGAGTTCATTATTCATGGACGCCAGCACGATACACTTAGCTCTCTCACAGTCTAGATCCCAAGTTTTGCGAACCTCCTTGTCCGCAACTGAGGAATCTGTTCCTGGGATAGGGGGAGGTACAGCGGTGGTAACATATGCAACTTTGTCATAAGTCAGTGCAATGTTGACGTTCCTTAGCCAATCTTTATAGTTTGGCCGGTCAGTGTATTCTTTTCAAGTAATAGTTTTAGTCCTGTCATGGTAGCTGCCAGAGAGAGATAAAAGAAACACTCAGCATATGCACTTGCAAGTTTAGATTGGTTTATTAGTTTATCTAAACAGGATGGCTCCCACTGTTTCCTCAAATCCTTCTTCGAACCCTAAAAGAAGAATTACTCAGGATTAATCGCACGTCACAATACTTGCTTAACCTTTCAGCCAGGCCAGTGTTGGTACTTCGAGGGAGGTTTTCCAACGCTTTCGCGAAATTCCTTAGTTATATAACCTCTTTTCCCTGGAGGCGTAGCCCCACTAACACCTTTCTAGACACCTACTTGGTTTATAGCATTGATTGTTAAGTGAGAAAATCTCCCGAGAGTAATCCTACTCATCAGTGGGATCGGGATCCAACTATCATCGTATGATGCCCTAGATGGAAGCCACTCTAGTCACCACACTCCAGAAGGTATGCTAAATCTGCAAGTTTCCTTTATATTTGAAACTCCCGATGTGATTTTTACCCCAAGCTCTTATGACCTTGACGTAGGCCAACACATCATAAGATGCAAGTCAAGTTCTACCCGTCGTTGTCCTGATTAATTTAGATCCATCCGTACTCGCCCTTGCCGTAGGCCAACAAGGCTGTACGACTGTCCTAAACTAATGCATCTATCTGTGCAACAAATAAGCAACACATTGCTACCATACACTATGCCTTGACGTAGGCCAACAAACATAGCATGAATACGATGTGCTGTTTATTTGAAACGACGGAGGGTTACGGCTGGTTTTTGGCGAAACCGTTAACGTAGTGAACTTGATATGATCGAAGGAACCATGATTGCTTTTTAAAAGGAGTGGTTTAAGCTCCGCATTTAAAATTTGTTTTTTGAAGAAAACCGAGTGGTTTTGAAATTGTTCCAACGATTTAGTTTAGGTTTATTTTCTTTGCATTAATGAATTAATGTTGTCCCATCATTTAATCCTACCATTGCAAAAAACAACAAAAATACAA
Organism: Agapanthus africanus; assembly: GCA_030015575.1. NCBI lineage: Eukaryota > Viridiplantae > Streptophyta > Magnoliopsida > Asparagales > Amaryllidaceae > Agapanthus > Agapanthus africanus. The sequence continues at coordinate 441,946,769 of CM057344.1, forward strand.
CGTACGCTTATGCCATCCGCATTCGCCACTGGGCCCCGTCATTACCCGTTAGGTTGCTTAACTAACGCAGAGCGGGGGCTGGACTAGCGCGGGTGTAAAATATAAGCAACGCCTAATAAATATCATATATAGATATATCCATTCGTCGCACGTAATAATAGGCATTCCAGATCACAGATGAACATATTGGATATACTAGGAATTCCGTAATTCGTTTAAGCCCATAACGAAAGACGGGTTCCACGGTCGCGATGAATAGCCAAAACCCTACCCTAGACCCCTACGGGTGCGGCAAACTACCCACCAAGTACCAGAAATGAAGCAGTCTCCCTCAACAACGTAAGTAGGCCACTAAGCACTTCAAAATACACGGTAGTTTGTTGTAACAACTCCAATTTTTGTGTACATAAAATTGATTTAAATTTGAAGTATACTTGGGGTATTTAATGTTGCTGTTACCACTTTAAATATTTATTTTCCCACAATAATTACAAGAAAGAGCTTGTAGCTCATTGGTAACACCTTGCACAGCTGAACCAAGCCACCAGAGTTCAAATCACATACCTCACATTATTTTTAATATTGATTTTTTTTAAAACCTTTAGAATACCAAGAGTTTACACGTGCATATCTCACAAAAACCCCCCACTACATCCAAAGATGTAACACTTCCATGAGTTAGATGAAACATCGTGGGGGATCCTGGCCGCCGGACTCGGCCGGGAATCGGCCAACTCGGCCTCGACTCGGCCGACTCAGTGCTCCGACAGAGTCACGGCCGAGTCACCCCCGAGTCGGCCGATTCCGGCGACGGCCACAACATGAAAGTTGTGTCTTTTCATATTCCCTATGCACCTGCAAAATTTCAGCCTCGGACCACTTCCAGAGCTCTTTAAAACCCCCAATTACTCCACTTTCAATACATTTTTATTACATTTTATCACATTTTTATTTTTAACTTTTCATCTACCCTAACCCAAGCCTAACCCTGTAAATACCAACCCTACACACTACCCTCTCAACCCCAAAAATCTTGAGCCATTCTCTCAAAAATTTTCCAAGAAGTGTGAACTTTGAAAACAAGTTCGCGGCGAAGCTCCGACGAAATTCCGGCGGGAATTCCGGCGACGTTTTTAGAAACAACCGGCGACAAAGCAACGCCTCGGCAACTCCTTTAGTCCCCCATCACTCCTTAGTATAGATCGAAACCCGTAAGTCCCACTCTATCCCCCTTTCTATTTCTCTAAAATACGAAATTACGAAACCCGAAGGAATCGGAACAAATCCGATTTCCGATTCGGTTTTCTATAAAATTTCACTTCTAACCAATACATTCATATCTAAACATCTTTATCTTGACTATTAAACTTTTAAAAATCAATTTGAACAGGTTTCGTTACATGAAATGATAACCTTTCCAATTTATCGTATTTTTCACTTTAATACCATCATGTTTCGATTTCACATTTAACCCCTTAACTTTGCTATACATTCAAAGTAGAACACGAGATAATGACTTACCTCCACACACACGCAAATACAACCCCAAAACGATATCATCAAAACTTAGAATACGATAAAACAAAACTTTCATTTAAATACCATATTCTTAATAAAACTAATTCTAGAAGTTTTAGCTTTGACACACTTTTAAATAAATACCTCTTATTAGGAAAACACGATAAGTTGTGGACATTGATCGTTTATCTAAACCGGATTTTGTGGTGTCTAGGCTAGGCAAGTGAGCAAAGGTAACTTTAAAAGGCCCGTCTCACGATTCGTGAGCGGATCCCTCCTTCCTCACTTGTACTTACGTGGCCACAATTGGCGGTGAAAAGGCGATTTGAGACTTCTAACGACTTGTCGTTTAGACCATTTAGAAATAGGCTAGTTGGCTTAGGAAACCCTAGAATCTAAAATACGGAAAATTACACTTTACAAATAAATATCTTTTACTTTATAAAACCGTTTTCTAAAGAATTAGTAATTTACAATCTTTGCAAAACCCCGCTACAACCCATCTTTGGGGAACCCGTTCGGGATCGTGCGGTTTATCGCGCACCCTCGGGCTAGTAGTGCGAGATTCAGACCTCCGCAAGGAGCATTCGGTCTCGAAAGTTTTAAAATACGACATCTTAAGAAAATGAGATTTTTGGAATATAAAATATTTATTTAAAATTATTTTTTGTATAAACATATATATATATCTATCATTTAAGTATCTATTATATTATAATATAAATTTCCACCTTTTTCTAACAATCACAATAATAAATTTTACACTAAAATACCATGAACTTTAAATAATCAATATTACAGATAAATACCCTTATTTATAAAACTAGGATATTTTCACTAGAAATATCACAACATAAAATCCATCTTCATTACAACTCTAAAGACGAACAATAAATACTTGAGGTGTATTTTGAAAAGTATATAAAAGTATTTTTACATAAAACCCCCTCAAGTTTTACAAATTACCCTAAGGACCCTAGCAATTATAAGACTTTGATTCACATTTCTGATTGTCTGACTCGGGTTTGAGTCTGATTAATCTGACTTGAATATGATTCAAGTCAATCTATAATCTACAAGAATCCAATTCAATATGAACACATGAATCCATGAATACAGTTATCAATTTATACAACTTGACTGAACCGAACCATGGATATATTCCTTTTACATGATTCTCAGTTATTCCATTTACATGACTCTACGGTTACAACCGTTTCCTGATATCATGGTTTCGGTCGGTCAGTCATTCAATCTTACAAACAATACAATTTACAAGATAACAATACAAATAAGATATCGCGGGGTTTAAGGGGTAGATTGGTACGGAAGGTGTTAAAGGTGACACGAGGTGGTCAGATTAAGACACCTAATCTATATTCCGTTGCTGTTGTACCGTGGCTTAACGGTTCCTTGTACATTCTGTTTGCCCTGGTCTCTAGCATATAGAGACCCCCTCGTATACACTGGCATCCTTCTGTACCAAGCTACAAACAACAGCGTTAATACAATAGTACAACAATAGTATACAACTTTAAAAGATATCTTCTTATTCTGTCTTTTCTACTTTCCTCTTATCTTTGGGACTTACCGAGCGACCTGTTCGCTGACGACATTCTATTTCTTTCTTCTTTGAATGTCGCCAGGTGATTTGGACCCGGCAGAGATCGAGCCATCTGCAGAAGACTTGGAGCAGTTTGCCGAAGATCCAGCACTTTAGTTCATTGTACACTTTTCCATTCAGTATTTTACATTTCTTGTTATGCCACTGCTTAGGCATCTTTTTATTTCAGTTGTATTTCCTTCATGTATTGTACAAAGAATGTTAATAAATAGAAGTTGTTGTTCTTTTTATTTTCTTGTCTTTTGTGTACTTATTTTATATTGCTTAGATACGCTTAGCGTATGTACTTCTGAGTATATACGTAGCGGACATCGTCGCGTCTCCTTCGCCGTACACTGGGAAGCGGGGCGTGACAGGTTTTGTTGGTGGCCCATGCAGGTCAGAGCTGTATGAATCCCTATCATGCAGTTCTGTTCTGCGTGAACAACTTAAGCAATATAACACAAGGACCAGCAACTAAAACATTCTTTACAATTCATGTTCCTTGAATCTTGCAATTTCATATTCCTTGAATCTTATCATTTCATGTACTTGAATCTGTCCTAACCCAAATTTTTCTTCAGGGTTATGGATTCTCCGAACAACACCAGCACTAACGTCAACAACACACCTCCAGCACTACCCCTCACACCAGCTGTTCCTGCACCACCTATCGAGCAAACAGTGCTACTTGAGGCAATTCGCAGCCTTCTCGAGGGACAGCAACAACTCCTGAACCGTCCCGAGACTGATGCTCCGGGGGTAAATCAATTCAGGGCTTTACATCCGAAGCAGTTCTCAGGAAAGGGGAGCCCACTGGAAGCTGAGGAATGGGCTCAAAGTATCGAGGATGATCTGGCTGCAGCACAAATGCCAGACATAGCTTGGGTCCGTGTGGCTAAACTACAGCTCACAGACAATGCTCGCAACTGGTGGAAGGCGGAAGAAAGCCGTCTTGCACAGCCTATTGAATGGAAGACTTTTCGCGAGAAGTTCGACGCGAAATACCTCCCTGAGACTGCCAAGTTTGCCATGGAGCAGCAATTCATTCATCTACAACAAGGATCGATGTGGGACAAATCAGTAGATGAATACGACGCTAAATTCACCATGTTAAGCCGGTAAGATATGTCACAATAGTTCAATTTTAAATATCACATACTATACAGCTAACACAATCTTTAAACAAATTCGCGGCACACTTGATACCGACGGACGAAATCAAAGCCCGTCGCTTTCAACAAGGACTGGACAAAGAGATTCAGGCTGCTCTAGCCACGGGAAAATTTTTGACTCATGAGGATGCTCTGGAAGGTTCCCGCAGTTATGAGGCAGTGATAAAAGCAAGGGGCAGACCTCAGTCTGCAGGAGTCAATCGCCCTGCCAACCAGATGGCAGGTGGAGCCTCGTCCAGACCACCTTTTGTGCCAAGGCGACCCGGAGTACCGAACTACCGTCCCAGCCCAGCCTTTTGTACCTACCGCAAGAGAGCTGGACATATGATGAAGGACTGCCGTGAGCCAACCGCCTTTGCTTAGTCTGCGGCTCAGCTACTCACGATATTGAGTCTTGTCCCCAAAGGCAAAACCTAGTTGCTGCACCCAAGGCAGCAAATAATTACTCACAACGCCCAGCCATCCAAGCACCTGGTCCAGGACTTGCACTACCTGCACCACCCCGAGGACCACAAGCTGCACCACCTCCTCGTCAGTTCCATCAAGCTCAAAAGAACGTTCCGAGGAATGCTCCTCAGGCCAGGAGGAATGTGCCAAAGCGCCAGGCTTTCACGATGTCCGTGGAAGAAGCTGAGGCCACTGGCCAAGTCATTACTGGTAAACTTTCCTTCTCAAACTTATCTTTTAGTCTTGGTTATCTACACACTTTCCCTATACCTAAAACATATCCCATATACCTTAGGTACAATCCTAGTAACCTCACTACCTGCACTTGCACTGTTTTATACTGGAGCATCCCACTGCTTTATGTCGCAACGGTTTGTCCGAACCCATGCGATTCCAGTCTCACCGCTTGTATCCAGCTGGAATGTCAGTTCCGGAAATGGCGTTCTAAAGGCAACTATGGGATACAGCTTGTGTCCAATCGTCGTCTGCAGTCGAGAGTTTTATGCTGACTTCAAAGTACTGGACATACTGAATTTCGATGTGGTTCTAGGAATGGATTGGCTTGGAACCTTTTATGCTACCATCGACTGTCGTCAAAGGAGGGTAGTATTCGAGATTCCAGACCATCCGGTCTTCTATTTCAAGAGCGGAGACCGTACCCTGGAGCCAAGTACCTACAAAGCGAAGCCAAGGGAAGCAGTAGTTGCAGCAGCTCAAGCGGAAGAAGAATTAAGACCAGAGGTAGTTCGAGAGTTCGGCGATGTATTTCCTGACGATATATCAGGTTTGCCTCCCGATCGAGCTCTTGAATTCAGTATTGATTTAGTACCAGGAGCACAACCGGTGATCAAAGCACCGTATAGACTAAGTCCGGAAGGTTTGAAGGAAGTTCGAACACAGTTGGATGAATTATTGGCGAAAGGATGGATTCGTCCCAGCACTTCAAGTTGGGGAGCACCTGTACTATTGGTGAAGAAGAAGGAAGGTTCATACAGAATGTGCATCGATTATAGGGCCTTGAATGAAGTCACTATAAAGAACAAGTATCCACTCCCGCGCATCGATGATTTATTCGATCAGCTAAGTGGATCTTGTGTTTTCCATAAATTGGATCTTCGTTCAGGTTATCATCAAGTGAAGGTCAAGGAAGCTGATATTCACAAAACAGCTTTCAGAACTCGCTATGGACATTACGAATTTCTAGTGATGCCATTTGGAGTGACCAATACACCAGCAATATTCATGAACCTAATGAATCAGGTTTTCCGGGAGTACTTAGACAGGTTTATTGTCATCTTCATCGACGACATCCTGGTGTATTCTAAGAGTCGGAAGGAGCATGCAAAACATCTATGAATTATCTGGAAACTCTTCGTCAACATAAGCTTTATGCCAAGTATAGCAAGTGCGAGTTTTGGCTAAATCAAGTTGGTTTTCTTGAACATATCGTATCAGGAGAAGGAATTTCTGTGGATCCAGCCAAAGTTTCAGCAGTTAGCGAATGGCCTACACCAAAATCAGTGAAGGACATTCGGAGTTTCTTGGGTTTAGCTGGATATTACAGAAGGTTCATTGAAGGATTCTCAACGATAGCAACACCCCTGACCAAGCTCACACGAAAAGATGAAGAATTTGTGTGGTCAGAAGCATGCGAACAAGCTTTCGTAGAACTCAAGTCAAGATTGACATCTGCACCTATTCTCGTAATACCGGATCAATCTGGAGGATTCGAAGTGCATTGTGATGCATCCGGTAAGAGATTAGGATGTGTTCTACATCAGCACGGTAAGGTTGTGGCTTATGCTTCAAAACAACTGAAGACTCATGAGCGCAATTATCCGACGCATGATTTGGAGTTGGCAGCCGTCATCTTTGCTCTCAAGATTTGGCGCCATTATTTACTTGGTGAACGAGTGAACATCTACACGGATCATAAAAGTCTGAAGTACGTGTTTACTCAGAAGGAGTTGAATATGCGGCAGAGAAGATGGTTAGAACTCATGGCGGACTTTGACATCAACCTGCAATATCACCCAGGGAAGGTGAACGTAGTACCCGATGCTCTTAGTCGCCAACCATTATCGATGAATCTTACCGCTCAGTGGAAGCTTCAGCAAGACTTGCATCAAATGGAGATTGAAGTAGTCATGCCAGGTAATGCTTCAAGTTTGATGAATCTACAAGTTCAATCAACCATTATCAATCAGATCAAAGCAGCTCAAGCAAGTGATGCTAAGTAGCAAAGGATCAGAGAACAAGTGGAGAATGGACTTAGAACAGACTTCATCATCCATGAAGACGGATCTTTGAGATACGGCAGCAGATTGTGTGTACCAAAAGGTCCTATTTGGGAAGAGTTAATGAAAGAAGCTCACAGCTCTCCCTACTCAGTACATCCTGGAGGTACCAAAATGTACAAAGATCTACGTCAGAATTATTGGTGGCATGGAATGAAGCGTGAAGTAGCCAGAAGCGTCGCAAAATGTTTGGTGTGTCAGCAAGTAAAGGCTGAACATCACAGGACAGCTGGGCTACTTCAACCGTTACCAATCCCAGAATGGAAGTGGCAGCACATCACGATGGACTTTGTGACTGCTCTTCCTCGCAGCACAAAGGGTAACGATGCTATATGGGTCATTGTGGATCGACTCACAAAGTCGGCTCACTTCATCCCATTTCGGGTTGGCTAATCAACTGAGACACTAGCAAAGAAGTACATGAAGGAAATTGTGAGACTTCATGGAGCACCGGTCTGCATTGTCTCCGATCGTGACACCAGGTTCCGATTGCAATTTTGGCAGAGTCTGCAAGCAAGCTTGGGAACAAGTCTGAACTTCAGCACGGCTTATTATCCACAAACAGATGGTCAGTCGAAACGAACTATTCAGATCTTGGAGGATATGCTCAGAGCGTGTATGCTAGACTTCAAGGGATCGTGGAAGATCACCTGCATCTTGTGGAGTTCGTGTACAATAACAGCTACCAAGCAAGCATAGGAATGTCACATTTTGCAGCATTGTATGGAAAGAAGTGTCGATCACCATTAAGTTGGGATGACATCGGAGATAGGGAACTTCTTGGACCAGAGATGATAGTAGCGACCGTTGATGTGGTTCGTACTATCAGGGAAAGAATGCGCATAGCCCAAGATCGACAGAAACACTGGGCTGATGCAAAGAGACGACACTTGGAGTTCCAGCCAGCAGACCATGTATTCTTGAAGATATCTCTGAACCGTGGAGTGATTCGATTTGGTAGACGGGGTAAATTGAGTCCGAGATACATTGGACCGTTCGACATACTCGAACGAGTCGATGAAGTGGCATACCGCTTAGCGCTTCCATCCTCATTGGAAGGAGTGCATAACGTGTTCCACATATCCCAACTCAGAAAGTATGTGAGTGACCCCATCCATGTACTTGATCATTCCGAGCTCACTATACAGCCCGACTTGTCTTGTGAGCAACAGCCTGTGGAGATCCTGGACAGAAAAGTGAAGACATTCGGAACAAGGAAGTTAACTTGGTCCGGGTAATGTGGAGGAAAGACACTCCAGGAGAATCCACTTGGGAAAGGGAAGATGAAATGCGTGCAAGATGTTAGTTATATGTATGCCCTAGAAGCCATTATTGTACATTGGATGTATATTGTAGTGGATGCTGGGACATATATAGGTAGAACTTTCTTGCTCGACATGATAGTACGCTATCTGGTTACTCTTTATCTTAACATGTATACTTTCTGTCTCTCTGTTACATGTTGATAAAGCCCTTAGGATGAGTACTCGACTTCCAGGACTATGATGTAGATCATACTAGTGGGGCCTGGGTAGTCCATGAGTACATCCTTCATTGTTCCTAGTCGTGGGAATATCGAGACGGGGCATCGATATTCCAGAGTAGACTAGCGTATATCTTTTCGACCCATGTGATGGGCGATGGATGATCCCATATCCATTGGTGTTTGACATCAGAGATGGTATGCGGGTGCTCAGTGGAGACTGGGTACACTGAACGGACTCGCCGAGAACTCCCAGATGGTATTATACCTCACGTCAGATGGCAGTTCTCTGGTGACACTGGTACAGCTTAGTCTGTTGACCTGAGATCGTCATAGAGTCTTGTGTGTCTCCCACTATGCTTTGATTTCCACCCTACCACGGCTCTACTGAGTCGTGCAAACAGGTGGTTTTTGGGTACAGTCCCGATTCACATGGAGGCAATGAGCAATAGGAGGGGATTCGTCTCTCCCGGTATTGGGGGTTGATGTTGGCTATGCACGACTGGCCATAACAGGAAATCCTGGCCAGGGTTGTAGTGATATACTGGTAAGAGTTATCAGTAGTTTCATGATTGTTATGGACCTCACGTTAGCATGACTTATCAAGCTATTGGGGTCTGACGTTTACCACCCCTAGGCGAGATATGCGACATATCAGACGAACAGACCGGACTGTACGGTAAGTGTTACTGGTTGGATTCACAGGAGTGTGAGCGGGCTTGCTCGTCGATCTTCTGATCGCTCAATACCCGGGTGGCCGTTACGTTTAGCAGACCGCTTGCGGCTTGTGGGTGTTTGATATGATCATCACCTGCTGCCGGCGTATTGACGAGTCTTTAGAGTCCTACACAGAGGTTTCCTGGCTCAAGCGAAACGAAATAGGAGCGCATATGAGATATGTGCGGGACCGAGAATAATGCGTGTATGTGATACCGTATTCTATTCTCGCGATTTGTATCATCGAACGGTTATATATGATATAACCAGGTTACCGAATCAAGTGTTGATTCGATACATTGATACACTTGATACTAGTCGGTTATATGCGACATGACCGGATCATTGAATCAAGTGTTGATTTAATGATTTAATGTATAATTATATATTTGATATATTTCTTTACATTAACTAGTATTGGTTCACTCAAGATTGACTTTCTCACTTGAAATGCACAAGTTGTATATGTGATATATTTTTGTGCACTTGTTTGTATCATGTTTGATGATACATGCAAACTTGGGTTTGTGTAAGACTTAAACCATGTTTAGTGAATGGTTAGGGTTTCATTTCACTTATTTATTTATCTATTTATTTTGGTTAAAAGAAAAAAGAAAAACAAAATGGTTGCTTTCATACAAGAAACTTCTTGATGCTTCATGCATCTTTGACTAAGTGACCATTTTTGTCTTCATCTCCTAACCCTAACCATCCAACTAAACCCTAGTTAATTCTCTACACTAAACCATGGTTGCAAATATGATAAGTATCATTTTATTTTCTATTTTCATAATACTTATCAAATTCTTTTTCTTCTTCTTCTTCTTCTTTAACAAGAAGAAAGCTTGCTACCATTAATGGAAACATGAGAAAAAGAGTGAGAAATCCAATTCTAAAGTGAACCCACTTCCTATTTCTTCATCCTCTACCACTTGCCAAGTAGTATAGGGTGTTTTCTTCACAAGTTTCATGACTTGGTGAAGTTGGAGCTTGATCTTGAGTTGCCTCGACATAGATCATCTTCGGCATCGAAGTCGACGACCTAGCCCGATCTTTTCTCCGACGAAACCTTCGCCAGAGTCCGGATTCCGATAGGTACAGCGGAGGGACGTCATCATGGAGCCTAGGAAGTGGAGGACCGGATCTACAAAGGTTGTAGTCACTTTCCTTTAGTAATAAAGTCGTTTACTTGCTTGTATCGCCTTATCATCTAGTTAACGATCCGTATTAGGGTTTGTAGGCACATGAAAAATTTGAATTGGGCATGTTTGATCTGTTGTGAGACCTCATTAGTGTGCCTAGGAACCCTACAGTAGTATCAGAGCCTAGCTAGAGCCATAGGCGATGCGTAGACGGAGTTAGAAGTCCGATCGAACCGAAACCCTCATGCTAAATTGCTCTCTGTACATTTTTTGAAATCGGGGATTTTTGAGAATTAAAAATATGCAGAAAAATCAGCAGGAGTTTCTAAGAATTACTGTGAAGCACGTGCGCCTGATTCAATCAAAGCGCGGCGGAACCGCGGCATTAGCATGGCTAATGCGGCGGTTCCGCGGCCACTTAGTCGCTTCTTCCATTGATTTTTGCACAGTAATTCCTATATTTTGGTGCTGTATTTTCTGGGAATTTTTAATCTGCACTCAAGAGTTGAGTTTTCTGGGTTATATTGGGAGTTCGTAGATTCGATCGGATTATCAGATTTTGTCTATTTGTTTTTCCGGATAATTTTTGGAATATGTTAAAAAGTTCGACCGGATATAAATACCCAATTTTTCCCCTGCCGGAAAATTTCCAAGTGTTGGATTTTTCCGTGGTTTAAAGACGTTCTAAGTAGTGCAAGTAACGCGATGGACCCTCTAGAAGACAACAAACCTTAACTCGATTATGTGACCGTCTTGAACTGCCCTTTGAACCTTCGGGTTTGGGGCAGTACGGCGTGCCACATGTGAGGCGTTGGCTTGACCCTTCTACGGCTGGACCGTTGGTACTGAGGCATGAAGTGAATGTTTTTGAACTTATTTCATGTGTTGAGGTGTTTCGGGAAAACTTGGGTGTTTGATTGTTCGATCGGAAAGTTTAACATTTTCTAATTATCTGGAATGTGATACAATAATTGGAATTCACAAGTAGTTATGAGATAACTGAATGAATGTTATAAATCTAGCGGTTTAGTCTCACTTGATCGGTTGCCACGGAATTTTGATGTGATCAAAAGTCCGTCGCAATCACGTAGCGTACGCGGATACTCGCCGGGTAAACTTAATAGACAGCCTCACCCCATAGCCCCGACCAAGTGACTGTAGGAGAACCCCGTCGCCGAAAGCATCCGTTCGGGTGCTCGCGGCAGCGGTGTTCCGCCTTGGTGTACTTCGTCGACGGTGTCGGGGGTGCGGCCGCCTACTAAAGTTTGCGACGAGCATTCGATCAAAATGTCGGGAATCTTGTTGAATTGCCCGACTTGATATTGAAAAGAGTTTTCGATAATGAGACTAAAATGCGGGGTTTATAATTGTTAGGCATGCGATGTCTAAGTATTTCATTTGATTAGGCATGCGATATCTAAAGAGTTTGCGGATTCCAACTGTTGTAGTTTTACACTTTCTTTTCTGTGACCGTAAGTGTAATATGTGATATCGCCGGTTTCGTTGCTATATGTCAACGACAATTGGGATACGCATGTTTACTTACGTTGATGACATGTGATGTTATGTGTTGCTGGATATGTTGTATTGGATCGTCGTGTTTGAATAGCCGGGGTTTTTTTATGTGAGATGAGTGTTTTTCATTTTCATTCATGTAAAAAACTTGTATGTAATATTCTTTTATTGGGGCACTTCCAGGTTGCGGATGATGTCACCATTTGTATATTATTTACTTTTCCGCATTAGGATAGACCCAAGGAGGGGAGCACAAGTAACCGGGTTCTGGGGTCCAGTGGGAGACCATCTCGAGGAGTCGAGTCCGGGTCTCCTAACCCTAGAATTGGTAGGGTTGCTTGCCGCTCTCGTAGGGGTCTAGGGGTGTGGGATTGGCTATTCATCACGACCGTGGAATCCGTGTTTTATACTGGCTCGTATTAAAAACACGGACGTCCTAGTATATCCAATATTTCATATGATATTTTCTGCTGCGTTATCTGTGATGTGATCATGTGATTTGTTCAGATAGATTTGGTATATAGTATATATGATATATTATATAGACGTTGCTTATGTTTTACACCCGCGCTAGCCCTGCCTCGCTCTGGCGTTAGTTACCTAACCTAACGGTGCAGACGGGACATCGAGGCGAATGCGGATGGCATAAGCGTACGTTATATTTATCTGTGATGTTTAGGTGGACTTAAATGATGGGATATTCATTAATGAGATTAATGATAGAAAATAAACCTAAAAGATGTTGTGGAATCGAATTTCAAAATAAAAACAGGTAGCTACAGTTCTTGCTTTGCATCGCGGTGTTCCTTGTAGAACATCCTGCACCTTATTCGATAAGGAAAGGACCGAGATCCCTTCACCGGGAGTGACTCTTTTAGCAATAACTGGCAGATGCTACACACTCGATTTGTCTTTTGATTGCTTCTATAGTTTCTGCTTTGCACAGTGATATATATGATATATCCCGCACCTCATTCGACGAGGAAAGGGCCGACGATCCCTTCACCGGGAGTGACCCCTTTAGCAAAACTAGAAAAGCCTCAAAAACACTCCATTTAAAAACCATTTGATTCCGCAACGAGATCAAGTTCAAAGCGTTAAAGGTTTTCTTAAAAACCATCTGCAACCCTCCGTCATTTTAGGAAGTAGAGTACTTAGTATTCGTGCTACGTTTGTCGACCATAGCCGAGGCGTAGTGTGCGGTAGCTAAGTGATGTCTTCCTACACCGCATATGATGCGATTAGTTAGGACAGTCATGTGGCTTTGTTGACCTTAGCTAAGGGTCATGTGGGTGGGTCTAATTAATCACGAAATGACGGGTAGAACTTGACTAGTGCTTATGATTTGTTGACCTTAGCCAAGGTCATAGGTGCTAGGGGTGAAAACCATTATCGGGAGTTTCAAGTGTTGAAATTTGCAATGAGATTGCATACCTTCTATATGATAGTTGGATCCCGATACCCACTGCGAGTAATTGTTACTCCTGGGAGAGTTTTGCACTTTGCAATTAGCCGATCAAGTAGGTGTCTAGAAAGGTGTCAACGGGGTTACGCCTCTGGGAAAACGAGATTTACTGTAATTAGGTCCATGCGAAAGCACGGGGAACCTCCCTCAAAGTACCGACACTGGCCTGGCTAAAAGATTGGCGAACTTGTAGAGTGTAATTAATCCCGACTAGTCTTTCCTTTTAAGGTTTGAAGGAAGATTTGATAAAAACAGAGGGAGCCATCCTGATTAGATAAAATATATAACCAATCTAATCTTGCAAGAGCGCACGCAGAGTGTTTTCTCTTCTCTCTCTCCAGGTAGCGACCATATCACGCCTTAATCAAGATAATAATATGGATGTATTGACCGAACCAGCTTGTTATACTGAGCTGGGGAACGTTGGTCCCGCTCCAACTTATAATTGTTATAAGACCGAGCAGGAAATAGGGAATACCAGAATTCCTATGCCGCCCAAACGAAGAAAGTGCATATGATGCATCTTCTTCGGGTGTGTTCGTTACACAGAACTGTTTCTCAGTATCCTCTGCATCCTGGGTATTTGATACCGGATCAGGATCCCAGATATGTAATCTGTTACATAGGGCTACAAAAAGGTAGAGAACTAAGAACGGGTGATAAGTTTCATGAGACAGAAAACGGGGCAAGTGTTGCAGCCAAGTCTGTTGGTCACTGTCACCCTGTATGACCAGTACATTGATTCTGAACGAATGTTATTAGATACCGAACCTGATATACAAAATCATATCAGTCTCTTTATTAGTAAAGAAAGGATATAATTTTGTATTGTTGGATAATGTTTTGAACATTTCCTATATCAAAAGTTGATCGGTTCAGGCACGTTATCTAAAAGCATTAATGTTCTAAATCAAACTACAGTTCCTAGTATACAGAGCACACACAAGAGGAAGAGTTCAGATATGAACGATTCCTTCTTGAGGTATTGTAGACTATAGGTCATATCAATGTGACCTAACTAGCTTAAGTTACATTTTAGATGCATATTTAAATCAGTTTGAATTTACATCTTGTGAAACTTGCCAGTCATGCCACAAAGATAAAATGACCATAGCTCTGTTTATTGGAAACAGAGAAAGAGTTAGTGAACTCTTGGGACTGATACATGATGATGTATGTAAGGTCTCCTGTCTACACATGCCAGGACCGGTTCTTTATACTTCATTATGTTCTCTGATGATCTCTCAAGATTCAATCATGTGTTCCTGTTGAAACACAAGTCCGAACCTTTTGAGATATTCACAGAATATAAGCTAGAAGTAGGGAACCAATACGGGTATAAGTATTATGTCCTTTGATGTGATCAGGGAGGAGAATACTTGTGGATAGAATTCCTGGATTATTCTAAAGGAGAATGAGATTCTCTCTCGGTATTACTCCTCTGAATACACCACAGCACAACGGTGTATCAGGGCGGAGCAATCGCACCGTATTAGATATGGTGTGCTCTATGATGAGTACTACTGAGTTACCTATTTCCTTTTGGGGTTGTGCACTTAAGAAGCTGCATACCTATTGAATTAGGTTCGAATCAAATCAGTGCCTACCACTCCATATGAGATATGGTATGGGAAGAGCCTATCTCTTAAGTTAGTTAAGATTTGGGATTGTCCGGCCTATGTCTAAAGCAAAATCCGGACAAGATCGAGGCAAGGTCAGTTCTGTAGAACTGGAAAGGTTCCAGCTATACAAACTGCAACTGATGATTTGACAGAACCAAAAGATTCAATAGCTCCGACGAACCTCACCCTCTCCGCCGATCTAGCAGGGTTCCTCACCTGTCTGAGAGATACTTCGGTTTCTCGATGACAGTGGGAGCGAGGATTGCATCATGAGATGATGACCCAACTAGATTCGAGCAGGTCATCGAGAGTAGGGACTCTGTAAGAATGGCTGGATGCTTAGCGATCTGAGATGGAATCCATATACACCAACAAAGTATGGACTTTGGTTGCGATATCTGAAGGGTTAAATCCCCATCAGGAGCAAGTATATCTTGAGAAGATTACTTGGTGTAGATGGAAAAGTTGAGACTTTCAAAGCTAGACTTGTTAAAGGTTTTCGTCATGGACCAGGCGTGGATAATGATGAAACCTTTTCCAATAGCCGTGCTTAAGTCCATCCAGATTCTACTTTCCATTGCTACATACCATGACTACGATATCTGGTGGTTGGGTGCCATGACTGCTTTTCTAAAAATGATAATTTAGATGAGAACGTCTATAAGTACACAGCCAGAGGGCTTCGTAAATAGTGGGAGCAGCGGAAACATGTGCAAGTTGCTTTACAGGATAAAGCAGGCATCGCGGAGTTGGAACATCTGTTTTGATGTGGTAGTCAAAGAGTTTGACTTCATCAAAATGGTAGATGAACCTTGTATATACAAAAAGGTAGTAGAGAGTAAGGTGGCCATCCTCGTATTGTACGTGGACAACATACTCTTGATAAGAAAAGAGTTTCCTATGCTACGCACGGTCAATCTCCTCTTATCATATGGATTCTCCAATAGGATAAAGGTGATACCTCCTAAATCCTGGATTTTGGATGTATGAGATAGATCTAAATGGATGTTAGGATTCTCACTAACTATAGTGAGATAATATCAATCGATCCTGGGGAGAATCACTGGAAAAGTTCCAGGGTGATAAGGACGACTGAATGTCAGTCGCAGGCATTGTCTTTACCCTCAGTGGAGGGACGCTATGTTGGAAGAGTTCCAAGCGAGATACCGTGGCAGACTAGACGATAAAGGCTGGTAACATCGCTATTAAAGATACTACCAAAGAGGCAGTTTGGGTGTATATTGGTTCATGAGATGAACTAGGTTCCTACCATTGTGTGACAATGGAAGTATGGCTTTGGCCCAGGAATCCCGATCCCATCATATTCTGAGGCAGCATCCCCTGATCATGGAGATAGTTGATCTCCAGGGTGATCGAGGTTAGGAGAGTAGACTCAGAGGACAACACGGCGGATCCACTCACAAAGGCTTTTTCCCAAAGAGAGACTTATATGGGATGATTGAGTATGTGATACTGCAACCACTGCTACAGATGGCCCTAGTGCAAGTGGAAGATTGTTAGTTATATGTATGCCCTAGAGGCTATTACTGTACATTGGATGTATATTGTAGTGGATGCTGGGACATATATAGGTAGGACATTCTTGCTCGACATGATAGTACGCTATCTGGTTACTCTTTATCTTAACATGTATACTTTCTGTCTCTCTGTTACATGTTGATAAAGCCCTTAGGATGAGTACTCGACTTCCAGGACTATGATGTAGATCATACTAGTGGGGCCTGGGTAGTCCATGAGTACATCCTTCATTGTTCATAGTCGTGAGAATATCGAGACGGGGCATCGATATTCTAGAGTAGACTAGCGTATATCTTCTCGACCCATGTGATGGGCGATGGATGATCCCATATCCATTGGTATTTGACATCAGAGATGGTATGCGGGTGCTCAGTGGAGACTGGGTACACTGAACGGACTCGCCGAGAACTCCCAGATGGTATTATACCTCACGTCAGATGGCAGTTCTCTGGTGACACTGGTACAGCTTAGTCTGTTAACCTGAGATCGTCATAGAGTCTTGTGTGTCTCCCACTGTGCTTTGATTTCCACCCTACCACGGCTTTACTGAGTCATGCAAACAGGTAGTTTTTGGGTACAGTCCCGATTCACATGGAGGCAATGAGCGATAGGAGGGGATTCGTCTCTCCCGGTATTGGGGGTTGATGTTGCGCTATGCACGACTGGCCATAACAGGAAATCCCTAGCCAGGGTTGCAGTGATATACTGGTAAGAGTTATCAGTAGTTTCATGATTGTTATGGACCTCACGTCAGCATGACTTATCAAGCTATTGGGGTCTGACGTTTACCACCCCTAGGCGAGATATGCGACATATCAAACGAACAGACCGGATTGTACAGTAAGTGTTAGTGGTTGGATTCACAGGAGTGTGAGCGGGCTTGCTCGTCGATCTTCTGATCGCTCAATACCCGGGTGGCCGTTACGTTTAGCAGACCGCTTGCGGCTTGTGGGTGTTTGATATGATCATCACCTGCTACCGGCGTATTGACGAGTCTTTAGAGTTCTACACAGAGGTTTCCTGGCTCAAGCGAAACGAAATAGGAGCGCATATGAGATATGTGCGGGACCGAGAATAATGCGTGTATGTGATACCATATTCTATTCTCGTGATTTGTATCATCGAACGGTTATATATGATATAACCAGGTTACCGAATCAAGTGTTGATTCGATACATTGATACACTTGATACTAGTCGGTTATATGCGACATGACCGGATCATTGAATCAAGTGTTGATTTAATGATTTAATGTATAATTATATATTTGATATATTACTTTACATTAACTAGTATTGGTTCACTCAAAATTGACTTTCTCACTTGAAATGCACAAGTTGTATATATGATATATTTTGTGCACTTGTTTGTATCATGTTTGATGATACATGCAAACTTGGGTTTGTGTAAGACTTAAACCATGTTTAGTGAATGGTTAGGGTTTCATTTCACTTATTTATTTATCTATTTATTTTGGTTAAAAGAAAAAAGAAAAACAAAATGGTTGCTTTCATACAAGAAGCTTCTTAATGCTTCATGCATCTTTGACTAAGTGACCATTTTTGTCTTCATCTCCTAACCCTAGCCATTCAACTAAACCCTAGTTAATTATCTACACTAAACCATGGTTGCAAATATGATAAGTATCATTTTATTTTCTATTTTCATAATACTTATCATATTCTTGTTCTTCTTGTTCTTCTTCTTTAACAAGAAGAAAGCTTGCTACCATTAATGGCAACATGAGAAAAAGAGTGAGAAATCCAATTCTAAAGTGAACCCACTTCCTATTTCTTCATCCTCTACCACTTGCCAAGTAGTATAGGGTGTTTTCTTCACAAGTTTCATGACTTGGTGAAGTTGGAGCTTGATCTTGAGTTGCCTCGACGTAGATCATCTTCGGCATCGAAATCGACGACCTAGCCCGATCTTTTCTCCGACGAAACCTTCGCCAGAGTCCGGATTCCGATAGGTACAGTGGAGGGACGTCATTACGGAGCCTAGGAAGTGGAGGACCGGATCTACAAAGATTGTAGTCACTTTCCTTTAGTAATAAAGTCGTTTACTTGCTTGCATCGCCTTATCATCTAGTTAACGATCCGTATTAGGGTTTGTAGGCACATGAAAAATTTGAATTGGGCATGTTTGATCTGTTGTGAGACCTCATTAGTGTGCCTAGGAACCCTACACAAGATATCCTCACCTCTTTGTAAACTAGTCCTCAAATAAAAGTTGTAAATTTCGAGGACGAAATTTTTGTAAGGAGGGCACATTGTAACAACTCCAATTTTTGTATACATAAAATTGATTTAAATTTGAAGTATACTTGGGGTATTTAATGTTGCTGTTACCACTTTAAATGTTTATTTTCCCACAATAATTACAAGAAGGAGCTTGTAGCTCATTGGTAACACCTTGCACTGTTGAACCAAGCCACCAGAGTTCAAATCCCATACCCCACATTATTTTTAATATTGATTTTTTTAAAACCTTTAGAATACCAAGAGTTTACACGTGCATATCTCACAAAACCCCCCACTACATCCAAATATGTAACACTTCCATGAGTTAGATGAAACGTCGGGGGGGATCCTGGCCGCCGGACTCGGCCGGGAATTGGCCAACTCGGCCTCAACTCGGCCGACTCAGTGTTCCGACCGAGTCACGGCCGAGTCACCCCCAAGTCGGCCGATTCCGGCGATGGCCACAACATGAAAGTTGTGTCTTTTCATATTCCCTATGTACCTGCAAAATTTCAGCATCGGACCACTTCCAGAGCTCTTTAAAAACCCCAATTACTCCACTTTCAATACATTTTTATTACATTTTATCACATTTTTATTTTTAACTTTTCATCTATCCTAACCCTAGCCTAACCCTATAAATACCAACCCTACACACTACCCTCTCACCCCCAAAAATCTTGAGCCACTCTCTCAAAAATTTTCCAAGAAGTGTGTACTTTGAAAACAAGTTCGCGGCGAAGCTCCGACGAAATTCCGGCGGGAATTCCGGCGACATTTTTAGAAACAACCGGCGACGAAGCAACGCCTCGGCAACTCCTTTAGTCCCCCATCACTCCTTAGTATAGATCGAAACCCGTAAGTCCCACTCTATCCTCCTTTCTATTTCTCTAAAATACGAAATTACGAAACCCGACGGAATCGGAACAAATCCGATTTCCGATTCGGTTTTCTATAAAATTTCACTTCTAACCAATACATTCATGTCTAAACATCTTTATCTTGACTATTAAACTTTTAAAAATCAATTTGAACAAGTTTTGTCACATGAAATGATAACCTTTCCAATTTATCGTATTTTTCACTTTAATACCATCATGTTTCGATTTCACATTTAACCCCTTAACTTTGCTATACATTCGAAGTAGAGCACGAGATAATGACCTACCTCCACACACACGCAAATACAACCCCAAAACGATATCATCAAAACTTAGAATACGATAAAACAAAACTTTCATTTAAATACTATATTCTTAATAAAACTAATTCTAGAAGTTTTAGCTTTGACACACTTTTAAATAAATACCTCTTATTAGGAAAACACGATAAGTTGTAGATATCGATCGTTTATCTAAACCTGACTTTGTGGTGTCTAGGCTAGGCAAGTGAGCAAAGGTAACTTTAAAAGGCCCGTCTCACGATTCGTGAGCGGATCCCTCCTTCCTCACTTGTACTTACGTGGCCACAATTGGCGGTGAAGAGGCGATTTGAGATTTCTAACGACTTGTCGTTTAGACCATTTAGAAATAAGCTAGTTGGATTAGGAAACCCTAGAATCTAAAATACGGAAAATTACACTTTACAAATAAATATCTTTTACTTTATAAAACCGTTTTCTAAAGGATTAGTATTTTACAATCTTTGCAAAGCGCCGCTACAACCCATTTTTGGGGAACCCGTTCGGGATTGTGCGGTTTATCGCGCACCCTCGGGCTAGTAGTGCGAGATTCAGACCTCCGCAAGGAGCATTCGGTCTCGAAAGGTTTAAAATACGACATCTTAAGAAAATGAGATTTTTGGAATATAAAATATTTATTTAAAATTATTTTTTGTATAAACATATATATATCTATCAGTTAAGTATCTATTATATTATAATATAAATTTCCACCTTTTTCTAAAAATCACAATAATAAATTTTACACTAAAATACCATGAACTTCAAATAATCAATATTACAGATAAATACCTTTATTTATAAAACTAGGATATTTTCACTAGAAATGTCACAACATAAAATCCACCCTCATTACAACTCTAAAGATGAACAATAAATACTTGAGGTGTATTTTGAAAAGTATATAAAAGTATTTTTACATAAAACCCCTCAAGTTTTACAAATTACCCTAAGGACCCTAGCAATTATAAGACTTTGATTCACATTTCTGATTGTCTGACTCGGGTTTGAGTCTGATTAATCTGACTTGAATATGATTCAAGTCAATCTATAATCTACAAGATTCCAATTCAATATGAACACATGAATCCATGAATATAGTTATCAATATATACAACTTGACTGAACCGAACCATGGATATATTCCTTTTACATGATTCTCAATTATTCCATTTACATGACTCTACGGTTATAACCGTTTCCTGATATCATGGTTTCGGTCAGTCAGTCATTCAATCTTACAAACAATACAATTTACAAGATAACAATACAAATAAGATATCGCGGGGTTTAAGGGGTAGATTGGTACGGAAGGTGTTAAAAGTGGCACGAAGTGGTCAGATTAAGACACCTAACCTATATTCCGTTGCTGTTGTACCGTGGCTTAATGGTTCCTTGTGCATTCTGTTTGCCCTGGTCTCTAGCATATAGAGACCCCCCTCGTATACACTGGCATCCTTCTGTACCAAGCTACAAACAACAGCGTTAACACAATAGTACAACAATAGTATACAACTTTAAAAGATATCTTCTTATTCTGTCTTTTCTACTTTCCTCTTACCTTTGGGACTTACCGAGCGACCTGTTCGCTGACGACATTCTATTTCTTTCTTCTTTGAATGTCGCCAGGTGATTTGGACCCGGCAGAGATCGAGCCATCTGCAGAAGACTTGGAGCAGTTTGCCGAAGATCCAGCACTTTAGTTCATTGTACACTTTTCCATTCAGTATTTTACATTTCTTGTTATGCCACTGCTTAGGCATCTTTTTATTTCAGTTGTATTTCCTTCATGTATTGTACAAAGAATGTTAATAAATAAAAGTTGTTGTTCTTTTTATTTTCTTGTCTTTTGTGTACTTATTTTATATTGCTTAGATACGCTTAGCGTATGTACTTCTGAGTATATACGTAGCGGACATCGTCGCGTCTCCTTCGCCGTACACTGGGAAGCGGGGCGTGACAGGTTTTGTTGGTGGCCCATGCAGGTCAGAGCTGTATGAATCCCTATCATGCAGTTCTGTTCTGCGTGAACAACTTAAGCAATATAACACAGGGACCAGCAACTAAAACATTCTTTACAATTCATGTTCCTTGAATCTTGCAATTTCATATTCCTTGAATCTTATCATTTCATGTACTTGAATCTGTCCTAACCCAAATTTTTCTTCAGGGTTATGGATTCTCCGAACAACACCAGCACTAACGTCAACAACACACCTCCAGCACTACCCCTCACACCAGCTGTTCCTGCACCACCTATCGAGCAAACAGTGCTACTTGAGGCAATCCGCAGCCTTCTCGAGGGACAGCAACAACTCCTGAACCGTCCCGAGGGGCCTATGATCAAGCTTCAACCTCCATAAGATATCTTAGTGATCTAACTTGCTAGGAGAGATTACTAAGTGGATTTAGAGAGAGTGTGTATTGGACTAGTTGATCTCAAAGCTCATTGTTTTGCAACACATGCAAGTGTATGAGCTTGAGGAAGAATGAGAGAATGAAACCTAGGAGAGAGAAAGCATTTTTGAGAATTATAAGAGAATGAGTTGTGAGAATGGCTAAGTATTTTGATAATAATTCAACCATTGAATTATTTAATCTCACAAATTACAACCTTACTTGAATAGTAACTCCAAAGTGAATAAACAAATGCTTAGCCATGCTTTCAACCCATGCTTCATAACTCTCCTAATTTCCACCTCATTAATTCTTTAATGAAAAAGAATAAAACAATAATGAGGTGTCTCCTTCTAGAAGGTCAATCTTGTGAATTTACAAGAATGCCCTTTTTCTGTATGTTCATACCCGTATCCGTATTCCGAAAAATACGGATACATTGAGATCAGTATAATCCAATACTATAATACTAGTATCCGGCTTAAACCAAAGCCTACCAGTATTATCCGTCCGATCGTCATTCGAGTAGCCAGTACACGAATGCGATCGAGACCCTGCCGTAAGACCATACGACATCTACATCGTCTCGCCTGATCCAGGGAAACCCTCTTGTGGGACTCTAAAGACTCGACAGTACACTGGCAGTGGGTTTAACCACAAGTCCGTCAGTGGCATTAGCTGTACGTAATGGCAACCCAGGTACGTGTCGAAAAGGAGGCCGACGAACGAACTCGTCCGTAACCCCTACTGAGCCTGTCCGTGATAATATCCGCGCAGTCCGGTCTGTTCGTCTGAGAGTATCGCATGTATGGTCTAAGGAGGTGGTGAACGTCAGACCCCTAACAACCGTACAAGTCGTGCCGGTGTGGCTCAAGACCATCCGAGAATCTACTGGTCAGTCCACCAGTAATTCTCAATCAGCCCTGGCCAGGGACTTATGGTAATGACCAACCGATCACGGTACGATATCGGCTCCCTATACCGGGAGAGACGAATCCCTAACAGTCGCTCACTGCCTCCATGTGGCTCGGGACTGTACCCAACTAAAACATGTTTGCATGACTCCTTTGAGCCGTGGTAGGGTAGTAATCAAAGCACAATGGGAACTCACACGAGACAAATGACAACCTTAAGTCGACAGACTATCTGCACACATGTCACCTGAGAACTGCTATCTGACGCTAGGTATAATATCATCTAGTCAGTTCTCGGCGAGTCCTATCCGGTGTACTCACACTCAGTGAGCATCTGTATACAATCTTAGGTGCACATCACCAATGGCCGCGGGACCAATCCATCGCCCCTCGTCAGGGTCTAGATATGTATACACTAGTCTACTCTGGAGCATCGATGCCCAGTCTCGATACTCCTGCGACTAGGGACATTTAAGGATGTGCCTATTGACTATCCAGCTCCCACAATTATGACTGCCATCACAACGCCGGTAGTCAGGCAAACACCCTACGGGTTTTATCAACATGTATATAAATACAAAGTAAAATATATCACACGTTAAGATAAAGACAAACCAAATAGCGTACTATCATATCAAGCAAGATTGTCATGTACATACATATCCCTAGCATCCTATACAATGAAGGCCTCTAGGGCATATATATCCAACAGTCTACACATGCAAGAGGCGGTTTTTCATATTTCATTAGTTTTACGGATGATTACTCTAGGTATGGATTCATTTTCTTAATGAAATATAAATCCGAGGCCTTTGAGAAATTCCAAGAATATAAGAATGAAGTAGAAAACCAAACCGGCAAAAGTATCAAGACACTGAGATCTAATCGAGGTGGTGAATTCTTAAGTGCCGAGTTCCTGGGTTACCTAAAAGAGAATGGAATTCTCTCTCAGCTTACTCCTCTATACACTCCACAGCATAACGGTGTATCGGAAAGATGGAACCGAACCCTATTGGATATGGTACGTTCCATGATGAGTAATGCTGAGTTACTGCGATCTTTCTGGGGTTATGCACTAGAATCAGCTGCATATCTTTTGAACAGGGCTCCTACCAAGACTGTGCCTACCACACCATATCAGATGTGGAGTGGGAAGAAACCCTACCTTCAGTATCTGAAGATATGGGGATGTCCAACTTTTGTTAAAAAGCAGCATGCGGACAAACTCGAGGCACGATCAGTACAGTGTAAGTTTGTGGGATATCCAAAGAACTCCAAGGGGTATTTTTTCTATTACGCAGAGGAACAAAAGGTTTTTGTTTCTCGTAATGCCCATTTTCTAGAACAGCAGTTTTTAGAAAAGGAAACAAGTGGGAGCGCAATAGAACTGGAAGAAATTCCAGAACCACAAACTACTACTAAAAGTTTGGTAGAAACAGAAGTTCAAGAAGAACAGGACATTCCCGCACCCCTCCGCAGGAGTAGTAGGCCGTCTCATCCGCCTGAGAGATACTATGGTTTTCTCATAGACGGGGATAGAGAAGATTGCGTCATTGATAATGATGAACCTACTAGCTTCCAGCAGACCATCCAGAGCGGCGACTCAGTAAGATGGCTGGATGCAATGCGGATCGAGATGGAGTCCATGTACACCAACAAAGTATGGACTTTGGACTTTGCTCCAGATGGGGTAAAACCCATAGGATGCAAGTGGATCTTCAAGAAAAAGATTGGTGTAGATGGACAGGTGGAAACCTATAAGGCTGGACTTGTTGCAAAGGGTTTTCGTCAAAGACCTGGTTTGGATTATAACGAAACTTTTTCTCCAGTGGCTATGCTCAAATCCATTCGGATCCTTTTTTCCATTGCCGCCTTCCATGATTATGAGATCTGGCAGATGGACGTAAAGATGGCTTTTCTAAATGGTAATTTAGAAGAGTGCGTCTATATGGATCAGCCAGAAGGTTTCAATCAGAGTGGGAGCAGCGGAAAAGTGTGCAAGTTGCTTAAGTCCATTTATGGACTAAAGCAGGCATCGCGGAGTTGGAACATCTGTTTTGATGAAACGGTCAAAGAATATGACTTTATCAAAAATCCAGATGAACCATGTATATATAGTAAAATTATAGCACGAACTGTCGTATTCCTCGTCTTGTACGTGGATGACATTCTCTTGATAGGAAATGACATTCCTATGCTACAATCTGTCAAAGTATTCTTATCACACAGGTTCTCCATGAAAGACCTGGGTGATGCCTCTTACATTCTGGGGATCCAGATCTATCGTGATAGATCTAAGAGGATGTTGAGACTTTCGCAGTCCAGGTATATCAACACTATACTAAAAAGATTCAGTATGGAAGATTCTAAGCGCGGTAATTTGCCGGCTTGTCACGGAATCACCCTCTCCAAAGAGATGTCTCCCAAGACTGATTTGGAAAGGAATCGCATGTCGATTATACCCTACGCTTCTGCAGTAGGCTCTATAATGTATGCAA
Organism: Agapanthus africanus; assembly: GCA_030015575.1. NCBI lineage: Eukaryota > Viridiplantae > Streptophyta > Magnoliopsida > Asparagales > Amaryllidaceae > Agapanthus > Agapanthus africanus. The sequence goes on from CM057344.1 coordinate 441,972,524, forward strand.
TGTTGTGCACCAGACCAGATGTAGCTTACGCACTGAGCGTGGTAAGCAGGTATCAGTCAGACCCAGGGGAGAGGCACTGGATAGCAGTAAAGAACATTCTCAAGTACCTGAGAAGGACTAAGGATATGTTCTTGGTTTACGGCGGAAAAGACCTCCAGATCGAGGCTTTTGCTGACTCTAGCTTCCAGAGTGACAAGGATGATTCTAAGTCCATGTCAGGTTATGTCTTTACCCTCAATGGAGGGGCGGTGTGCTGGAAGAGTTCCAAGCAGGACATCGTTGCTGACTCGATGATGGAAGCGGAGTATATAGCTGCTTGAGATGCCGCAAAAGAAGCAGTCTGGATGAAGAAGTTCCTCACAGAACTTCAGGTGGTTCCATCCATTATTGATCCAATACCTCTGTATTGTGACAACAACGGGGCTATAGCTTTAGCAAAGGAACCCAGATCCCATCAGAAATCCAGACACATCTTAAGACGGTATCACCTGATCAAGGAGATCATAAATCGCCAGGAGATCGAGGTCCGGAGAGTTGCTACAGAGGAGAACAATGCAGATCCATTCACAAAGGCCTTACCTCAGATTCAGTTCGAGAGGCTACTCGAGATGATAGGTCTTCGATATGCCAGTACATGGCCCTAGTGCAAGTGGGAGATTGTTAGTGTATATGCCCTAGGGGCCATTATTGTATCATACTAGTTTGTATATTACTTAATGGAAGTTTGGGATATTCACAGTTATATTAACAGTCTCGCTCAACATAGTAGTATGCTACTTGGTTTATGTCTATCTTAATATGTGTATATGTTAGCATATCACGAACACATATTGATAGAGCCCTTAGGATCTTGCTTGAGTACCAGCGTTGTGATGGCAGTCACACTAGTGGGGGCTGGGTAGTCTACAAGCACATCCATTTTCAGGTCCCTAGTCGTAGGATTATCGAGACAGGGCATCGATACTCCGGAGTAGACTAGTGTGTACGCTTCTCATCCCAGTTGGGGAGATGGTCTATCCCATAGCCATCAATACGTTGTACTGGAGATAGTATACAGGTGCTCGTTGGGTTACGAGTACACCGGACAGGACACGTAGGGAACTGTTGGTTGGTATTATACCCGTCGTCAGTTAACAGTTCCCAGGTGACATGAGTACAGCATAGTCCGCAGACTTGACACTGCTGCTTCGTCTCGAGTGTGTTCCCACTGTTCTTAGATTGCTACCCTACCACGGCTCAAAGGAGTCGTGCAAACAGGTAGCAGTTCGGTGCAGTCCCGAAGCACTTGGAGGCAGTGGCGGTTAGATATGATTCGTCTCTCCCGGTATTGGGAGTTGATATCGCGCTGTGTTTGGAGAGCCATTACGCAAAGTCCCTGGTCAGGGCAAACGAGATTTACTAGTAGGATTTCCAGTAGCTTCTCAAGGTATAATGGGCTTCACTCCAACACGACTTATACCGCTTTTAGGGGACTGACGCTTGCCGCCCCTAGGCCCGATATGCGATAGTCCTAGATGAACAGACCGGACTATACAGAGATTGTCACATCAGGCTCAGTAGGAGTTCGGATGGGTTTCCTCATCGGCCTTCTTATCGACATCTATCTGGGGACCGTTACATAAAGCTAGTACCGCTTGCGACCTGTGGTTAAACCCACTACCAGCGTAGTGTCGAGTCTTTAGAGTCCCACACAGAGAGTTTCCCTGCTTCAGGCAAAACGATATAGAGGTCGTACGGTTTTACGACAAGGTTCGGACACATACGTGTATTTATGCACGTACGATGTTCGGACAATTTTTACTAGCGGGCTTTAGTTTAAGCCAGATTCTAGTATTGGATTATTGGATTTATACAGTCTCGGTATTTCCGTGTTTTCATGGATGGGAGGGGCATTCTCGTAATTAGTCGAGAAGCTTCTAGAAGAAAGATGAGGTGGAGAGCTTAGGTGGTATTTGCATTAAATGGATTAGTGACTCATGGAGTGATTCATCCAAATGAGTTAATGAAGCATTTATTGCTTAATGGCTCATGAGGTGATTCATCCAAAGTGAATTAATGAAGCATGGTTGATATTATTATTATGTTATTCATTTAGATAATTATCATGCTTCATATATTCACAAATGAGAGATGATTCATTTCATTCTCACTTTCACATTCTCTCTCCTTAAGCTCTCTCTCTTCAAAAACCTAACCCTAATCCTCTCATGTGTTGAGATCCTAGGGTTAGCAAGACTAATAGATCCCTAATCCTCTTCTATATCCTCTAGGTTACTTTGATTAGCACTCATAGCCACCTAGTTACCTCAAATGAGAGGTTAAAGTTTGGAGAAGGAGCTCTCGGGTGGATCTTCTATCACATCGAGGAGGCTGACGAGGAAGTGAACTACAAGAACAAGAAGGACTTGAATCTTTAGGTATAATCATCTATCATAGTAGCTAATCACTTCTAGATACTTGTTAGTTAGGGTTTAGCAAAGATCCGTAAAGTTAGTCGATGATAACTCAAACAAAATGATTGTTTTACCTATTCCGCCTCCCCGCATCTTGTGGGGTGTCTAACGTCGACTTACACCTTGCGCTGCCTTTGTACTTTGTGAATTGTCCATTGATCTTCATTTGTCCCTCAAACTGTAGGCATGATCAAGATTCTTCTATTTGTTGGTCGTAGTCTCACTTTTGTATCGTCTTTTCATCATTTTCAATATTTTTGTTCTGAATACCTGTAACCTGCAACTATGTAGCAGACATGGATCAAAAGCACCTGTTTATTTGTAAAATGAATAAGAATGGGGAATATAATAATGCAAAATTATGATATGAACAAATACCCCCAAACTTATCTTTTGCTCGTCCTCGAGCAAAACTAATTTTATTCTTGAAAAAGACCTAGCCTCACTTTCGCAGGGAAACGCGATTGCACTGAGCTCGTGCAATAAGCCGTTAAATCTCTAGGTGTCCCTAGTAGGAGGAGTGTTGTCTTCTGAGGGTTTTCAGCGGATACTACCCACAAAATCCTATCAATTCGGCCTATTGACTTTTATTCTCTAATTCGGTTTTCTAGCAAGAAATTCTATTATCTTCGACTTAGAAATTATCAACCCATATTTTTCACGCTTCCTTATCATTTAACTTAAGATTGTATATGTTCTGTAAATTTACTTAGCTTTTAGCATCTTTTGAATTTTCCTTCTAAGGTTTCATCTCAACTTAGGAATTTTTATCATCTCTACTAAAAATATAAGTCCTATTTCTCATTCCTATCTCTCATCCAAACCACAATCATATACCCCTACGTGTGTGTATATATCACCCCTACACTTGGAAATTCAAATCAAGCTATTATACTCTTGTCCATCGTCCAAAGTACTTTTCAATTGGTGAATTTTTAGATGAAATTGCTCACACATCTTTCATGCGACCGGTAGTACTTCTTGAGGTACCAACGACCGATTACAAAATGTGTTTGCACATTAAAGCGTAATTCCTAGTCTTGTAACACCTAAGACTTTAGCAGTGACTCCCAAACCAGTTGGTCTAAGGCACTAGGTGATAAAGCACCCTCGCTAAATTTTTTATTTATTTATGCAGCCTTAAGTAATTAGAAAAACCAGTGTTCATTTTTTTTATCTCTTTATTCACACTTGTATTTTTATTTTATTTTTCTTCGTACTAAGGACTTTAGACAAGAGCATTTCAAGGTTTCTTCTACTATTCCAAGTTTCAAGGTTCGTGTTTGTGCAATTTGTAGGGTATATATTTTCAGAATTTAGACTTAAGCTTAGGAATTATTTTTCAGACTTATACTTTAATAAAAATATCAATATTTTTCACTTGTTTTAACTTAGCCCAAGAAGTGAACTCGAAATTTTCCTATTTCTAAATAAACTACAAAGACATATATTTTCTACCGTTAAATTTTAAGAAAGGTTATTTTTAGGGTTTTTAATTTACTAAGTCTAGGATCTAGTTGTTCCTAGCTAGTTAACCTTCTTGTCAAACTCAAGTCAATTATGGCCAAAATTGAATGTTTTAATTTTTATAATTTTTCATTTTTTATTTGATTTTCATTTTTCCATTTTTTTATTTTCAATTTTTTCAATTTTTATGATTTTTATATAAAGATGCAATGCAGAATTTAAACATGCAAAAGAAAAAGAAAAAATATATACCAAAAAAAAATTATGCAATGCAAATGATAACTATTTACAACCACCGACTCCCCCAAACTTACCACAAGCAGTGCCCTCACTGCTCGGCCCTACGCCATGCTCTTGAGCGTGAGCGGGAACGCTCAGCCCTACCCAGCAAGGTTCGAATCTCCTGCTCTACCTCAGTCAACCGCCTATCATGCTTTCTAGATATCCCCCTCAACTCCTCTATGCCCCTAACAGCTCTTCGCATCAAATTTGCATGTTCTAAAGGGGTCATTTCTCCTTCGCTCGCGGTCGAGCTGGAGCTAGGTGTGCGGGCGGGTACGTGCTCCGCCGGTTCAGTTCTTGACCACACATCCGTCAATCGTGAATAGGACGTAGAAATGCCCTCAATAAGAGGCCTGACAGGTATGCCTCCAAGCATGTAAAATTCGAACTCCTCCACGGGGAGGAAATATCGACATAGTTGTGTAACAAGCATGGGACAAGGGTAATTTGTGGCTCGTTTGCCCGCACCTATAGAGTTTAGCAAAACTGTGCACATGTCGAAACGAGGGTTTCATGTCATGAGGGTATGCACAATATGCAATGAGGGTGTAAAAAATGTGGTATTGTGGGAGCTTCCAAAAATATTGTTTTGTGCCCACCGGCACACAGTTAAGACATTGGCAAAAAGGGTTCTCGCTTAGATCCCCTTCCGCGACTCCCTTGAGCAATCATTGCCCATCAAGGGAATGTAATCCTCAAATTGTAATGGTTGGTCATGAGCGGGTATCCGAGAGATTAATGTGACTTCATGTATAATGTCCCTATCGATGATGATTTCCCTATCACCCCACTGCAATTTTATAAAGCCGAATTGGGTGAGACACCCATCTTTCATACACTCGTAAAAACGAGTGACTAATTCCGGAAGTGCATAAGCGCTAGGGTGATTATATATCAAAAAGTTCCAACCCCTACGTGCTATCTCATTTGCAAAATAACTACCATATGGCATGTGAAAAAATTTGTGAAAAGTCACGTTCAAGTTGCATACTGTGTTCCATCAGGTAAGCTACGATCTATAGAAATTAAAAACAGAAGGGGTTTTGAGAGATCGAACCTCCTCTGAAATTTTTAGAGGGTGACGGCAACGATGCGCGGCGGAAGCGCGGCGGAAAGAGGGTTGCGGCGGCGGAAACGCGGCGCTCTGGTGAGATCGGTCTGCAGAAAAGGAGACGGCGGCGGCTAGGGTTTGAGAGCAAAAAAAAAAATTTTAGGGTTATGATCACAGAGAGGGTCGGGGTTATTTATATAGGAGGAGAGTGATGGATATTTGCAAATAAACCCCTCTAAAAAGAGGAAATTATTTGCAAATAAAAATTTTATTTCAAAATCTGAAAATTTACAAAAATACCCAAAAAAAATTATTTCATTTTTTTTTTAATTTTTATGTTTATATGTTATTTTTGAAAGCCAAATTATAAACCCCCCCCCCCAAAACTTGAGTTAAACAATGTTACAAGTCAATGCCAAGCTTTGCAAAGACCAAAAATCAACACCAACCATTTGAAGAATTTATCAGAGTGAAGTATCAGTCAGTGGAAGAACATGTTGTACAGAGAGAAGAAGAAGTGGGGAAGAAATAAGTGGTGGTATGGAAAGTGTTTGCGTGAACGTAAATGTGAAGAGATAAGAGGTGATGATAAATAAAAACGAGAATATGAATGATCATTTATGAGTGGAATATTGGCATTTTCGTATTTTATTAGAAGAAAAGGTGGTGGTTCAACTTCTATAGGTGGAGGTTGATCAACCACAAAATCCTCAAGGTGTTTCTGTGGATCCTTTACTGGCTTGGCATCATCCATCATATGTATATGATGTTCAATTATGAGGGAACTAATCTCCTCGATGTCCGCCATAGTCCAGCCAAAAGCTTGCCGGTTATTTTGTAAGACCATTAAAAGGGCTTTCTCTTGCTCGAGAGCTAGAGATGCCGATATGATAACAGGAAGGGTCTCATTCTCACCTAGATAAGCGTATTTAGAGTGAAACGGCAACAGCTTGAGTTCGAGTTTTGGAGATGGAACAATTGAAGGTAAAATTGGTGAAACTGTCTCAGACTCGAAGGATTCCATCAATGGTTCGAAATCACTATAAGCAACCGAGTCGGATGGTTCAACTAACTCATCCGAAAATTCAAAGGACTCAAACTCGGACGGTGAGTCTTCAAAATCGTCCGAAAAAGTGAAACACTCGTAATCGCTATCGGTTGTGCAAACTGTGTCAGATTCAAGGAGGAACGCACCAGTGGCGTCAAAACTGCTGTGATCGAACAGAAATTTTTCAAGCTCACAGTCCTCCTGCGTGATTTCGTGGATCGAGCAAACATCACGTATACTAGCTTTAGGTACGGAGGGCAGACTTCCTATCTTGTAAATGTTGAACTTACTTGACATCTTCCCGAAGGATAGAGTCATAGAGCCATTGCGACAGTTGATTACAGCATTGGAAGTGGCCAAAAATGGTCGACCGAGGATCACCAGAATTTGGTTCCGTGGGTTAGCCACAGGCTGGGTGTCCATAACAATGAAATCAACGGGGAATATGAAGTCCCCTACTTTGATCAACACATCCTCTAACCCACCCCTAGGATGGGTGATGGATCGATCAGCCATTTGGAGAGTACAATGAGTGGGTTTCAACTCTCCAACACCTAATTGCTCATACACGGAATAAGGAAGCAGGTTAACACTGGAACCAAGATCTAAAAGTGCTCGATTGATGTTCTTATCCCCAATTGTTATTGAAATTGTAGGACAGCCAGGGTCCTTTCATTTTTGGGGCAAGGGTTAAGGTTGGGTAATAGCATTGCTCACGGCACTAGCTACGAGCACTTTCTTGGGTATCTGAGATTTTCTCTTCGTGGTGCATAAGCCCTTTAAGATTTTTGCGTAAGAAGGGACTTGTTGGATTGCATCCAAGAGAGGTATGTTAATGCTAACCTGCTTGAATAACTCCACAATCTTCTCCATTTGGGGAGTTGGTTTATTGGATCTCAACCTGTTTGGAAATGGAATATTTTGAAAATTTGTTGAGTCCAATGTTTGTGGAGTAGATTGCGGAGTTGGAACGGATCCCAGTGTTGGTGTGTTCATGAAGTGAGATGTGAGTCCGTTAGAAGTAGAAGAAGTAGAGCCTTGTGAAGAATGAAGAATAGGCTCTGAAGAAGATGAAGATGAAGAAGAAGATGAAGAAGATGAAGAAGAAGTACCGGCAGGGATGTCATTACTAATACCCACATTATTGTGCAACACTTTTCCAAATCTCAACATGGTCACCGCATTTACATTATGATTTTGCTGTTCATAAGCAACATGTGCGTTATGTGCGTGACCGGGATTTGGCAATGGTTGAGACGGAAGTTTTCCCTTTTCTCGCTCGCTCAACGCAGCATTCAGTTTTGCAATTTAGGCCTCAATTGATTTGATACTCTGATCATGTGAAGCACTGTTTTGCACCAAAGATTGAATGGAAGTTTCCAACCTTGCTGCGGATTGTGTAGATTGTTTTAAAAACGCATCTAAACTTTGTTCTAGAGAGAAAACCTTATCGTTATTCGGTTGAACAAAATTGTTTTGAGGATAAGAGTTGTTGGGTACAAAATTGTTCATTTGGTTTGGGTAAGGTTGGGATTAGAAAGGTTGCTGGTATTGAGTTTGTTGAGGTGCTTGTTGTTGTGGAGGAAGAGGCCTTTGAAAGTTGTTGTTGCCTTGGAATTGTTGATTTTGATTCCAAGCAAAATTTGGGTGGCTCTTCCAACCAGGATTATAAGTCGAAGAGTATGGATCATTTCTTTGTCTTTGCTGAAAGGCAGCATTGACTTGATCTTGTCCTTGAACAGGTGGATTGTAAGGACACTCTTCGGTAAGATGGGATGGATCAGAACAACAAGCACAAACAGTTCGTGGGGGCAAAGCAGGGGCAGGAGAAAGTGATGAGATTTTGGTCTCAATTGCTTATAGCTTTTTCGTAAGTGCGGCCATTTCGGCCTTCGTTGCAATCGACATATCTAATTGATGTATGCATGCCCTAGACTGAACTGATGAAGAAGAGGAGGTGGTCTTGGTGGTTTCCCACTGAAGTGTTTGTTCAGTAAGGTCGTCGAGAAACTGCCAAGCTTCCTCGCTTGATTTTGTTGGAAAGTGACCTTGACAAATGGTTTCCAACAACTGCTTAGTTGCTGGGTTCAATCCTTCGTATAAAGTTTGGCAAAGTTGCCAATTCTCGATACCGTGGTGAGGGCATTGAACAAGTAGGTCTTTAAATCTTTCAAAACACTTCCAAAAGGATTCAGAAGGAAGCTGGGAAAATTGAATAATCTTATTGCGAATTCTCACGGTCTTGTGATGTGGGTAAAACTTTTTAAGAAAAGCTTTAACAAACTCTTCCCAATTTTTAATCGAGTGTGATGCTGTGCTATACAACCATTTCTCGGTTAGGTCACATAAGGTGAATGGAATGACACGTAGCCTTATAGCATCATCAGAAAGTTGTATTGTCTTCATCATTGCGCAAACATTCTGGAATTTGTTTATGAAGATATGGGCATCTTCGGATTCCAGTCCGTGAAATTTTGGCAACATGTTGATGACATGGGGTTTAATCTCAAAGTTATCCCCATTTGCTGGTGGAAGTGAAAGACAAGTGCGTAAGGCGGTGCGGATAGGGTAGAAAAGATCCTGGAGCACGATTCGTTGGGGCGCTTCAACAGGTGGGTGTTGTGGGTTATTCGCACCTAGCGGAGGTGGAATCAGTCCCGTGGGTAAGGGGTTGTTAGGATTAAATCCCGACATCTCCTTAAAAGACGAAGAATATGAAGGTGAAGGTAAAGAAGTGGAAGGAATTTCGACTTCGAAGTCGAAAACGTCGTCAGTCGGCACTAACGAGACACGGACTAATCGGGCGCTAGTGTCCCTAATCCAACCGGACATACACTAAAAAGGTGTAGTGTAGTCAAAAAGGTGAAAACAGCAGGTGGGGGTAAGAAAACGTCAATGAGAGGAAGTGGGTGTAAGTGGGGTGCAACGGATTTCTTAGCGATAAGTGGCAAGTTTTTGTAAAAAAAAATTTCCTTTATGTGTTTTTTTTTATTAAGGAGCTTTTTGCAAAAAGATTTTTAATAAAAGGCTTAGACACACGTTCAATCAATCACAAATGCACAATCAAGCCTAAATCTAGGGTCACCTAGGTCTACTAGACTGCTCCTAACTGTTCCAAAGGGCAAATTGTGAGGACCTCAAACCGCCTCTTCACCGCCAATTGTGGCCAGGTAAGCACAAGTAAAGAAAAGAGGGATCCGCTCACGAATCACCGTGAGACGGGCCTTTTAAAGTTACCTTTCCCCACCTGTCTAGCCTAGGCACCACAAAGTCTGGTTTAGATAAACGATCGATACCTACAATTATTCCTTTGTCCTATTGAGCGCGACAGTCCTTAAGCCTGAGTCTAATCTTTTTTTAATTAACTTGATGGTCAATACAATATGCTTTATGTGATTTTTAGGGTCCTGGGAAGGGTAATGAAATCCCCACCCAATCTGAATTGGTGTAAAAGCCCCTTAAAGTCAATTTTAAATATGCAAAGCAGTAAACACAATCAAACACTTGCAAACAAATTTTTTTTTATTGCGGCGCAAAGAATCCTGCACAAGATCAAGTTATTGGAGAAGGGGAGAAGTTTTTGCGTAAAGAACCCTGCAGGAAAATTTTTCAGAGGAGATAAGGGGGTTACAGAGAAGAAAAGAAGACTTACAGAGGGGTTTCCACCAGCTGACGTCACCAAGGCGCCGCGGATGCGCGGCCAAGAGGTACTATCTGCGGCGGTTCCGCGGTCTGATAATCGGTTCAGATCCCAAAAATTCTCTGTTTCTCTGTTCTGATTTTTCTCTGTCTGTTCAAATCTGATATTTGCTGTTTTGCTCACTGGAATTTTCCAGATCTAAACCTGTTCGTCAATCCTGCACAATTCAGAAGAAAACATCCTTCAAAGAATAACAAGATAATAAATTTTTTATATTTTTATATTTTTCAGTTTTAATAATTTTTCAATTTTTATATTAACCCGAAATTGCAGAAAGAAAATACTACGCCATCCCCGGCAACGGCGCCATTTGATTGATAGAGAATTTTGAAATTAAAGAATTGTTTACCGCAATCAAGAACAGCGTCGCTTGGCAGTTAGCCGGTGAGTACGGGTCGGTCAACAGGGATTTTGTGTATTTTCTATTTGTTCTAACGAGTTAATTCCAATTGTGGTGAATTGGATTATCACTAAAAACTAAGGTTGATTTAGACTAGGATTAAAAGCTTGCTAGGGTTAGATTTAGGTTAAGTTTGGAAACTCAATATTCCTTACCGCTTTCAATGCCCTAATTAAGATTGATTTAGGTGTTGTAGTAATAATTAATAAAGTGGATTAGTACCATCGGGAAGAAACTAGGTTTCTTCCTCTAGGTCCTTGTCCGTCCTTTCTTAACTCTTACCCTAATCTACATGGAAAACATGCACAACCGGTCTTTTAAACTACGGTATCACCGCTATCTCTTGGGATAGGGTGCCGTAGTGAGCGGTGTGTGTATGTATGCATGGAGTCCTTATTAAAATATATGACGGGCAAGAAACGGGTGAGAGATTTTCATCTCTCAAATCTCTCCTATTCCTAACCCTAACAAGTGAGGAACTACTCACTTATTAGGGAATTAAAAGATTTTATTTTTTTATAATTGTTTCTAATAACCTATTTATCTAATCTACAGCAGATAAATGAATTCTAAACTAGGGCAGATAAATAAAAGTTATACTAGAGCAGAAAGAAAATTAACTAGGGCAATGAAAGGAAAAACTTACTTTATCTTTTATTTGATGCTCTCTTCAAACATTACAGGAATTGAAATTCTGAATTTGGATAAATAAAATGAGGCACAAGAAGAGGCATGCCTCAAAAAGAGCATTAGGGTTTCTATTTATAGATCATAGAAACCCTAGGGTTACATCTGATCCCTATCTGCATTTACAAATTTACCCTAAGAAGCCTACTCAACGCACCGCCAAACCGTCAAAACATGCACCGACACGTGCTCTATATGGCCGCGGATCCGCGGCCAGAAGGCATGTTTGGCCGCGATTCCGCGGCCATGTTGTGAGCTTCTTGGTTGGATTTTTCTGGGCTTCTTCTGGTTGTATTTGGCTTCTTGTTTCTTCACTTGGTTTCTCAGATTGTCTTCTAGTTTTCTTCCAGATTTCCACAGTGCATAATGTCGTGGACTTTTACCGTTTGCTTCGTGTCGAAGTCTTGAACCTTGCGCTACCTTTGTACTTTGTGAAATTGTCCATTGATCTTCATTTGTCCCTCAAACTGTAGGCATGATCAAGATTCTTCTATTTGTTGGTCGTAGTCTCACTTTTGTATCGTCTTTTCATCATTTTCACTGTTTTTGTTCCAAGTACCTGTAACCTACAACTATGTAGCAGACATGGATCAAAAGCACCTGTTTATTTGTAAAATGAATAAGAATGGGGAATATAATAATGCAAAATTATAATATGAACATGCATAACTGTTTCACTTAATTTTGGCTTTTGTGCGTATCGTAGCACCTGTAATTGGATTTGATTTCCGTTTGCACCAGACGCACGTGATTATTGGATACGCCTTTTGAGGCTGATTTTGCTTTTGAGTACCTTGTTTTCATGATGGACACTATGTTATGTAGTAGCCGAACGGGACTGATCTGAGGACAGTACCCGAGTATTTTGCATGCATTGAAGTTCCACCAGAGGTTTTCAAAAGGAGCTATAGTCTCGCTGTTTCTTACGTGTCTGTGAGCGACACGAACGTTTACAAAAGGAAAACCTTTTGGGATATTTTGAAAAACGACGGAACGTATATTTAGCAAAACATATATGGACATATATTATTATTTTACAAATGAGCGTCCATCACATACGCCGTGAGTTACGCATCACACGGCGATTTAGAAAAGATTTTTGCATGAGTTTTATTTAGTTCTTGAAAGTTTTTCAAAGATGCGTACTATACACGTATTATAATATTGGACTAGTGTATGTTGGATTTCAGTATTGGATTTCGAGATCTGTATCTCCACTGTAACTCCGAGGATATGCATGCAAATCCGATGATTTGCGTGATGCTTGACGGAGTTCGATTTTGAGTTTATACTCGTTTTCAGGCGCACGCGATGCGCGGTACTATTACTGTATCTTCCGTGATTTCGAAGCCCCGTTGATTTGAGTTGATTCTTGAAATGTTTTGGTATTTGGGGGTTTAAATTTAAATTCGGGGACCGAATTTATTTAAGGGGGGAAGACTGTAACATTTCAGAAAATATAAAATATTATTTTTGGAATTTAATATTAAAATAATATATTTCCCGAAAATTACCCGATTTGCGAAATTGGGGTTTTCGAAAAGAGATATAAATATATACCAATATTTGTGAAATAATTGGAAATTAAAATGAATTATTCATTTAAAAATATATTTAAAGAATTTGGCATTTTTAAAATTTATTATATGCAGTTTTGATAAAAACCCGATTAGTGCACTGCTAATCGCTATTAGGCCAAATCTGTGTTTCTACAGTTTTCATGGTTAGTGCACCATGACATGTTACATGTTATTTCATTCGTGTTATGTTATGTTATGTTATGGTTTTATTGTGGTGAGAAGAGAAAAGAAAGGAAAAATGTGTCATGATGACTTAAGAAGAGAGAGGGGGACATCATGATGAGAGTAAGCATGCTTGGAGAGAGAGAGAGAGTGAGAATAATTGAGAGGGGGGCTGCCTCATTGTCATTCTCCACCATTTTCTTCTCCTTCTTCTTCCTCATCTCCCTCCACCTTCTACCCTCATGACCCATCTCCAATCTTTCATCAAAACCCCATACCCCCTTCACAAAAGATGATCACCTCCTCACCCTCTTCGCAATGAACCAAGCAAAATAGAATTTTGACAACATTAGGACTTCTAGGGTTTTGCTTGGGTGTAACCATGAGGTGTATCTCTTTTCATTTAGTGTAGTTTTGTTTTTTCTAGCATTCTAGTTAGTTTAGAATGTGTTTATGGTGTGGGTTGTGAAATTCGAAAATTCAAGAGAGGGTTTGGTGACTTGTGGACTAGTGAGCTGTAGTAAGAGTGTATAAGACCCTAGAGATCAAATTCTAGACCTAGAACAGAGACTATAAATTTAGATTAGTTTCGTGTTGGTTTTGGTTGCTTTTTGTGGGCCTACAGTGAATCTGGAGCAACCCGGGGAATATCTGAGTTTAGCAAACAACTCTAGGGACCAAATTTGACCAATAGAAGACCACCCTGACCAGATGAGCCCCAATGGAGACACAAGGGCCGAGGAGGCCGGATTTTAAGGCCATGTGGCCGGCCAAATTGTTAGGGTTGGGTTCCAGGTTGTTCCAGTAGCTCAAATACCCCATATACTACACCCTATACTTGTTTGTTCATCCCAATTTGACCTGAGTCAAAATCTGGGGGCATTTTGGTGTGATTTTGGCTATGTTTTCTGTATTTTGAAATGCTTATTTTTGATATTTGAATTCGTATTTGGTTGTTAGATGTTTGTACATCAACAACAAGGTATGATAGGTTGGTTTTGCATGCGTAGGCTATAGGTTCAAACCTATGAGCGCACCGTGTGCCGTATCGGTTTTCCGGATTCGATTTTAATAGCGATTTTTATTGTGTATTATTATAGGAACCTTCGCGTGGTTTCCGAGGTGACGGAGCATGGCGTCATCGACTTCTGCAAGCAAGGAGCAAGGTGAGCAGATCTATATCTACAGGGTAAGTCGGGTGGATGGCGTATAGCACCCCCGCAAAGTTTTGGTGGAATCCGATTTTGTAGCATATGGTTAAGAAAACCTAGATAAGGAATCTAGGGTTAGAGTTAAAAGATTGTTAGTGAAACCATATTATAAACTAAAGGATAGTTAGAAGTGTTTTGATACGACTAATATGTAATGACAGAATTTGAGGATGACGTTTGACGATATTGCCGTTTATGGTACTATATGACTAGATAGCCGACGTAATTATGTCATCCGAACCATACCTATTTCCAAATCGAAGAATCGTATGCATATTTTAAACATATACCTTGAGGGACGTTACGGATTTTCAAATGATATCTTTTCCTTAAATACACCGTAGCCCCTACTTTCAAAACTTTCGCATCTTTCAAAAACTGTTTGTATGGTTCGGGTGTGTATGTTAGATTAGATACTTACGCTTATAGTAAAGGTAGAATGTATATGTAAAATTGATCTTATGTGAGATATAATTATGATGAGAAGAGAATACGATTTGATATTTGATATGATGATATGTTGGTATACGGATACGAGTCGATTGAGGTGATTGATACCTTGCCAATCCCCTGATACGAGATTGTTATGGATATGACCTGGGACATAGGTATATAGATATATATAGAATGTCGTGAATCATGTGTGATATGTCGTACGAGACGTTAGATCCGTACCCCTCATTGTCGCATAGGTTGATGGGATCCCTGATAGCTTAATGCCGCCGTACGATAATTTTCCGTACGTGATGAGTTTAACTTGAAGTTTGATCCATACCCTTGACTAGAGGATGCCGTACGATGGATTATACCGTACGTGATGTTATGTGGCTAGATGCCAATTGATAGATTCACTGACTTGGTCATGTTAGATACGTATACCCGTCGGCATTTGCATATGATTTACCTTATGCTGCATTCATGTTATCCTCTTTGCATTACATATACTTGTGCTAGTACACCTACACCATTATCGATGATGCGTATGTTACACTTACACAGATTGGCCGGCTCACACACTTCATCATCGATAATTGCTATGTCACTACACAGTAGAACTGCTGCATAAGGATATGACTCCTTGCATGATATACTTGCTATAGCTACATATTGTACACTCATACTTGCGTATATACCACTTGTACATCCATACTTGCGCACATACATATTGTACACTCATACTTGCGTATATACCACTTGTACATCCATACTTACGCACATACATATTGTACACTCATACTTACGTATATACCACTTGTACATCCATACTTACGCACATACATATTGTACACTCATACTTGCGTATATACCACTTGTACATCCATACTTGCGTACATACATATTGTACACCATACTTGCATACATACACATATGCACCATTATACGATGTTGTATTTGATTTTGGAGATTTGGAAACCACATGATATATTTTAAAAACTGGATTCATTTAAAAGAGCAGTTTTCCCTCGATAGGTGCATATTACTGTTCCATGTTGCATGATATACGGATATGCTTACATTCTGTTATATGTCGCATACATCATGCTTTACGCTTTTACGCATTGAGATATGCTGTTTTCATGAGATTTCTGCATTTGAGAACTGTGGCTATTTCAAAAAAAAGCATGTACTGTTTTAAAAATCTGGTTTCTCTTGATATGATATTTTAGTGCGTCCACCAAGTGTTTTCTTGGTTCTGAGAGTGGCATGTGAAACCCGATTTGAGGAGCGGTAGGCACCGTCTGCGGGTACATGGTGGACCCGGTGAGGTACCCCAGGGCAAGAAAACTCATATTGTTAGACGATGAACCTGGCAGGGGAGTACTACCTACCGGTGATAGTACTTGGGCTCGGCGGATATCCGGAGGATACCGACCGGAGTCGAGAGATGATATGGGCCGATCCGGACTGACGGAGCCCGTGGGCCGATCCAGACCGACGGAGCCCGAGTGAGATGAGGATTTACGTGCCGATGCTGGGCACAGATTTCATGATGTTTCGAGTGTCGATGCTGGACACTCGGGTTCCATGATTTGATGTGTCGCGAGGGACATACGTTGATTTATATCCTCATATTTTCATGCATCTGTTTTTATGATATTTACATGTATGATATTGTTCTGTCATTGGTCGACACGTGGACGAGATCCACATGCATACATACATTGATTATGTTGTTGGATTATATCCGCATACATATAGATATTGATTACATTGTTGGCACATATACCGATACGGTCACCCTAGATATCATAGTATTACCTTTATGATATAGTTGACCTAGGAGTCGTTGTTTATTCGATTTCTACCTGTCGATGTTTTTCTACTCACGAGTTGGCAACTCACCCCCATTGTGCCACAGTTCTTGCAGGTTGACCGCACGGATCAGTAGCGGTATCGCTGGCACATAGCTACTTTCGGGTGTTTTGCTTTTGGTAGGTGGGACATTTGTATCGTGCCCTCTCTTGTATTTATATTTCATATTGTATCTAGTCAACTCCATCAAATCAAAATTAGTAATTGTATAAGTAATGCGACTTAGTGAGACTTGTAGTTGCGAGATTTGAGCGATGGGTTTTATGTTCGCTTTTGGGTTTATGTCTTGCTTATTTCTTCATCTTTTGTGGTGATCTTCGCCGTTGGCCGTCGTATACTTATATATACTGTCTTGCGTGGTTGTGATCCGCCGGTTGGCGAAGAGCTAGCTCCCGCTTGGGGATGCCTTTATCATTATTATGTATTTGTGGTTTTGGATCAAAAAATACAAAGGCGGTGCTGCCCAAATTTTTAAAGGACAAAACATGTTTTCAAACTAGAAATTTTCACTTGCATTTTCATGTCCCTTTCTATGCATTAAGAAAACTTGATTTCCTTATCCCTTTATTTCAAAACTTCACCTCCTTGATTTTTCTTAAAAAGGGTTTAGATTTCTAGGTTTCGGCTTATTTGAATTACGTGACGCCTTTAGATGTGGCATGATTTAAGTGCCGGTAACGAGCTAATATTTCGGGTCGTGACATGGGCATGACACCTTGTGGGTAGAGAAACCCAGATCTTTTACCCAGGCTCAGATCCAAACATTTACACTTGTAGGCGGTGAACACCTAGACCTTTTCCCAGAATCAAATCCAAACCTTTACAATTGTGAAGAAGTTAAACCTCTCTTCACTAGGTTATTACAATTTCAAGATTATTACAATTTCAATATGTACCAATTTTGACAATCCCAACATTCTAAAAAAAAAATCAAAACTTAGATTCAAAGAGACGGTGGATTGCACTTTAGAGAGTTAAAAACGTTTAAAATCAAAATCGAGGAAGTTTTTCAAAAGATTAACACAAGTTTAAAATCGGCATCTTCTTCGACAAATTAACAATCTTTCTTTTCTAAAGAAATAGAAAAGTTTAAAGGCTTAGAAAGATTGTTGCTCTAAAAAATTAGCAAATGCTTGAGTGTATTGAGAGAAAAAGTTTTTTCACGAATTCTATAGAATCAGAATATTAAAGTTTTAATGCAAGAAAAAACATGTAAAAAATAACTCCCCCTAAATTATAGGACAGTTTCTAAACGTTTCAAAACCGAAATTCCCACCAAATTTAAAATTTGAAAACTTGCATAATAGACGTCTGTACAGACATCTATATGTCTGATATTCAAACACGGTTTTTTAGACATCGATTTGGGGAATTTGTTTTGGGAGTTGATGGAAATTTTTATTCTAACTTTTTGAGATTGACATGACTCTAGACTCAAAAAAAATAAAATGAAAAGGTCTTGGACGTCTTGAATGGCTTGAACGATCCTTGATGTCGATTTTCTCGTATATTCCGTTGAAATCCATATTGAGTGCGATTGAGTCAATTTGATACTCCATTTGATGTCAGTTGATTCTAATGATTGTCCTTGTTGGCTATAGTGCCCTCAAGGCAATTATCATAGTCGCGGACTTGTGATTATGATGATTAAGTGAGGACCTATACCGATAGAGCAGTCTTACTTGAGATGATAGTATGCTATCTGGTTTGTCTTTATCATCATGTTGATAGAGCCCATAGGATTCCTGCTTGACTGCCAGCATTATGATGGCGATCATATATGTGGGAGCTGGGGTCTATAAGCACATCCTTAAATGTCCCTAATCACAGGAGTATCGAAACCGGGCATCGATACTCCAGTGTAGACTAGTGTATACTGATCGAGACCCCGACGAGGGGCGGTGGCCAGATCTCACAAGCTATTGGTGTTAGTTTGTTCACCTAAGATAGTATAAAGGTGCTCATTGGGTTATGAGTACACTGGACGGACTCGCCGGGAACCTGCTAGTTGGTATTATACCTATTGTCAGATAGCAGTTCCCAGGTGACATGTGTACAGGTTAGTCTGTCGACCTGAGATTGTCATTTGTCTCGTGTGAGTTCCCACTGTGCTTTGATTACTGCCCTACCACGGCTCAAAGGAGTCGTGCAAACAGGTTTTAGTTGGGTACAGTTCTGAGCCACATGGAGGCAGTGATCGGATCGTTGGGGATTCGTCTCTCCCGGTATTGGGGGTTGATGTCGCGTTGTGTACGGATGGCCATCACCATAAATCCGTGGCCACGGAGGACGAGAACTATCGATCCAGGATCGATAGTTTCTCAGGTGGTGATGGGTTTCATACCGACACTAAATGTCGCGTTGTTAGTGGTCTGACTTTCATCCACCCCCTTAGACTCGATATGCGATACTCTTAGACGAACAGACCGGACTGTACGGATATTGTCACTGTCAGGCTCAATAGGGGTTCTGCATGAGTTTGCTCGTCGGCCTCTCTTTCGCTCAATACCTGGGTAGCCGTTACGTACAGCTAGTGCCGCTGACGTGCTTGTAGTTAAACCCACTGCCAGCGTATTGACGAGTCTTTAAAGTCCCACACAGAGGGTTTTCAGGGTTCAGGCGATATGGTGTACATGACGTATGTTGGTACATACAGGTGTCCGATTAAATATGTGCATGCTGTGCAGACTTTAATCGGACGGTTGATAATACTAGCGGCTTAGGATTAAGCCGGATTATTAAATCGGGTTTTGATTTAATAATTTATATATGTAATTGTATATACGTATTCTAGTATTATTGTTCACTATTCGTTTTCTCTCTCGGCTATTCGTATTTTGGTACGAATACGCGTATATGTATTTCGATACATATACCGGGAAGTATTCCGTATTTTATACGGAATAGCTTCTAGAAGATGCCACCTCATTTATCTGATTTTCCATTTATGAAAATTCATTTGTTTTTATTAATGAGGTGGAAAAGGTGATATGATTTATGCATGCAGCAAGGTATGGTCTCATTTGTTTAATGATTAATTATAAAAAGAAAATGTTTTTTTTATGTGAAGGAGAGTGAAGGGGGGGCCACTTTATGGGTGGGGTCCAATTTCTTTTTGATTGATTACACTTGCTTCATAACTCTCCACTCTCATTCTCACAAAAACTTAGCCATTTTAGCTCATGCAAAAGGTTCACCTCATTGATCTTCTATGCTTGCTCATTGAGCAAAACAAGTTGAGAGAAAATTGTAGTGACATTTTCATACACCCCCACTCTCCATCGCTAGCGACTTTGGAGTGTCGGTTATCTCGTTCGACAAGATTGGAGGTTGCGCTGTTTCCCTCGGGTGGATCATCGGAGATGGAGGAAGACTGGCAATCAAACCACATCATGGAGCCGCTAGGAGCTTGGAATGAAGACCGAAGGACACGGATCAACTCGGTATAACGATTCTAACTCTTCGTTAGTTTAGGGTTTAAGGTCGATCCGGGATTCGGGTAGCGGTAGCGCCAGTTTAGAAAAATTTTGTTCCGCATTTTGGCCGCGTTTCGATGGCCGGTGCGCTGTCGGGATCCATCATGGTATTAGAGCCACCCTTTAAACCCCTTACTAGCTTGTTTAAACGTGCTTAAAAGATCGATCGACGGAGATTGCCAAAATCACGATTTCATTTTTCTGTTCTCTGCCGTTTTTCAAAAGTATGCAAAAAATATTTTCCAATGGCTTAAAAATCCGTGCAGGCGATTTTAAGAGTACACAAAAATTTTGGGGTCATGATTCGTCTATAGCGCCGCGGAACCGCCGCGTAATACCCTTATTAGCGGCGGTTCCGCTGTCGAATAGTGGCGACGGGCTCCAAAAGTTTTACTGTAGCTCTATTGAATGAAATTGTGATTTTTAAGATATTCTGTTTTGGCCCAGTTTTCTGTTCAGTGCTGGTTTTGCTATTGGGGCCAATTTGGAACTTAGTCGATCGCTAATTTAAGCGTACGTTTGACAGTACATACATTTCTATCTGCGACCGTGAATGTCATTTGATTTGTAAACCCGTCTAACTGCTATATATTCTTTTAGACGGGTTTGCGAACGTGACATTCACATTGATGTTCTGTATTGTGCTGTGATGTTGGTTGGATCGTCGTGGAGGATAGCAATGGTGCAATGATAGTACAGTTATTTTCATTTGTACATTTGATATTGCGGGGCGAGCGTCCGACATGTGGACTGCCGCCACTGCCCGTTTGTATATTATTCTTTTGGGGCACGACCGGGGTGAGGTCAATGTCACCCTTGTATATTATTTTATTTTCTGTACTAGGATTACCCCGAGGTGTAGTGCATGAATAGACGGGTTCTAGAGGGCAACTGGTCCGGATCACATGGTGTTGAGATGGAGGGGACCTTACTCTAGAATTGGCGGGTTATTCGCCGCACTCGTAGGGGGTGTAAGTTGACCCAGGAGGGGTGCTCAAGTTACCGGATTCCGTGAAGTGTTGGGTGGCCCATTCACGTTGTTGAAGGGGGCTGCCTCGCTTTTGGTTTTGCGGGTAACTTGCCGCGCTCGTAAGGGTCTAGGTTTTCATTGCACAGGCTATCCACACGATAAGGAACGTCGGGTCTCACTTGCGGCTCAAGTGAAACCCGGGGCTCCAGATTATCCACCATTCTGTGTTGCTTCTGTGATGTTTCTGTGATGTTGCTTTATATCATGCCTGGGACGATTGTTATATATATTTATACATATTAGTAGATGTTGTATATGTTTTGCACCCGCGCTAGTTCAGCCCTCGCTCTGTCGTTAGTTAAGTAACCTAACGGGTGATGACGGGGCCCAGTGGCGAATGAGGATGGCATATACGTACATTTTATTTTCGTTCTTTTCTGGTGTGATTAATTGATGGGACTGCATAGATTCTTATCAATGTAAGGATAAAACAAACCTATATATATGATGTTGTTAAAACCAAGTTTTTAAAAACTGACATTACAGACGTTCTCTTTTGCTTTGCACAGTGGTATTCAGTTTGAATATCCTGCACCTCATTCGACGAGGCAAGGGCCGAGATCCCTTCATCGGGAGTGACCCCTTGAGTAAAAGATTGCGTCAACGTAATAACTTCACTATAGTCGATTACTTTTGTTTTGCATCGTGGTATTCAGTTTCGGATATCCTGCACCTCATTCGACGGGGAAAGAGCCGAGATCCTTTCACCGGGAGTGACCTCTTTAGCAAAAGTTTTCGCCACTATATATTTGTAAAACCACTTGGATTCCTTCAACGAGATCAAGTTCATTACGTTAAAGGTTTTTCGCCAAAAACTATCCATAGCCCTCCGTTATTTCCTACAAGTAGTACTTAGTATTCGTGCTACGTTTGTTGACTCCGTCAAGGCGTAGTGTGCGGTAGCTGAGTGGTGCTTGTTTGTAGCATGGATATGTGATTGGTTAGGACAGTCGTGCGGCCTTGTTGACTCCGTCAAGGGCTCGTGCGGGTGGGTTTAATGCAATCAAGATAATGACGGGTTGAACTTGACTAGGACTCTTTTATTTGTTGACTCCGTCAAGGTCACTTGGGTCCTAGGGGTAAAAAATCATATCGGGAGTTTCAAATATACAGGAAACTTGCCAGGCTTGCGCATACCTTCTGAAGTGTGGTGACTTGAGTGGCATCCATCAAGTTATCATGCGATGATAGTTGGATCCCGATTCCCGCTGATGAGTAGGATTACTCCTCGGGTGATTCCGACTAATTCTCCATTTGGGTTTGGAGGAGAATTCGAGGAAACAGTGGGAGCCATCCAGATTAGATAAAATAATTAACCATTCTGATCTAGGTTAGAGTGCACGCTGAGTGTTTCTTTTCTCTCTCTCTCTCTGGCTGTGACTATGACCCGACCCTAAACTAAAACTAATGAAACCAAGTTAACCGAACCTTCTTAAAACACTTTGACTTTTGGAATGTCACGGTGTCGTATAAATCATTGTCACTTCTATATCACCTTTGCTTTTCTCCAGAACACCTTGCATCGCTGCGAGTATCCACTTCCATTGGATTAATCCATCGTATAGTTACATACGAACTCGAAGGAACTTTTTCGAGGATGGATTCTGGTTCTGGAGAAATTGAATAGGATTATTCGGTTGTCTTTTCTCTTTACCTTCTCTCAGGTTGTGAGGGCTTCTAGGATTAGGAGAAGGTATTGAGCTTATTGGATAGTCTTCCTCCAGACCATAGGCAGGTGTCGAACGGTAGGGAAGGAAGAAAACCAACAAGCTTAACTGTGGTGTACAGAAGGTAATAAGTAAAGACATATAAAGGGATTAGAATAATGGCAAAGTAAATTGCGATCACCATCATTCATGACAAAGACCATGTATACCCCTGCCACTCCTACATCCACTTTGCATTTCTCTAGGACACTCCGTATCACTACGGATATCCACTTCCATTGGATAAATCCATCGTATAGTTACATACGAACTCGAAGAAACTTTTTCGAGGATGGATTCTGGTTCAGGAGAAATTGAATAGGATTATTCAGATGTTTTTTCTCTTTACCTTCTCTCAGGTTGCGAGGGCTCCTAGGATTAGGAGAGTACACCTATTGCGCTTATTGGATAGTCTTCTTCAAAACCTTAGGCTGGTGCCGAAGGGTAGGGAATGAAGAAAACCAATTAGCGTAAAGGAGGTGTACAGAAGGTAATAAGTAAAGGCATATATTAAAGGGATTGTAGTGAGGGCAGGTAAGCATATGGTTACTGTCATGATTCAGGATAATGGAAGAGCCGTTACTAGGAATACCAGTTAACCCCTTTTGAAACATTTTCATGTTTCAGTTTCACTGTGCGATGTTAATTGAAAACTGTTTTCCCAATTGGAATCTAACTCCAGGGTATGTATTTACCAGATCAGTTTCTCACATCTGCATGTTATTACGGATGGTGAGTGGGAGTAAGATATTGGGAATTGGGTGATTAGATCCTCATTATATCGGAATTCGTTGTAATTGGTGATATTTGAGGAAATCATCTGGATTTTGCCGGATGGCAAATATTTGGTTTTGAATATCAGTTGTTATGCACTAATTTCAAACTGATATATCTGTACATTTATTTTATAAAGTGAGATATAACTTTTTGATATTGTGTCTATGACATTTACCTATATCAGTTGGTGATTAGGTAAGGTGCATTCAACAGCGGTGTAATTCTTCTTAACCATAGTACAGTTTTTCAACCTACGACGCATAAGGTTTGAGTTATTGAACTCAGGGGACTTATTGTAACAACTCCAATTTTTGTATACCAAAATTTGATTTAAAATTGAAGTATACTTGGAGTATTAATGTTGCTGATAACACTTTAAGTATCTATCTCTTTACAATAATTACAAGAAGGAGCTTGTAGCTCATTGGTAATACCTTGCACTGCTGAACTAAGCCACCAGAGTTCGAATCCCATACCCCACATTATTTTTATTATTGATTTTTTAGAAAACCTTTAGAATACCAAGAGTTTACACGTGCATATCTCACAAAAACCCCACTACACCCAAAGATGTAACACTTGCAGAGGGTAGATGAACCGTCGGGGGAGATCCAGGTCACCGGACTCGGTCGGGAATCGGCCAACTCGGCCTTGACTCGGCCGACTCAGTGATCCGACCGAGTCACGGCCGAGTCACCCCCTTTTAGGCCGATTCCGGCAAGGGTCACAACATGAAAGTTGTGTCTTTTGGCATTCCCTACTCACCTGCAAAGTTTCAGCCCAATACCACTTCCAGAGATCTTTAAAACCCCCAATTACTCCACTTTTAATACATTTTTATTACATTTTATCACATTTTTATTTTTTAACTTTTCATCTACCCTAACCCTAACCCTAGCCTAGCCCTATATAAAGGCCCCTACCCTCTACCTTTTCCCCTCACAACTCTAAGCATACTCTCTAAAACTCTTGAGAACTTGGTGCAAAGAGCGAGAAGCAAAGCGCTGCCGAAACCGACGACGGATTCCGGCGACCGGATCAAGACCGACGTGACGTTTCCAACGAATCGGCAACCACCACACCTTTTAGAACGCTTAGCTTGTCCAAACCCGTAAGTCCCAACCTTCTACCTCTCTTTTCTATATTTGCAAAATACGACTTTTTGAAACCCGACGGAAATCGGACAAACCGATTTCCGATTCGGTTTTTCTTAAAAATTCCACTTGTCACCTAATACATATTATCAACCCTCTTGCATGTTGACTATTAATCACCCTTAAATCAAATTTAATTGTACTTTTCCACATGAAATGACAAGTTCTTTAGAAAACCGTATTTCTTGCATAAAAATACCATCAAGTTAAATTTTAATGTTCTATTTAGATACCCCACTCCTAATCATGTTTATTTTGATAACAAAACTTGTTTCATTCAATTTGGATGAAATTTCACACATGAAATGATAACGTTTATGGAAACCGTATTCTTGCACTTTAATACCCTTAACTTTAACATAACTCATTTCACCTTGAAACTTCACCAAAACTTAATATAAGTCATGGGGTAATGACCTACCCTTACACACACTCATTATAACCCTAATTGCTGAATAACAAAATACAGAATACGATATTATAGGACTTTTTCACTAAAATACCATAATCTTTATAACTTTTAGTTTAATCTTTAAATTGTAAATTCTTTTTAAATAAAACTTATACAAAATGAAAGCACGATTGGTCATGGACATCGATCGTTTATCTAAACTGTCTTGTGGGTTTAGGCAAGTGTGTCTAAGGCTAGTGGTTTTTAATTAGGCCCACGACTGTGGTTCCTTCCCACTTACCTGGCACTTACCTGGCTGCATTCGACGGTGAAGAGGCGATTTGAGGCTTTTAATGACTCATCGTTTAGACCATAGAATATAGGTTAAATGGTCTAGGAAACCCTAACAACTAAAATATGGAGAACTATATACTTTTACAAATAAATACCCTATATTTAGAAAACCTTTTCCCTAAATTAAAAGTATTTATAAAAACCTGAGCAAAGTGCCATTACAACCCATCTTTGGGGAACCTGTTAGGGATAGCACGGTTCATCGTGCACCCGCAGGCTAGTAGTGCGAGATTCAGACCTCCGCAAGGAGCATTCGGTCTCGAAAGGTTTAAAATACGATATTTAAAGAAAGTGATATTTTTGTAAATAAAATATTCATTTAAAAATTATTTATGTGTTTAATTATATATAATTATCATTTAAACATTTATTTTGTTATAATATAAAATTTCCACTTTTTCCTAAAATTCAAAGATTAAAAGTTACATTAAAATAACACGAATTTCAAATAAACAATTAATACTTTTATTAGGATATATTCACTAGAATAACACAAATAAAATTCACATCCATTACAATAATAAAGACGATTATTAAATACTTGAGGTATATTTTGAAAACTATAGAAAAGTACTTTTTACATAAAACCCCCTCAAGTTTCACAAATTACAATAAGGCCCCTAGCTAATATTGAACTTCAAATTATCTTTCTTTTAGTCTGACTCGGGTTAGAGTCTGACTAATTCTGACTTGAATATAATTCAAGTCAATCTATATTTCAATCATATTCCAACACAACTTGAAATCGTGAATCCCTGAATACAGTTAACAATATATTCATTTTTGACTGAATCAAACCATGGATATTCATTCCATTATCCTGATATTCCATTTACCTGATTATATAGTTGCAACATGTTTACTGATATCATGGTTTTGGTCAGTCACTCAATTTACATATTCCATTACTACAACACTGTTAAAACATTACGGGGTTTAAAGGGGTAGATTGGTACGGAAGATGTTAAAAGTGGAATGAGGTGGTCAGATTAAGACACCTAACATGAATACTGTTGCTGTTGTACCGTGGCATAACGGTTCCTTGTACTCTCCATTTGCACTGATCTCTAGCATATAGAGATCCCCCTCGTATACACTGGCATTCTTCTGTACCAAGCTACAAACAACTGCGTTAAACAATATTCCATAATATTCTACAACATAATACTCTAGAAAATACTGTTACTCTGCCATTCTCACTCCACTTTTCTTTGGGACTTACCGAGCGACCTGTTCGCTGACGACATTCTATTTCTTTCTTCTTTGAATGTCGTCAGGTGCGTTGGACCAAGTTGAGACCGAGCCAACAACTGAAGATTTGGAGCAGTTCCAAGAAGATCCAGAGTTCTAGACTTTGTACTTGTTCTTTCCAGTATTTCCTTTTATTATTATGCCACTGTTTAGGCATTGCTTTCTTTTTTTCATTCCAGTTGTATTTTCATTTCATGCATTGTATAAAGAATGTTATTAATAAAAGTTGCTGTTATTTCTATTATTCGTCTCTTGTGATTCATTTTATATTGCTTAGTTACGCTTAGCGTATGTACTTCTGAGTACATACGTAGCGGGCCTCGTCACGTCCACTTCGCCGTACACTGGGAAGCGGGGCGTGACAGGTTTTGTTGGTGGCCCATGCAGGTCAGAGCTGTATGAATCCCTATCATGCAGTTCTGGTCTGCGTGAACAACCTAAGCAATGTAACACAAGAAACAGCAACTAAAACATTCTTTATAATTCATGTTATTTGAATCTTACAAGTCTTTATTCCTTGAATCTTATCATTTCATGTATTTGAATCTGTCCTAATCCAAATTTTTCTTCAGGATTATGGATTCCCCAAACAATTCCCCGAACAACACCAGCACCAATGCCAACAATACCCCTTCAGCACTACCTCTCACTCCAGTTGTTCCCGCACCATCCACTGAGCAAACCATGCTTTTCGATGCGATCCGCAGTCTGCTAGAGGGACAGCAACAACTTCTGAGTCGTCCTGAGACAGATGCACCGGGAATCAAACAGTTCAGAGCGTTGCACCCGAAGCAATTCTCGGGAAAAGGGAGCCCTCTCGAAGCAGAAGAATGGGCGCAAAGTATTGAAGATGATCTGGCAGCAGCTCAAGTACCAGATAATGTCTGGGTCCGTGTAGCGAAGCTACAGCTCACGGATAACGCTCGAAATTGGTGGAAGGCGGAAGAGACCCGTCTAGCCCAGCCGATTGAATGGAAAACATTTCGCGAGAAGTTCGACGCGAAATATTTCCCTGTGACCGCCAGGTTCGCTATGGAACAGCAATTTATTCACCTACAACAAGGATCTATGTGGGAGAAATCTGTAGATGAGTATGATGCTGAGTTTACTATGTTGAGCCGGTAAGATCTGTCACAGTAGTTCAATTTTTTTAATCTCACCTACTACACAACTAACACAACCTTTAAACAGATTCGCGGCACACCTGATACCGACGGACGAGATCAGAGCCCGTCGTTTTCAGCAAGGTTTGGACACCGAAATCAAGGCTGCTCTAGCCACCGGGAAGTTTTTGACTCACGAGGAAGCCCTGGAAGCTGCCCGCAGTTACGAGGCAGTGATAAAAGAGAGGGGAAGACCTCACTCTGTAGGAGTCAAACGTCCTGCCAACCAGATGGCAGGTGGAGCCACGTCCAGACCACCCTTCGTGCCGAGGCGACCCGGAGTACCAACTCATCACCCTAGCCCAGCCTTTTGCACCTACTGTAAGAGAAAGGGACATATGATGAAGGATTGCCGTCGAGCCAACCGCCTTTGTTTGATCTGCGGTTCAGCCACTCATGACATTGGATCTTGTCCTCAAAGGCAGAACTCAGTTGCTGCAAACCGGCCAGCAAACAACTATCAGCAGCGACCAGCTCTTCCAGCACCTGCTACCAGACTTGCACTGCCTGCCCCACCTAGAGGACCACAAGCTGCACCACCTCCTCGACAGTTCCATCAAGCACAAAGAAACGTTCAGAGGAATGCTCCTCAGGCCAGGAGGAATGTGCCGAAGCGCCAGGCTTTCATGATGTCTGTTGAAGAAGCTGAGGCCACTGGCCAAGTCATTACTGGTAAATTTCCTTCCCAAATTTATCTTCTAGTTTTGGTTACCTACACACTTTCCCTATACCTAAAACCTATCCCATATACCTTAGGTACAATTCTAGTAGCTTCACTACCTGCACTTGCACTGTTTGATACTGGAGCATCCCACTGCTTTATGTCGCAACGGTTTGTCCGAACCCATGCGATTCCAGTCTCACCGCTTGTATCCTGCTGGAACGTCAGTTCTGGAAATGGTGTTCTAAAGGCAACTATGGGATACAGCATGTGTCCGGTCATCGTCTGCAGTCGAGAATTTTACGCTGACTTCAAAGTACTGGACATACCGAACTTTGATGTGGTTCTAGGAATGGACTGGCTTGGAACCTTTTATGCTACCATCGACTGTCGCCAAAGGAGGGTAGTATTTGAGATCCCAGATCATCCGATCTTTTACTTCAAGAGTGGAGACCGTACATTGGAGCCAAGCATTTACAAAGCAAAGCCAAAGGAAGCAATAGTTGCAGCAGCTCATGCAGAAGAAGAAGCAAGACCGGAGGTAGTTCGAGAGTTCGATGACGTATTCCCTGACGATATATCAGGTTTGCCTCCTGATCGAGCTCTTGAATTCAGTATTGACTTAGTACCAGGAGCACAACCAGTAATCAAAGCACCATATAGACTAAGTCCAGAAGGTTTGAAGGAAGTACGAACACAGTTGGACGAATTACTGGCGAAAGGATGGATTCGTCCCAGCACTTCGAGTTGGGGAGCACCTGTACTACTGGTGAAGAAGAAGGAAGGTTCATATAGAATGTGCATCGACTATAGAGCCTTGAACGAAGTTACTATTAAGAACAAGTATCCACTTCCGCGCATCGACGACTTATTCGATCAGCTAAGTGGATCTTGTGTCTTCTCTAAACTAGATCTTCGTTCAGGTTATCATCAAGTGAAGGTCAAGGAAGCTGATATTCACAAAACAGCTTTCAGAACTCGCTATGGACATTACGAATTTCTAGTAATGCCATTTGGAGTGACCAATGCACCAGCAATTTTCATGAATCTTATGAACCAAGTCTTCCGGGAGTATTTAGACAGGTTCGTTGTCATCTTCATCGACGACATCCTGGTATATTCTAAGAACCGGAAAGAGCATGCGGAGCACTTACGAATTGTCCTGGAAACTCTTCGACAACATAAGCTTTATGCCAAATACAGCAAGTGCGAGTTTTGGTTAAAACAAGTTGGTTTCCTTGGACATATCGTATCAGGAGAAGGGATTTCTGTGGATCCAGCAAAAGTTTCAGCAGTCAGCGAATGGCCTACACCAAAATCAGTGAAGGATATTCGGAGTTTCTTGGGTTTAGCTGGATATTACAGAAGATTCATTGAAGGCTTTTCGAAGATAGCAACACCCCTGACCAAGCTCACACGAAAAGATGAAGAATTTGTGTGGTCAGAAGCATGCGAGCAAGCTTTTGTAGAACTCAAGTCGAGGCTGACGTCTGCACCTATTCTTGTATTACCGGATCAATCTGGAGGATTCGAAGTACATTGCGATGCATCCGGTAAAGGATTAGGATGTGTTCTACATCAGCACGGTAAGGTTGTGGCTTATGCTTCAAGACAACTGAAGACTCATGAGCGCAATTACCCGACGCATGATCTAGAGTTGGCAGCCGTTATTTTTGCTCTTAAAATTTGGCGCCACAACTTACTTGGTGAACGAGTGAACATCTACACAGATCATAAAAGTCTGAAGTATGTGTTTACCCAGAAGGAGTTGAATATGCGGCAGAGAAGATGGTTAGAACTTATGGCGGACTTCGACATCAATTTGCAATATCATCCAGGAAAGGTGAACGTAGTACCTGATGCTCTTAGTCGCCAACCATTAGCAATGAATCTCACCGCCCAGTGGAAGCTTCAGCAAGACCTACATCAGATGGAGATCGAACTAGTCATGCCAGGTGATGTTTCAAATTTGATGAATCTACAAGATCAATCAACCATTGTCAATCAGATCAAAGCAGCTCAAGCCAGCGATGCTAAGTTGCAAAAGATCAGAGAACAAGTGGAGAATGGACTCAGAACAGATTTCATCATCCATGAAGACGGATCTTTGAGATACGGCAGCAGATTGTGTGTACCAAAGGGTCCTGTTCGGGAAGAGTTAATGAAAGAAGCTCACAGCTCTCCCTATTCAGTACATCCTGGAGGTACCAAAATGTACAAAGATCTACGTCAGAATTATTGGTGGCATGGTATGAAGCGTGATGTAGCCAGGAGTGTCGCAAAATGTTTGGTGTGTCAGCAGGTAAAGGCTGAACATCATAGGACAGCTGGACTACTTCAACCGTTACCAATCCCAGAATGGAAGTGGCAGCACATCACGATGGACTTTGTAACTGCTCTTCCTCGCAGCACAAAAGGTAACGATGCGATTTGGGTCATTGTGGATCGACTCACAAAGTCGGCTCACTTCATCCCATTTCGAGTTGGCCAATCAACTGAGACATTAGCAAAGAAGTACATGGAGGTAATAATCTAATTTAGATTTAAAAACTCTTCATAATGTACTATCTCTGATACCCATGAACTCATACAGGAAATTGTGAGACTGCATGGAGTACCAGTCTGCATTGTCTCCGATCGTGACACCAGGTTCCGATCACAATTTTGGCAAAGTCTGCAAGCTAGCTTGGGAACAAGTCTGAACTTCAGCACGGCTTATCATCCACAAACAGATGGTCAGTCGGAACGAACTATTCAGATCTTGGAGGATATGCTCAGAGCATGTATGCTCGACTTCAAAGGATCGTGGGAAGATCACTTGCATCTTGTGGAGTTCGCGTACAACAACAGCTACCAAGCAAGCATAGGAATGGCACCTTTTGCAGCATTATATGGAAGGAAGTGTCGATCGCCATTAAGTTGGGACGACATCGGAGATAGGGAACTCCTTGGACCAGAGATGATAGTAGCGACCGTTGATGTGGTTCGTACTATCAGAGAAAGAATGCGTATAGCCCAAGATAGACAGAAACATTGGGCTGATGCAAAGAGACGACACTTGGAGTTCCAGCCAGGAGACCATGTATTCTTGAAGATATCTCCGAACCGCGGAGTGATCAGATTTGGAAGACGGGGAAAGTTGAGTCCGAGATACATTGGACCGTTCGATATACTCGAACGAGTCGGTGAAGTGGCATACCGATTAGCGCTTCCACCCTCATTGGAAGGAGTGCATAACGTGTTCCACATATCCCAACTCAGAAGGTATGTGAGTGACCCCAGCCATGTACTTGATCATTCCGAGCTTACGATACAGCCCGATTTGTCTTGTGAGCAACAACCTGTGGAGATCCTGGATAGAAAGGTAAAGACACTTCGGAACAAGGAAGTTAATTTGGTCCGGATAATGTGGAGAAAAGACACTCCAGGAGAATCCACGTGGGAAAGGGAAGATGAGATGCGTGCAAAATATCCGCACCTTTTTGTAAATTAGTCCTTAAATAAAAGTTGTAAATTTCGAGGACGAAATTTTTTGTAAGGAGGGTAGATTGTAACAACTCCAATTTTTGTATACCAAAATTTGATTTAAAATTGAAGTATACTTGGAGTATTAATGTTGCTGATAACACTTTAAGTATCTATCTCTTTACAATAATTACAAGAAGGAGCTTGTAGCTCATTGGTAATACCTTGCACTGCTGAACTAAGCCACCAGAGTTCGAATCCCATACCCCACATTATTTTTATTATTGATTTTTTAGAAAACCTTTAGAATACCAAGAGTTTACACGTGCATATCTCACAAAAACCCCACTACACCCAAAGATGTAACACTTGCAGAGGGTAGATGAACCGTCGGGGGAGATCCAGGTCACCGGACTCGGTCGGGAATCGGCCAACTCGGCCTTGACTCGGCCGACTCAGTGATCCGACCGAGTCACGGCCGAGTCACCCCCTTTTAGGCCGATTCCGGCAAGGGTCACAACATGAAAGTTGTGTCTTTTGGCATTCCCTACTCACCTGCAAAGTTTCAGCCCAATACCACTTCCAGAGATCTTTAAAACCCCCAATTACTCCACTTTTAATACATTTTTATTACATTTTATCACATTTTTATTTTTTAACTTTTCATCTACCCTAACCCTAACCCTAGCCTAGCCCTATATAAAGGCCCCTACCCTCTACCTTTTCCCCTCACAACTCTAAGCATACTCTCTAAAACTCTTGAGAACTTGGTGCAAAGAGCGAGAAGCGAAGCGCTGCCGAAACCGACGACGGATTCCGGCGACCGGATCAAGACCGACGTGACGTTTCCAACGAATCGGCAACCACCACACCTTTTAGAACGCTTAGCTTGTCCAAACCCGTAAGTCCCAACCTTCTACCTCTCTTTTCTATATTTGCAAAATACGACTTTTTGAAACCCGACGGAAATCGGACAAACCGATTTCCGATTCGGTTTTTCTTAAAAATTCCACTTGTCACCTAATACATATTATCAACCCTCTTGCATGTTGACTATTAATCACCCTTAAATCAAATTTAATTGTACTTTTCCACATGAAATGACAAGTTCTTTAGAAAACCGTATTTCTTGTATAAAAATACCATCAAGTTAAATTTTAATGTTCTATTTAGATACCCCACTCCTAATCATGTTTATTTTGATAACAAAACTTGTTTCATTCAATTTGGATGAAATTTCACACATGAAATGATAACGTTTATGGAAACCGTATTCTTGCACTTTAATACCCTTAACTTTAACATAACTCATTTCACCTTGAAACTTCACCAAAACTTAATATAAGTCATGGGGTAATGACCTACCCTTACACACACTCATTATAACCCTAATTGCTGAATAACAAAATACAGAATACGATATTATAGGACTTTTTCACTAAAATACCATAATCTTTATAACTTTTAGTTTAATCTTTAAATTGTAAATTCTTTTTAAATAAAACTTATACAAAATGAAAGCACGATTGGTCATGGACATCGATCGTTTATCTAAACTGTCTTGTGGGTTTAGGCAAATGTGTCTAAGGCTAGTGGTTTTTAATTAGGCCCACGAC
Source organism: Agapanthus africanus (assembly GCA_030015575.1). Taxonomy (NCBI): domain Eukaryota; kingdom Viridiplantae; phylum Streptophyta; class Magnoliopsida; order Asparagales; family Amaryllidaceae; genus Agapanthus; species Agapanthus africanus. The sequence continues at coordinate 442,005,922 of CM057344.1, forward strand.
TGTGGTTCCTTCCCACTTACCTGGCACTTACCTGGCTGCATTCGACGGTGAAGAGGCGATTTGAGGCTTTTAATGACTCATCGTTTAGACCATAGAATATAGGTTAAATGGTCTAGGAAACCCTAACAACTAAAATATGGAGAACTATATACTTTTACAAATAAATACCCTATATTTAGAAAACCTTTTCCCTAAATTAAAAGTATTTATAAAAACCTGAGCAAAGTGCCATTACAACCCATCTTTGGGGAACCTGTTAGGGATAGCACGGTTCATCGTGCACCCGCAGGCTAGTAGTGCGAGATTCAGACCTCCGCAAGGAGCATTCGGTCTCGAAAGGTTTAAAATACGATATTTAAAGAAAGTGATATTTTTGTAAATAAAATATTCATTTAAAAATTATTTATGTGTATAATTATATATAATTATCATTTAAACATTTATTTTGTTATAATATAAAATTTCCACTTTTTCCTAAAATTCAAAGATTAAAAGTTACATTAAAATAACACGAATTTCAAATAAACAATTAATACTTTTATTAGGATATATTCACTAGAATAACACAAATAAAATTCACATCCATTACAATAATAAAGACGATTATTAAATACTTGAGGTATATTTTGAAAACTATAGAAAAGTACTTTTTACATAAAACCCCCTCAAGTTTCACAAATTACAATAAGGCCCCTAGCTAATATTGAACTTCAAATTATCTTTCTTTTAGTCTGACTCGGGTTAGAGTCTGACTAATTCTGACTTGAATATAATTCAAGTCAATCTATATTTCAATCATATTCCAACACAACTTGAAATCGTGAATCCCTGAATACAGTTAACAATATATTCATTTTTGACTGAATCAAACCATGGATATTCATTCCATTATCCTGATATTCCATTTACCTGATTATACAGTTGCAACATGTTTACTGATATCATGGTTTTGGTCAGTCACTCAATTTACATATTCCATTACTACAACACTGTTAAAACATTACGGGGTTTAAAGGGGTAGATTGGTACGGAAGATGTTAAAAGTGGAATGAGGTGGTCAGATTAAGACACCTAACATGAATACTGTTGCTGTTGTACCGTGGCATAACGGTTCCTTGTACTCTCCGTTTGCACTGATCTCTAGCATATAGAGATCCCCCTCGTATACACTGGCATTCTTCTGTACCAAGCTACAAACAACTGCGTTAAACAATATTCCATAATATTCTACAACATAATACTCTAGAAAATACTGTTACTCTGCCATTCTCACTCCACTTTTCTTTGGGACTTACCGAGCGACCTGTTCGCTGACGACATTCTATTTCTTTCTTCTTTGAATGTCGTCAGGTGCGTTGGACCAAGTTGAGACCGAGCCAACAACTGAAGATTTGGAGCAGTTCCAAGAAGATCCAGAGTTCTAGACTTTGTACTTGTTCTTTCCAGTATTTCCTTTTATTATTATGCCACTGTTTAGGCATTGCTTTCTTTTTTTCATTCCAGTTGTATTTTCATTTCATGCATTGTATAAAGAATGTTATTAATAAAAGTTGCTGTTATTTCTATTATTCGTCTCTTGTGATTCATTTTATATTGCTTAGTTACGCTTAGCGTATGTACTTCTGAGTACATACGTAGCGGGCCTCGTCACGTCCACTTCGCCGTACACTGGGAAGCGGGGCGTGACACTTATACAAAGTATTGTATGTTGTCCAGTGTCCATTAGGACAAAAGGGTTGGTACTCGTACTATATTCTGTTTACTTATGACTTCTCCAGTTCTGGACATGTATTTCGTTGAAATGCAAGGTCCAGATATTCAGAAGTTATAGGTATAAGAATAAAGTAGAGAACCATTTGTTGTAAGTATCAGGATTCTTCGAGAAAGTCGAAGATGTAGATACTTATATTTGGTATTCAGTTAATAGTAATGGTTTTGAGAACTTGCTTCTCTTTCAGGTTACTCATATATGGATGCACTCCTAGATGAGTAATGATGATTGTCCTCTTTCCATTTGGTTGATATGCACTGGAGACAGCTGCATGATTTTGAATCTGGTTCCAAATTAGATTAGTGCTTTTGTTTCTATAATAGATATATATAGAATCAATTTATATCTTAACGATGTTAAGGTATAGCGAGTTGTCCGGCTGATGCTTAAAACCAGAATACGGATAAACTCAAGGCACGTTTCAGTAATGGCTGTTTGTGGGTTATCATGGGCTTTGACGAGAGTTAACTTTCTACCATCAGGAAAATCAATATTTATATTGTTCTTGACTCGCCACAGTTTTAATAAAATGGATTTTTTCAGAAAACAGAAGTGGGAGTATGGTAGAACTGGAAATTATTCCAGAACCACAAAAGATTACTGGAAATTTAATAGAACCTAAGGATTCAATTGGATTTGATGTTCCATTAGCCACTCCGCAGATTTAGTGGGTAACCTCAGTCGCCCGAGAGGTACTTCGGTCTTCTCAGAGATGGTGACATGGAGGTTCTTGTTTATCCAGACTTGCCATTGTTGTTGTTCTAGACTAGAAGACCCGGCAGGAGGATGAGTATAGCGTCGTTCTAAACTAGTTTTAGAAGTGCACGTATATATGACTCTGCCAAAGGGTTGTTGTAGTCAGTGGGAGCAGCGGAAGCATAGAAGGCAAGTAGCTTATGTCTATTTATAGACCAAAGCAGGTATAGCGGAAATAGATCATCTATTTTTGATATGACGGTCATAGGTTTTGACTTCATCAGAATAGGAGATGGATCTGGTAAGAAGGTAGTAGGGTGTGATGTCCGAGGATTCGGGATGACATTCGCTCGATAAGAAGGGATATTCCTATACTACGATCGGTTATATTGTGGTTGTCACAAAGTAGTTTCTCCACATAGGATATGGATATAATATCAGGTTTTCTGGTTACTAGATCTATGGTTTTAGATCTGGATTTGGGAAGTATCCCAATTTGGGTACTTTGACATTATTCTAAATATATTTTAGAATGGACGACTCCTGGCGTGATGGTGAACCTGCAGGTGATGGAGTCAACCTCTCTAAAGGTGTCTTACAGACTAAAGGGGAGAGAGATCTGCATGATTAACATATCATTTGTTTAGGCAATTGAATTAATCATGAAATGTCAAGTACCACACCAGATATTGCTTTTGCACTAGATGTAATAAGCAGATATATTAATCCAATTCTAGAGAAACATAGGGAAGCAGTTTATGAACATAAGTGAATGTTCTTAGGATATGGTAACGGCAGCCTCCTTAAGGAGACGGTTATCATTTCAGGCTTCCAAGGTAACCTGGATGACAGAGTGACTGTCAGAGTTATAGTTTTTTCCTCTTTTGAGGGACAGTATGTTGGACAGGTGGTCCAAGCGGATACTGAGGAAAGACATGGCGCAGGATACTAATTAAATTCAGTGGATGATACAATCTAAGAAGTTTACTGGATTTGGAGTTCATTTATGAACTGGGTCCCATCAGATATCCAGACAAATTCTAAGACAGGTATTGCTCATTTCGGGAGATAGCTTTCTCCGCGAATTTGAGATTAAGAGAGATACAGAAAGAATCATTGGAGCGGATCCACTTACTGAGGCTTTTTATCGAACGCAATCATTTTCGCAAACGGGCTTTGCGAAACTGATTAGTAGAGAAGTTGGGTGTTCGGTATCACACGGGCTGTGAGTATGCGACATCGCAATAATTGGTCTTAAGTGCAAGTGGGAGATTGTTGGCTATAGTGCCCTCAAGGCAATTATCATAGTCACGGACTTGTGATTATGATGATTAAGTGAGGACCTATACCGATAGAGCAGTCTTACTTGAGATGATAGTATGCTATCTGATTTGTCTTTATCATCATGTTGATAGAGCCCATAGGATTCTTGCTTGACTGCCAGCATTATGATGGCGATCATATATGTGGGAGCTGGGGTCTATAAGCACATCCTTAAATGTCCCTAGTCACATGAGTATTGAGACCGAGTATCGATACTCCAGTGTAGACTAGTGTATACTGATCGAGACCCCGACGAGGGGCGGTGGCCAGGTCTCACAAACCATTGGTGTTAGTTTGTTCACCTAAGATAGTATACAGGTGCTCATTGGGTTATGAGTACACTGGACGGACTCGCCGGAAACCTGCTAGTTGATATTATACTTATTGTCAGATAGCAGTTCCCAGGTGACATGTGTACAGGTTAGTCTGTCGACCTGAGATCGTCATTGTCTCGTGTGAGTTCCCACTGTGCTTTGATTACTACCCTACCACGGCTCAAAGGAGTCGTGCAAACAGGTTTTAGTTGGATACAGTCCCGAGCCACATGGAGACAGTGATCGGATCGTTGAAGATTCGTCTCTCCCGGTATTGGGGGTTGATGTTGCGTTGTGTACGGATGGACATCACCATAAATCCGTGGCCACGGTGGACGAGAACTATCGATCCAAGATCGATAGTTTCTCAGGTGGTGATGGGTTTCATACCGACACTAAATGTCGCGTTGTTAGGGGTCTGACTTTCATCCACCCCCTTAGACTCGATATGCGATACTCTTAGACGAACAGACCGGACTGTACGGATATTGTCACTGTCAAGCTCAGTAGGGGTTCTGCATGAGTTTGCTCGTCGGCCTCCCTTTCGCTCAATACCTAGGTAGCTGTTACGTACAGCTAGTGCCGCTGACGTGCTTGTGGTTAAACCCACTGCCAGCGTATTGACGAGTCTTTAGAGTCCCACACAGAGGGTTTTCACGGTTTAGGCGATATGGTGTACATAACGTATGTTGGTACATACAGGTGTCCGATTAAATATGTGCATGCTGCGCAGACTTTAATCGGACGGTTGATAATACTAGCGGCTTAGGATTAAGCCGGATTATTAAATCAGGTTTTGATTTAATAATTTATATATGTATTTGTATGTACGTATTCTAGTATTATTGTTCACTATTCGTTTTCTCTCTCGGCTATTCGTATTTTGGTATGAATACGCGTATATGTATTTCGATACATGTACCAGGAAGTATTCCGTATTTTATACGGAATAGCTTTTATAAGATGCCACCTCATTTATATGATTTTCCATTTACGGAAATTCATTTTTTTTATTAATGAGGTGGAAAAGGTGATATGATTTGTGGCATAGGTTTGTGCATGTAGCAAGGTATGGTCTCATTTGTTTAATGATTAATTGTAAAAAGAAAATGTTTTTTTTGTGTGAAGGAGAGTGAAGGGGGGGCCGTCCACTTTATGGGTGGGGTTCAATTTCTTTTTGATTGATTACACTTGCTTCATAACTCTCCACTCTCATTCTCACAAAAACTTAGCCATTTTAGCTCATGCAAAAGGTTCACCTTATTGATCTTCTATGCTTGCTCATTAAGCAAAATAAGTTGAGAGAAAATTGTAGTGATATTTTCATACACCCCCACTCTCCATCGCTAGCGACTTTGGAGCGTCGGTTACCTCGTTCGACGAGGTTGGAGCTTACGTCGTTTCCCTCGGGTGGATCATCTGAGATGGAGAAAGACCGGCAATCAAACCACATCAAGGAGCTGCTAGGAGCTTGGAATGAAGACCGAAGGACACGGATCAACTCGGTATAATGATTCTAACTCTTAGTTAGTTTGCTAGTTTAGGGTTTAAGGTCGATCCGGGATTCGGGTAGCGGTAGCGCCAGTTTAGAAAAATTTTGTTCCGCATTTTGGCCGCGTTTCGATGGCCGGGGCGCTGCCGGGACCCATCAGTCCTGATACTTGAATAACTCCATTGTGTAGCACTTTGACATTTCTGACATGATTAGATTGTTGGATATAGTGCCCTCAAAGTCAATTATTGGATCGCAGGCACATGATTGCAATGATTGAGGGAGGACCTATGCCGGTAGGACAGTCTTACTCAAGATGATAGTATGATATCTGCTTTATCTTTATCATCATGCACATGCTTTAGATGATATTACAGATTACTATTACACGTTGATAGAGCCCTTAGGATTCTTGCTTGACTACCAGCAGTATGATGGCGATCATATACGTGAGAGTTGGGTAGTCTATAAGCACATCCTTAAAAGTGTCCCTAGTCATGGGAGTTTCGAGACTGGGCATCGATACTCCGTTAGCAGACTAGTGTATACGGATCGAGACCCCGACGAGGGGCAGTGGCTGGTCTCACAAGCTATTGGTGTCAGTTGGTTCACCTAAGACGTATACAGGTGCTCATTGGGTTATGAGTACACCGGACAGGACTCGCCGGGAACATGGTAGTTGGTTTTATACCTAGCGTCAGATAGCAGTTCCCTGGTGACATGTGTACAGGTTAGTTCATCGACCTGAGATCATCATTTGTCTCATGTGAGTTCCTACTGTGCTTTGATTACTACCCTACCACGGCTCAAAGGAGTCGTGCAAACAAGTTTTAGTTGGGTACAGTCCCGAGCCATATAGAGGCAGTGAGTGGATCGGCGGGGGTTTCGTCTCTCCCGGTATTGGGGGTGAGATCGCGCTGTGTCTAGGAGAGCCATTACACGAAGTCCTTGGCCAAGGCAGGAGATTTACTGGTAGGTATTCCAGTAGTATCTCATGGTGTTCTGGGCTATACTCCGACACGACTTGTACCGCTTTTGGGGGTCTGACTTTTACCAACCCCCTAGGCCCGACATGCGATACTCATAGACGAACGGACCGGACTGTACGAATATTGTCACTGACAGGCTCGGTAGGGTGTCAGGATGAGTTCGCTCATCAGCCTCCCTTTTGGTCGATACATGGGTAGCCGTTACGTACAGCTAGTACCACTGACGTGCTTGTGGTTAAACCCACTGCCGGCGTATTGACGAGTCTTTAGAGTCCCCCACAGATAGTTTCCCAAGTTTCGGGCGAAACGTTGTAGAGGCCGTATGGTATTATGGCAGGCTTCGATCATATACGTGCATTTGTACACGGATCATGATCGGGCGGATCAAACTAGTGGGCTTTGGTTTAAGCCGGATCCTGGTATTAGATTTGTTGGATTACTTTAGTCTCATTGCATTCGCATTCAGTCGGAATGCGGATACAGGTATGTATATACAGGTGAGGGGTATTCTTGTGACCCGTCACGAGTTTACTTTAGTTGATGCCATATCTTTTTGTTGGATTAAACATTTGGGTTAATATTTATTTTGGTGGAAATTATGAACTTAATTCATGATGAGATGCATTAATTGTCATATGTGCATGGGTGATGACTCATGGTCTCTTTATTTGTGCATATGTCACATTTTGGATTGATTTAGTGTGTGAAATGAAAGATGGAGAGAGAGAGGGCAGCCATGTACATGGGTTAGCTTTTGTGATTATCATTCTTAGCCTCTCTCATTTTTCATCTCACACAAGAAAAGAAAAGCTCTTTTTCTTCTTCCTCTAGCTCATAACTTCCACCAATGGCACCATCTTCAACCTCCATTCATACACTCTCATGTGTTGAGAATCAATGGATGCTTGAGACAAAGTTATCACACACATTCTCTACTTCACCTTGGACATGTCGGCTAGCAAACTTCATGTTCGAGTTGCTTCGGATGAAGCGGGAGCCCGTAAAAAGACTCATTGATGTGGTGCCCTTCCGACGAGGAGACCGGAGATCGGAGATGCCGCGAGGAGCTTGGGATGGTGGCCAAAGACCGAAGGACACAGATCGATCGGTATAGCCACTCTCACTTCTTAGTAGTTAGCTAGTTTAGCGTTAATGGTTCGATCCGGGTCAAAGACTACGATAGCGCCGGTTTTCTAAAAAGTTTTTGTTTCCGCATTTGGCCTCGAATTGACGACCGGGGCGCTACCGTAGACTTACATGGTATCAGAGCCACGCCATTAACTTTTACTAGCTTGTTCTAACTTGTTTAAAATATCGATCGATCGAAATTTCCGAATCGTATTTTCATTTCAGTGTGCTTGCTGTCGAATTTCAAAGTTGTTCAAAAACTTATTTTAGGCATATTAAAAATACATGCAGGCATAACTAAAACTACAGAAAAAGTTTGGAGACCTAACTCCAAAATTCCACCGCAGAACCGCCGCGAAATGTCGCATTTGGCGGCCCTTCCGCGGCCCTTTTTGGGCTACTGTGCCCCAAAGTTTTTCTGGGGCTTTAGTTCATGGAAATATGATTTTTGTGATATATAGTTTTGTCCCAGATTCTTTTGAGTGCCGGAATTATACTTGGGGCCCACTTCGGGAAATTTTGTCGATCGAAATTTTAAATAAGTTAGTTCACAGTGCTTACATTATATCTGCGACCGTGAATGTCATTCGAGCCGTAAATCTTGTCTAATTGCTATAGCTCTTTTAGACGGGTTTGCGAACGTGACATTCACGTTGATGTTCTGTGTTGTGCTGTGATGTTGCGGATTTGTCGTGATGGATAGCTTGGTGCAATGTTAGTACAGTTTAGTTTTATTTGTACATTTGATATTGCGGGATGAGCGTCCGACATGTGGACTACCGTCACTGTCTGTTTGTATATTATTCTTTTGGGGAACAACCGGGTTGAGGTCGATGTACCCATTGTACATATTTTTCTTTTCTGTACTAGGATTACCCCGCGGTGGAGTGCACGGGTAGCCGGGTTCTAGAGGGCAACAGGCCCGCATCTCATGGCTTTGAGACGGAGGGGGCTTCACTCTAGAATTGGTAGGCTATTCACCGCACTCGTTGGGGATATAGGTTGACCCAAGGAGGGGTGCTCAAGTTACCGGATTCCGTGAAGTGTTGGGTGGCCCATTCACTTTGCTGAAGGGGGCTGCCTCTCTTCTGGTTTTGGCGGGTAACTTGCCGCGCCCGTAGGGGTCTAGGTTTTCATTGCACAGGCTATCCATATGACCAGGGGAACGTCGGGTTTCAGTTGCGGCTCAGTGAAACCCGGGGATCCCAGATTATCTGTATTGTTCTGTGATGCTTATTACATTTCTGTGATGTTGAATTTATCACGCCATGAGCGATTATTATATATTGATATTTATACTAGTAGATGTTGTATATGTTTTACACCCGCGCTAGTCCAGTCCCCGCTATGTCGTTAGTTAAGTAACCTAACGGGTGATGACGGGACCCAGTGGCGAATGCGGATGGCATATACGTACATCGTATTTTCGTTCTTTATTGGTGTGATTAATTGATGGGACAGCATTGATTCAGATCAATGCAAGGAAAAGGAAAACAAACCTATTCGATATTGTTGGAACAATTTTCAAAAAGCTGTTATTACAAGGACGTTCACTTTTGTTTTGCACAGTGGTATTCGGTTATGAATATCCTGCACCTCATTCAACGAGGTAAGGGCTGAGATCCCTTCATCAGGAGTGACCCCTTGGACAGAGGTTTGCGTCAGGGTAATAACTTCATTATAGTCGATTACTTTTTGCTTTGCGTCGCGGTATTCAGTATGGAATATCCTGCAACTTATTCGATGAGGAAAGAGCCGAGATCCCTTCACCGGAAGTGACCTCTTTAGCAAAAGTTTTCGCTACTATATATTTGTAAAACCACTCGGTTCCTTCAACGATATCAAGTTCATGACGTTAAAGGTTTTTCGCCAAAAACCAGCCGTAGCCCTCCATCATTTCAGATTAGTATTACTTAGTATTCGTGCTGCTTTTGTTGACTCCGTCAAGGCGTAGTGTACGGTAGCTGAGTGGTGCTTGTTTGTAGCATGGATATGCGATTGGTTAGGACAGTCGTACGGCCTTGTTGACTCTGTCAAGAGTTCGTGCGGGTGGGTTTAATGCAATCAGGATAATGATGGGTTGAACTTGACTAGGACTTTTTGATTTGTTGATTCCGTCAAGGTCACTTGGGTCCTAGGGGTAAAAATCACATCGGGAGTTTCTAAAGAAACTGAAACTTGCCAGGCATACACATACCTTCTGGAGTGTGATGACTTGAGTGGATTCCATCAGGTTATCATACGATGATAGTTGGATCCCGATTCCCACTGATGAGTTGGTATACTCCTCGGGTGATCCCGACTAATTCTTCTTTCAGGTTTGGAGGAGAATTTGTGGATACAGTGGGAGGCTTCGTGATTAGATAAATTGATAACCATTCTGATCTAGGTTAGAGTGCACGCAGAGTGTTTCTTTTCTCTCTCTTTGGCAGCTACCATGACCCGACCCTTGACTATGATTCAGTGATCAAGTTAACCGAACTTTCTTAAAACACTGACTTTTGGATTGTCTGAGTTGCATACATCATTGCCACTTCTTCTTTTACCCTTTGCATTTCTCCAGAACACCCCGTATCACTACGAACATCCACTTCCATTGGATAAATCCATCGTATGGTTATATACGAACTCGAAGGAACTTGTTCCAAGTTCGAGGATTGATTCTGGTTCTGGAGAGATTGAATAGGACTATTCAGTTGTCTTTTCCTTTTACCTTCTCTCAGGTTGTGAGGGCTCCTAGGATTAGGAGAAGGGTACACCTATTACGCTTATTGGATAGTTTTCTTCCAAACCATAGACAGGTGTCAAAAGATAGGGAATGAAGAAAACCAATCAGCCTAAGTGAGGTGTGCAGAAGGTAATAAGTAAAGACAAATAAAGGGATCAGAAAGAGGGCAAAGTAAATTGCAACTGCTATCATTCACGACCATACCGAGTATCTCATCGCTACACCTATTTCACCTTTGTATTTCTCCAGAACACCCCGTATCACTACGAAAATCCACAATTATTGGATACTCTATCGTATGGTTATATACGAACTCGAAGGAACTTGTTCCAGTTCGGGGATGGATTCTGGTTTAGGAGAAATAGGAATAAGGTTTATTCAGTTGTCTTTTATCTTTACCTTCTCTCGCGTTGCAAGTACTCCTAGGATTGGGACAGTACACCTCTTACGCTTATTGGATAGTTTTCTTCCAAACCATAGGCTGGTGTCGAACGGTACGGAAAGAAGAAAACCATTAAGCCTAACGATGGTGTACAGAAGGTAATGACTAAAGACAAATAAAGGGATTTGGAGAGATAACAAGGAAATATATGGTTACAGTCGTGAATCTGGATAATGGAAGAGACATTACTAGGAATACCCGGATACCCCTTCGAAATATTTTCATGTTTCAATTTCACTGTGTATTGTTAATAGAAAACTGATTTCCCAATTAGACCTTTCTCCAGGGTATGTATTTATCAGGTATGATTCTCACATCTGTATGGTTTTTACAGATGATGAGTGGGAGTAAGTTATTGGGAATTAGGTGATCATCCTCATTATATCGGGATTCGTTGTAATTGGAGATATTTGAGGAAATCGCCTGGGTTTTTGGCGGACGGCAAATATTTGGTTTTGAATATCCGTTGTTATACACCAATTTCAAATTATATATCTGTACGTTTATTTTTATAAAATGAGAAATAACTTTTTGAAATTATGTCCATGACATTTACCTATATCAGTTGATAGTTAGGTAAGGAGTATTAAACAGCGGTGTAATTCTTCTTAACCATAAGTACAGTTTTCAACCTACGACGCACAGTGTTTGAGTTATTCAACCCAGGAGACTTATACAGAGTATTGTATATTGTCCAGTGTCCATAAGGACAGAGGGGTTGGTCCTCGTACTATATTCTATTTACTTATGACTTCTCTAGTTTCTAGACAAGTGTTTCGTAAAAATACAAGGTCTAGGTTTTGAGAAGTTATAGGTATGAGAATAAAGTAGAGAATCAGGTGTTGCAAATATCAGGATTCTTCAAGGTGATCGAAAATGTAGATACTTGTGTTTGGTATTCATTTGATAGTAATGGTTTTGAGAAACTTGTTTCTCTTTCAGGTTACTCATAATTGGATGCACTCCTAAGTTGAGTAATGCTGATCGGCCTTTCTCCATTTAGTTGACATGCACTGGAGACAGCTGCATGATTTGAATCTGGTTCCAATTAAATTAGTGCATTTGTTTCTATATTGGATATAGAACGATTCATATCTTAACGATGTTAAGGTACGGGGAGTTGTCCGGCTTATACTTAAAACCAGACTCTGGATAAATCAAGGCATGTTTCTGTAATGGCAGTTTGTCGGTTAACCCGGGCTATGACGAAGGTTGACTTTCTACCATCTGGAAGATCAATAGTGATATTGTTCTTGACTCGCCACAGTTTTAGTAAAATGGATTTTTTCAGAAAAAGTAGTGGGAGTATAATAGAACTGGAAGTGATTCCAGAAGCACAAATGATTACTGAAAATTTAATAGGACCTAAAGATTCAATCAGGTTTGACATTCCATTAGACACTTCGCAGATATTGTGGGTAACCTCATGCGCCCGAGAGGTACTTTGGTATTCTCAAAGACGGCGACAGGGAGGTTCTTGTTTACCCAGACTTGCCATTGCTGCTGTTCCAGACCGTGAGACCTGGCAGGAGGATGAGTATAGCGTCGTTCTAAATTAGCTTTAGAAGTGCACGTGTATATGACTCTGCCAGTGGGTTGTCGTAGTCAGTGGGAGCAGCGGAAGCATAGTGGACAAGTAGCTTGTGTCTATTTATAGACTAAAGCAGATATAGCGGAGATAGATCATCTATTTTTGATGTGACAATCATAGGCTTTAACTTCATCAGAATAGGAGATGGATCTGTTAAGAAAATAGTAGGGTGTGATGTCCTGCTATTTGGATGACATACACAGTGTAAGAAGTAAACTTCCTATCTACAATCGGTTATACTGTGGTTGTCACACAGTGGTTTCTCCACATAGGATATGGACATTATATCAGATATTCTGGTTACTAGATCTATAGTTTTAGATCTAGATTTGAGTAGTTTCCCAATCTGGATACTTAGACAACATTCTAAAGGTGTTTTAGAATGGACGACTCCTGGCATGGTAGTATATCTACAGGTGATGGAGTCACCCTCTCTAAAGGTGTCTTACAGAATAAAGGGGAGAGGAATGTGCATGATTGACACATCGCTTGCTTAGGCAATCGAGTCAATCATGAGACGTCAAATACCACACCAGATGTTGTTTTGCACTAACTGCAATAAGTTTATATTAATCCAATCCTAGAGAAACATTCGGAAGCAGTTTTAGAACATACGTTGATGTTCTAGGGATATGATAATGATAGCCTCTTTCGGGAGATGGTTATCATTACAGACTTCCAAGATGACCTGGATGACAGAATGACTGTCAGAGTTATAGTTTTCCCTCTAAAGAGGGGCAGTAGTTTGAACAGGTGATCCAAGCGGATACTGAGGGAGGCATGGTGCAGCATACTGATTAAATTCAGTTGACGATACAGTCTAAGAAGTTTTCTGGATTTGGAGTCCATTTGTGAACTAGGTCCCATCAGATAAGCAGACATATTCTAAGACAGGTATTGCTCAATTCAGGAGATGGCTTTCTCCTCGAACTTGAGAATAAGAGAGAAATAGAAAGAAACATCAGGGCGGATCCATTCACTGAGGCTATTTCTCTAACACAATAGTTTCGCAAACGAGCTTTGTGAAACTGATTAGTAGAGGAGTTGGGTGTTCGGTATCACACGGGCTGTGAGTATGCGACATCACAATAATTAGCCTTGAGTGCAAGTGGGAGATTGTTGGATATATTGCCCTCAAAGTCAATTATTGGATCGCAGGCACGTGATTGCAATGATTGAGGGATGACCTATGCTGGTAGGACAGTCTTACTCAAGATGATAGTATGCTATCTGGTTTATCTTTATCATCGTGTACATGCTTTAGGTGATATTACATATTACTATTACACGTTGATAGAGCCCTTAGGATTCTTGCTTGACTACCAGCAGTATGATGGCGATCATATACGTGAGAGTTGGGTAGTCTATAAGCACATCCTTAAAAGTGTCCATAGTCGTGGGAGTTTCGAGACTGGGCCTCGATACTCCGTTAGCAGACTAGTGTATATGGATCGAGACCCCGACGAAGGGCGGTGGCTAGTCTCACAAGCCATTGGTGTCAGTTGGTTCACCTAAGACGTATACAGGTGCTCATTGGGTTACGAGTACACTGGACAGGACTCGCCGGGAACATGCTAGTTGGTTTTACACCTAGCGTCAGATAGCAGTTCCCTGGTGACATGTGTACAGGTTAGTTCATCGACCTGAGATTGTCATTTGTCTCGTGTGAGTTCCCACTGTGCTTTGATTACTACCCTACCACGGCTCAAAGGAGTCGTGCAAACAGGTTTTAGTTGGGTACAGTCCCGAGCCACATGGAGGCAGTGAGCGGATCGGCAGGGGTTTCGTCTCTCCCGGTATTGGGGGTGAGATCGCGCTGTGTCTAGGAGAGCCATTACACGAAGTCCTTAGCCAAGGCAGAAGATTTACTGGTAGGTATTCCAGTAGTATCTCAGGGTGTTCTGGGCTATACTCCGACACGACTTGTACCGCTTTTGGGGGGTCTGACTTTTACCAACCCTCTAGGCTCGACATGCGATACTCATAGACGAACGAACCGGACTGTATGGATATTGTCACTGACAGGCTCAATAGGGTGTCAGGATGAGTTCGCTCATCAGCCTCCCTTTTGGTCGATACATGGGTAGACGTTACGTACAGCTAGTACCACTGACGTGCTTATGGTTAAACCCACTGCCGGCGTATTGATGAGTCTTTATAGTCCCCCACAGATAGTTTCCCAAGTTTCGGGCGAAACGTTGTAGAGGCCGTATGGTATTATGGCAGGGTTCGATCATATACGTGCACTTGTGCACGGATCATGATCGGGCGGATCATACTAGTGAGCTTTGGTTTAAGCCGGATCCTACTATTAGATTTGTTGGATTACTTTAGTCTCATTGCATGCGCATTCAGTCGGAATGCGGATGCAGGTATGTATATACAGGTGAGGGGTATTCTTGTGATCCGTCACGAGTTTACTTTAGTTGATGCCGTATCTTTTTGTTGGATTAAACATTTGGGTTAATGTTTATTTTGGTGGAAATCATGAGCTTAATTCATGATGAGATGCATTAATTGTGACATGTGCATGGGTGATGACTCATGGTCTCTTTATTTGTGCATATGCCACATTTTGGATTGATTTAGTGTGTAAAATGAAAGATGGAGAGAGAGAGGGCAGCCATGTACATGGGTTAGCTCTTGTGATTATCATTCTTAGCCTCTCTCATTTTTCATCTCACACAAGAAAAGAAAAGCTCTTCTTCTTCTTCTAGCTCATAACTTCCACCAATGGCATCATCTTCAACCTCCATCCATACACTCTTATGTGTTGAAAATCAATGGATGCTTGAGACAAAATTATCACACACATTCTCTATTTCACCTTGGACATGTCGGCTGGCAAACTTCATGTTCGAGTTGTTTCGGATGAAGCGGGAGCCCGTAAAAAGACTCATTGATGTGGTGCCCTTCCGACGAGGAGACCGGAGATCGGAGATGCCGCGAGGAGCTTGGGATGGTGGCCAAAGACCGAAAGACATGGATCGATCGGTATAGCCACTCTCACTTCTTAGTAGTTAGCTAGTTTAGTGTTAATGGTTCGATCCGGGTCAAAGACTACGATAGCGCCGGTTTCCTAAAAAGTTTTTGTTTCCGCATTTGGCCTCGGATTAACGGCCGGGACGCTACCGTAGACTTACATAGATCGTATATCATATATTGAAATATATTTTTGTAAAATAATCAAAGCATGAAGAGGTTCTTTTTAAAATCTAACACGTTATTGGCATACCATATCAGTTAATGTACTATAATGACTAAAACAAAAGAATGTTTGAGCTTGGGGAGTTTTTTAAAGTTTTTTTGGCTCAAAGACTTGAACCTATTGCTTTTGAAACATATGGACTCAGACCATTTTTCCCAAAATTTTTTCAAAAAGAAAAAAGCTTTAGATAAAAACAAATTCTTTTCTTTTTAAAATTCCAATAATTAATTTTATCTTTTCGAAAATTCTTTTCTCTAACAAATTCTTTTTAATATAATCTCCTTCAAAAACAAGATTTCTTTTATTATCTACAACAATTAAATAAAAATAAATTATTTTAAAAAAACATTTATACTATTTAAATTACCGATCAGTAAAAATCAAACAATTTCCCTTTTAAAACAAATTCCTTCTTTTCTCAACTCATTTTCCAAAAACAAATATACCATTTACTCTTTTGTCTAAACAAACAATTTAAATTTCAAATAAAATTTTATTTATTTAAAAACAGGGATGGTCGTTGCGAAAACCTAAACCCAAAACCCACTCGAATCTGACAGGTTTACAATGGGTTAAATCTGAACCTGCAACTTCGGGTTTCAGGTTTAGGGGGGTAGATCAGTTTTTGTGAATATTTTCAGACTTTTACCATTATAAATTATCGAAAAAATAAGCTATAATACTTGAATTGAGTTCTACCAATATATACGCATAAAATTGATACTTTTACAAAACTATACATTTTATATATGAGATATTTATATATTACATATAAAAATTACACTAATACATCATACAATAAATTACAACATGCACATTATAGTATTAAAAATTAAAGTCTATGTAATATATCAAGTTGTATATGAAGCGGGTTTGATTCGGCCCGGGTTTAGGGTTCGGGCGGACAGGTTCAAGACTATACTCATACCCAATCTGGCTTTTTATTAATTTATTAATCTTCTACCCGTCTGACCGGTTTCGGACGGATATACGATGTCTAAAAATCTCAGAAAAATCGGATTGGATCGGACGGGTTTAGGTAAAACCCAACTTGAATTTCACCCCTGTTCGGCGCATTGAAAAAATAAGGTCAAACTGTCATTATAGCAGGAGCATTATGTAAATTCAAGCACCCCACCGAGCCTCATAAATTGAACGGCCCGGATCAAATCTCCCACCTTATTTCTTCTCCAATTATCGCAAACGCCACCTCTCTCTTCTCTCCTTTTAGTTATCTCAAACCCGGAAAACAAAATAAAAAGCCCTAATTTCCTCCCCTTTCCACCAAAACCCTAACCCTAACGCTCGATTCGATCTCCTCATCGTCTGGGGATCGAAGAAAGTTAGTGATTTTATAACCCTAACCGTAGATCGGAGAGAGACGATGTCGTCGTCGGGGCAGCCGCAGTTCCGCTACACGCAGACCCCATCGAAGGTTCTGCATCTGAGGAATCTGCCATGGGAGTGCACCGAAGAGGAGCTCGTCGAGCTCTGCAAGCCATTTGGCAAGATCGTCAACACCAAATGCAATGTCGGGGCCAATCGGAACCAGGCCTTTGTTGAGTATGTGAGTATCCACAATTCTTAGGGTTTTATGGTTTCCTGTGTGATTTGAATATCTCCTGTTTGATATCTGAATAAAATTCGACCAGACATAAATATATTAAAGGCCGATTGTGGATTATTCATTATTCAAGTTGAGAATTAACACACTTTGGAGCGATTGTTAGTGTATCGTAGATAGTTCAAATATCTTAAGAGATGTATGCTTATAGAGACACACTATTGCTTTATTTATTGAAAGTTTGTTCATTTGTATGAATTTATAACCTTAGACCAATAGCTCGTGTGAAAACCTATTATAAGCTCTATTTCCAGAGCAATTTATATAGGTTTGGGGTAGGTGTGGACTGTTAATTCAGGAGAGTCGTCAAATATCCTCAACCCCCCCCCCCCCCCCCTCTTCTATTTTAGGATTTAAGCAACTTACTAGCTCAGTATAAAATCAATTTAACCTATTATAAGCTCTATTTCCAGAGCAATTTATATAGGTTTGGGGTAGGTGTGGACTGTTAATTCAGGTGAATCTGTCCCCCCCCCCTTCTATTTTAGGATTTAAGCAACTTACTAGCTCAGTATAAAATCAATTTATATAAATTTAGAAATCAATAGAGATCACAAATTATAATTTTTTACAAATATAAGTAAAAGAATAATGATGTAATTTGATCGGGTTCTTTAGATGTATAAAACTACAATTTGTTCATCAAATTCAAAACTGTGTTGCTCTTTGTATTGTAATTGCATAATTACACATATGCATACAAATACATATATGCAACTTCTTCCTTAGGTGTAACTCTTAGTTACACCCTACGAAAATTGAGATATCAATTTGTGAGATGATCAACACCGTTCATCTTACTCTAAAACACGGGTACACCAGTTTTCCTCTAGCTTGGACACATTTTGTCCATTTATCTAGGTTTGTTAAATGTTGTATTTGTCGGAAAACCAGTCATTCTGTAATATCCGATGCTTGGGTATAAATAGTTCAAACCACAAAATTGGTATGCCCATATTTCGACCATGGAGATCAAGATGGACCGTCTTGATCATCCAAAGCAGTGACACTTATTTTGCATAGGGTGTAACCAAGGTAGTTACACCTGTGGAGTAAATTAGCCGTTACACCCATCCACCCACCCTTGATAATTAGATATTTACAAGCATGTGGGAACACACTAAAAAGGCATGTCAACAAATCTTGGTTTGGCATGCCCTCATTGGTTTTAAACATGAGAAACAAGATATCAGTTCAGCATTACCTAATTCACTTCAAATCTGAAATAGTGTGCATATTACAAAAAGGGTGTTCATAATTCTTATAGTTATATCATATTAATTGAGCAATAGGGTTGCATTTGTGTGGCAAGTCCCGAGTTTAATTTAGTTCGGGTCCAACGGCTTTTTGTTAGGTTTAATACCCACCTGAAAAATTCTAAATGCCCTTGGAACCTACCCTTTTGGTTCAAAAGGTTACAAAAGGCTTTTGAAACCCTTAATATCTGTACAGCTTTCTAGTGAAAGTTCAACTCGTCGCACATTCCTATTTATATATTATGCACTGACCCTTTTCTTTTGCAGGCCGACCTTAACCAGGCAATTTCAATGGTTTCGTATTACGCTTCTTCCTCGGAGCCTGCACAAGTTCGTGGCAAAACTGTGTATATCCAATATTCAAATCGCCAAGAAATTGTTAACAATAAGGGCCCTGGAGATGTTGCTGGGAATGTCTTGCTTGTTACAATTGAAGGCGTCGAAGCTGGTGACGTCAGCATAGATGTTATTCATCTGGTAAGATGTCTTATCATCATTGATTCTTTTTTTGAAATTGTTATCATCATTGATTTGCTATAAAGACTTCTAAGTATCTTTTATTGTTATCAAGTGTCCTTCAGTTAAGCTTAATGTAACAATGGGATGTTTAATCAACACAATATTATAGATCAGAGCTGATCTTACCAAATCCTTTGGCTTATAGTAACATGCTCCACATGGATCGACAGGTCCATATTACATCGGAGAAATTCTGGTTATCGGCCTTCTGAATTCGGAAAGATGCCATGTGTGTTTTGCTATCTCATACTTTTGGCTGCTCTGATTTGTGCTTTTCAACCTAATTTTGTACTTTCTAACTGTTATTGAGCATCTTGTTTTATTTTAAGCAGTAGGACACAATCATCGTTTATATTGAAGCTACTTGGAGGTTTAACTTCTAATCCCTAGGTTATCTTGATTCAATGTCTGATATAGCTATTTTAAATGAAGCCAGTGTGGATTCTCTTTTTATTCTTTAGCATATTTTATATAGTCTTAAACTCGCACCCTCTAATTTTGTTCTGCCACATTTCTTCATTTTCTCCCCTTCTTCTTTAAATTCTATTCCACTCTCATTAAAATTTCTCTGTTGAAGGCAGTGAGTTACAACGGTCTCATGAATAATAGTCATCTTTTAATGTATACATAGCACAATAAGTCATGATGCTACTGGAATTTTGATGAATGCCATATACAGGTGCCATCCCGCACTTATAGTGAGATGGATAATCTATTAAAGTTACCATGGGGTTGATTCCTTTATCTTATTTTGCCTACAGCTTTAATTAATTTTATTATGTCTTCACTTAAGTTCCCTTTCTGTTTTTATCTCACTGTAGCTTTCTTTCAGGTTTTCTCTGCCTTTGGATTCGTTCACAAAATTGCTACCTTTGAAAAGGCTGCAGGGTTTCAGGTCAGTCATATTGGCTTGCTTTAGAAACAAAATTTTGTAAGCAACCAGAGGATACTAATCTATAAATGTCTGCCTATTTGCATAGGCACTGATCCAGTTTACGGACGCACAGACGGCGGCATCAGCAAGAGATGCCTTGGATGGAAGAAGTATCCCAAGGTTAATTTTGGCCGGCTTTCTAGAATCTAAAAGTCATAGCTCATGATTTCCATTTTTGTTTTCACTGCCTCACTGGAAGATATTGACTTGTTCTGTTTTGTTTATTTAGATACTTACTTCCAGAACATGTTACAACATGTCATCTGCGAATTTCGTATTCTGCTCACACTGATTTAAACATAAAGTTTCAGTCACATCGCAGCAGGTATAAATTTGCACATGAAATAATTCTCCTAGAATCCACCTTATTCCTTTTTCGACTTGCATAAATTTGTAGTATGTAATGAAATGGTAATTTTCTTACCTGATATAGCTTGAATTTTCTCATTCAAGTACTATAGAGAAAGCTTCATGCATGCATGCATGCATCATGTATGTATGTATTTATTTATTTATCTGCATGCATGCATGCATGCATTTATTTAATGATTAAATGTGTAACTTCCCTCTTCCCATGATCAGATTTAAGATTTAAGAATATGACATAATGCTATTAGATAACTGTTAGAGTTCCTAGCGCCCTAACCGCAACAACCGCGGCCTATGCGGAATGAAAAACAAAAATTCGAGAGGCGCTAGAAACTACAAACCCTAGAATCTTAACCAAACACCTAAACTAGAAAACTATAAAGAATTTATCCACTGAGTTAGAAAGTTATACCAAAGCGATTCGAGTCCTTTGGTCTTCAACCCTCTTCTTTTGCTCCTCGGAGTCTCCGTGATTGGGCTTGACCGTCGGTCTTCCCTTTGTCGAAGATGATATACTCGAGGGATTTGGTTCAAGGCTCGAACTCCACACTAAAAACCAAGTGGAGCAACTAAAGATCCTAACTTGCTACACTAGGATGTCTAGAGATGTAGTGAGTTCTATTGTTTTCTATCTCTCTTCCATCCTTGACTCTCAATACATGACTGTAGGGAGGAAGGAGCTTAAGAAAAGGAGAGAGAAAGAGAACGGTGGAAAGGAGAGAGAAAGAGAACGGTGGAAATGAAAAATCTCACCCAAAATAATAATGCTAGTATGGTTTTGATAAAATGATTTTTGCAATATTAAAAACCAACCATACTTGAATAGTGTAGACAAATGAATTCTACCCTATTCATCCATGCCTCCCAGCATTCTCAAGCCACCCACCCTTCCACCTTATTTTCAATTTCCATAAATGGAAATATAAAAGAAATGAGGCGTCCTTCTAGAATGTCTTTCCGTATAAATACGGAACACACTCTACCGTAAATTCATACCCGTATTAGTATCAAAATACGAATACCCAAAGAGATAGAATAATACAATGAACATAGTACTAGATTATACATATCGAAAATATATATATGTAAATTATTAAATCAATACCTGACTTAATAATCCGGCTTAATCCTAAACCGGCTAATATTATCAACCGTCCGATCAAAAGTCCGTGTAGCCAGTACGCTCATTTGATCGAAACCCTGCACGTATTAAAATACGGCTGCTACATAATTTTGCCTGAACCAGAGAAACCCTCTATGTGGGACTCTAAAAACTCGACAATACGCTGGCAGTGGGTTTAACCACAAGCACGGCGGCGACACGAGCTGTATGTAACGACTACCCAGGTACGTGTCGAAAAGCAAAGCCGACTAGCAAGCTCATCCGAACCTTTACCGAGTCTATCTGTGACAATCTCCGTACAGTTCGGTCTCTTCGTCTAAGAGTATCGCATACCGAGTCTAGAGGATGGTAAACATCATACCCTAATAACTCGATAATTCGTGCCGATGTGGCTCAAGACCAATTTGAGAAACTACTGATCCAACTATCAGTAAATCTCAGCTGTCTTGGCTAAGGTCTTATGGTGTTGGTCAACTGAACACAGTGCGATATCCACTCCCTATACCGGGAGAGACGAATTCCCAACAATCGCTTATGGCCTCCATGTGGCTCGGGACTGTACCCATCTAAAACCTGTTTGCACGACTCAGTAGAGCCGTGGTGGGGTGGTAATCTAAGTATAGTAGGAACTCACACGAGACAAATGACGATCTCAGGTCTAAAGACTAACATTATGTAAGTCCGCGGCGGCGCTCCGGCCGTCGATCCGACGCCGGAAACGCGGAAACAAAAACTTTTGCAAACTAGCAAACCGGCACCACCGCGCACTTTTCATCCGGATCGGGCCATTAACCTAACTACTAGCAAACAAGAAAAGAGTAGAGAAGCTATACCAAGCGATCTGTGTCCTTCGGTCTTCGTCTCCACTCCGATCTCCCGCGGAATCTCCGTCCGTCACGTCCTCGTCGGAAAGGGCACCACGTAGCCGAGTACTTTTACGGGCTCCCACCTCTTGACCGAGGCAACTCGGGCGCGAAGTTGGCTAGCCGACGCGTCCAAGGTTTGCTGCAGACTAGTATAGAAGCTTGTCTCTTTTGGGGTTATGATGTTGCCATTGGATGGAGGGAATGAGCATAGGAATTTTGAAGCAAGCAAAGCTAAAAATGAGAATGAATCATTTTCCCTCATCAAAATGAAACCTCTCTCTCATCCTCCTCTAATGTGGTCGGCCCCTCCCATGGAATAATGATGGAGATAATCAAATTGAACCATGAAGGGAGGTGATGGTAGTAAAAGCAAAGGGGTGACCACATCCAAAAGCAATGATAACAATATCATATCAACCTTCATCTCATTTCTAATCACAAATAAAGCAAAGAATGGATGGAAAAAGAATCTCATCATGATGCTACAAAATGCAAGAAACCCCTCCACAATAAGTTATTTGCAAACTTGCAAATAACCCCCTCCAACGATAAAGTCCGGCTGGGAAAGAACAAAGGAAAACTGGCCGGAACGGAATACAAACTGGCAACTTCAGAAAACTGATCCCGTAATAAATTACAGGAAAACCCCGCTACTGCAAATACATGCCCGCATTTGTATTCCCACTGAACACAAATGCAAAGAGACAAAATCTACACTATCCAATACGAGGATTCGGCTTAAGCCAAAGCCGGCTAGTAAAATCTGTCCGATCACGATCCGTGCAATATCGCACGTATCTGATCGAACCCTGCCATATCTCCATACGGCCTCTACAGCGTTTCGCCCGAAACCTGAGTAACTGAGTGTGGTGGACTCTAAAGACTCGTCAACACCTTGGTTGTGGATTTAACCACTAGCACGTCAGAGGTATAAGCCAATACGTGACGGGTTACCAGGTATTGACCAAAAGGGACGTCGATGAGCGAACTCATCCTGACACCCTACTGAGCCTGTCAGTGACAATATCCGTACAGTCCGGTCCGTTCGTCTATGAGCATCGCATGGTGGGCCTAGGGGGTTGGTAAAATTCAGACCCCCAATAGCGGTACAAGTCGTGTCGGAGTGTGGCCCAGAACACCCTGAGATACTACTGGAATACCTACCAGCAAATCTCCTGTCTTGGCCAAGGTCTTTTCATGTTCTGGCTCTCCTAGACACAACGCGACCTCACCCCCAATACCGGGAAAGACGAACCCCTGCAGATCCGCTCACTGCCTCCATGTGGCTCGGGACTGTACCCAACTAAAACCTGTTTGCACGACTCCTTTGAGCCGTGGTAGGGTAGTAATCAAAGCACAGTGGGAACTCACACGAGACAAATGACGATCTCAGGTCGATGAACTAACCTGTACACATGTCACCAGGGAACTGCTATCTGACGTCTGATATAATACCAACTAGCAGGTTCCCGGCGAGTCCTGTCCGGTGTACTTATAACCCAATGAGCACCTGTATACATCTTAGGTGAACCAACTGACACCAGTGGCTTGTGAGACCGGCCACCGTCCCTCGTCGGGGTCTCGACTGTATACACTAGTCTACTCTGGAGAATCGATGCCCTGTCTCGAAACTCCCACGACTAGGGACTTTTTAAGGATGTGCTTATAGACTCCAGCTCTCACGTATATGATCGCCCTCATACTGCTGGTAGTCAAGCAAGGATCCTAGGGGCTCTATCAACGTGCAATAGCGACTCGTAAGGTCACCTAAAGCAGTACATGATGATAAAGATAAACCAGATAGCATACTATCATCTCGAGTAAGACTGTCCTACTGGGATAGGTCCTCCCCTCAATCATTGCAATCACGTGCCTGTGATCCAATAATTGACTCTGAGGGCACTATCTCTAACAATCTCCCACTTGCACTCAAGGCTAATTATTGCGATATCGCATACTCACAGCCCGTGTGATACCGAACACCCAACTCCTCTACTAGTCAGTCTTACAAAGCTCGTTTGCGAAACTATTGCGTTCGAGGAATAGCCTCAGTGAGTGGATCCGCTCTGGTGTTTCTTTCTATGTCCCTCTTTATCTCAAGTTCGGGGAGAAAGCCATCTCTCGAAATGAGCAATACCTGTCTTAGAATGTCTGGATGTCTGATGGGACCTAGCTCATAAATGAACTCCAAATCCAAACTTCTTAGACTGTATCGTCAACTGAACTTAATCAGTATCCTGCGCCATGCCTTCCCTCAGTATCCACCTGGACCACCTGTCCAAAATACCGCCCCTCGTCAGAGAGAAAACTATAACTCTGACAGCCACCCTGCCATCCAGGTCACCTTGGAAGCCTGGAATGATAACCGTCTCCTAAAAGAGGCTACCGTTATCAAATCCTTAGAATATCAACTTATGTTCTAAAACTGCTTCCGACTGTTTTTTCAGGATTGGATCAATATCAACTTATTGCACCTACTGCAAGAACAACATCTGGTGTGGTACTTGACATCTCATGATTGACTCAATTGCCTAAGCAAGTGATCTGTCAATCATGCACATCTCTCTCCCCTTTAGTCTGTAAGACACCTTTAGAGAGGGTGATTCCATTACCTACAGGTACACCACCATGCTAGGAGTCGTCCATTCTAAATACTCATAGAATGCTGTCTAAGTACCCTGATTGGGAAACCACCCAAATCTAGATCTAAAACCATAGATCTAGTAACCAGAATGTCTGATATAATATCCAAGTCCTATGTGGAGAAACCACTGTGTGACGACCAAAGTATAACCGATTGTAGTATAGGAATATCACTTCCTACTCTGTGTATGTCATCAAATACCAGGACATCACACTCTACTACCTTCTTAACAGATCCATCCCTTATTCTGATGAAGTCAAACTTATGACTGTCACATCAGGAATAGATGATCTATCTCCGCTATATCTGCTTTAGTCTATAAATAGACATAAGCCTCCTGTCCACCAATACTTCCGTCGCTCCCACTGACTACGACAATCCTCTGGCAGAGTCATATACACGTGCACTTCTAAAGCCAGTTTAGAACGACGCTATACTCATCCTCCTGCCGGGTCTCACAGTCTGGAACAACAGCAGTGGCAAGTCTGGGTAAACAAGAACCTCCCTGCCACCGTCCCTGAGCATACCGAAGTACCTCTCGGGTGCCTGAGGTTACCCACCATATCTGCGGAGTGGCCAATGGAATGTCAAATCAGATTGAATCTTTAGGTTCTTATCAAATCTTCAGTAATCGTTTGCGGTTCTGGAATCACTTCCAGTTCTACCATACTCCCACTCCTGTTTTCTGAAAAAATCCATTTTTATTAAAACTGTGGCGAGTCAAGAACAATATCACTATTGATCTTCCAGATGGTAGAAAGTCAACCCTCGTCATAGCCCGGGTCAACCCACAAACAGCCATTACAGAAACGTGCCTTATGTCATCCAGAGTCTGGTTTTAAGCATAAGCAGGACAACTCCCCGTACCTTAACAATGTCAAGATATGAACTGTTCTATATCCAATATAGAAACAGAGGCACTGATTTAATTGAACCAGATTCAAATCATGCAGCTGTCTCCAGTGCATGTCAACTAAATGGAAGAGAGGCCGATCAGCGTTACTCAACTTAGGAATACTTCCAATTATGAGTAACTTGAAGGAGAAGTAAGTTCTCATTATTATCAATTGAATACCATTCACAAGTATCTACATCTTCGATCGCTTTGAAGAATCCCGATACTTGCAATACCTGGTTCTCTACTTTACTCTTATACCTATAACTTCTCAAAATTCGGACCTTGTGTTTCTACGAAACACTTGTCTAAATACTAGAGAAGTCATAAGTAAGCCGAATATAGTACGAGGACCAACTCCTCTGTCCTAATGGACACTGGACAATATACAATACTCTGTATAAGTCCCTTGAGTCAAATGACTCATTCACTGTGTGCCGTATGTTGAAAACTGTACTTATGGTTAAGAAGAATTACACCGCTGTTCAATACTCCTTACCTAACCATAAACTGATATAGGTAAATGTCATAGACATAATTTCAAAAAGGTATATCTCACTCTATAAAAATAGACGTACAGATATATCAATTTGAAATTGGTGCATAACCGCGGATATTCAAAACCAAATATTTGCCGACCGGCAAACAATCCAGGTGACTTCCTCAAATATCACCGATTACAACGAATCCCGATATAATGAGGATGGTCACCTAATTCCCAATAACTTACTCCCACTCATCATCTGTAAAACTATACAGATGTGAGAATCCTACCTGGTAAATACATACCCTGGAGCAAGTGTCTAATTGGGAAATCAGTTTTCTTTTAACAGTACACGGTGAAACTGAAACATTGAAATGTTTCGATGGGGTATCCTGGTATTCCTAGTAATGCCTCTTCCATTATCCAGATTCACAACTTTAACCGTATCTCTTTGCCATCTCTCTAAATCCCTTTATATGTCTTTAGTCATTACCTTCTGTACACCCCTTTAGGCCAAATGGTTTTCTTCCTTCCCTACCGTTCGGCACCAGCCTATGGTTTGGAAGAAGACTATCCAATAAGCATAATGGGTGTACTGTCCTAATCCTAGGAGCACTCGCAATGCGAGAGAAGGTGAAGATAAAAGACAACTGAATAAACCTTATTCCTATTTCTCCTGAACCAGGATCCATCCCCGAACTGGAACAAGTTCCTTTCGAGTTCGTATATAACCATACGATGGATTATCCAATAAACTTGGGATCTTCGTAGTGATACGGAGTGTCCTGGAGAAATACAAAGATGATTTAGGATTGGCGAAGAAATACTTGGTTTGGTCGTGAATAGCAGTCGCAGTTTACTTTGCCCTCTTACTAATCCCTTGCTTTGTCTTAACTTAATACCTTCTGTACACCATTTAGGCTAATTGGTTTTCTTCATTCCCTACCGGTCGGCACCTGCCTATGGTTTGGAAGAAGACTTATCCAATTTGCGTAATAGGTGTACTATCTTCTAAACCAAAGAGTACTCGCAACCTGAGAGAAGGTAAAATGAAAAGACAACTGAATAATCCTATTCGTTTTCTCCAAAACCAGAAACCATCCTCGAATAAATCCCTTCGAGTTCGTATATAACCATACGATGGTTTTGTCCAATGGAAGTGGACGTTCGTAGTAATACGGGGTGTCCTGGAGAAAAGGGTAAAAGTAGGAGTGGCAATAAGGTCTGCAACTCTGACAATCCAAAAGCCAGTGTTAAGAAGGTTCGGTTAACTTGGTCACTGAGTCATAGTCTAGGGTCGGGTCAATGGTCGCTGCCAAAGAGAGAGAGATAAGAAACACTCGGCGTGCACTCTAACCTAGATCAGAATGGTTATCATTTTATCTAATCTGGAAACCTCCCACTGTAACGTCAAATTCTTTCCCAAACCTGAAAGAAGAATTAGCCGGGATCACCCGAGGAGTAAACCAACTCATCAGTGGGAATCGGGATCCAACTATCATCGCATGATAACGTGACAGAATCCGCTCACGCTATCACACTCCAGAAGGTATGCGCATATCTGGCAAGTTTCAGTTCTTTTGAAACTCCCGATGTGGATTTTTGCCCCATGCTCTTATGACCTTGGCGTGAGGTCAAAATATCATAAGTCACATGTCAAGTTCTACCCATCATTGTCCAGGTTAATTTGAACCCACCCGTACATACCCTTGACGTAGGCCAAAATAGTAGTACGACTGTCCCAAACCAACGCATCTATCTATGCAACAGATAAATACCCGGCAGCTACCAAACACTATGCCTTGGCGTGAGGTCAAAATACATAGCTTGAATACTACCGAATATTTAACTGAAATGATGGAGGGCTACGAATGGTTTCTGGCGAAAACCTTTAACGTAATGAACTTGATATCGTTGAAGGAACGGATAGCTTTTTAGAAAAATATAGTGACGAAAACCTTTGCTAAAGAGGTCACTCCCGGTGAAGGGATCTCGGCTCTTTCCCCGTAGAATGAGGTGCAGGATATTCCAACTGAATACCACGATGCAAAGCAAAAGTAATCGGCTATAGTGAAGTTATTGCCCTGACGCAAACTTTTGTCCAAGGGGTCACTCCCGGTGAAGGGATCTCGGCCCTTGCCTCGTCGACTGAGGAGCAGGATATTCCAACTGAACACCACTGTGCAAAACAAAAGAGAACGTCCTTGCAATAACAGCTTTTTGAAAAAGTGTTCCAACAACATCAGAATAGGTTTGTTTATCTTGCATTGATCCGAATCAACGCAGTCCCATCAATTGATCACACCACAAAAGAACGAAAATATACCGACGTACGTATATGTCATCCGCATTCGCCATTGGGTCCCGTCATCACCCGTTAGGTTAGCTAACTAACGACAGAGCGGGGACTGGACTAGCGCGGATGCAAAACATATACAACATCTACTAGTATATATATAATATATAATTTTCGCTCAAGGCGTGATAAAAATGCAACATCACAGAAATGTACAGCATCACAGAACAATACAGATATCTGGGATCTCCGGGTTTCCCAGAGCCGCTGAAAACCCGACGTTCCCCTGGTCTTGTGGATAGCCTGTGCAATGAGATCCAAGACCCCTACGGGCGCGGCAAGTTACCCGCCAAAACCTGAAGCGAGGCAGCCCCCTTCAGCAATGTGAATGGACCACCCAGCACTTCACGGAATCCGGTAACTTGGGCACCCTTCCCGGGTCAACCTATACCCCCTATGAGCGTGGCGAATATCCTGCCAATTCTAGAGTAAAGCCCCCTCCGTCTCAACGCCATGAGATGCGGGCTCGTTGCCCTCTAGAATCCGGCTATCCGTGTACTCCTCCGCGGGGTAACCCTAGTACAGAAAGTAAAATATACATACAACGGGTACATCGACCGCAACCTGGTCGTGCCCTAAAATAATAATACAAACAGGCGGTGACGGCAGTCCACATGTCGGACGCTCGCCCCGCAATATCAAATGTACATATAAAACAAAATTGTACTACCATTGCATCCAGGCTATCCCCCACGACCGATCCGTAACAACACAGCACAACACAGAACATCAACGTGAATGTCATGTTCGCAAATCCGTCTAAAAGGGCTATAGCAGATAAACTGGATTTACCGATCGAGTGACATTCACGGTCGCAGATATAATGTAAATACTGTGAACTAGCATGTTTAAAATATCCGATCGAACAAATTTTATCAAGTGGGCCCCCCAAGCAATACTGTAGCACTTACAGAAAATCTGGGCCCAAAAATAATATCCCAAAACCCATAATTCCAAGTCTAGAGCCCTCTGGAAAAATTTGGCATGCTGATCATATAAAAGCGCGGCGGAACCGCGGCCCAAGCATGGGTTTGGCCGCGGTTCCGCGGCGGTATGGAGCGATCTCGCGACCAAATTTTCACAGAATTCTTATATTTTCATGCAAAGTATTCTGAAACAACCTGAAAAATTTTTGGAGCAGAAAAAAAATTTCGACAGAAACACGATGCATTGGAAAATACGGTTTTTGGGGATTTTTGTTCGATCGAGTTCTAAACATACAAGAGCAAGCTAGGCATGCTTAATGGCGTGGCTCTGATACCAATGTAAGTCCGCGGCGGCGCCCCGGCCGTCGATCCGACGCCGGAAACGCGGAAACAAAAACTTTTGCAAACTAGCAAACCGGCACCACCGCGCATTTTTCACCCGGATCGGGCCATTAACCTAGCTACTAGCAAACAAGAAAAGAGTGGAGAAGCTATACCAAGCGATCCGTGTCCTTCGGTCTTCGTCTCCACTCCGATCTCCCGCGGAATCTCCGTCCGTCACGTCCTCGTCGGAAAGGGCACCACGTAGCCGAGTACTTTTACGGGCTCCCACCTCTTGACCGAGGCAACTCGGGCGCGAAGTTGGCTAGCCGACGCGTCCAAGGTTTGCTGCAGACTAGTGTAGAAGCTTGTCTCTTTTGGGGTTATGATGTTGCCATTGGATGGAGGGAATGAGCTAGGAATTTTGAAGCAAGGAAAGCTAAAAATGAGAATGAATCATTTTCCCTCATCAAAATGAAACCTCTCTCTCATCCTCCTCTAATGTGGCCGGCCCCTCCCATGGAATAATGATGGAGATAATCAAATTGAAACATGAAGGGAGGTGATGGTAGTAAAAGCAAAGGGATGACC
Source organism: Agapanthus africanus (assembly GCA_030015575.1). Taxonomy (NCBI): domain Eukaryota; kingdom Viridiplantae; phylum Streptophyta; class Magnoliopsida; order Asparagales; family Amaryllidaceae; genus Agapanthus; species Agapanthus africanus. The sequence goes on from CM057344.1 coordinate 442,036,512, forward strand.
ACATCCAAAAGCAATGATAACAATATCATATCAACCTTCATCTCATTTCTAATCACAAATAAAGCAAAGAATGGATGGAAAAAGAATCTCATCATGATGCCACAAAATGCAAGAAACCCCTCCACAATAAGTTATTTGCAAACTTGCAAATAACCCCCTCCAACGATAAAGTCCGGCTGGGAAAGAACAAAGGAAAACTGGCCGGAACGGAATACAAACTGGCAACTTCAGAAAACTGATCCCGTAATAAATTACAGGAAAACCCTGCTACTGCAAATACATGCCCGCATTTGTATTCCCACTGAACACAAATGCAAAGAGACAATCTACAGTATCCAATACGAGGATCCGGCTTAAGCCAAAGCCGGCTAGTAAAATCTGTCCGATCACGATCCGTGCAATACCGCACGTATCTGATCGAACCCTGCCATATCTCCATACGGCCTCTACAGCGTTTCGCCCGAAACCTGAGTAACTGAGTGTGGTGGACTCTAAAGACTCATCAACACCTTGGTTGTGGATTTAACCACTAGCACGTTAGAGGTATAAGCCAATACGTGACGGGCTACCAGGTATTGACCAAAAGGGACGTCGATGAGCGAACTCATCCTGACACCCTACTGAGCCTGTCAGTGACAATATCCGTACAGTCCGGTCCGTTCGTCTATGAGCATCGCATGGTGGGCCTAGGGGGTTGGTAAAAGTCAGACCCCCAATAGCGGTACAAGTCGTGTCGGAGTGTGGTCCAGAACACCCTGAGATACTACTGGAATACCTACCAGCAAATCTCCTGTCTTGGCCAAGGTCTTTTCATGTTCTGGCTCTCCTAGACACAGCGCGACCTCACCCCCAATACCGGGAGAGACGAACCCCTGCAGATCCGCTCACTGCCTCCATGTGGCTCGGGACTGTACCCAACTAAAACCTGTTTGCATGACTCCTTTGAGCCGTGGTAGGGTAGTAATTAAAGCACAGTGGGAACTCACACGAGACAAATGACGATCTCAGGTCGATGAACTAACCTGTACACATGTCACCAGGGAACTGCTATCTGACGTCTGATATAATACCAACTAGCAGGTTCCCGGCGAGTCCTGTCCGGTGTACTCATAACCCAATGAGCACCTGTATACATCTTAGGTGAACCAACTGACACCAGTGGCTTGTGAGACCGGCCACCGTCCCTCGTCGGGGTCTCGACTGTATACACTAGTCTACTCTGGAGAATCGATGCCCTGTCTCGAAACTCCCACGACTAGGGACCTTTTAAGGATGTGCTTATAGACTCCAGCTTTCACGTATATGATCGCCCTCATACTGCTGGTAGTCAAGCAAGAATCTTAGGGGCTCTATCAACGTGCAATAGCGACTCGTAAGGTCACCTAAAGCAGTACACGATGATAAAGATAAACCAGATAGCATACTATCATCTCGAGTAAGACTGTCCTACTGGGATAGGTCCTTCCCTCAATCGTTGCAATCACGTGCCTGTGATCCAATAATTGACTCTGAGGGCACTATCTCCAACACATTACTCATGTCATCTGAGAACTGCTATCTAACAATAGATATATTATCTAGAAGTTCTCGGCGAGTCCGTCCAGTGTACTCATCCCTAGTGAGTACCGGTATACGATCTTTAGGTGCCAAAGACCAATGGTTGTTGGACTAACCACCGCCCCTCGTCGGGGTCTAGAAACGTATACACCAGTCTATTCTGGAATATTGATGCCAGTCTCGATACTCCCACGACTAGGGACATTTAAGGATATGCTTATTGACTACACAACCCCCACATGTATGTTCGACATTATAACGCTGGTAGTCAAGCAATAATCTTATTGGCTTTATCAACATGTATTAGTGATACGCAATAACAAGTAAAACATATACACATGTGAAGATAAAGACAAACATACTATCATATCGAGCAAGATTGTCCTGTACATACATATGTCAAAGCATCCACTATATACATATATATACAATAATGGCCTTTAGGGCATATATATCCAACAATTTCTCACTTGTACTAAGGTTATATATTGGCGTATCAAGTACCCAATGTCTGCATTAGGGCCAGTTGGCGTATAGCATACCCAACATCTCAAAGAGTCTCGAACTGTGCTTGAGAGGGTCTTGGTGAATGGATCCGCCGTGTTCTCTTTTGTCTACCCTCCGAATCTCGATCCTTTGACGATCTACGATCTTCCTGATCAGATGACACCGCCTCAAGATGTGACTGGATCTCCGATGGGACCGTGGTTCCTTCGTTAAAACCATAGCCCCATTGTTGTCGCAATACAAAAGTATTGGATCAACATGGACGGAATCACCTTAAATTCAGTAATGAATTTCTTCATCCAGACTGCTTCTTTTGCGGTATCGTTGGCAGGAATATACTCGGCCTCCATCATCGAGTTTACGACGGTGTCCTATTTGGAGCTCTTCCAACAGAGCGCCCTTCCGTTGAGGGTAAATACAAAGCCCAAGACAGACTTACTGTCATCCTTATCACTTTGGAAGCTCAAGTCCGTAAAAGACTTCACCTAGAGGTCTCCATTACCGTACACCGAGAACAATTCCTTGGTCCTTCTTAGGCACTTAAGCTCCATCGCTGTCTAGTGGTTTTCCCTGGGTTTGACTGATACCGGCTCACCACGCTAAGCGCATAAGCTACATCTGGTCTGGTATATAGCATTGCATACATTATAGATCCTACCGCCTAAGCGTAGGGTATAATACTCATGCGAGCCCTCTCCTCATCAGTCTAGGAAGATATCTTTTTGGAGAAGGTGATTCCGTACAAAGCGGATATATTTCCGCGCTTGGAATCTTCCATACTAAATCTCTTTAGTATGGACTCTATATATCTGGACTGTGAAAGTCCCAACAATCTCTTGGATCTATCTCGGTAGATCTTTATCCCCGAAATGTAGGAGGCATCACCCAGGTCTTTCATGGAGAACCTTTGTGATAAGAACAGCTTGACCGATTGTAGCATAGAAATGCCATTTCCTATCAAAAGAATATCATCCACGTACAAAACTAAAAGTACGACAATCCTTCCTACAATCTTTTTATATATACGCGACTCATCTTTGTTCTTAATGAAGTCAAATTCCTTAACTGTCTCATCAAAACAGATGTTCCGGCTCCGCAATATCTGCGTTAATCCATAAATGGATTTAAGCAACTTGCACGCCTTTCCGCTGCTCCCACTGTCCACGAATCGCTCCGGCTGATCCGTATAAACGCACTCTTTCAACCTTTTGTTCAGAAAAGCCGTTTTTATGTCCATTTGTCAGATTTCATAGTCATGGAAGGCAGTAATGGTAATGGCAAGTAGAATCCGAATAGATTTCAGCACTGGAGAAAAGGTTTCGTCATAGTCTCCACCGGATCTTTGACAAAAACTTTTTGCAACAAGTCTAGCCTTGTAGGTCTCCATCTGTCCATTTACACCAATCTTCTTTTTGAAAATCCATTTGCATCCAACGGGTTTTATCCCAGGATGAGCAATATCTAAGGTCCAAAATTTGTTGGTGTATATGGACTCCATTTTGGATCGCATAACATCCTGCCATTTATCTGAGTCCCTGCTGGTAATGGCCTGTTTGAAATTAGTAGGATCATTTTCTTTCAAAATGCAATCCTCTCGATCCCTATCTAATGAGAAAATCGTAGTATCTCTCGGGCGTATGAGAAATTCTACCAGATTTGCGGAGTGGTTGAGGTTCGTCCGGTATTACAGAATCTTGAGGTTCTACCAAATCTTTAGCTTCAGTTTGTGGTTCTGGAATTTCTTTCAGTTCTACCGTGTTCCTACTAATTTCTTTTGTAAGAAATTCTTTTTCTAAGAAGACAGTGGCGAGCAACAAACACCTTCTGTTTCTCGGTGTGGTAGACAAGATATTCCTTTGAATTCTTGGGATATCCCACAAATTTGCACAATACTGATCCTGTCTCGAATTTTCTGGGTTTTGCTTTTTATCAAAAACAGGATGGTCTCTTCCCACTCCATATTTCATATGGGGTGGGAGCCACCGATTTGGTCGGAACTCTATTCAATAAGAATACAACTGAGTCAAGAGCACATCTTCAGAATGAAAGAGGCAAATTCAGTCTTACTCATCATTGAGCGAACCATATCCAATAGGGTATAATTTTTCCGCTTCGGTACACCCTTGTGTTGTGATGTATACGGATGAGTAAATTGAGAGAGAATAGCTATCTCTTTTAGAAAGTCTCGGAATTCGGTACTTAGATACCCCCTTCTCGATCAGATCGAAAGATCTTGATACTTTTTTCTGTCTGGTTCTCTACTTCGCTTTTATATTCTTTGAACTTTTCTAAAGTTTCAGATTTGTGTTTCATGAGAAATGCATATCCGAAGCTAGAGAGATCATCAGTGAATGTAATGAAATACGAGGACCCATCCCTTGCATGTATAGATATTGGACGACATACATCACCGTGTAGGAGTCCCAAGAGCTCTGTAGCTATTTCTCCGTGTCCGGTGAATGGAGATTTGGTCATTTTTCCTTTGAGACAAGACTGACAAGTTTCATAGGATGAAAATTCGAACGGATTCAGATATCCATTCTTATGCAACTTAGTTTTTTCTTACTGATATGACCAAGTTTACAATACCACAAATAGAATTTGTTCGTATCTGAACTCTTCTTTCGTGTGTTTTGTATATTGAAAACCGTGTTTTGATTTAGAACGTAGATACCATTATGCAGTGTACCTTCTGCAACCAATACCCGATTAAGGTAAATATTTATGATTTTTCTATTTAGGACAGTTATATCCATTTTTGTCAAGTAAAGAAACTGATATGATGTTACAAAACATTGAAGATACATAGTAGCAGTTGTTCAAAATCATAGTATTGCCGCCTGGAAATACTAGGTGATATTCATCGATGGCAGCAACATCAACTTGTGTTCCATTATCTATTTTGAGGGACATCACCAAGCCCAACCATCCTACTTTTTTTCCGTCTCTGTAATAAATTACAGATATGAGATGCTGATCCGGCATCTAGTACCAAGAAGGTATGACTAACCGGAAAACAGTTCTCAATAATAAGAACACCCGAAGAAGATGCATTAGAATGCTTCTCCTTCATTAGGGTCATGTGGAAGTCCATGCAATTTTCTTTCCTTTGCTCGTACTCATGACAATTGTCATAAGTTAGAGCCGAACCGACGTTCCTCAGCCCCGAATAAGAATCCGGGTCGGTCAAGTCAGACATTTTATTATCTTGTATAAGGTGTGACATAGTTGCTATCTGGAGAGGGAGAAACACTCAGCATGCGCTCTTGCAAGATTAGATTGGTTATTAGTTTATCTAATCATGATGGCTTTTACTGTTTCCTCGAATTCTCCTTCAAACCCTAAAAGAAGAACTAGTCGGGATCATTTATACCTTATAAGTTCGCTAGCCGTTCAGCCAGGTGGGTGCTGGTACTTCGAGGGAGGTTTCCTGTGCTCTTGCACGGACCTAATTAAAATAAACCTCGTTTTCACAGATGCGTAGTCCCGTTAACACCTTTCTAGACACCTAATATGCTCGCTAATTGGGAAGTGAAAAATATCTCCCAAGAGTTATCCTGCTCATCAGTGGGATTGGGACCCAGCTATCACGTGGTAACCTAGATGGAAGCCACTCTAGTTACCACATTCCAGAAGGTATGCAACACTTAGCAAGTTTCCCTTATGTTTGAAACTTTCGATGTGATTTTTGCCCCATGCGTTTATGAGCTTGACTTTTGCCAACAAATCATAACACGCATGTCAAGTTCTACCTGTCATTATCTAGATTAATTTAGACCCACCCGTACACACCCTTGATTTTGGCCAACAAGGTGGTACGACTGTCCTAAATCAATGTATCTATTTATGCTACGGATAAACAACATATAGCTACCATTTACAATGTCTTAAATTTGGCCAACAAACACCGCATGAATATTATGCGTTATTTATCCGAAATGATGGAGTGCTATGAATGGTTTTTGGCGAAAAACCGTGAACGTATTGAACTTGATATCATTGAAAGAATTGAATAATTTTGAAAATGAGTGGTTTAGGCTCCGTTTTTTAAAACTAGTGGTTTGAAGAAAACCGAGTAATTTATAGTAACATAAACTTTTGCTCAAGAGATCACTCCCAGTGAAGGGATCTAGGATCCCGCCTCCTCGAATGAGGTGCGAGATATTCCTGACCGAATACCTCTATGCAAAGCAAAAGAATACTACTATAGTTTTTTGAAAAATTTGTTCCGACATCTTTTAAGTTTATTTTTCCTTGCATTAATCAAAATTAATGCAGTCCCTTCAATTAATATCTCACACTAGAAAAGAACGAAAATAAAATGTACGTATATGCCATCCAGATTCGCCACGGGGCCCCGTCATGCACCGTTAGGTTACTTAACTAACATTAGAGCAGGGCAGGACTAGCGCGGATGCAAAATATATACAACATTTATTTATTTATATATAAATTATAGTCATCTCAGATATGATATAAGCAACATCACAGAAAAGCGATAGCAATATGAAATAGTGGATAATTTAGGAGCTCCGGGTTTCATTGAGCCGCAAATGAAACTCGACGTTATCCGGTCGTGTGGATAGTCTGTATAACGTAGAACCAAGACCCTACGAGCGCAGCAAGTTATCCGTCAATCCCAGAAGCGAGGCAACCCCAATCAACGAAGTGAGTGGGCCATCCAGCACTTCACGGAACCCAGCAACTTGAGCACTCCACCGTGGGTCATCCTATACCCCTACGAGTACGGCGAATAGCCCGCCAATTCTAGAATAAAGTATTCCTGTCTCAACGCCGTGAGATGGAGGCCCGTTGCCCTCTAGAACCCGGCTACTTGAGCACTCCACCGTGTGGTTTATTCTAGTACAGAAAAGAAATAATATACAATGGTGACATCAATCTCAACTCGGACGTGTCATAATAAAAGAATATATAAACGGCAGTTCATATGTCGGACGCTCGCCCTGCAATAATGAATATACAAATGATATAAAACTGTATAACCAACAACACACAAAAAGCTATCCAACACGACAATCCGTCGAAACCATCATAGAGATATCTCAAGCAACATCACAAGTAAGTAAGATGCGTGTGTAACCTTTCTAATCGACGTATAGCGATTAAAAGACGTTAAACAACACAAACGCATTCCATAAGCAAGTAACGAAAAACTACGACAATAGAATTCCACACACAAATAACAAACACAACAAGTTTTCCCAAAACCGGAAAAATAGTTCATTAAACCCCAAAATTCTAACGTTTTAAGCCAATCTGGGAGTCGAAACGAATTCGAAACTTACCCGAACCTTTGCGGAAGTAAAGTACCCAAAATTAACTGTCGCTCGGGGGCCTAGGGGTACCACACCCGAGGCCACCACGAGGTGGCCAAGTAGGGTGGTCTCGGGTCCCCATCCCCCAAGGCCACCTCGTGGTGGCCTTGGGGGTGGGCCGACCTTTGGTCCCTCCGGGTTCAATACCTGGCGGCTTCTCGGTCCAAACCGTGAACCTGCGGGAAATGCGAACATGCTAAAACTTGGAATTTAGGGATTGTTTTTGTCGGCAATTTTTGCGCGACGAAAATGACGGAATTCGAACGTCGTAACTAACTAGTTTGGATGGTTCTGATACCATATTAGAGCCAGTCAGCGCAGCGGAAACGGGCCGTGGTGTCCAAAGGTCCTTCAACAGCTAATTTTTACGTTCTCTCACGACGGACTACAACCCGCCGAACCATATAACCGCACGGTGGACCCGAGCCCGCGCTTCGCCACTGCTGTCACACAGTAAGAACCCTCATAGGTCGGCATCCCTGCCTAGTAGCACTGATACCTTGTTAGAGTTTCTAACGCCCTAGCCGTCACAATCGCGACCTATGCGAAATGAAAAACAAAAATTCGAGAGGCGCTATAAACTACAAATCCTAGAATCTTAACCAAACACCTAAACTAGAAAACTACAAAGAATTTTTCTACTCAGTTAGAAAGTTATACCAAAACGATTCAAGTCTTTTGATCTTCAACCCTGTTCTTTATCTCCTTAAAGTCTCTGTGATCGAGCTTAACCGCCGATCTTCCCTTTTTCGAAAATGATTCACCCGAGAGATTTGGTTTAAAGCTCTAGCTCCACACTAAAAATCAAGTGGAGCAACCAAAGATCCTAACTTGCTACACTAGGATGTCTAGAGATGAAGTAGTGAGTTCTATTGTTTTTTCTCTCTTCCATCCTTGATTCTCAATACATGAGAGTGTAGAGAGGAGGAAGGAGCTTTAAAAAGGAGAGAGAGAATGGTGGAAATGAAAAATCTCACCCAAAATAATAATGCTGGCATGGTTTTGATAAAATGATTTTTGCAATATTAAAAACCAACCATACTTGAATAGTGTAGACATGATTTTTGTTTACCCTATTCATCCATGCCTCCCACCATTCTCAAGCCACCTCACCCCTCCATCTCATTTTCAATTTCCATAAATGGAAATATAAAAGAAATGAGGTGTTCTAGAATGTCTTTCCGTATAAATACGGAACACTCTACCGTATATACATACCCGTATTCGTATCAAAATATGAATGCCCAAAGAGATAGAATAATACAATGAATATAATACTAAAATATACATATCGAAAAAATATATATGTAAATACTTGATTTAATAATCTGGTTTAATCCTAAGCCGGTTAATATTATTAACCGTCCGATCAAAAGTCCGGGTAGTCAATACACTCATTTGATCGGAATCTTGCACGTATCAAAACACGGCTACTACATTATTTTGTCTGAACCAGGAAAACCCTCAATGTGAGACACTAAAGACTTGACAGTACACTAACAGTGGGGTTTAACCACAAGCTCGTCATTAGCACTAGCTGTACGTAACGGCTACCCAAGTACCTATTGAAAAGAAAGGCCGACGAGCAAGCTCATCTGAACCCTTACTGAGCCTATCTGTGACAATCTTCGTATAGTCCGGTCTTTTCGTTTAAGAGTATCGCATACCAGGTCTAAGGGTGGTAAACGTCAGATCTTAATACCTCGATAATTCGTGCGGATGTGGTTCAAGACCAATCCAAGAACTACCGGTCCAACTATCGGTAAATCTCAACTACCTTGGCCAATCTCTTATGGTGCCGGCCAACCGAACACAATGCGATATCGACTCCCTATATCGGGAAAGACGAGTCCTCAACAATCGCTCACTGCCTCCATGTGGTTCGGGACTGTACTCAACTAAATCCTGCTTGCATGACTCAGTAAAGCCGTGGTAGGGTAGTAATCTAAGTACAGTAGGAACTCACACGAGATAAATGACAATCTCATGTCTAAAGACTAACATGTATTCATGTCACCTGAGAATTGTTATTTGATGATAGGTATAATGCTATCTAAAAGTTCTCAACGAGTCCGTCCAGTGTACCCACCCCAGCGACCACCTATATACGATCTTAGGTGCCAAAGACCAATGGTTTTGGGACCAACCATCGCCCCTCATCGGGGTCTACACCAGTCTATTCCGGAATATCGATGCACAGTCTCGATACTCCCACGACTAGGGACATTTAAGGATGTGTTTATTGTCTACCCAACCCCCACATGTATGATCGCCTTCATAACGCTGGTAGTCAAGAAATAATCCTATGGATTTTATATATCAGCGATACGTAATAACACGTTAAATATTTACACGTGTTAAGATAAAGACAAACCAAATAGCATACTATCGTATCGAGGAAGATTGTCATGTACATACATATGTCCAAGCATCCACTATACACACACATATACATATACATATACAATAATGGGCTCTAGGGCACACATATTCAACAATAACAAGCTAGAAGAGCTGTTTTAATTGCATATCATATTGTTGGAAAACATTAACATCAAGAGTATTTCTGCTTATACACTAGATTCCCTTAATCTGGTTGCGTAATTACACGCAACTTGTGTTTCGAGATATTTCAGAAAGTATACAAGTTGCATTTACTTCTTAATAAGACATTTTCAAAGCGAATTAGTGATATATTGAACTTCATGGGTGGCTTCCCACATTTTGTCTGGTTTTATGTGGTGATTCTAGTAGATCGTCTTCTAATTTTACACGCAGATTCATTAGAAGTTACATATATCCTTAACGCGGTTCATATAAATTGTATCGTTATCTGTACATACATGACAGTGATAATCAAATTCTGACTTACCAATGTTTGTCATTACGATGTAAGCTAATCGTTCAAACACCAAATGTTTTAATCCACAGTTTTTTACTGGACATGCTAAACGATTTTTATATGCCATTTGCCTTCTAATGGGTTATGTGACGTATGTCCAATATGCCATGCGGCTATCATTGATCATGCACGCGCCTTCTGTTATTGTTCCATCTTTCATTGTACGAACATTGGTGTTTATGGGGTATGTTGGCAAAAAGAGAGCATGTCCATTGCATCATGTCATTTCATTTCCCGAGTAATAGTGTTTCTCTGGATTTTTATATCCGATATATCGTGTCTTAAATGTCTTGACTGGATGTGTGAATTTGGTGTTGATTTGGATGACCATGGAGTATCTATGTACAAGTTTGCATGCTCATTTTACATTTTTCTTTTGACATATGTTATGGGGGCTGCCTCAGGAATTATATACCTGTTGCTAACTGTATGGAAGAACCTTGAATGCTATGATTTAGTTATAACACATACTACATCATTGCCATATATTTTCAATTACAAGACCACAACATTTATTATAAAAATATAGAAAAGGCCCTGCTATATTGCTACCATCACTACACCCTTACTACCCTAAAACCTGAATTGCTTGTTCCTTACTCATGGGTTTTCATCTTTGGCGTTCTATAATATGATCTTTCCCAGATCCTTGTGTGCCCACTTCTAAGTTATAGTTTTCCTACGCTACTTCTTTTTGCACATCTATCGCCCACTTCTAAGTTAAAGTTTTCCTACGATACTTCTTTTTGCACATCTATCCGTATTTTTTGCCCTGCTCCTTGCATGAGACTTCTACCCTCTGAAGTGTATATTGCTAAGTTATTTAAACTTTGCATAAAATCTATCCAGAATTAAATACAGCCAATATGCTTCACCAGACTTTTCAGTATACTGCATTTTCAATGGTTCTACATATCCACCACATCAATTTCGCTGGCATTCATAGCATCATCTTTTTCAAATGCACGTTTTCTGCTGTATACCTATTAACTGCTATCATTATCTTTACCTTTGAGCGAAATTCTTTCTGCTGCACATTCATATTACCTAAAAACTATTGGTCAGTCATGAAAATTTCATTTACAGATTAATGTGTTTTATTAGTGAGCTTTCTTTCTTCTATATTTAACTACTGTTATGATTTCTAAGTTTCCTTCTATTGTGTTTCCACTTAAAATGCAAATTGTTGTATTTGCTGTTAAATTTCTGTTTCCTTCTTCAGGGATTACACAAATCCTTATCTGCCTGTGAACCCTTCTGCGATTGAGAGTTCCTTACAGGTTGGTATTTTGATACTTGAATTATTTAACCATATAATTAGCACATGACTCATAACTTTTGTTATCCCTCAGCCTATACTAGGCCCTGATGGAAAGAAACAGGAGTCCCAGAGCAATGTGCTTCTTGCTTCCATAGAGAACATGCAGTATGCTGTAACAGTTGATGTCCTTCACACTGTACGACTTTTCCTTGTTGTCCTGGTTTTGGTTATGCCTCGAAGTACTCGTGCATGATTAATATTACATTTTAATTCCAGGTCTTTTCAGCGTTTGGCGCTGTTCAGAAAATTGCAATTTTCGAGAAGAATGGTGGGATGCAGGCCTTGATTCAGTATCCTGGTAACAAAGAGTACTCTCTTATATCATATTTCTCTTCTTGCTTTTCTTCGTCTCTTATTTAGGTGTGAACTCAGTCGCATTTTCCTTTCCTTGCTAGTCTATTTTTTTAATCAACTGTTATATAATCATCTCAAATGCATTACCACAGATAGTTTATATCTATATTTTGGCATAGCACCTATATGTTATGAGTTTAGAAAGCATGCTTACATGTCCCAATTCTTGTAATAAAATCCAATCATTGGGATTGTCAGCTAAAAGTCTAAAAAACATGTATACTGAATCAGTCTATTGTTTTCAGGGTGTATACCAAATACATTTGTTTAATCATTTTACTGGCTCGTCTTAAATCTAGGATATGTTGGAGTTATTCCGAGACAGTTCATCACTACTTTTTTAAGCTAGTGCGTATCAGGTATCTTCTATTTAGCCATGTCGGGCTTCTTTTATCTGAGAGGAACCCATGATCACCAATATCAACATAGACTTGGTGGCATCTTGAGTTTTATTATACTAGGAAACATGTTCTTATTTGATTCCCTTCGAGAGACAGAATCTCTTCCCACCAATAGATTTGTACAGTTTGAATGTCTAGACTCTCTGTTCTCGGCCTGAGGTATCTGAGATGTTTGTCTTTGTTTCTTAACTTGACGTGTGTAAAAAAGTTGATTTTGTCTGCTGGGATTAGCTTCATGCTTTTAGTGATCTAATGGTTACAAGTCTTTTGTTATTCCCAGATGTGACCATTGCAGCAGTTGCTAAAGAAGCTCTAGAGGGACACTGCATTTATGATGGTGGCTACTGTAAGCTTCATCTGTCATACTCTCGTCATACTGATCTCAATGTTAAGGTACAAATAGTGGTTTAAGTTACCATAAAGTAAATACAAGCATTAAAAAAACCTTTAATCTGGAGCCGTATTCATATTAAGATGGAAAAACTTAAAACAATGTGTTCTGTTCGGGTAAGGTTAAAAGATTGGCCTTCAGTTACAAACCATCAATGTATGTTTCTCAACCCTTTCTTTTAACTTTGTTTAGAGGCCGGTTAGTCGGATGGAAATGAGGATGCAAAATCAAATTCTGCAGTTTGATTTCCATCTCTAACTTTTTTCAACTAATACGTGTAATTGAGATTGAAAAAAAGTAGCAAATTCGTTCTCATTTGCTTCATCTACACCGAATATTGCAAATCCTTTCTCCTGTTACATATCGTTCCAAATTTATAGCAGATGTTGAACATTGGTCTATCATTCAACCTGTCAAAACGAACTTACCTAACAAAACGGAAAGTATTTTGGATTCAAAAATCTCGCACCTAAACCTGCAAACAACTAGTTGATGAATATACAAACGCATTTTCTTGCAAGAAACACCGTATCTATTATCATAACTAATAATACACCGCATTTTTGTCCAGGCACATAGTGATAAGAGCCGGGATTACACCGTAACCGATACGGGTCTTCTCTCGATGCCCCAACCTCCGGGCATGCCAGCTGGCGCTGCCCCAGCCTGGCAGGGTAATCCGCAAACATGGGACCCGAGCATGCAAGGTGTTAGACCTGGGTTTCCTCCAGCCCCGGGCACATACCCGGGCCCGGGTTATGGGCCACCTTCATCAATGCCTATGTATCAAACTTCCTCTGTACCTTCTCCGGCTCTTTCAGCTGAATCTGTGCAGTCTCCTTTTGTTGGGATTCCTCCAAATGCTCGCCCTTCTGGTTCTCCATCGGTCGTAGGGCAGCCTCCAATGTATTACCAGTAATGTATGTTTCATTTTCATCGATATATCTTTTGATAGTTGCTCGCTCTTTTTGCAGTTTTAAGTAAAAAAATAGAAAATGGAGTACATCTCGGTTGATCTTTTTCTACGTTTAATGTCGTACAAAACAAATATTTCCCCCCTAGCGTACTCCTATTTGGTGGTTTGCCGAAAGCTAGTTGAGTTTATTGATTTAGAGATATTGGTTCTTGGCCTCCCTTTTGTGCTGCATTATTCTTGTTCTTTTTTATGCATGTGTTTTCTTGTTTCATTGCGACTTGGACAATTTTTAAAAATAAGCTTATTTTATAAAATAATAATAAAAATAGGCCGCTTTCAAAATATATTACAAATGTAGGCCATTTTTGGCCACCTAGGTGCCGGGTCAGTGCCAGCGCTAGCGCTGCGTTGTTTTTAAAAAAATTCAATGAGGCGCTGTTGCCAAGTGTGTCCCAATGGGTCCTTTGAAAATGTATAGGGCGCACTTGGTAAGTGCGTCCCCTGGAATTTTTTTTCTTTTTCTCCATTAACTCTCATCGCCCTTGTTGCCCTCGTCGCCCCCTTCCTCATTGTGATCCCTAGCTGTTCTTCGTTGCCCTCGTCGTCCCCTCCCTCATTGCGATCCCTTGCTGCCCTCATCGCCCCAACCGTCTATGCCCTCGCCGTCCGCTGTCCTCGTCGCCCCCTCTCTCATCGCGATCCCTCGTCACCGTCGCCCTCATCGATCTCATCCCGTTGCCTTCTCCGCCCTTCTGGACTCCGCTTCCCCTCATCATCGTCGTGGGGTGAGGGAGAGACGGAGGGTGGCGAGGGAGGAGCTGGAGAAGGCGGTGGCGGTGGAGGGGAATTGGAGAGGCGGTGCCAGAGTTGAGGTGGAGGTGGAGGGAGGAGGGGGCCATGGGGGTGTGAAGGAGAAGAAGAATGTATGGGGCGCACTTCCATACATATTGAAATGGGGCGCAGTCATTGATTTTTTTTTTTTTAAAACAGCACATCGCTAAGCAAAGCACTGATCTGGCGTCTATGTGGTCAGGCGCTGCCTACATTTGTAATAAATTTTGAAAGTGGTCTGTTTTTATTATTATTTTATAAAATAAACCTATTTCAAAAAAAAAATGTCCTTGGGACTTTGTGGAGACTTGGAGGAGTTATTGTGGTGCTTCACCCAAAAATAAAAAAAGGGTTTTATAATACATGAAGTTATTTGTGTAGTATTGAGGCGCCAATGTTGAAATGTCAACTACTGGGCAATTGGTAGACAGCTATATGATATTAATTGTTCCAGCAACCGACTAGAAATTTCTTCTATTTCGTGCTTGGTAAAATGGCTAAAATATGCTGTTCTGGAGTTTGATTTGATTCCCTTAACCAAAAAACAATCAAGAAGTTCACTTGTAATTGCATTTGCTTTTATTCATTTTGCAATCTGAATACCTTTTATATTTTCTGTCTCGCGCTCATGCAATGAATCATATATAGATTTATAGAAATCTGAAGGTTTCATAATAGTGCGGTGTTTTTATTTTGGCTAGAAGATGTGATCTCTCTTCTTTTATAATGCAAACTCTATAGATGTAGATCATGCCATCACTTGTTGGGAAATAAGATGAAAACATTTATAACGATGGCGATTGAAGTGTTTGTACAATGCTTTTTAAAGTAAATTTCCGCCCATCCAAGATATTTATTTTCATCTTAGAAAATACTATATTTATTTTTATAAAATGCTTTATTTACATCGGATTTACTATTTTTATTGGATTTACTATTTTTATGTTATTACTACATTTAACATAAACCGCTACATCTATTGATAAAACTATCATATCTATTTATGGGAAAAATAGGGCAAAGGTATGTGAGAGGAGGGAAGGGGATGGGCCTCATTGTTTTTGAGTTATATCTTTTCTTACGTCTCTTACATGTCTTAGGCAACTTAGTTAAGACAAACCTTACCTCCAGTAATCTCATATTTATAGTATTTTGTAAGCTAAAATATATTACTTAAATACAATAGTTTATTTAAAAGGGTAGTATTGACATTAATTAATATACTGTAAAGGCTAAAACAAAAGGACTTTTGAGTTGAGCGAGTCTTTGATGAGTTTTATTTTTTGTGGGTCCAAGGGACCAAACCTTGAGCCATTGGTATCTAAACCGTTTTTTGCTTGATTTTAACAATACCACATCTATCATGCATTCAGGTGAGCCTAAAACTAATGCTCGCACAGTAGAAGCAGTCTTTATCTTTTGGAATTAATATGACCTGTGCCCTGGCTGGTGGCTACTGCATGAAATGGCACAATGCAATTACATAAAATCTTAACTCTAAAGCTAACCATGTTATGCGACCGCATAATGGAATGGTTCTTTAGCCATGGTGGGAAATACATTGCTTTCACTGCTTGGCTCCATTGCTTTCAAAAGATCGGCGCATTATTTATTTGATAGCAATAGATGCCGCCATATTTTGATGTTTTTATTTTAAATTTAATTATACTTCAATATAATCATATTTAAATGTCAATCCCTATAATCTTCATAGTTCATATTAGTCATCATTTTTTAAGATCATATCCTCCTTTTTATAGTCTATTCGCATGATTCCAACCAGTGAGCTACTATGTGGGAGAATAAAATTTAATCACAGATACGTAAAAGAGCTGAACATAAAATAAAATAAAAATCTAAATTATAATGCCATATTTCTAATATCGTCGAATTTTATCTTTCTCCTGTTTGGTACCCTAATTTTAGGATGACGCTATTCATTGCAATGCTGAAAAGGACTTGGAGGTAATGCCAAACGCTGGAAAATGTATATATTTACAATTTACTAGTCTCAAGAAATTAAGGATCTTAAAATTCAAGATCAATTCAACATCATTTTGATATAATTTTCTTCATTCAAAATGTCAGTTATTAAATTTCGAAATTCATATGCTTTTCAAATAAATGATATTAAGATGACATACATGAGACGATGATAAAGAGACAACCGACAATAGAAGGACGCCGGCAACCGAGGCCAATCAACTAGCGGTTTTCGGCGGCATTTAGTCGATTGGCTTCGACGTTCATTTATAGACGGTTTGATATCGGTTGGCATCAGCAACCCCTCAATGGACGTTTATCGATGGCGGTCATTCAAGGACGGTTTTCGGCACAATGACTCTCGACGGGCAATGGTCGGTGGTGATCATTGGTGGATGATTGTCAATGGACGGGCAGTCGTTGTCAATGGGAGGTTGCCGACGACGGTCATTGTTGGATGGCAACGGTCGATGGTCAATTGCCATTATATTCAAAGGTTGTTGGTGGATAGTTACCGATGACGGTCAGTGATTGTCGACGACCTGTTAGCGATTTGTTGACGGGTGGTTGCTAATGATAGTCACTAGTCGGCGGACGGCTGCGACATTCGACGACAATACTTAGAGGTAGTTGCTAGTTGGTGGACTGCAATGGTCGGAGGTTGGCCGACTGCAGCGGTCGTTGGCGATGTAGTGCAGCGGCGGTCATTGACGGCCAATGGAGTGCGTCGGTCGTCGGTCAGGGATAATAGGTGGTCGTAGGTCATTGTTGGCGGATTGCATGGCCTTTAGAGGGCGATTGTCGGTCGGCGGCAACGCACAGTTGGCATTAAGGATTGCCGGTATGCAGTTGTTGGAGATAGACAGCTGCAGGCAATCGTCGATGGTCGATCACTGGTGGATGAACAATATTGGTGATCGGCAGCGGTCTATTTCCAAGGAGACGTTTACCATTGGCAATTGATGGTGGTGGCAGCGGTTGATGGTCCGGGGTATTTTGAGGTTTCACGGGGATATAATTGAAGTTTTAATTTAAAATTTTACTAATGTTTCAATTATAATTTTGTATGAAGAACTTAAAAAAATCTAATTCTAGCGTTTTTTTAATTAGACGTTATGGCTACGGTTCTACTTTAAAATGGAGACCCCAAACAATGTTAATTACTTTTAGAAAAAAACCCAAAACTTGATATTTATATATTAAGCCCTCCTGCGCGAAAATATTTAAGTTACTTTTAAAGAAACACCAACTACCCAATAAAAGAATATTTTGGCATATTCGCTCATTAAGCTGGGCTGGGCTGAATTATCAATATTCTGATGTTCACAATCGATTATGTAGAAATCTTTCGTAAGCGAGAAAATCATCCATTTGATCGAGTTTGCTATTAATTAATATCTACCTGTCATTATTGTGAGTGTTTCTCGAGAAGCATGTATGCAAGAAGAAAGTTTAAGCTTGATGCAAATGGCTAAATTATCTTTCTGTTCATACGATTATCGATCAAAATTTTAATTATCAAGCAAATAAAAATTTATTCTTGTTAGGCGGATAACAAAGGGTATTGGGTTAGGTATTTTTGAACCCCCAGCCCCTTTTCTTCATCTAATATCTCCAAATTTAATCACAAATAGAAAATTATGGTTAAGAATTTGTTCCATCAATGCCGAATTGGTCTGGAATCTTGGTCTTCTTCCCCAATCTTCTTAAGGCATGAATTAGTGGAGTGCAAATGGTCGTTTTAATTGCAAGATTCAAGTAAGTGGAAAACTTAAATTGAAGTAAGAGAAATTCTTTTGGTTGCTAGATACAAGGGTTCAAACCAGCCAAGATGCAAGTTTTTTTCCTGGTTGAAAAACCTTCCTACATATTTAGAAACAAAGAAGTTGAAGCCATCTTGATATAAGAGAATTTAAAGTCCAAGTCTATGAAGTTTTAAAGGAAGAGATTTGAAATACTCAATATAAAAGTGGACTTGATTGAGAAGAAGATGGAGGCGAGTAATAGCCCGCTCATACCTTACATCTTAAAAACCCTAAATCCAAAATTTAAGTTGCCGCAGGCTTCGCTAACTTTCAAAGAGAAAAATGAAAATAAAAACCTTAATTGCCTCTCAAATTTTCTATGAAAGAAGAGAAAGTTGAAGAGAAAGCATTAAAAGAGGGAACATGACGGTTGGAATGATGTTATGAGATAGTTTGTGGGGTCAGGGTCAGTGGAGGTAGAGGTGCTGGGTTACTAAAACTTGGCTAACGGTGACATTAAGTTTGAATGGAGAATTTACGAGGTAACACGAAATAACTTAGAAGTTCCGGCTTGATAGGGTGGCGCGGGGGTGCGTTAAGCAATTATCCGAAAGAGCCTTTTGAGTAAAAAAAAAATCTTTTAGAATGCAAGCTAGAAATGACATGGGAATAATTCATTTCAAATTCTTAGGGGGTATCAGTGGTGAAGTCCTTTAAAAATACTCAATTTTAAAATAAAATGAAGAGTCATTTTAATTTACTCTCATTTCAAATTGCTAGTAATTTGATTCCAAAATTCATATAGAATATAAAATAAAGAATATTATAATTAACGAATAAAGATTCGATGATAATACGAAGACAATTGATAACAGTAAGAGAGAGTCATCAATCATCATCGAGGCCGATCAGCGGCGTGTTCGGCTGGTGGTTGATTGTGTAGGTCGATGTCGTGCACCCCGCGGGTTTGCGGGAAAGCGGAATCTAAAAAAAAAACGATTTTTCTTACTTCTCAACACCGACTTTAACTCCAGAATCTTAACAGAAGGTTCGCGGGGAAGCGGAATTTACAAAAAACGATTTTTCTTACTTCTCAATACCGACTTTAACTCCAGAATTTTAACAGAAACCTTAACTAGCTATTCTACTGGGAGGTTCTAACTACTATGATAATATTATACCTCCTTAATTCTGGTCCTTCGGGTCTTCTTCTCCTCTTCCTTTTGAGCTCCTCGAAGATCTGGATCGCGCTTGATTGTCGGCCTCCTCGTGTCGAAAATAATCGACCCGAGAGTCAATATTTCAAGCTCCAACCTCTATACCGAAGTAACTAGGTACCCAGTTCGCTAAGTTAGATAGCTTAGAAGATGTAGAGTATCTAATGGAGTATTTAATCTCCCTTGACCTTGTGGTCCACAACTCATGTGACGGATTAGGGTCTTGAGGAAGAAGGAGAGAAAATGGAGAGAGAAAGTGAAAATACAAATGAGCTAAGTCTTGGCCAAGTGAAGAATGGCTCATACAATATTCACATGAAGCATGGATTATTTTCCAATTGAAAATAGCAACCATACTTCAATAGTAAACACATGTTGGAGATAGTGCCCTCAGAGTCAATTATTGGATCACAGGCACGTGATTGCAATGATTGAGGGAGGACCTATCCCAGGAGGACAGTCTTACTCGAGATGATAGTATGCTATCTGGTTTATCTTTATCATCGTGTACTGCTTTAGGTGACCTGACAGGTCGCTATTACACGTTGATAGAGTCCCTAGGATTCTTGCTTGACTGCCAGCAGTATGAGGGCGATCATATACGTGGGAGCTGGTAGTCTATAAGCACATCCTTAAAAGGTCCCTAGTCGTAGGAGTTTCGAGACAGGGCATCGATACTCCATTAGTAGACTAGTGTATACAGTCGAGACCCCGACGAGGGGCGGTGGCCGGTCTCACAAGCCACTGGTGTCAGTTGGTTCACCTAAGATGTATACAGGTGCTCATTGGGTTATGAGTACACCGGACAGGACTCGCCGGGAACCTGCTAGTTGGTCTTATACCAGATGTCAGATAGCAGTTCCCTGGTGACATGTGTACAGGTTAGTTCATCGACCTGAGATCGTCATTTGTCTCGTGTGAGTTCCCACTGTGCTTTGATTACTACCCTACCACGGCTCAAAGGAGTCGTGCAAACAGGTTTTAGTTGGGTACAGTCCCGAGCCACATGGAGGCAGTGAGCGGATCTTCAGGGGTTCGTCTCTCCCGGTATTGGGGGTGAGGTCGCGCTGTGTCTAGGAGAGCCATTACGCAAAGCCCTCGGCCGAGGCAGGAGATTTACTGGTAGGTATTCCAGTAGTATCTCAGGGCGTTCTGGGCTACGCTCCGACACGACTTGTACCGCTTTTGGGGGTCTGACTTTTACCAACCCCCTAGGCCCGCCATGCGATACTCATAGACGAACGGACCGGACTGTACGGATATTGTCACTGACAGGCTCAGTAGGGTGTCAGGATGAGTTCGCTCATCGACGTCCCTTTTGGTCAATAGCTGGTGGCCCGTCACGTATTGGCTAATACCTCTGACGTGCTAGTGGTTAAATCCACAGCCATAGTATTGACGAGTCTTTAGAGTCCACCACACTTACAGTTACTCAAGCTTTCGGGCGAAACGCTGTAGAGGCCGTATGGAGATATGGCAGGGTCCGATCAAATACGTGCGGTATTGCACGGATCAGGATCGGACGGTTTGTACTAGTGGCCGTATGGATATATGGCAGAGTTCGATCAGATACGTGCGGTATTGCACGGATCAGGATCGAACGGATATTACTAGCCGGCTTTGGTTTAAGCCGGATCCTAGTATAGTACAGTGTAGATTTTGTCTCATTGCATTTGTATCCGGACGGAATACAGATGCGGGTGTGTATGCACAGTATCGGGGTTTTCCTGTAATTTATTACGGGACCAGTTTTCTGGAGTTGCCAGTTTGCATTCCGTTCCGGCCGGTTTTCCTTTGTTCTTTCCCGGCCGGACTTTTCCGATGGAGGGTGTTATTTGCAAGTTTGCAAATAACACATTGTGGAGGGTTTTCTTGCAAATGTATTTATTATGATAGCATCTTTAGATATCATTCTTTTCCTTCATCATTTCTTGCTTTATGAAGATTAGAAATGAGATGAAAGTTGATGTGAGATTGTTATCATGATGTTTTTGGCTATGGTCACCACTTGCTTTTACTACCATTACCTTCCTTCTAAGGTTGTGGTTTTTGGTATTCTTTCCTCCACCATTCTCATTACAATAGTTTTTGAAGACATTTGAGAGAAAAGAAGATGAGAGCTTCATCTTGAGAGTTTCATTCTTGATCTCATTTTCATGCTAGAAAAATGCAAGCACCATTTTTCTAATCTTGATTCCTCCATCATCTTCAAAGGCAACAAACCCCAAATGAGACATAGCCTCTACACTACACATTCTACAGCATATCTTGAGCATGTCGAGTTGCCGGCTTCATGCCCGAGTTGCCTCGGTATTGAGGCGGGAGCCCGTAAAAGACGCAGGCGATGTGGTGCCCTTCCGGCGAGGAGGCGACGATGTGGAGACAAGACTTTCCGCGGGAGATCGGGACGATGACGAGAAGACCGGAGGACTCGGATCACTCGGTATACTTCTCTTCCCATCTCTTGTTTGCTAGTATAGGTTAATGGTTAACGATCCGGGTTTTATTGTCCGCGGTAGCGCCAGTTTCCAAGTAAGGAAAATTTTTGATTCCGCATTTTGGCCTCGGTAAGACGGCCGGGGCGCTGCCGTGGCGCAACATGGTATCAGAGCCACGCCATTAACCTTTTCTAGCTTTGTTTGATGTGTTTTACGTATCCGATCGACCGAAATTCCAAAAACCTCATTTTTGTTCACTTCTGTTTTCTGTTGAAAATTTTTGGTCTCAAATTTTTTTTCAGGTTGTATAAAACTAATGTACTGGAAATTATAAGACTGCTGTAAAAATTCGACGCACTCAGTCGATGGATGAAGCGCGGAACCGCGGCCAACCCCCCCTTGGGCCGCGGTTCCGCCGCACTTTACTGTCCTCACTGTGTCCAATTTTTACAGTGGGCTTGTGGGCTGATTTTGGGGGTTTTGGGATATTAAATTTGGGCCCAGATTTTCTGTGAGTGCTACAGTATTGCTTGGGGGCCCACTTGTTAATTGTTTGATCGATCGGATATTTTAAACACATTATTTCACAGTATTTACATTATATCTGCGACCGTGAATATCACTTGATCGGTAAATCCTGTCTAACTGCTATAGCCCGGTTAGACGGATTTGCGAACGTGATTTTCACGTTGATGTTCTGTGTTTATGCTGTGTTGTTGCGGATCGGTCGTGGGGGATAGCCTGGATGCAATGCTAGTACAGTTTTGTTTTATATGTACATTTGATATTGCGGGGCGAGCGTCCGACATGTGGACTGCCGTCACTGCCTGTTTGTATTATTCTTTTGGGGCACGACCTGGTTGCGGTCGATGTACCCGATTGTATGTATATTTTATTTTCTGTACTAGGATTGCCCCGCGGTGGGGTGCACGGATAGCCGGGTTCTAGAGGGCAACGGGCCCGCATCTCAGGGCATTGAGACGGAGAGGGCTTCACTCCAGGATTGGCGGGCTATTCGCTGCACTCGTAGGGGGTACAGGTTGACCCAGGAGGGGTGCCCGAGTTACCGGATTCCGTGAAGTGCTGGGTGGTCCATTCACGTTGCTGAAGGGGGCTGCCTCGCTTCAGGTTTTGGCTGGTGACTTGCCGCGCCCGTAGGGGTCTAGGTTTTCATTGCACAGGCTATCCACACGACCAGGGGAACGTCGGGTTTCAGCAGCGGCTCTGTGAAACCAGGGGCTTCCAGATATCTGTATTGTTCTGTGTTGTTGCATTTTTATTCACGCCTTGAGCGAATATAATATATTGGTATATATATTAGTAGATGTTGTATATGTTTTTCATCCGCGCTAGTCCAGTCCCCGCTTTGCCGTTAGTTAGCTAACCTAACGGGTGATGACGGGACCCAGTGGCGAATGCGGATGGCATATACGTACGTCAGTATATTTTCGTTCTTTGTGGTGTGATCAATTGATGGGACTGCATTGATTCGGATCAATGCAAGATAAACAAACCTAATCTGATGTTGTTGGAACACTTTTTCAAAAAGCTGTTATTGCAAGGACGTTCACTTTTGTTTTGCATCGTGGTATTCATTTGGAATATCCTGCTCCTCAGTCGACGAGGCAAGGGCCGAGATCCCTTCACCGGGAGTGACCCCTTGGACAGAAGTTTGCGTCAGGGCATTAACTTCACTATAGCCGATTACTTTTGCTTTGCATCATGGTATTCAGTTGGAATATCCTGCACCTCATTCTACGGGGAAAGAGCCGAGATCCCTTCACCGGGAGTGACCTCTTTAGTAAAGGTTTTCATCACTATATTTTTATAAAAGGCTATGCAGTTCCTTCAACGATATCAAGTTCATTACGTTAAAGGTTTTTCGCCAAAAACCAGTCGTAGCCCTCCGTCATTTCTTACAAGTATTACTTAGTATTCGTGCTGCGTTTGTTGACTGTGTCAAGGCGTAGTGTGCGGTAGCTAAGTAGTGTTTGTTTGCAGCATATTAATGGGATTAGTTAGGACAGTCGTGCGGCCTTGTTGACTGTGTCAAGGGCTCGTACGGGTGGGTTTAATGCAATCCAGGATAATGACGGGCTGAACTTGACTAGGACTCTTTGATTTGTTGACTGTGTCAAGGTCACTTGGGTCCTAGGGGTAAAAATCACATCGGGAGTTTCAAAAGAACTGAAACTTGCCAGATATGCGCATACCTTCTGGAGTGTGGTGACTTGAGTGGATTCCGTCAAGTTATCATGCGATGATAGTTGGATCCCGATTCCCACTGATGAGTTAGTTTACTCCTCGGGTGACCCCGACTAATTCTTCTTTCAGGTTTGGAGGAGAATTTGAGGTACAGTGGGAGGTTTCCTGATTAGATAAATTGGTAACCATTCTGATCTAGGTTAGAGTGCACGCTGAGTGTTTCTTTTCTCTCTCTCTTTGGCAGCGACCTTTGACCCGACCCTAGACTATGACTCAGTGACCAAGTTGACCGAACCTTCTTAACACTGGCTTTTGGATTGTCAGAGTTGCAAACCTCATTGCCACTCCTACTTTTACCCTTTTCTCCAGGACACCCCGTATTACTACGAACGTCCACTTCCATTGGACAAAACCATCGTATGGTTATATACGAACTCGAAGGACTTCGAGGATGGTTTCTGGTTCTGGAGAAAACGAATAGGATTATTCAGTTGTCTTTTCTTTTCACCTTCTCTCATTGCGAGTACTCCTTGGTTTAGGAGATAGTACACCTATTACGCTTATTGGATAGTCTTCTTCCAAACCTTAGGCTGGTGCCGAACGGTGGGGAATGAAGAAAACCAATTAGCATAACGATGGTGTGCAGAAGGTATTAAGTTAAGACAAAGAAAGGGATTAGTAAGAGGGCAAAGTAAATTGCGACTGTTACTCACGACCAAACCGAGTATTTCTTCGCCAATCCTAAATCACCTTTGAATTTCTCCAGGACACTCCGTATCACTACGAAGATCCCAAGTTTTTGGATACTCCATCGTATGGTTATATACGAACTCGAAAGGAACTTGTTCCAGTTCGGGGATGGATTCTGGTCCAGGAGAAATAGGAATACGGTTTATTCGGTTGTCTTTTCTCTTCACCTTCTCTCGCATTGCGAGTGTTCCTAGGATTAGGACAGTACACCCATTATGCTTATTGGATAGTCTTCTTCCAAACCATAGGCTGGTGCCGAACGGTAGGGAAGGAAGAAAACCATTTGGCCTAAAGGGTGTGCAGAAGATAACGACTAAAGACATATAAAGGGATTTGGAGAGGTGGCAAAGAATTATACGGTTATAGTTGTGAATCTGGATAATGGAAGAGGCATTACTAAGAATACCGGAATACCCCACCGAAACATTTCAATGTTTCAGTTTCACTGTGTAATGTTAAAAGAAAACTGATTTCCCGATTAGATACTTACTCCAGGGTATGTATTTACCAGGTATGATTCTCACATCTGTATGGTTTTACAGATGATGAGTGGGAGTAAGTTATTGGGAATTAGGTGACCATCCTCATTATATCGGGATTCGTTGTAATTGGTGATATTTGAGGAAGCCACCTGGGCTGTTTGCCGGTCGGCAAATATATGGTTTTGAATATCCGCTGTTGTGCACCAATTTCAAATTGATATATCTGTACGTCTATTTTCATAGAGTGAGATATACCTTTTGATATTATGTCGATGACATTTACCTATATCAGTGGATGGTTAGGTAAGGAGCATTAAACAGCGGTGTAATTCTTCTTAACCATAAGTACAGTTTTCAACCTACGACGCACAGTGAAAGAGTTGTTAGACTCAGCGGACTTATACAGAGTATTGTATGTTGTCCAGTGTCCATTGGGACAGAGGGGTTGGTCCTCATACTATATTCTGTTTACTTTTAACTTCTCTAGTTCTTAGACATGTGTTTCGTAGAAACACAGGGTCTAAGTTTTGAGGAGTTATAGGTATTTGAATAGAGTAGAGAACCAGGTGTAGCAAGTATCGGGATTCTTCAAGGTGATCGAAGATGTAGATACTTGTGTATGGTGTTCAGTTGATAGTAATGATTAAGAGAACTTGCTTCTCTTTCAGATTACTCATAATTGGAAGTATTCCTAAGTTGAATAACGCTGATCGGCCTCCTTCCATTTAGTTGACATGCACTGGAGACAGCTGCATGATTTGAATCTGGTTCCAATTAAATCAGTGCCTCTGTTTCTATATTGGATATAGAACAGTTCATATCTTGACATTGTTAAGGTACGGGGAGTTGTCCGGCTTATGATTAAAACCAGACACTGGACAACTCAAGGCACGTTTCTGTAATGGCTGTTTGTGGGTTGACCCAGGCTATGACGAGGGTTGACTTTCTACCATCTGGCAGATCAATAGAAATATTGTTCTAGACTCGCCACAGTTTTATTAAAAATGGATTTTTTCAAAAACAGAAGTGGGAGTATAGTAGAACTGGAAGTGATTCCAGAACCGCAAACGATTACTGAAGATTTGATAAGGAACCTAAAGATTCAATCTGATTTGACATTCCATTGGCCACTCCGCAGATAAGGTGGGTAACTTCAGGCACCCGAGAGGTACTCCGGTAGCCTCAAGGACGGTGACAGGGAAGTTCTTGTTTACCCACACTTGCCATTGTTGTTGTTCCAGGCTGCGAGACCCGGCAGGAGGATGAGTATAGCGTCGTTCTAAACTAGCTTTAGAAGTGCGCGTCTATATGACTCTGCCAGAGGGTTGTCGTAGTCAGTGGGAGCAGCGGAAGCATTGGTGGACAGGTAGCTTATGTCTACTTATAGACTAAAGCAGATGTAGCGGAGATAGATCATCTATTTCTGACGTGACAGTCATAGGTTTGACTTCATCAGAATAGGGGATGGATCTGTTGAGAAGGTAGTAGGGTGTGATGTCCTGGTTTTGGATGACATACACAGAGTAGGAAAGGAAACTCCTATACTACGATCGGTTATACTTTGGTTGTCACACAGTGGTTTCTCCACACAGGACTTGGATATTATATCAGACATTCTGGTTACTAGATCTATGGTTTTAGATCTAGATTTGGGTGGTTTCCTAATCTGGGTACCTTGACAGCATTCTATGAGTATTTAGAATGGACGACTCCTGGCACGGTAGTACACCTGCAGGTAATGGAGTCACCCTCTCTAAAGGTGTCTTACAGACTAAAGGGGAGAGGGATACGCATGATTGACAGATCACTTGCTTAGGCAATTGAGTCAATCATGAGATGTCAAGTACCACACCAGATGTTGTTCTTGCAGTATATGCAATAAGTTGATATTAATTCAATCCTGGAGAAACAATCGGAAGCAGTTTTAGGACATAAGCGCGTGTTCTAGGGATGTGATAACGACTGCCTCCTTTAGGAGACGGTTATCACTCCAGGCTTCCAAGGTGACATGGACGACAAGGAGGTTGTCAGAGTTATAGTTCTCCCTCTGACGAGGGACAGTATTCTGGACAGGTGATCCAGGCAGATACTGAGGGAGGCATGGCGCAGGATACTGATTAAGTTCAGTTGACGATACAGTCTAAGAAGTTTGGATTTGGAGTTCATTTATGAGTTAGGTCCCATCAGATATCCAGACATATTCTAAGACATGTATTGCTCATTTCGGGAGATGGTTTTCTCCGCGAACTTGAGATATAGAGAGACATAGAAAGAAACATCACAGCGGATCCACTCACTGAGGCTATTCCTCGAACGCAATAGTTTCGCAAACGAGCTTTGTGAGACTGACTAGTAGAGGAGTTGGGTGTTCGGTATCACACGGGCTGTGAGTATGCGACATCGCAATAATTAGCCTCGAGTGCAAGTGGGAGATTGTTGGAGATAGTGCCCTCAGAGTCAATTATTGGATCACAGGCACGTGATTGCAATGATTGAGGGAGGACCTATCCCAGGAGGACAGTCTTACTCGAGATGATAGTATGCTATCTGGTTTATCTTTATCATCGTGTACTGCTTTAGGTGACCTGACAGGTCGCTATTACACGTTGATAGAGTCCCTAGGATTCTTGCTTGACTGCCAGCAGTATGAGGGCGATCATATACGTGGGAGCTGGTAGTCTATAAGCACATCCTTAAAAGGTCCCTAGTCGTAGGAGTTTCGAGACAGGGCATCGATACTCCATTAGTAGACTAGTGTATACAGTCGAGACCCCGACGAGGGGCGGTGGCCGGTCTCACAAGCCACTGGTGTCAGTTGGTTCACCTAAGATGTATACAGGTGCTCATTGGGTTATGAGTACACCGGACAGGACTCGCCGGGAACCTGCTAGTTGGTCTTATACCAGATGTCAGATAGCAGTTCCCTGGTGACATGTGTACAGGTTAGTTCATCGACCTGAGATCGTCATTTGTCTCGTGTGAGTTCCCACTGTGCTTTGATTACTACCCTACCACGGCTCAAAGGAGTCGTGCAAACAGGTTTTAGTTGGGTACAGTCCCGAGCCACATGGAGGCAGTGAGCGGATCTTCAGGGGTTCGTCTCTCCCGGTATTGGGGGTGAGGTCGCGCTGTGTCTAGGAGAGCCATTACGCAAAGCCCTCGGCCGAGGCAGGAGATTTACTGGTAGGTATTCCAGTAGTATCTCAGGGCGTTCTGGGCTACGCTCCGACACGACTTGTACCGCTTTTGGGGGTCTGACTTTTACCAACCCCCTAGGCCCGCCATGCGATACTCATAGACGAACGGACCGGACTGTACGGATATTGTCACTGACAGGCTCAGTAGGGTGTCAGGATGAGTTCGCTCATCGACGTCCCTTTTGGTCAATAGCTGGTGGCCCGTCACGTATTGGCTAATACCTCTGACGTGCTAGTGGTTAAATCTACAGCCATAGTATTGACGAGTCTTTAGAGTCCACCACACTTACAGTTACTCAAGCTTTCGGACGAAACGCTGTAGAGGCCGTATAGAGATATGGCAGGGTCCGATCAAATACGTGCGGTATTGCACGGATCAGGATCGGACGGTTTGTACTAGTGGCCGTATGGATATATGGCAGAGTTCGATCAGATACGTGCGGTATTCACGGATCAGGATCGAACGGATATTACTAGCCGGCTTTGGTTTAAGCCGGATCCTAGTATAGTACAGTGTAGATTTTGTCTCATTGCATTTGTATCCGGACGGAATACAGATGCGGGTGTGTATGCACAGTATCGGGGTTTTCCTGTAATTTATTACGGGACCAGTTTTCTGGAGTTGCCAGTTTGCATTCCGTTCCGGCCGGTTTTCCTTTGTTCTTTCCCGGCCGGACTTTTCCGATGGAGGGTGTTATTTGCAAGTTTGCAAATAACACATTGTGGAGGGTTTTCTTGCAAATGTATTTATTATGATAGCATCTTTAGATACCATTCTTTTCCTTCATCATTTCTTGCTTTATGAAGATTAGAAATGAGATGAAAGTTGATGTGAGATTGTTATCATGATGTTTTTGGCTATGGTCACCACTTGCTTTTACTACCATTACCTTCCTTCTAAGGTTGTGGTTTTTGGTATTCTTTCCTCCACCATTCTCATTACAATAGTTTTTGAAGACATTTGAGAGAAAAGAAGATGAGAGCTTCATCTTGAGAGTTTCATTCTTGATCTCATTTTCATGCTAGAAAAATGCAAGCACCATTTTTCTAATCTTGATTCCTCCATCATCTTCAAAGGCAACAAACCCCAAATGAGACATAGCCTCTACACTACACATTCTACAGCATATCTTGAGCATGTCGAGTTGCCGGCTTCATGCCCGAGTTGCCTCGGTATTGAGGCGGGAGCCCGTAAAAGACGCAGGCGATGTGGTGCCCTTCCGGCGAGGAGGCGACGATGTGGAGACAAGACTTTCCGCGGGAGATCGGGACGATGACGAGAAGACCGGAGGACTCGGATCACTCGGTATACTTCTCTTCCCATCTCTTGTTTGCTAGTATAGGTTAATGGTTAACGATCCGGGTTTTATTGTCCGCGGTAGCGCCAGTTTCCAAGTAAGGAAAATTTTTGATTCCGCATTTTGGCCTCGGTAAGACGGCCGGGGCGCTGCCGTGGCGCAACAACACAAACCAATAAACAAATGTTATGCGCCATGCTTCACCCCATGCCACAAAAATCTATTTCTCAAAATAGATAAATCCAAATAATGAGGTGTCCCATTCTGGAAGCATGTCTTGTGAAATTACAAGAATGCCCTCACCGTATATACATACCCGTATTCCGAAAAAATATGAATACAATAAGATAATAATAATGCAATAATATAATACTAGAATCCGGCTTAAACCAAAACCCACTAGTATTATCCGTCCGAACATCATCTGTATAGCCAGTACACGTATATGATCGGAACCCTGCCGTAAAACCATACGGCATCTATATCGTTTCGCCCGAAGCAGGAAAACCCTCTGTGTGGGACTCTAAAGACTCGACGGTACGCTGACAGTGGGTTTAACCATATGTCCGTCAGCAGTACTAGCTGCACGTAACGGCTATCCAGGTATTTGTCGATAAGAAAGCCGATGAGCAAACTCATCCGAACTTCTACTAAGCCTATCTGTGACAATTTCCGTACAGTTCGGTCTGTTCGTCTAAGATACTCGCATATCGGGCCTAGGGGAATGGTAACCGTCAGACCCTTAATAGCGTAATAAGTCGTGCCGGGATAGAGTCTAATACACCCTAGGAAACTACTGGAGTATCTACCAGTAAATCTCTCTTGCCCTGGCCAGGGATTTTGTGTAATAGCTTTTCGAACACAGCGCGATATCAACCCCCAATACCGGGAGAGACGAATCCTATCTAACCGCTATTGCCTCTAAGTGCTTCGGGACTGCACCCAATTACTACCTGTTTGCACGACTCCTTTGAGCCGTGGTAGGATAGTAATCTAGGTACAGTAGGAACACACTCGAGACGAATAGTGATGTTAAGTCAATGGACTAATCTGTACTTATGCCACCCGGGAACTGCTACCTGAGGATAGGTATAATACCAACCAGCAGTTCCTAACGAGTCCGTCCAGTGCAACTCATAACCCAATGAGTGTTGGGATTCGGTGCCAGCGCCGTGGAGGCTGCGGGCGAGGCGGAAGCGAAAACAAAAACTTTTTGCGGGCACCGGACGTGCAAACCAAAGAATCGATCCAAACACCCTAAACTAGAAATCTAAAATATGCAAGGTTTGAGAAATACAAATTTTGTCGCGTGTCCACCCAATTGTGGAAGACCCCTCCAAGCTCGTAACTGCCGGGATCGCGCTTAAGAATCGACCACCCTTTGCCGAAGACGATCTATCCGAGGGAACGCGGAGAAGGATCTAACCGACGACCCAAATTCACTAGGTTTGGATGGTCGGTGATGTAGGAAAACTTCACTAATTTTCTCTCTCTAGAATCTTGCTAAAAAAATGGGAGCAAGAAGAAGGAGAATAAGAAGAGAAAGCATGGTGCATGTGAGAAAAATCATCAAGTGATGAGAGTGGGCATGGCTTGCTCTTTATCAACCATACATGAATAGTGCACCTAAATGAATATCTCATTTTAAAATGAATCAAGCCATATCACTCTAATCATGTAGCCATGCTTTATTGTCTTTTACTTTCCACCTCATATCCCTTTTTATTTTTCTAAAATAGAAAAATAAATATGAGGTCTTCTTCTTCTAGGAGCATTGCCGTAAAAATACGGAATACTTCATTTGGTATATGTATCGCTACATATACGCGCATCCGTATAAAAATACAGATAGCACTAAAGAGAGAAAATGAATAGTGAACAATAATACTAAAATACATGTATCAAAATACATATATAAATTATTAAATCAAAACCTGATTTAATAATCTGGCTTAATCCTAAGCCGGTTAGTATTATCAATCGTCTGATTAAAATCTGTGTATCGCGTACACGTATTTAATCGGACCCCGTGCACGTACCACCGTACGGCTCCTACATCTGTCGCCTGAACTGGGAAAAACCCTCTGTGTGGGACTCTAAAGACTCGACAATACACTGGTAGTGGGTTTAACTACAAGCACGTCAGCGGCACTAGCTGTACGTAATGGCTACCCAGGTAGTTGTCGAAAAAGGGGTTGACAATCAAGTGCGTCCTTACCCTACTGAGCCTGAATATAACAATCTCCGTACAGTCCGGTCTCTTCGTCAAAGAGTCTCGCATATCGGGTCTAGGGGGTGGATAACATCAGACCCCTACTAACCCGATAAGTCGTGTCTGAGTCAAGCTCATCACCAACTGAGATACTACCGATCAACTATCAGTAAATCTTCCCTACCGTGGCCACGGATTTCTCATGATAGCCAACCGAATACAGCGCGGCATCGACTCCTAATACCAGGAAAGACGAATCCCTGACAGTCGACTACTGCCTCCATATGGCTCGGGACTGTACCCAATTAAAACCTGTTTGCACGACTCCTTTGAGCCATGGTAGGGTAGTAATCAAACTACAGTGGGAACTCACACGAGACAAATGACGACTTCAGGTCGAGGGACTAACATGTACTCATGCCACCTGAGAACTTCCATCTGACGATAGGTATAATACCATCTAGAAGTTCTCGGTGAGTCCGTCCAGTGTACTCACCTCCAGTGACCACCTGTATACTATCTTAGGTGACATAACACCAATGGATTATGAGATCGGCCACCGCCCTTCATCGGGGTCTCGAAACGTATACACTGGTCTACTCCGGAATATCGATGCCCAGCCTCGATACTCCCACGACTAGGGACATTTAAGGATGTGCTTATATGCTACCCAGCTCTCACGTATATGATCGCCATCATAATACTAGTAGTCAAGTAAGAATCTTACGTGCTTCATCATTATGTATTAGCGACACGCAATAACAAGTAAAACGTGTACACATCAATGATAAAGACAAACCAGATAGTATACTATCATTTCGAGTAAGATTATTTTACCTGTATAGGTCCTCCCTCAATTATCATAATCGCGTGCCTGCAATTACAATAATTGCCTTGAGGGCACTATATCCAACAATTTCCCACTTGCACTTAAGGCTAATTATTGCGGCATTGCATACCCACATCCCGTGTGCTATCAAAAACCTAACTTCTCTACTAATCAGTTTCTCTAATCTCGTTTGAGGAACATCCGTGTTCGAGAAATAGCCTCAGTGAGTGGATTCGTTATAATGTTCCAACTTTATCTCTATATATCTCAACTTTGTGAAGTTGAACAATCTCCTAATCTAAGCGATGCCCTGCCTCAAGAATTTGTCTGGATACCTGATGGGACCAAGTTTATCAATGAACAACTCCTATCCAACAAACTTCTTGGGCTGTATCCTCTGTTGAGTTATAACCGGCATCCTGGATCATGTTACCTCAGTATCCTTATTGGAACACTATCCAATATACCGATCCTCAGAGGAGGATAAACTCATAATTTTGACAGCATCTCTATCATCCAGGTCATTTTGGAAGCCTAAACTGATAACCACCTCCTAGAGGAGGCTGCCGTTATCCTATATCAAGAACATCCTCTTATGTTCTTTACTGCTTCCCTTTGTTTCTCTAGAATTGGATTAATATTTGTCTGTTGCAACTAATGCAAAAGCAATATCTGGTGTTGTACAAGACTTTG
Organism: Agapanthus africanus; assembly: GCA_030015575.1. NCBI lineage: Eukaryota > Viridiplantae > Streptophyta > Magnoliopsida > Asparagales > Amaryllidaceae > Agapanthus > Agapanthus africanus. Next base: position 442,070,077 of record CM057344.1, read on the forward strand.
CATGATTGACTCAATTGCCTAAGCAAATGATGTGTCATTCATGCCTGCCCCTCTCTTTATTAGTCTAAAAGATATCTCTTTAGAAAGGGTGACTCCATCACTTGCGGGTACACCACCACGTCAGGAGTCGTCCATTCTAAAATACTTTTAGAATGCTGTCTAGGTACCCGATTTGGGAAACTTCCCAAATCTAGATCTAAAACCATAGATCTAGTCACCAGAACTCCTGATATACTATCCATATCCAATGTGGAGAAAACACCGTGTGACAACCAAAATCTGACCGATTGTAGTATAGGAACATCACTTTCTATCCAGAGTATGTCATCTAAAACATGGACAATACTTCCTACATCCTTCTTACTAGGTTCATCTTTTGTTTTGATGAAGTCAATCACCTTGATTGTCACATCAATAACAGATGATCCATCTCCGCTATCCTTTCTTGCCTTAGTCTACGAATAGACATAAGCATCTTGCACACCTTCCGCTATTCCCACTGACTACGATAACCCTCCGGTAGAGTCATATACACATGCACTTCCAAAATCCCATTTGGAAAGACGTTATAGTCACCCACCTGCCGGATATCATAGCCATGAACTGCATCAGTGCTAAAACATTTCCATATGGACTTTAACATAGACACTGAAGTAAAAGTCACATCACAATCCACAACGGGTATTTGATGAAAACTCTTTACAACAAGTCTAGCCTTATTAGGTTAGCACCTTTCCACCTACACAGATCTCGAAAGATCTACCTGCCCCTAATGGGTTTTACCCCTTAAGGAGCACCTAGCAAAATCCAAAATCCATAATTTGCTGAAGTGTATGGAGTCCATCTTGGATATGAAGGATCTGGTCACCTGGAAGTTTCCACTTCCTATGACCTATTGATAACTAGTAGGACCATCATCTCCATGATACTGACCTCCCTGTCACCGTCTACGAGAAAACCGAAGCATCTCTCGGGTGTCTGAGGTCACCTACTAAAATCTGCGGAGTGGCTAACGGTTTGTCAAGTCCAATTGAATCCTTAGGTTCTACTAAATTTTCGGTAACCGTTTGTAGTCCTGAATCACTTCCAATTCTACCATACTCCCACTAGTTTCTTTTGCAAAAAGATCCTTTTATAAAAATGTGCTGAGTCAAGAACAATATAACTATTGGTTAACCATTAATGGTAGAAACAAAATCCTAGCGAATGCTTGGGATAATCCACAAACTGCCATCACCGAAGCATGCCTCGAGTTTGCCCGGATTCTACTTTTAGACAGAAACCGGATAACTCCATATCTTAACAACCTGAAGATATGCAACCATTCTATGTCCATATAGAATCAAGGCACTAATTTAGATGGAACCAGATTCAAAAGTCATGCAACTGTTTCCAGTGCATATCATCTAATGGAAAAAGGCCAATACAACATTACTTATCATGGAGCACGTCCATGGATGAGTAACCTGTAAGAGAATCAAGTTCTCGATATTACTATAATGGAATACCTAGTATAAGTATCTACATCTTCGATCATCTCGAAGAATCCAGATACTTCCAACGTATGGTTCTCTACTTTATTTTTATACCTACAAACTTCTAAAATCTTTGGACCTTGCATTACTACGAATGCGTGTCTAAAACCAGAGAACTCATAGGTAATCCTGAATGAAGTAAGAGTACCAACCCCTTATCCCGAAGGACACTGGACAACGTACACTTTCATGTATAAGTCCCAAGAGTATACCAACTCAAATTCTGTGTTTTGTAAATTGAAAACTGTATCTTGGTTAAGAACGTCTTACACCGTTATTCAATGCACCTTACCTTATCCTCAACTGATAAAGGCAAATGTTTACAACACAATTTTCAAAATGTATATCTCACTTTAGAAAAATAAAGGTACAGATATTTCATTTTAAAATTTTGTGCACAACAACAGTTATTCGATACCAAATATTTGTCGTTAGGCAAAAACCAGGCGATTTAATCCAATATCACCAATTATAACGAATTCCGATATTGAGGATCAAATTGCCCATTTCCTAAAATTTTGCTCCTACTCATCATCTGTAACACCGTACAGATGTGAGATCCAAATATGGTAAATACATACCCTGGAGTTAGAATTAATTGAGAAGGCGGTTATCTTTTACATATACACAGAAATACTGAAATATGAAAATGTTTCATAGGGGATGGTCAGGTATTCCTAGTAATACCTTTTCCATTATCCAGATTCATGACAGTAGTCACAATTTCCTTTGCCCTCACTTCAGTCCCTTTATATGTCTCTACTTCTTACCTTTTGCACACCGTTCCTGCGCTAACTGGTTTTCTTTCTTCCCTATCTTTCGGCACCAGCCTAAGGTTTCGAAAAAGACTATCCAATAAGCATAACATGTGTACTCTCTTAATCAAGGAGCCCTTGCAACTTGAGAGAAGGTAAAGAGTGTTGGAGATAGTGCCCTCAAAGTCAATTATTGGATCGCAGGTACGTGATTGAAATGATTGAGGCAGGACCTATACCGATATGACAGTCTTGCCCGAGATGATAGTATGCTATCTGGTTTGTTTTTATCATCGTAAATATGCTTTAGTTCGCTATTGGATATTGATAGAGCCCATAGGATTCTTGCTTGACTACCAGCAGTATGATGGCGATCATATACGTGGGAGCTGGGGTCTGTAAGCACATCCTTAAAGTGTCCCTAGTCGTGGGAGTTTCGAGACAGGGCATCGATACTCCATAGTAGACTAGTGTATACAGTCGAGACCCCGACGAGGGGCGATGGCCGGTCTCACAAGCCATTGGTGTCAGTTTGTTCACCTAAAATGTATACAGGTGCTCATTGAGTTATGAGTACACCGGACAGGACTCGCCGGGAACCTGCTAGTTGGTATTATACATATCGTCAGATAGCAATTCCCTGGTGACATGTGTACAGGTTAGTTCATCGACCTGAGATCGTCATTTGTCTTGTGTGAGTTCCCACTGTGCTTAGATTACTACCCTACCACGCTTAAAGGAGTTGTGCAAACAGGTTTTAGTTGGGTACAGTCCCGAGCCACATTGGAGGCAAGTGAGCGGATCGTCGGGGATTCGTCTCTCCCGGTATTGGGGGTTGATATCGCGCAGTGCACGGGTGGCCATCACTAGGAATCCTCGGCCGAGATAGTGGAGAATTACTGATTTGGATCAGTAGTTTCTCAGGTGGTGATGGGCTTCATGCCGAAACGATTTATCGCGTTATTAGGGGTCTGACTTTATCCACCCCCCTAGACTCGATATGCGATACTCTTTAGACGAATGGACCGGACTGTATATACATTGTCACTGTTAGGCTCAGTAGGGTTTATAGATGAGTTCGCTCGTCAGCTTCCTTCCAATCAATACATAGGCAAAACGTTACGTGCAGCTTGTACCTCTGACGTGCTAGTGGTTATACCCAGTGCCAGTGTGTTGATGAGTCATTAGAGTCCTCCACAGACACTTTCCCAAGTTCAGGCGAAACATTGTATAGGCCGTATGGGTTTATGGCAAGGTTCGGAAAAAGCACGTGCGTTTTCGCACGTGTCGTTTTTCGGGCAGATAATACTGGTAGGCTTTGGTTTAAGCCGGAACCCAGTATTACATTGTGTAGATATAATATCTTTTTCTCAGTTGCATTTGTATTCCGTCGTAATACAAATGCGGGTATGTTTATACTGATACGGGGTTATCCTGAAATTCGTTTCAGGATCACTTTTAGAAGTTGCCAGTTTCCAGTTTTCTATCAGCCGTATTTTGACATTCGGTTAAATACGGATTTATCTTTTCTTCTTGGGTGAGTCATGAGGGTGAGTCATGCTTCTAGAAGTTTCTAGATGTGGTGACTCTTGGTTTGCATTTATTGCATGGTGATTAGGTTAATGACTAGGTTAAGTTTCATTGGTTTGCATTTATTGTTATTTGGTGACTCATTCATTTCATTAAGTGAGATGATAAGCTTCTTGGTTATGGTCACCCCCTCCTCTCTCCTACACTCACCCCCCTTGATATATAGTGGCCGGCCATTCCTTGTAGGGATTATGGTTGTTGATTTGGAAAAAGTATATGAAATTTGCCTCATGGAAATTTCATAAGTTCATTCTCTCATTTTCATTCGATCCGAAAGGCAACTTCATTAACCGTTCGTTCATAGCCTTGGACGTAACGAGACAAAGTGTTCCACTCATTCTCTACTTCATCTTGGTCGTCTCTTTTGGCAAACTTGACGATCGAGTTGCCTCGGTTCAGAGGCGGGAGCCCGTTTAAAGATCCGTCGACGTGGTTCCACCTGGACGACAAGACTGGAGATCGAGGAGATCGGAGCAGCCGCAACAAAGCGTGGGATGATGGTTGAAGACCGAAGGACTCGGATCATTCGGTATAACGTTTCTACCCACTTTTTAGTTTGTTAGTTTAGCTTTAATGGCAGATCCGGGTTATAGTACGCGATAGCGCCAGTTGTAAAAGTTTTTGTTCCGCATTTGGCGTCTGTTAGACGGCCGGGGTGCTACCGTGGACTTACAGTGGTATCAAAGCCTCACCATTAAGCTTTACTAACTTGTGCTAACGCGTTTAAAAGATCGATCGAACGGAGTTTCCGAAACTACAATTTTCTTTACCAAACTTTCTGTCGATTTTTAATCAGGCCCTAAAATTATTTTGAGCACTACAGAAAATTCAGCAGGCTTTTTGAAGAATACTGGTGAAATTTGGTGGGCCAAATCAACAGTACTGCCGCGGATCTGCGGCCTAAGCCAAGGTTTGGCCGTGGATCCGCCGCCAGTTTGTGGGATTGGAACACCAATTTTCTACTGTAAGTTCTTCACAGTAAATTGTGGTTTTTGGAATGTTTCTTTTGGGCCCAGATTTTCTTACTGTACAGCAGATGTACGTGGGGCCCACTTCGGGAAATTTAGTCGATTGAAATTTTAAACTTGTTAGTATGCAGTATTTATATTATATCTCCGACCGGGAATGTCATTTGATCGGTAAACCGCGTCTGATTGTTATAGTTCTTTTAGACGGGTTTGCGAACGTGACATTCGCGTTGATGTTCTGTGTTATGCTGTATTGTTGCAGATATGTCGTGGTGGATAGCAGGGTGCAATGATAGTGCAGTTTGGATTTATTTGTACATTTGTTATTGCGGGACGAGCGTCCAACATGTGGACTGCCGTCACTGCCTGTTGTATAATATTCTTTTGGGGCACGACCGGGTCGAGGTCGATGTACCCGTTGTACATATTTTTATTTCTGTACTAGGTTTATCCCGCGATGGAGTGCACGGATAGCCGGGTTCTGGAGGGCAACGGATCCGTATCTCATGGCTTTGAGAGGCAAAGAGACCTCACTCTAGAATTGGCAGACTATTCGCTGCACTCGTAGGGGGTACAGGTTGACCCAAGGAGGGGTGCTCAAGTTACCGGATTCCGTGAAGTGTCGGGTGTTCCATTCACTATGCTGTGGGGACCACCTCGCTTCAGGTTTTGGCGGGTAACTTTCCACACCCATAGGGGTTTAGGTTTTCATTGCACAGGCTATCCACACGACCAGGGGAACGTCAGGTTTCAGCAGCGGCTCTGTGAAACCCGGGGATCCCAGATTATCTGTATCGTTCTGTGATGCTTATTACTTTTCTGTAATGTTGCATATTATCACGCCTGGAGCGATTATTGTATATTGGTATATATACTATTAGATGTTGTATATGTTTTATACCCGCGCTAGTCCAGCCCCCGCTCTGTCGTTAGTTAAGTAACCTAACGGGTGATGACGGGACCCAGTGGCGAATACGGATGGCATATACGTACATTATGTTTTCGTTCTTTTCTGGTGTGATTGATTGATGGGACTGCATTGATTCTTATCAATGCAAAGATAAAACAAACCTATATTTGATGTTGTTGGAACAAATTTTAAAGGTGTTATTACAAAGATGTTTCCTTTTGTTTTGCATAGTGATATTCAGATGGAATATCCTGCACCTCATTCGACGAGGCAAGGGCTGATATCCCTTCACCGGGAAAAACCCCTTGGGCAGAAGTTTACGTCAGGGTGATAACTTCAATATAGTTGATTACAAGTTGCTTTGCATCGCAGTATTCAGTTGGAATATCCTGCACCTCATTCCACGAGGAAAGAGCCGAGATCCCTTCACCGGGAGTGACCTCTTTAGCAAAGGTTTTTCGTTACTATATTTTTATAAAAAGCTATCAGGTTCCTTCAACGAGATCAAGTTCATTACGTTAAAGGTTTTTCGCCAAAAACCAGCCGTAGCCCACCGTCATTTCTTTTGGGTGGTTAGCAGTATTCAAGCTATGTTTGTTTGGCCAAAATCAAGGCATAGTGTTTGGTAGTTGCTGGGTATTCATCTGTTGCATAGATAGATGCGTTGGTTTGGGACAGTCGTATTACCTTGTTGGCTAAAGTCAAGGGTATGTACGGGTGAGTTCAAATTAACCTGGATGATGATGGGTAGAACTTGGCATGTGACTTATGATGGGTTGGCCAAAGTCACGATCATAAGAGCATGGGGCAAAAATCAATATCGGGAGTTTCAAACATAAAGCAAACTTGCCAGGCATGCGCATACCTTCTGGAGTGTGATAACTTGAGTGGCTTCCATCAAGTTATCATGCGATGATAGTTGGATCCCGATTCTCACTGATGAGTTGGTTTACTCTTCGGGTGATCCCGACTAATTCTTCTTTCAGGTTTGGAGGAGAATTTGAGATTACAGTGAGAGGTTTCTTGATTAGATAAAGTGATAACCATTCTGATCTAGGTTAGAGTGCACGTAGAGTGTTTCTTTTCTCTCTCTCTCTTTGGCAGCGACTTTTGACCGACCCTAGATTATGACTCAGTGACCAACTTGACCGAACCTTCTTAAAATACTGGCTTTTGGATTGTCTTAAGTTGCATAAGTCATTGCCGCTCCTTCTTTTACCCTTTGTACTTCTCAGAACACCCCGTATTACTACGGACATTCACTTCCATTGGATGGATCCATCGTATGGTTATATACGAACTCGGAGGGACTTCTTCGAGGATGGATCTAGGTTCAGGAGAAATAGAATTTGTTTATTCAGTTGTCTTTTATTATCACCTTCTCTCAGGTTGCGAGAGCTCCTTGGTTTAGGAGAGTACACCTATTATGCTTACTGGATAGTTTTCTTCCAAATCATAGGCTGGTGCCGAAAGGTAGGGAATGAAGAAAACCAATTAGCCTAAGTAGGGTGTACAGAAGGTAATAGCTAAAGACAAAATAAAGGGATTAGAAAGAGAGCAAAGTAAATTGCGACTGTTATCATTCACGACCAAACCGCGTACTTCATCGCTACTCCTATTTCACCTTTGCTTTTTCCCTAGTTCGGGAGAAATAGAATAAGGTATTATTCAGATTGTCTTTTATCATCACCTTCTCTCAAGTTGCGAGTACTCCTAGGATTAGGAGGGTACACCTATTATGCTTACTGGATAGTCTTCTTCCAAACCATAGGCTGGTGCCGAACGGTAGGGAAGGAAGAAAACCATTTAGCCTAACGATGGTGTACAGAAGGTAACGACTAAAGACAAATAAAGGGATTTGGAGAGATGGCAAAGAGATATACGGTTAAAGTCATGAATTGGATTATGGAAGAGGCATTACTAAGAATACCAGGAAACCCCTACGAAACATTTTCATGTTTCAGTTTCACTGTGCATTGTTAATTGTAAACTGATTTCCCGATTACATACTTACTCCAGGGTATGTATTTACCAGGTTTCATTCTCATATCTGTATGGTTTTACAGATGATGAGTGGGAGTAAGTTATTGGGAATCGGGTGATCATCCTCATTATATCGGAATTCGTTGTAATTGGTGATATTTGAGGAAATCGCCTGGGTACAGTTTTCAACCTACGATGCACAGGTTATGAGTTATTCAACTCAGTGGACTTATACAGAGTATTGTATGTTATCCAGTGTCCGTCAGGACAAAGGGGTAGGTCCTCGTACTATGTTCTGTTTACTTGTGACTTCTCTAGTTTTTAGACTAGTGTTTCGTAGAAATACAATGTCTAAGTTTTGAGAAGTTATGGGTATAAGAATAAAGTAGAGAACCAGATGTCGCAAGTATCAGGATTCTTCAAAAAGATCGAAGATATAGATTCTTATGATTGGTATTCAGATAATAGTAATGGTTTTGAGAAACTTGTTTCTTTTTAGGGTTACTCATAATTGGTTGGATTCCTAAGTTGAGTAATGCTGATTAGCCTTTTTCCATTAAGTTGTTATGCACCGGAGACAGCTGCATGATTTGAATCTGGTTCCAATTAAATTAGTGCCTCTGTTTCTATATTGGATATAGAATGGTTCATATCTTAATGATATTAAGGTAAGGGGAGTTGTCCAGCTTATGCTTAAAACCAGACACTGGATAACTCAAGGCACGTTTCTGTAATGGCAGTTTGTGGGTTGACCCTGGCTTTGACGAGGGTTGACATTTCTACCATCTGGAAGATCAATAGTGATATTGTTCTTGACTCACCACAGTTTTATTAAAATGGACTTTTTCAGAAAACAGTAGTGGGAGTATGATAGAACTGGAAGTGATTCCAGAACCGCAAACGATTGCAGAAAATTTAATACGACCTATATATTCAATCAGCTTTGACATCCCAATAGCTACTCCGCAGATATGGTGGGTAACCTCAGACACCCGAGAGGTACTCCGGTAGCCTCAAGGACAGTGACAGGGAGGTTCTTGTTTACCCAGACTTGACACTACTGTTGTTCCAGACTATGAGACCCGGCAGGAGGATATGTATAGCGTCGTTCTAAACTAGATTTAGAAGTGTGCGTAGATATTATTCTGCCAGAGAGTTGTCGTAGTCAGTGGGAGCAGCGGAAGCATAATGGGCAAGTAGCTTATGTCTATTTATAGGCTTTGAGCAGATATAGCGGAGATAAGATCATCTAATTTTGATGTAACAGTCATGGCTTTGACTTCATCAGAATAGGGGATGGATCTGTTAAGAAGGTAGTAGGGTGTGATGTCCTGGTATTTGGATGACATACACTATGATCGGTTGTACTTTGGTCGTCACACAGTTGTTTCTCCACAAAAGATATGGATATAATATCTGACATTCTGGTTACTAGATCTATGGTTTTAGATCTAGATTTGGGTAGTTTCCCAATATGGGTATTTTGACAGTATTCTAATGGTATTTTAGAATAGATGACTCTTGGCATGGTGGTGTACCTGCAGGTGATGGAGTCACCCTCTCTAAAGGTGTCTTAGAGACTAAAGGAAAGAGGGATGTGCATGATTGGCATATCACTTGCTTAGGCAATTGAGTCAATCATGAGATGTCAAGCACCACACCAGATGTTGTTTTTGCACTAGATGCGATATGTTTATATTAATCCAATCCTGAAGAAACATAAGGAAGCAGTTTTAGAAAATAAGTGCTTGTTCTACAGATTTGATGACGGCAGCCTCCTTCGGGAGACGGTTATCATTCCAGGCTTCCAAGGTGACATGGATGACAGGGTGATTGTCAGAGTTATAGTTTTTCCTCTGACGAGGGACAGTATTATGGACAGGTGGTCCAAGAGGATACTGTGGGAGGCATGGTGCTGGATACTGATTAGGTTCAGTTATCGATACAGTCTAAGAAGTTTGGATTTGGAGTTCATTTATGAACTAGGTCCCATCAGATATCCATACAATTCTAAGACAGGTATTACTCAATTCGGGAGATGGCTTTCTCCGCGAACTTGAGATTGAGAGAGACATAGAAAGAAACATCAAGGCGGATCCACCCACTGAGGCTATTTCTCGAACACAAGAGTTTACAAACTAGCTTTGTGAAACTGATTAGTAGAGGAGTTGGATGTTCGGTATCACACGAGCTGTGAGTATGCGACATCGCAATAATTAGCCTTGAGTGCAAGTGGGAGATTGTTGGAGATAGTGCCCTCAAAGTCAATTATTGGATCGCAGGTACGTGATTGCAATGATTGAGGCAGGACCTATACCGATATGACAGTCTTGCTCGAGATGATAGTATGCTATCTGGTTTGTCTTTATCATCGTAAATATGCTTTAGTTCGCTATTACATATTGATAGAGCCTATAGGATTCTTGCTTGACTACCAGCAGTATGATGGCGATCATATACGTGGGAGCTGGGGTCTGTAAGCACATCCTTAAAGTGTCCTAGTCGTGGGAGTTTCGAGACAGGGTATCGATACTCCAGAGTAGACTAGTGTATACAGTCGAGACCCCGACGAGGGGCGATGGCCGGTCTCACAAGCCATTGGTGTCAGTTTGTTCACCTAAGATGTATACAGGTGCTCATTGAGTTATGAGTACACCGGACATGACTCGCCGGGAACCTGCTAGTTGGTATTATACATGTTGTCAGATAGCAATTCCCTGGTGACATGTGTACAGGTTAGTTCATCGTCCTGAGATCTTCATTTGTCTCGTGTGAGTTCCCACTGTGCTTAGATTACTACCCTACCACGCTCAAAGGAGTTGTGCAAACAGGTTTTAGTTGGGTACAGTCCCGAGCCACACTGGAGGCAAGTGAACGGATCGTCGGGGATTCATCTCTCCCGGTATTGGGGGTTGATATCGCGCAGTGCACGGGTGGCCATCACTAGGAATTCTCGGCCGAGGTAGTGGAGAATTACTGATTTGGATCAGTAGTTTCTCAGGTGGTGACGGGCTTCATGAAGACACGATTTATCGCGTTATTAGGGGTCTGACTTTGTCCATCCCCTAGACTCGATATGCGATACTCTTTAGACGAATGGACCGGACTGTATATACATTGTCACTGTCAGGCTCAGTAGGGTTTATAGATGAGTTCGCTCGTCAGCTTCCCTTCCAATCAATACATATGCAAAACGTTACATGCAGCTTGTACATCTGACGTGCTAGTGGTTATACCCAGTGCCAGTGTGTTGATGAGTCATTAGAGTCCCCCAGACACTTTCCCAAGTTCGGGCGAAACGTTGTAGAGGCCGTATGGGTTTATGGCAAGGTTCGGAAAAAGCACGTGCGTTTTCGCACGTGTCGTTTTTCGGGCAGATAATACTGGTAGGCTTTGGTTTAAGCTGGAACCCAGTATTATTCTGTGTAGATATAATATCTTTGTCTCAATTGCATTTGTATTCGGTCATAATACAAATGCGGGTATGTTTATACTGATACGGGGTTATCCTGAAATTCGCCAGGATCACTTTTGGAAGTTGCCAGTTTCCAGTTTTCTATCAGCCGTATTTTGACATTCGGTTAAATGCGGATTTATCTTTTCTTTTTGGGTGAGTCATGAGGGTGAGTCATGCTTCTAGAAGTTTCTAGATGTGGTGACTTTTGGTTTGCATTTATTGCATGGTGACTAGGTTAATGACTAGGTTAAGTTTCATTGGTTTGCATTTATTGTTATTTGGTGACTCATTCATTTCATTAAGTGAGATGATAAGCTTCTTGGTTATGGTCACCCCCTCCTCTCTCCTACACTCACCCCCTCCTTGATATATAGTGGCTGGCCATTCCTTGTAGGGATTATGGTTGTTGATTTGGAAAAAGTATATGAAATTTGCCTCATGGAAATTTCATAAGTTCATTCTCTCATTTTCATTCGATCCAAAAGGCAACTTCATTAACCGTTCGTCCATAGCCTTGGACGTAACGAGACAAAGTGTTCCACTCATTCTCTACTTCATCTTGGTCGTCTCTTTTGGCAAACTTGACGATCGAGTTGCCTCGGTTCAGAGGCGGGAGCCCGTTTAAAGATTCGTCGACGTGGTGCCACCTGGACGACAAGACTGGAGATCGAGGAGATCGAAGCAGCCGCAACAAAGTATGGGATGATGGTTGAAGACCGAAAGACTCGGATCATTCAGTATAACGTTTCTACCCACTTTGTAGTTTGTTAGTTTAGCTTTAATGGAAGATCCGGGTTATAGTACGCGATAGCGCCAGTTGTAAAAGTTTTTGTTCCGCATTTGGCGTCTGTTAGACGGCCGGGGCGCTACTGTGGACTTACAAAGAGAAGAGACAACCGAAAAATCTTATTCAATTTCTTCAGAACCCGTAGCCATCCTCGACTGAAGTAACTTCTTCAAGTTCGTATGTAATTATACGATGGCCGTTCCAAGCAATATGGATCATCGTAGTGATACGACATATTGCGAGGAAATGCAAAGGGTAAAGTAGGAGTGGCAGGAATATATATGACTTTGTTGCGAATCAAGACAAACCAAAGCCAAAGTGTGTAAAAAGGTTCGGTCAAATTGGTTCATGAGTTTTTAAGGTAAGTAATGGGTCGCTGTGCCAGAGAGAGAGAGAGAGAGAGAGAAAAGAAACACTCAGCGTGCACTCTATCAAGATCAGATTGGTTATCACTTTATCTGATCAGGATGACTCCCACTGCTTCCTCGAATTCTCCTTCAAATCCTAAAAGGAGAACTAGTCGAGATCATGTAAGTGAAAAATCTCCTGAGGAGTAATATGTACTCATCAGTGGGAATCGGGACCCAACTATCATCATGTGATAACTTGACGGAATCCACTCAAGCCACCACACTCCAGAAGGTATGCGCATGTCTGGCAAGTTTCCCATATGTTTGAAACTCCCGATATGGTTTTTGCCCCTAACGACTTCATGGCCTTGATAGAGACCAACATGCCATAAGTCGCTAGTCAAGTTCAACCCGTTATTATCAGAGATTAATCTAAACCCACCAGCACAAGTCCTTGATAGAGACCAACATGACTATGCGGCTGTCCTAGATAATTGCATATCCATGCTACAAACAAGTATCATGCAGCTACCGTACACTATGCCTTGATAGAGACCAACGTACATAGCATGAATACTATGAGGTATCTATCTGAAATGACGGAGGGCTATGGCTGGTTTTTGGTGAAAAACCTTTAACATAGTGAACTTGATATCATTGAAGGAACTCGAGTAGCTTTGAAATCGAGTAGCTTTGATAACATAAACTTTTGCTTAAGAGTGAACTCCCAGTGAAGGGATCAAGGTTTTTCCCTCATAAAATGAGGTGCTGGATATTCCTAACCGAATACCTCTATGCAAAGCAAAAGAATACGACTAAAAGTTTTGAAGAAAACCGAGTAGTTTTAAATAATACGTTCCCATCATTTTATGTTTCCAAGCCACAAACGAAACAACCAAAATAACATGCTTTTTATATGCCATCCGCATTCGCCACGGGGCCCCGTCATGCATCATTAAGTTACTTAACTAACGGCAGAGCGGAGGCTGGACTAGCGCGGATGCAAAACATATAGAAGCATATACTAAATATATATAATACATATATCAACATCGCAGGCAGATAATAGTCATCACAGCAGATAAAATCATCACAAGCATGCGAACAACAATATGGAATAGTGGATAATCTGGGAGCCCCGCGTTTCATTTGAGTCATAAATGAGACGCGACTTTCCCCGGTCGTATGAATAGCCAGTGCAATGAAGATCTTAGACCCCTACGAGTGCGGCAAGTTACCTGCCAATCCCCAAAGTGAGGCAACCCCATCATCAAAATGAGTGGGCCACCCAGTACTTCATAGAATCCGGTAACTTGAGCACCCCTCCGTGGGTCAACTTATACCCTCTACGAGTGCAGCAAATAGCCCGCCAATTCTGGAGTAAGGCCCCCCGGTCTCAACGCCATGAGATGCGGGCCCATTGCCCTTTAGAACCTGGCTATTGGAGCACTCCTCCGCGGGGTAATCCTAGTACAGAAAAGAAAATATATATACAATGTCGTCATCGACCTCAACCCGGTTGTGCCCCAATAAAAGAATATACAAACTGGCAGTGACAACAGTCCACATGTCGGACACTCACCCTGCAATAATGAATATACAAATGAATCTTAAATGTACATTTAACATTGCACACAAGGCTATCCATCACAACAATCCTCACAAACTATAACCATATATATATATAACCGCAGAAGCAAGCAATACCAGAATGTGTGTAACCCCGTCTAAATGAACATATAGTAATTAAAAGACGTTAAACAACACATATACAACGTCACAGATGCCGATGATGCAAAAGTTTCGAGTTTTTAAAACTCCCGAGTTGTCCCAAAACTAAGATTACATAAATAGAAATCTGGGGCAAATCAAACAACACCAAAATACCAATTTACAAAACCCAACACACAGCATGAAAACGAGCTCCAAATGTGAACAGTAAAAAGGTGAGGCCGGCCAAATCACCATTCTCGCTAGCCCAATCATGAAGAAATCCGCTCGTTTTCATTGTATGTCACTATCTAGTCTAGAGTAAGCTTCTGCACTTGTTTAAAAAAATTTTTAGAGATCAAAAATATTTCGACAGAAACTGGGTTTTCGAAATCGGTGTTTTCGGTTTTGAAACTTAAGCATCGTCAAACACTAGTTTATAGTGTTTGGGTGGCTCTGATACCATGTTGGGATCCGGCGCTTGCGCCGCGGAGGCCGTGGACGAGACGGAAGCGAAAACAAAAACTTTTTGCGGGCACTGGACGTGCAAACCCAAGAATTGATCCAAACACCCTAAACTAGAAATCTAAAATATGCTAGGTTTGAGAAATACAACCTTTGTCGTGTGTCCATCCAATTGTGGAAGACTCCTCCAAGCTCGTAGCCGCCGGGATTGCGCTTAAGAATCGACCACCCTTTGCCGAAGATGATTTACTTGAGGGAACGCGGAGGAGGCTCTAACCGACAACCTAACTTCGCTAGGTTTGGATGGTCAGTGATGTAGGAAAACTCCGCTAATTTTCTCTCTCAAGAATCTTGCTCAAAAAATAGGAGCAAGAAAAAGGAGAAGGAGAAGAGGAAGCATGGAGAATATGAGAAAAATCATCAAGTGATGAGAGTGTGCATGGCTTGCTCTTTATCAACCATACATGAATAGTGCACCCAAATGAATATCTCATTTTAAAAAGAATCAAGCTATGCCACTCTAATCATGGAGCCATGCTTCATTGTCTTTTACTTTCCACCTCATATCCCTTTTTATTTTTCTAAAATAGAAAAATAGATATGAGGTCTTCTTCTTCTAGAAGTATTGCTGTACAAATACGGAATATTTCATCTGGTATATGTATCGCTACATATATGCGTATCCATATAAAAATACGGATAACACCAAAAAGAGAAAATGAATAGTGAACAATAATACTAAAATACATGTATCAAAATACATATATAAATTATTAAATCAAAACCTGATTTAATAATCCGGCTTAATCCTAAGCCGGTTAGTACTATCAATCGTCCGATTAAAATCCGTGTATCGCGTACACGTATTTAATCGGACCCCCTGCACGTACCACCGTATGGCTCCTACATCTGTTGCCTGAACCGGGAAAACCCTCTGTGTGAGACTCTAAAAACTCGACAATACACTGGCAGTGGGTTTAACCACAAGTATGTCAGCGGTACTAGCTGTATGTAACGGCTACCCAGGTAGTTGTCGAAAAGGGGGGGTCGACAATTAAGTGCGTCCTTACACTACTGAGCCTGAATGTGACAATCTCCGTACAGTCTGGCCTCTTCATCAAAGAGTATCGCATATCGGGTCTAGGGGTGGATAACGTCAGACCCCTACTAACCCGATAAGTCTTGTCTGAGTGAAGCTCATCACCAACTGAGATACTACTGATCAACTATCAGTAAATCTCCCCTACCGTAGCCATGGATTTCTCATGATAGCCAACCGAACACAGCGTGACATCGACTCCTAATACTAGGAGAGATGAATCCCTGACAGTCGACCATTACCTTCATGTGGTTCGGGACTGTACCCAACTAAAACATGTTTATACGACTCTTTTGAGCCGTGGTAGGGTAGTAATGAAAGTAAAATGGGAACTCACATGAGACAAATGACGACTTCAGGTCGAGGGACTAACATGTACTCATGCCACCTGAGAACTTCCATCTGACGATAGGTATAATACCATCTAGAAGTTCTCGGCGAGTCTGTCTAGTGTACTCACCTCCAGTGAACACCTGTATACTATCTTAGGTAACATAACACCAATAGCTTGTAAGACCGGCCACCGCCCTTCGTCGGGGTCTCGAAACGTATACATTAGTCTACTCCGGAATATCGATGCCCAGTCTCAAAGAAAACGGATTAGGACGGATGCGCTACCGCGCAACGGCTTTCGCGCTATACTCCCATGACTAGGGACATTTAAGAATGTGCTTATAGGCTGCCCAGCTCTCACATATATGATCACCATCATAATGCTGGTAGTCAAGCAAGAATCCTACGGGCTTCATCATTATGTATTAGCGACACACAATAACAAGTAAAACGTGTACACATCAATGATAAAGACAAACTAGATAGCATACTATCATTTTGAGTAAGATTGTTCAACTTGTATAGGTTCTCCCTCAATTATCATAATCGCGTGCTTGCAATTACAATAATTGCCTTGAGGGCACTATATCTAACAATGAGCACCTGTATATTATCTCCGGTATAACATACCAATGGCTGTGGGACAGACCATCTCCTATGCTGAGATGAGAAGCGTATACACTAGTTTACTCTGGAGTATCGATGCCCCGTCTCGATAATTCTACGACTAGGAAGCTTTATAAGGATGTGCTTATAGACTACCCAGCCCCTACTAGTGTTACTGTCATCACAACGCTGATAGTCAAGCAAAAATCCTAAGGGCTCTACCAATATGCATTAGCGATATGATAATAGAAACATATACACATATTGAGGTAGAATTAAACCAAGTAGCATACTACCATTTTGAGCAAGACTGTTATTACATCTGTGAATATCCCAAGCTTCCAAAATGTAATATACAATCCAGTACTATACAATAATGGCCTCTAAAGCATATATCACTAACAATCTCCCACTTGCACTTAGGGTATGTATTGGCATATCGCAGACCTATCATCTCGATTAGCCTCTTGAACTGGGTTTGAGGGATGGCCTTTGTGAGTGAATCTGCAGTATTGTTCTCTGTCTCTACTCTCCGCATCTTAATCTCCCGGCGATCAACGATCTCCCTAATCAGGTGGTACCGCCTCAAGATATGTCTAGACTTCTGATGGGACCTTGGTTCCTTCGCTAAAGCTATAGCCCCGTTGTTATCACAATACAGAGGTATTGGATCAACAATGGACGAAACCACTTGAAGTTCTGTAATGAACTTCTTCATCCAGACTGCTTCCTTCACGGTGTCACATGCAGTGATATACTTCGCTTTCATCGTCGAGTCAGCAATAGTGTCCTGCTTGGAGCTCTTCTAATAGATCGCCCTTCTATTGAGGGTAAAGACATAACCCGACATGGACATGGAGTCATCTTTGTCACTCTGGAAGCTGGTGTCAGCGAAGGCCTCGATCGGGAGGTCTTCACTGCCGTACACCAAGAACATCTCCTTAGTCCTTCTCAGGTACTTGAGAATGTTCTTAACTGCTATCCAATGCTTCTCCTCTGGGTTTGGCTGATACCTGCTTACAATGCTCAGTGCGTAAGCTACATATGGTCTGGTACACAACATAGCATACATTATAAAGCCTACCGCAGAAGCATAGAGTATAATAGTCATGCGATCTCTTTCCAAATCAGTTTTGGGAGATGTCTCTTTGGAGATGGTGATTCCGTGATAAACCGATAAATTACCATGAAAGTGTATGTTAGCACCACCACTGGGTTTTACTAGCATCAAGCATGCCATTTAAAAAATTTTCGGTGTGCTAATCTACACTAACAAAGATCTTAAACTAGATGATTAGGGTTTAATTATGATATCATAAAAACTAGCTAAGAGAAAAAGGGCTACAACCTTTGTAGACCGTGTCCTTCTCTTCTAAAGCTCCAGGTTGTAGTCCCTACGACTCCACTAGGCTCCACTTGAAGGTTGAACGAACTTGCTTCGATGACCTCCATGCCGAAGATGATCCACCCGAAGTCCGCTAATCCAAGCTATCTCTTCACTAAACTCTTTAGTGAAGGAAACACACTACACCAAAGCGCTAATCTAGTGTAAGATGGTGAAGTAGAGGTTATGTTTGCTTACTAAGGTTCTCGCAAGCTCAAAGGTTCACAACTCATGTGAGGGATTAAGCTTGGAGGTGGAGGTGAGGAAAATGGAGAGAGTTAGAGAGAAAACTCATCACATGAGCTCAACTCAAGAAAATGGCTAAGTGTGGAATCAAGTCAAGAATGAAGTGTAGAATGGCCCATCAAAGCTCACACATTATTGAAGCATACAATTTTTAACACTTAAAAATTGTAGCCATGCTTCAATAGTGCAAGCAAATGAATATAAAATAGAATAAGCCATGCTATGTTCCATACCGCAAAAGTCTCCCCATTTTCCACCTCAATTTCTATTTTCTAAAAATAGAAAAAACCATGCCTTGCTACATAATATATATATATATATATGTATAAATATATATAATAATAATAATAATAAAACCCACCGTTGCTGGTCCCAAGTCCGGATGAGAAAGGGTGAGGGTTGTGATAGGCTTGTGACAGCCAACGTAAAACTTTATCACATTCTATGACATAAACCATAATAAGAATATCGTTGGGGCGTCCCCTACTCAGCAACGCGCTACATCGGATCCCGGGTGTAGTGTTAAGTATGCAAGGGTTTCTAGGTCGTCGTCCAGAAACGGTGTGCTATATCGGACCCCGGGTGTAGTGACAAATAAGCAAGGGTCGTCGTACAGAAATGGCGTGCTACATCGGACCCCGGGTGTAGTGACAAATATGCAAGGGTCGTCGTTCAGAAATGGCGCGCTACATCAGACCCCGGGTGTAGTGATAAATAAGCAAGGGTTTCATAGGATCCGTCTAGCTTCCTGGAACATAGGTTCCCTTACGGGTAGACTAATAGAATTAGTGGAGGTGATGATTACGAGGAGAGTTGGTATTATGTGTTTGCAAGAAACTAAGTGGGTAGGTGAAAAGAGTAGAGTCATAGAGCCTTGGGGTTATAAGGTTTGGTATACGGGTAGAGATAAAAATCGTAATGGGATAGGCATAATCGTAGATAGACGGTTGCTTGAGGATGTAGTTGAGATTAAGAGAAAAGGTGATAGAATTTTACTGGTTAAGCTTATTCTAAGTGGAGAGATCCTTAATGTTATTAGTACTTATGCACCATAGATAGGTCTTGATGACGCTAGTAAGCGTCTATTCTGGGAGGATTTAGACAAGATGGTGCAAAGTATACCTAGTGGAGAGAAGTTATTTATTGGTGGTGATCTTAATGAACATTTAGGTACTAGTCGTAGTGGGTTTGATACTATCCATGAAGGTTTTGGTTTTGGGCAAAGGAATGAAGTAGGTGACTCGATTCTAGATTTTTCCTTATCTTATGACTTGATTTTAGCAAACACCTGGTTTAGGAAAAGAGAGTCCCACCTTATCACTTTTAGGAGCGGATCAAGTGCTAGTCAACTAGACTTTTTTCTGACGAGAAGAATAGATAGAGGTTGTTGTATCGACTGTAAGGTAGTGCCAGGTGAGAGTGTAACCACTCAACATAGACTTTTAGTTCTAGATTTTCGATTTAGAAGAGGACCTAGGAAGATTAGACGTAAGGTAGAGCCTAGAATTAAATGATGGCTATTGAAAGAAGGTAACCAAAAGGCTTTTATAGATCGTGTAGTCCAAGAAGTGGATTGACAGTCGGAAGATGATTCAGACAGAACATGGAATAAAATGACTAGTTGTATCAAGAAGATAGCTAGAGATCTACTTGGTGAGTCGAGAGGTGGTGCTCCACCATCTAAGAACACATCATGGTGGAATGAAGAAGTAAAGGCTGGTATTAAAATTAAAAGGGATTCTTATAAAGATTTGAAGAAAAGTAGGGATGTGGAGAGATTTGAGAAGTATAAAATGTAAGTGCACGGCAGCGCCCCGGCCGTCTGAACGAGGCCAAAATGCGGAAAAAAAAACTTTTCTTTAACTAGAAACCGGCGCTACCGCGGACTAGAAACCCGGATCGGACCATTAACCTACTACTAGCGAACTAGAGAAAGGGTAGAGAGCTATACCGAGCGATCCGTGTCCTTCGGTCTTCGGCCACCATTCCGATCTTCCCGCGGAATCTCCGGTCTCGATCTCCTCATTGGAAAGGGCATCACATCACCGACTCATTTTACAGGCTCCCACCTCTGAACCGAGGCAACTCGGACATGAAGTTGGTAAGCCGACGTGTCCAAGATTGCTGTAGACTGAGTGTAGAACGTTTTGTCTCAAGGGGTTAATGAAGTTGCCATTTTTGGAGTGGAGGTGGAGGAATCAACTTTGGAGATGAGCTATGGAATTTTGTGTGAATCAAAATGAGAATAACCCCACCCCCAAAATTTGGATAGCCCCCTTCTTCCCTTGTGGCCGGCCATCATCTAAGAGGAGGGAAAAACAAGGGGTGAGCACAAGGAGAGAATAATGCAAAATAGAAATGAGTGATCATCATGAAAAATGTCACACCAATATCCTTTTCAATCCCATCTCCAACAACCAAGCAATGATGAACCAATGGAGTCAAAGTCAATCTAGAACCATCATGAAGCAACCACTTACAAAAAACACCCTCCACTTTACTAATTTGCACATTTGCAAATAAGCCCTTCCCATCAAAGTTCAGCCAAGGAAAGAAACAAAGAAAAAATGGCCGAAACGGAATGCAAACTGGCAACTTCAAAAAGTGATCCGGTAATAAATTACAGGAAAACCCCGCGACTGTATATACATACCCGTATTTGTATTGCGACCGAATACAAATGCAATGAGATAAAATCTACACTGTACAATACTAAGATCCAGCTTAAACCAAAGCCCGCTAGTATTATCCATCCAATCATGATCCGTGCAATACCGCACGTATATAATCGAACCCTTCCATATATCCATATGGCCTCTACAGAGTTTCACCCGAAACTTGAGAAACTATCTGTAGCGGACTCTAAAGACTCGTCAATACTTTGGCTGTGGATTTAACCACTAGCACGTCAGAGGTATTAGCCATACGTAACGGGCTACCAGGTATTGACCAAAAGGGACGTCGATGAGCGAACTCATCCTGACACCCTACTGAGCCTGTCAGTGACAATATCCGTATAGTCCGGTCCGTTCGTCTATGAGCATCGCATGGCGGGCCTAGGGGGTTGGTAAAATTCAGACCCCCAAAAGCGGTACAAGTCGTGTCGGAGTGTAGCCCAGAACACCCTGAGATACTATTGGAATACCTACCAGTAAATCTCCTGCCTTGGCCAAGGACTTCGTGTAATGGCTCTCCTAGACACAGCGCGACCTCACCCCCAATACCGGGAGAGACGAACCCCTGCAGATCCGCTCATTGCCTTCATGTGGCTCGGGGATGTACCCAACTAAAACCTGTTTGCACGACTCCTTTGAGCCGTGGTAGGATAATAATCAAAGTACAGTGGGAACTCACACGAGACAAATAACGATCTCAGGTCTATGAACTAACCTGTACACATGTCACCAGGGAACTGCTATCTGACATCGGTATAAAACCAACCAGCATGTTCCCGGCGAGTCCTGTCCGGTGTACTCATAACCCAATGAGCACCTGTATACATCTTAGGTGAACAAACTGACACCAGTGGCTTGTGAGACCGGCCACCGCCCTTCGTCGGGGTCTCGACTGTATACACTAGTCTACTCTGGAGTATCGATGCCCTGTCTTGAAAACTCCCACGACTAGGGACCTTTTAAGGATGTCCTTATAGACCCAAGCTCCCACGTATATGATCGCCATCATACTGCTGGCCGTCAAGCAAGAATCCTAAGGGTTCTATCAATGTGTAATAGTGACCTGTAAGGTCACCTAAAGCAATACACGATGATAAAGATAAACCAGATAGCATACTATCATCTTGAGTAAGACTGTCCTACCGGTATAGGTCCTGTAAGTGCACGGCGGCGCCCCGGCCGTCAATCCGACGGCCAAATGCGGAAGCGGTGATAAACTTTAATTTTGCGAACTTAGCAAACCGGCACCACCGCGCACTAAACCCCGGATCGGGCCATTAAACTAGATCTGGCTAACAACAAGACGGGTTAGAGATATACCGAGTGATCCGAGTCCTCCGGTCTTCTCGTCATTGTCCCGATCTCCCGCGGATCCTCCGGTCGTCACATCCTTGCCGGAAGGGCACCACATCGTCTGCATCTTTTACGGGCTCCCACCTCAATACCGAGGCAACTCGGGCATGAAGCTGGCAAGTCGACGTGCCCAAGATTTGCTATAGAATGTGGTGTAGATCATGCTAGTCTCATTTGGGGTTTGTAGTTGCCTTGATGGAGGAATGGAATTTTCAAGTGGAGCTAGAATGTGTGTAGCAAGGAAAAATGAGATGAACCAAATTATCCTCATCAAAATGAAAACCCTCTTATTTTTCTCCCCTCTTCTAAATGTGGCCGGCCCTTATTCTTAGAGAATGGTGGAGGGAAGGGATACATAAAGCAAGAGGGAGGTGAGTGTAGGAAAGGAGAAAGGGTGACCATATCCAAACATCATCATAACAAATTCACATCAAACCCATATCCTATCTTATCTCAATTAATGCAAGTAATGGTGCATCAAAAGAAAGGATGGAAAGGGAATCTAAAGATGCTATCATAATCTCTCATCTCACAAATAAACCCTCCACAAAATGTTATTTGCAAACTTGCAAATAACCCCCTCCATCGGAAAAGTCCGGCCGGGAAAGAACAAAGGAAAACCGGCCGGAACGGAATGCAAACTGGCAACCTCAGAAAACTGGTCCCGTAATAAATTACAGGAAAACCCCGATACTGCATATACATGCCCGCATTTTTATTCCGACCGGATACAAATGCAATGAGACAAATCTACACTGTACTAAACTAGGATCCGGCTTAAACCAAAGCCGGCTAGTAAAATCCGTTCGATCCTGATCCGTGCAATACCGCACGTATCTGATCGAACCGTGCCATATAACTATACGGCCTCTAGTACTAACCGTCCGATCCTGATCCGTGCAATACCGCACGTATCTGATCGGACCCTGCCATATCTCCATATGGCCTCTACAGCGTTTCGCCCGAAACTTGAGTAACTGAAAGTGTGGTGGACTCTAAAGACTCGTCAATACTATGGCTGTGGATTTAACCACTAGCACGTCAGAGGTATAAGCCAATACGTGACGGGCCACCAGCTATTGACCAAAAGGGACGTCGATGAGCGAACTCATCCTGACACCCTACTGAGCCTGTCAGTGACAATATCCGTACAGTCCGGTCCGTTCGTCTATGAGCATCGCATGTCGGGCCTAGGGGGTTGGTAAAAGTCAGACCCCCAAAAGCGGTACAAGTCGTGTCGGAGTGTAGCCCAGAACACCCTGAGATACTACTGGAATACCTACCAGTAAATCTCCTGCCTTGGCCAAGGACTTCGTGTAATGGCTCTCCTAGACACAGCACGACCTCACCCCCAATACCGGGAGAGACGAACCCCTGAAGATCCGCTCACTGCCTCCATGTGGCTCGGGACTGTACCCAACTAAAACCTGTTTGCACGACTCCTTTGAGCCGTGGTAGGGTAGTAATCAAAGCACAGTGGGAACTCACACGAGACAAATGACGATCCCCAGGTCGATGAACTAAGCTGTACATATGTCACCTGGGAACTGCTATCTGACGTCAGGTATAAGACCAACTAGCATGTTCCTGGCGAGTCCTGTCCGGTGTACTCATAACCCAATGAGCACCTGTATACATCTTAGGTGAACCAACTGACACCAGTGGCTTGTGAGACCGGCCACCGCCCCTCGTCGGGGTCTCGACTGTATACACTAGTCTACTCTGGAGAATCGATGCCCTGTCTCGAAACTCCTACGACTAGGGATCTTTTAAGGATGTGCTTATAGACTCCAGCTCTCACTTATATGATCGCCCTCATACTGCTGGCAGTCAAGCAAGAAACCTAAGGGCTCTATCAACGTGTAATAGCGACCTGTCAGGTCACCTAAAGCAGTACACGACGACAAAGGTAAACCAGATAGCGTACTATCATCTCGAGTAAGACTGTCCTACCGGGATAGGTCCTCCCTCAATCATTGCAATCACGTGCCTGTGATCCAATAATTGACTCTGAGGGCACTATCTCCAACAATCTCCCACTTGCACTCAAGGCTAATTATTGCGATGTCGCATACTCACAGCCTGTGTGATACCGAACACCCAACTCCCCTACTAGTCAGTCTCACAAAATCCGTTTGCGAAACTATTGCGTTCGAGGAATAGCCTCAGTGAGTGGATCCGCCTTGATGTTTCTTTCTATGTCTCTCTCTATCTCAAGTTCGCGGAGAAAGCCATCTCCCGAAATGAGCAATACCTGTCTTAGAATGTCTGGATGTCTGATGGGACCTAGTTCATAAATGAACTCCAAATCCAAACTTCTTCGACTGTATCGTCAACTGAACTTAATCAGTATCCTGCGCCATGCCACCCTCAGTATTGCCTTGGACCACCTGTCCAAAAGACTACCCCTCGTCAGAAGGAAAAACTATAACTCTGACAACCTCCTTGTCGTCCGGGTCACCTTGGAAGCCTGGAATGATAACTGTCTCCCAAAGAGGTTATCGTTATCATATCCCTAGAACATGCACTTATGTTCTAAAACTGCTTCCGATTGTTTCTCCAGGATTGGATCAATATCAACTTATTGCATCTTGTGCAAGAACAACATCTGGTGTGGTACTTGACATTTCATGATTGACTCAATTGCCTGAGCAAGTGATCTGCCAATCATGCACATTCCTCTCCCCTTTAGTCTATAAGACACCTTTAGAGAGGGTGACTCCATCACCTGCAGGTACACTACCGTGCCAGGAGTCGTCCATTCTAAATACTCTTAGAATGCTGTCAAAGTACCCTGATTGGGAAACCACCCAAATCTAGATCTAAAACCATAGATCTAGTAACCAATATGTCTTATACAAAATCCATTTCCTTTGTGGAGAAACCACTGTGTGACGACCAAAGTATAACCGATCGTAGTATAGAAATATCACTTCCTACTCTGTGTATGTCATCAAATACCAGGACATCACACCCTACTACCTTCTCAACAGATCCATCCCCTATTCTGATGACGTCAAACCTATGACTGTCGCATCAGAAATAGATGATCTATCTCCGCTATATCTGCTTTAGTCTATAAATAGACATAAGCCTGATGTCCACCAATGCTTCCGCTGCTCCCACTGACCACGACAACCCTCTGGTAGAGTCATATAGACGTGCACTTCTAAAGCTAGTTTAGAACGACGCTATACTCATCCTCCTGCCGGGTCTCGCAGCCTGGAACAACAACAATGGCAAGTGTGGGTAAACAAGAACTTCCCTGTCACCGTCCTTGAGGCTACCGGAGTACCTCTCGGGTGCCTGAAGTTACCCACCTTATCTGCGGAGTGGCCAATGGAATGTCAAATCAGATTGAATCTTTAGGTTCCTTATCAAATCTTCAGTAATCGTTTGCGGTTCTGGAATCACTTCCAGTTCTACCATACTCCCACTACTGTTTTTTTTTTGAAAAAAATCCATTTTTAATAAAACTGTGGCGAGTCTAGAACAATATTTCTATTGATCTCCCAGATGGTAGAAAGTCAACCCTCGTCATAGCCTGGGTCAATCCACAAACAGCCATTACAGAAACGTGCCTTGAGTTGTCCAGTGTCTGGTTTTAATCATAAGCCGGACAACTCCCCGTACCTTAACAATGTTAAGATATGAACTGTATTATATCCAATATAGAACCAGAGGCACTGATTTAATTGAACCAGATTCAAATCATGCAGCTATCTCCAGTGCATGTCAACTAAATGGAAGGAGGCCGATCTGCGTTACTCAACTTAGGAATGCTTCCAATTATGAGTAACCTGAAAGAGAAGCAATTTCTCTTGATCATTACTATCAACTGAATACCATACACAAGTATCTACATCTTCGATCACTTTGAAGAATCCCGATACTTGCTACACTTGGTTCTCTACTCTATTCAAATACCTATAACTCCTCAAAACTTATACCCTGTGTTTCTACGAAACACATGTCTAAGAACTAGAGAAGTTAAAAGTAAACAGAATATAGTATGAGGACCAACCCTTCTGTCCTAATGACACTGGACAACATACAATACTCCGTATAAGTCCGCTGAGTCTAACAACTCTTTCACTGTGTGTCGTAGGTTGAAAACTGTACTTATGGTTAAGAAGAATTACACCGCTGTTTAATGCTCCTTACCTAACCATCCACTGATATAGGTAAATGTCATCGACATAATATCAAAAGGTATATCTCACTCTATGAAAATAGACGTACAGATATATCAATTTGAAATTGGTGCATAAAAGCGGATATTCAAAACCAAATATTTGCCGACCGGCAAACAGCCCAGATGATCGCCTCAAATATCACCGATTACAACGAATCCCGATATAATGAGGATGATCACCCTATTCCCAATAACTTACTCCCACTCATCATCTGTAAAACCATACAGATGTGAGAATCAAAACTTGTTAAATACATACCCTGGAGCAAGTGTCCAATCGGGAAATCAGTTTTCTTTTAACAGTACACAGTTGAACTGAAACATTGAAATGTTTCGATGGGGTATCCTGGTATTCCTAGTAATGCCTCTACCATTATCCAGATTCACAACTATAATCGTATAATTCTTTGCCACCTCTCCAAATCCCTTTATATGTTTTTAGTCATTACCTTCTGCACACCCCTTTAGGCCAATTGGTTTTCTTCCTTCCCTACCGTTCGGCACCAGCCTATGGTTTGGAAGAAGACTATCCAATAAGCATAATGGGTGTACTGTCCTAATCCTAGGAACACTCGCAATGCGAGAGAAGGTGAAGATAAAAGACAACCGAATAAACCTTATTCCTATTTCTCCTGATCCAGAATCCATCCCCGAACTGGAACAAGTTCCTTTCGAGTTCGTATATAACCATATGATGGAGTATCCAATAAACTGTGGATCTTCGTAGTGATACGGAGTGTCTTGGAGAAATACAAAGATGATTTAGGATTGGCGAAGAAATACTTGGTTTGGTCGTGAATATCAGTCGCAATTTACTTTGCCTTCTTACTAATCCCTTGCTTTGTCTTAACTTAATACCTTCTGTACACCATCGTTAGGCTAATTGGTTTTCTTCATTCCCCACTGTTCGGCACCAGCCTAAGGTTTGGAAGAAGATTATCCAATTTGCGTAATAGGTGTACTATCTCCTAAACCAAGGAGTACTCGCAATGTGAGAGAAGGTAAAAGGAAAAGACAACTGAATAGTCCTATTCGTTTTCTCCAGAACCGGAAACCATCCTCGAAGTCCTTCGAGTTCGTATCTAACCATACGATGGTTTTGTCCAATGGAAGTGGACGTTCGCAGTAATACGGGGTGTCCTGGAGAAAAGGGTAAAAGTAGGAGTGGCAATGAGGTCTGCAACTCTGACAATCCAAAAGCCAGTGTTAAGAAGGTTCGGTCAACTTGGTCACTGAGTCATAGTCTTAGGGTCGGATCAATGATCGCTGCCAGAGAGAGAGAAAAGAAAACACTCAGCGTGCACTCTAACCTAGATCAGAATGGTTTTCACTTTATCTAATCTGGAAACCTCCCACGGTACCTCAAATTTTCCTCCAAACCTGAAAGAAGAATTAGTCGGGGTCACCCGAGGAGTAAACCAACTCATCAGTGGGAATCGGGATCCAACTATCATCGCATGATAACGTGACGGAATCCGCTCACACTATCACACTCCAGAAGGAATGCGCATATCTGGCAAGTTTCAGTTCTTTTGAAACTCCCGATGTGATTTCTGCCCCATGCTCTTATGACCTTGACGAAGGTCAACAAATCATAAGTCACATGTCAAGTTCCACCCGTCATTATCCAGGTTAATTTGAACCCACCCGTACAAGCCCTTGACGAAGGTCCATAAGGCTATACGACTGTCCCAAACCAACACATCTATCTATGCAGCAGAAAGGCAACAAGCAGCTACCATGCACTATGCCTTGACGAAGGCCAACAAACATAGCATGAATACTACGTGCTACCTGTCTGAAACGACGGAGGTCTACGAATGGTTTCTGGCGAAAACCTTTAACGTAACGAACTTGATATCGTTGAAGGAACGGATAGCTTTTTAGAAAAATATAGTGACGAAAACCTTTGCTAAAGAGGTCACTCCCGGTGAAGGGATCTCGGCTCTTTCCCCGTAGAATGAGGTGCACGATATTCCAACTGAATACCACGGTGCAAAGCAAAAGTAATCGGCTATAGTGAAGTTAATGCCCTGACGCAAACTTCTGTCCAAGGGGTCACTCCCGGTGAAGGGATCTCGGCCCTTGCCTCGTCGACTGAGGAGCAGGATATTCAAAATGAATACCACGATGCAAAACAAAAGTGAACGTCCTTGCAATAACAGCTTTTTTTTGAAAAGTGTTCCAACAACATCAGATAAGGTTTGTTTAACTTGCATTGATCCGAATCTATGCAGTCCCATCAATTGATCACACCATAAAGAACGAAAATATACTGACGTACGTATATGCCATCCGCATTCGCCACTGGGTCCCGTCATCACCCGTTAGGTTAGCTAACTAACGGCAGAGCGGGGACTGGACTAGCGCGGATGAAAAACATATACAACATCTACTAATATATATACCAATATATTATATTTCGCTCAAGGCGTGATAAAATGCAACATCACAGAAATGTACAGCATCACAGAACAATACAGATATCTGGGATCCCCGGGTTTCACAGAGCCACTACTGAAACCCGACGTTCCCCTGGTCGTGTGGATAGCCTGTGCAATGAAATCCTAGACCCCTACGGGCGCGGCAAGTTACCCGCCAAAACCTGAAGCGAGGCAGCCCCTTTCAGCACCGTGAATGGACCACCCAGCACTTCACGGAATCCGGCAACTTGGGCACCCCTCCTGGGTCAACCTGTACCCCCTACGAGTGCGGCGAATAGCCCGCCAATCCTAGAGTGAAGCCTCCTCCGTCTCAATGCCATGAGATGCGGGATTGTTGCCCTCCAGAACCCGGCTATCCGTGCACCCCACAGCGGGGTAATCCTAGTACAGAAAGTAAAATATACATACAACGGGTACATCGACCGCAACCAGGTCGTGCCCCAAAAGAATAATACAAACAGGCAGTGACGGCAGTCCACATGTCGGACGCTCGCCCCGCAATATCAAATGTACATAATACAACAACACTGTACTAGCATTGCATCCAGGCTATCTCCCACGACCGATCCGCAACATCACAGCAAAATCACAGAACATCAACGTGAAAGTCACGTTCGCAAATCCGTCTAACCGGGCTATAGCAGTTAGACAGGATTTACCGATCAAGTGACATTCACGGTCGCAGATATAATGTAAATACTGTGAAATAATGTGTTTAAAATATCCGATCGATCGAAAATTAACAAGTGGGCCCCCAAGCAATACTGTAACACTTACAGAAATTCTGGGCCCAATTTTAATATTCCAAAAC
Source organism: Agapanthus africanus (assembly GCA_030015575.1). NCBI lineage: Eukaryota > Viridiplantae > Streptophyta > Magnoliopsida > Asparagales > Amaryllidaceae > Agapanthus > Agapanthus africanus. The sequence continues at coordinate 442,099,733 of CM057344.1, forward strand.
CCCTATTTTTAGCCCACAAGCCCACTGCAAAAAAAACGATGACATGATCCCTCATTCCTGCGGCGGAACCGCGGCCTAAGAGGGGTTATGGCCGCGGTTCCGCGGTCGTACGGAGGGATCGTGTTGTCGAATTTTTCCAGTGTTCTTAGAACTCCCTGCACATCATTCTGAGACAACCTGAAAAATTTTTGGACTTCAAAAAATTTCGACAGAAAACTGATGTAAAGAAAAATGCGGGTTTTTGGAATTTTGGTCGATCGGAAATGCAAACACATCAAACAAAGCTAGACGAAGTTAATGGCGAGGCTCTGATACCACTGTAAGTGCACGGCGGTGCCCCGGCCGTCAATCCGACGGCCAAATGCGGAAGCGGTGATAAACTTTAATTTTGCGAACTTAGCAAACCGGCACCACCGCGCACTAAACCCCGGATCGGGCCATTAAACTAGATCTGGCTAACAACAAGACGGGTTAGAGATATACCGAGTGATTCGAGTCCTCCGGTCTTCTCGTCATTGTCCCGATCTCCCGCGGATCCTCCGGTCGTCACATCCTTGCCGGAAGGGCACCACATCGTCTGCATCTTTTACGGGCTCCCACCTCAATACCGAGGCAACTCGGGCACGAAGCTGGCAAGTCGACGTGCCCAAGATTTGCTATAGAATGTGGTGTAGATCATGCTAGTCTCATTTGGGGTTTGTAGTTGCCTTGATGGAGGAATGGAATTTTCAAGTGGAGCTAGAATGTGTGTAGCAAGGAAAAATGAGATGAACCAAATTATCCTCATCAAAATGAAAACCCTCTTATTTTTCTCCCCTCTTCTAAATGTGGCCGGCCCTTATTCTTAGAGAATGGTGGAGGGAAGGGATACATAAAGAAAGAGGGAGGTGAGTGTAGGAAAGGAGAAAGGGTGACCATATCCAAACATCATCATAACAAATTCACATCAAACCCATATCCTATCTTATCTCAATTAATGCAAGTAATGGTGCATCAAAAGAAAGGATGGAAAGGGAATCTAAAGATGCTATCATAATCTCTCATCTCACAAATAAACCCTCCACAAAATGTTATTTGCAAACTTGCAAATAACCCCCTCCATCGGAAAAGTCCGGCCGGGAAAGAACAAAGGAAAACCGGCCGGAACGGAATGCAAACTGGCAACCTCAGAAAACTGGTCCAGTAATAAATTACAGGAAAACCCCGATACTGCATATACATGCCCGCATTTGTATTCCGACCGGATACAAATGCAATAAGACAAATCTACACTGTACTAAACTAGGATCCGGCTTAAACCAAAGCCGGCTAGTAAAATCCGTTCGATCCTGATCCGTGCAATACCGCACGTATCTGATCGAACCATTCCATATAACTATACGGCCTCTAGTACTAACCGTTCGATCCTGATCCGTGCAATACCGCACGTATCTGATCGGACCCTGCCATATCTCCATACGGCCTCTACAGCGTTTCGCCCGAAACTTGAGTAACTGAAAGTGTGGTGGACTCTAAAGACTCGTCAATACTATGGCTGTGGATTTAACCACTAGCACGTCAGAGGTATAAGCCAATACGTGACGGGCCATCAGCTATTGACCAAAAGGGACGTCGATGAGCGAACTCATCCTGACACCCTACTGAGCCTGTCAGTGACAATATCCGTACAGTCCGGTCCGTTCGTCTATGAGCATCGCATGTTGGGCCTAGGGGGTTGGTAAAAGTCAGACCCTCAAGAGCGGTACAAGTCGTGTCGGAGTGTAGCCTAGAACACCCTGAGATACTACTGGAATACCAACCAGTAAATCTCCTGCCTTGGCTAAGGACTTCGTGTAATGGCTCTCCTAGACACAGCACGACCTCACCCCCAACACCGGGAGAGACGAACCCCTGAAGATCCGCTCACTGCCTCCATGTGGCTCGGGACTGTACCCAACTAAAACCTGTTTGCACGACTCCTTTGAGCCGTGGTAGGGTAGTAATCAAAGCACAGTGGGAACTCACACGAGACAAATGACGATCCCCAGGTCGATGAACTAACCTGTACACATGTCACCTGGGAACTGCTATCTGACGTCAGGTATAAGACCAACTAGCATGTTCCTGGCGAGTCCTGTCCGGTGTACTCATAACCCAATGAGCACCTGTATACATCTTAGGTGAACCAACTGACACCAGTGGCTTGTGAGACCGGCCACCGCCCCTCGTCGGGGTCTCGACTGTATACACTAGTCTACTATGGAGAATCGATGCCCTGTCTCGAAACTCCTACGACTAGGGACCTTTTAAGGATGTGCTTATAGACTCCAGCTCTCACTTATATGATCGCCCTCATACTGCTGGCAGTCAAGCAAGAAACCTAGGGGCTCTATCAACGTGTAATAGCGATCTGTCAGGTCACCTAAAGCAGTACACGACGACAAAGGTAAACCAGATAGCGTACTATCATCTCGAGTAAGACTGTCCTACCGGGATAGGTCCTCCCTCAATCATTGCAATCACGTGCCTGTGATCCAATAATTGACTCTGAGGGCACTATCTCCAACAGGTCCTCCCTCAATCATTGCAATCACGTGCCCGTGATCCAATAATTGACTCTGAGGGCACTATATCCAACAATCTCCCACTTGCACTCAAGGGTAATTATTGCGATGTCGCATACTCAAAGCCCGTGTGATACCGAACACCCAACTCCTCTACTAATCAGTCTCACAAAACCCGTTTGCGAAACTATTGCGTTCGAGGAATAGCCTCAGTGAGTGGATCCGCTCTGATGTTTCCTTTTATGTCTCTCTTTATCTCAAGTTCGTGGAGAAATCCATCTCCCGAAATGAGCAATACCAGTCTCAGAATATGTCTGGATATCTGATGGGACCTAGCTTATAAATGAACTCCAAATCCAAACTTCTTAGACTGTATCGTCAACTGAACTTAATCAGTATCCTGCGTAATGCCTCCCTCAGTGTCCGCTTGGATCACCTGTCCAAAACACTGCCCCTCGTCAGAGGGAAAACTATAACTCTGACAGTCACTCTGTCATCGAGGTCACCTTGGAAGCCTGGAATGATAACTGTCTCCCGAAAGAGGCTGCCGTTACCATTTCCCTAGAACATCCACTTATGTTCTAAAACTGCTTCCGAATGTTTCTCCAGGATTGGATCAATATCAACTTATTGCATCTAGTGCAAAAACATCTGGTGTGGTACTTGACATCTCATGATTGACTCAATTGCCTAAGCAAGTGATCTGCCAATCATGCACATCCCTCTCCCATTTAGTCTGTAAGACACCTTTAGAGAGGGTGACTCCATCACCTGCAGGTACACTACCGTTCCAGGAGTCGTCCATTCTAAAACACCTTTAGAATGCTATCTAAGTACCCAGATTGGGAAACTACCCAAATCTAGATCTAAAACCATAGATCCAGTAACCAGAATGTTTGATATGAAATCCATGTCCTTTTTGGAGAAACCACTGTGTGACAACCAAAGTATAACCGATCGTAGTATTGGAATTTCACTTCCTACTCTGTGCATGTCATCCAAATACCAGGACATCACACCCTACTACCTTCTTAACAGATCCATCCCCTATTCTGATGAAATCAAACTCATGACTGTCACATCAGAAATAGACGATCTATCTCCGCTATTTCTGCTTTAGTCTATAAATGGACATAAGCTACTTGTCCACTATGCTTCCGCTGCTCCCACTGACTACGACAACCCTCTGGCAGAATAATATACACGTGCACTTCTAAAGCTAGTTTAGAACGACGCTATACTCACCCTCCTGCCGGGTCTCACAGTCTGGAACAACAGCAATGGCAAGTCTGGGTAAACAAGAACCTCCCTGTCACCGTCCTTGAGGCTACTGGAGTACCTCTCGGGTGCCTGAGGTTACACACCATATCTGTGGAGTGGCCAATAGAATGTCAAACCAGATTGAATCTTTAGGTTCTTATCAAATTTTCAGTAATCGTTTGCGGTTCTGGAATCACTTCCAGTTCTACCATACTCCCATTACTGTTTTCTGAAAAAATCTATTTTTGTTAAAACTGTGGCGAGTCTAGAACAATATCACTATTGATCTTCCAGATGGTAGAAAGTCAACCCACGTCATAGCCCGGGTCAACCCACAAACAGCCATTACGGAAACGTGCCTTGAGTTATCCAGAGTCTGGTTTTAAGCATATACCGGACAACTCCCTGTACCTTAACATCGTTAAGATATGAACTGTTATATATCCAATATAGAAACAGAGGCACTGATTTAATTGGAACCAGATTCAAATCATGCAGCTGCCTCCAGTGCATGTCAACTAAATGGAGAGAGGCCGATCAGCATTACTCAACTTAGGAGTGCTTCCAATTATGAATAACCTGAAAGAAAAGCATGTTCTCTCAAAACCATTACTATCAACTGAATACCATACACAAGTATCTACATCTTCGATCACCTTGAAGAATCCCGATACTTGCAACACCTGGTTCTCTACTTTATTCATATACTTATAACTTCTCAAAACTTGGACCTTGTGTTTCTACAAAACACTTGTCTAAAAACTAGAGAAGTCACAAGTAAACAGAATATAGTACGAGGACCATCCCCTCTGTCCTAATGGACACTGGACAATATACAGTACTCTGTATAAGTCCCTTGAGTCGAATAACTCAAACCCTGTGCGTCGTAGGTTGAAAACTGTACTATGGTTATGAAGAATTACACCGCTGTTTAATACTCCTTACCTAACCATCCACTGATATAGGTAAATGTCATCGACATAATTTCAAAAAGTTATATCTCACTCAGTAAAAATAGACGTACAGATATATCAATTTGAAATTGGTGCATAACAACAGATATTCAAAACCAAATGTTTGCGTCTGGCAAACAGCCCAGGCGATTTCCTCAGATATCACCAATTATAACGGATTCCGATATAATGAGGATGATCACCTAATTCCCAATAACTTACTCCCACTCATCATCTGTAAAACCATACAGATGTGTGAATCATACCTGGTAAATACGTACCCTGGAGCAAGGGCTAATTGGGAAATCAGTTTTCTTTTAACAGTACACAGTGAAACTGAAATATTGAATGTTTCGTAGAGGTATCTGGGTATTCCTAGTAATGCCTCTTCCATTACCCAGATTCACAACTGTAACCGTATATTTCTTTGCCATCTCTCCAAATCCCTTCATATGTCTTTAGTCATTACCTTCTGTACACCCTTTTAGGCTAAATGGTTTTCTTCCTTCCCTACCTTTCGGCACCAGCCTATGGTTTGGAAGAAGACTATCCAATAAGCATAATGGGTGTACTGTCCTAATCCTAGGAGCACTCGCAACGCGAGAGAAGGTGAAGATAAAAGACAACTGAATAAACCTTATTCCTATTTCTCCTGAACCAGAATCCATCCCCGAACTGGAACAAGTTCCTTTCGAGTTCGTATATAACCATACGATGGAATATTCAAATAACTGTGGATCTTCATAGTGATACAGAGTGTTCTGGAGAAATACAAAGGTGAAGTAGGAGTGGTAATGAAATACTTGGTTTGGTCGTGAATAGCGGTCGCAATTTATTTTGCCCTCTTTCTAGTCCCTTTATTTGTCTTTACCTAATACCTTCTGTACACCACCGTTAGGCTAATTGGTTTTCCTCATTCCCCACCGTTCGGCACCTGCCTATGGTTTGGAAGAAGACTATCTAATTAGCGTAATAGGTGTACTATCTCCTAATCCAAGGAGCACTCGCAACCTGAGAGAAGGTAAAAGGAAAAGACAACTGAATAGTCCTATTCGTTTTCTCCAGAACCGGAAACCATCCTCGAATCTGGAACAAGTTCCTTCGAGTTCGTATATAACCATACGATGGTTTTATCCAATGGAAGTGGATGTTCGTAGTAATACGAGGTGTTCTGGAGAAAAGGGTAAAAGAAGGAGTGGCAATGAGGTATGCAACTCTGACAATCCAAAAGCCAGTGTTTAAGAAGGTTCGGTTAATCTTGGTCACTGAGTCATAGTCAAGGGTCAGGCCATGGTCACTGCCAAAGAGAGAGAGAAAAGAAACACTCAGCGTGCACTCTAACCTAGATCAGAATAGTTATCACTTTATCTAATCAGGAAACCTCCCACTGTAACGTCAAATTCTCCTCCAAACCTGAAAGAAGAATTAGTCGGGATTACCCGAGGAGTAAACCAACTCATCAGTGGGAATCGGGATCCAACTATCATCGCATGATAATGTGATGGAATCCACTCACGTTATCACTCTCCAGAAGGTATGCGCATATCCGGCAAGTTTCAGTTTCTTTAGAAACCCCCGATGTGATTTTTACCCCATGCTCTTATGACCTTGATGAAGGTCAAAAAATCATAAGTCATATGTCAAGTTCTACCCGTCATTATCCAGGTTAATTTGAACCCACCCGTACAAGCCCTTGACGAAGGTCAACAAGGCTGTATGACTGTCCCAAACCAACACATCTATCTATGCAGCAGAAAGGTAACAAGCAGCTACCATTCACTATGCCTTGACGAAGGTCAACAAACATAGCATGAATACTACGTGCTACCCGTCTGAAATGACGGAGGGCTACGAATGGTTTTTGGCGAAAAACCTTTAACGTAATGAACTTGATATCGTTGAAGGAACCAGATAGCTTTTTATAAAAATATAGTGACGAAAACCTTTGCTAAAGAGGTCACTCCCGGTGAAGGGATCTCGGCTCTTTCCCCGTAGAATGAGGTGCAGGATATTCCAACTGAATACCACGATGCAAAGCAAAAGGCAATCGGCTATAGTGAAGTTATTACCCTGACGCAAACTTCTGTCCAAGGGGTCACTCCCGGTGAAGGGATCTCGGCCCTTGCCCCATCGACTGAGGTGCTGGATATTTATAACCGAATACCACTGTGCAAAACAAAAGTGAACGTCCTTGTAATAACAGCTTTTTGAAAAGTTGTTTCAATAACATCAGAATAGGTTTGTTTAGCTTGCATTGATCCGAATCAACGCAGTCCCATCAATTGATCACACCAATAAAGAACGAAAATACGATGTACGTATATGCCACCCGCATTCACCACTGGGTCCCGTCATCACCCGTTAGGTTACTTAACTAACGACAGAGCGAGGACTGGACTAGCGCGGGTGTAAAACATATACAACATCTACTAGTATATATATCAATATATAATATTTGCTCAAGGCGTGATAAAATGCAACATCACAGAAATGTAATAAGCATCACAGAACAATACAGATATCTGGGATCCCCGGGTTTCATAGAGCCGCTACTGAAACTCGACGTTCCCCCGGTCGTGTGGATAGCCTGTGCAATGAAATCCTAGACCCCTACGGGCGCGGCAAGTTACCCGCCAAAACCTGAAGTGAGGAAGCCCCCTTCAACAACGTGAATGGACCACCCAGCATTCCACGGAATCCGGTAACTTGAGCACCCCTCCTTAGGTCAACCTGTACCCCCTACGAGTGCGGCGAATAGCTCACCAATTCTAGAGTGAAGCCCCCTCCGTCTCAACACCATGAGATGCGGGCCCGTTGCCCTCTAGAACTCGGCTATCCGTGCACCCCTCCGCGGGGTAATCCTAGTACAGAAACCAAAATATACATACAACGGGTACATCGACCTCAGCCCGGTCATGCCCAAAAGAATAATATACAAACAGGCAGTAACGGCAGTCCACATGTCGGACGCTCGCCCCGCAATATCAAATGTACAAATATAACCAAACTATACTAACATTGCATCCAGGCTATCCACCACGACAAATCCACAACATCACAGCACAACACAGAACATCAACGTGAATGTCACGTTCGCAAATCCGTCTAAAAGGGCTATAGCAGTTAGACAGGATTTACCGATCAAATGACATTCACGGTCGCAGATATAATGTAAATACTGTGAACTAACATGTTTAAAATTTTCGATCGACAAAAATTCCCGAAGTGGGCCCCAAGCACTACTTTAGCACTCAAAATAAATTTGGGTCCAAACAGAATATACCAAAAACCCCAATTCCAACACAGAGACCTACTGAAGAAATTTGGTGCACTAAGGCTATAGTATGGCGGCGGATCCGCGGACAAAATGTGGTTTTGGTCGCTGATCACCCGCGCTACAGTAAAATCAGCCGACTAAATTTCTTCAGTTCTCTGGAAAAAGCCTGCACATATTTCTGCAATATACCAAATATTTTTTTGACAACAAAAATTTTTCGACAGAAACTGATGCTTGGAAATTGTTGTTTTTGGAATTTTTGTTCGATCGAATTCTGAACACGCTAGAGCAAGCTAGACTAGGTTAATGGCGTGGCTCTGATACCATGTAAGTGCACGGCAGCGCCCCGGTCGTCTGAACAAGACCAAAATGCAGAAACAAAAACTTTTCTTTAACTAGAAACTGGCGCTACCGCGGACTATAAACCCGGATCGGACCATTAACCTACTACCAGCGAACTAGAGAAATGGTAGAGAGCTATACCGAGCGATCCGTGTCCTTCGGTCTTCGGCCACCATCCCGATCTCCCCGCAGAATCTCCGGTCTCGATCTCCTAGTCGGAAAGGGCACCACATCATCGAGTCTTTTTACGGGCTCCCACCTCTGAACCGAGGCAACTCGGACACGAAGTTGGCAAGCCGATGTGTCTAAGATTGCTGTAGACTGAGTGTAGAACGTTTTGTCTCAAGGGGTTTATGAAGTTGCCATTTTTGGAGTGGAGGTGGAGGAATCAACTTTGGAGATGAGCTATGGAATTTTGTGTGAATCAAAATGAGAATAACCCCACCCCTAAAATTTGGACATCCCCCTTCTTCCCTTGTGGCCGGCCATGATCTAAGAGGAGGGAAAAACAAGGGGTGAGCACAAGGAGAGAATAATGCAAAATAGAAATGAGTGATCATCATGAAAAATGTCACACCAATATCCTTTTCAATCCCATCTCCAACAACCAAGCAATGATGAACCAATGGAGTCAAAGTCAATCTAGAACCATCATGAAGCAATCACTTACAAAAAACACCCTCCACTTTGCTAATTTGCATATTTGCAAATAAGCTCCTCCCATCAAAGTTCAGCCAAGGAAAGAAACAAAGGAAAAATGGCCGAAACGGAATGCAAACTGGCAACTTCAAAAAGTGATCCGGTAATAAATTACAGGAAAACCCCATGACTGTATATACATACCCGTATTTGTATTGCGACCGAATACAAATGCAATGAGACAAAATCTACACTGTACAATACTAGGATCCGGCTTAAACCAAAGCCCGTCAGTATTATCCGTCCGATCATGATCCGTGCAATACCGCACGTATATGATCGAACCCTGCCATATATCCATACGGCCTCTACAACGTTTCGCCCGAAACTTGAGAAACTGTCTGTGGGGGACTCTAAAGACTCGTCAATACTTTCGCTGTGGATTTAACCACTAGCACGTCAGAGGTATTAGCCATACGTAACGGGCTACTAGGTATTGACCAAAAGGGACGTCGATGAGCGAATTCATCCTGACACCCTACTGAGCCTGTCAGTGACAATATCCATATGGTCCGGTCCGTTCGTCTATGAGCATCGCATGGCGGGCCTAGGGGGTTGGGAAAATTCAGACCCCCAAAAGCGGTACAAGTCGTGTCTGAGTGTAGCCCAGAACACCCTGAGATACTACTGGAATAGCTACTAGTAAATCTCCTGTCTTGGCTAAGGACTTCGTGTAATGGCTCTCCTAGACACAGCGCGACCTCACCCCCAATACCGGGAGAGACGAACCCCTGCAGATCCGCTCACTGCCTACATGTGTCTCGGGACTGTACCCAACTAAAACCTGTTTGCACGACTCCTTTGAGCCGTGGTAGGGTAGTAATCAAAGTACAGTAGGAACTCACACGAGACAAATGACGATCTCAGGTCGATGAACTAACCTGTACACATGTCACCAGGGAACTGCTATCTGACATCAGGTATAAAACCAACTAGCATGTTCCCGGCGAGTCCTGTCCGGTGTACTCATAACCCAATGAGCACCTGTATACATCTTAGGTGAACAAACTGACACCAGTGGCTTGTGAGACCGGCCACCGCCCCTCGTCGGGGTCTCGACTGTATACACTAGTCTACTCTGGAGTATCGATGCCCTGTCTCGAAAAGTCCCACGACTAGGGACCTTTTAAGTATGTGCTTATAGACCCCATCTCCCACGTATATGATCGCCATCATACTGCTGGCCGTCAAGCAAGAATCCTAAGGGCTCTATCAATGTGTAATAGTGACCTGTAAGGTCACCTAAAGCAATACACGATGATAAAGATAAACCAGATAGCATACTATCATCTTGACTAAGACTGTCCTACCGGTATAGGTCCTCCCTCAATCATTGCAATCATGTGTCTGTGATCCAATAATTGACTCTGAGGGCACTATATCCAATTTAAAATGGATAAAAAGAAAGTTAAGAAAGATATTCGGGAAGCTAAATCTAAGGTCTACAAGGAGGTGTATGAGAAATTAGACACTAAAGAGGCTGAAAATGATATATACCGGATTGCTCAGATGCGGGAAAGGAAGACTAGAGACTTATGTGTGGTGAAGTGTGTCAAAAATGAAAATCAGAAGGTTTTAGTTCGAGATGAGGATATCAAGGAAAGATGGAGAGATTATTTTGACAAATTGTTCAATGAGAGCTTTACTAAGAATTTGGATGGACTTGTCATTCAATCTCAAGATATAAACCATGATTTCATGCGTAAAATAAGACTACCTGAGGTTAAAGAAGGTTTGAACAGAATGAGTTTAAGAAAAGCGGTTGGTCCTTACGGGATTCCTAATGAGATTTGGAGATGCTTAGGAGAAATAGGCGTTAAACAGCTGACAGATTTATTTAATAAGATTTGGCAGAAAAAAAAGATGCCAAATGAATGGAGGAAAAATATCCTTGTACCTATCTACAAGAACAAGGGTGACATTCAAAGTTGCTCAAACTACCGTGGAATAAAACCTATGTGTCACACCATGAAACTTTGGGAGAGAGTGATTGAACACAGGCTAAGGAAGGATATTAAGATAATAGAGAACCAGTTTGTGTTCATGCCTGGACGATCGACGACAGAGGCTATTCATTTTCTTCGTCAACTTGTCGAGCGTTTTCGAGAGAGGAGAAGGGATTTGCATATGATATTTATTGATTTAGAAAAAGTGTACGACAAAGTACCTAGAGAGATATTATGGGGGACAATGATGAAGAAGGGGGTCCCTATCAAGTATATTGACATAATCAAGGATATGTACGATGGAGTAGTGGAAAATGTCAGAACTTGCGGCGGCTTAACGAGTGATTTTCCGATTACAATTGGTTTACATTAAGGATCTGCATTAAGTCCATTCCTTTTTTACATGCTACTTACAGGGAAATGCTATTTGCTAGTTTTCCCAAAGGAAGGGCCTATTTACCATCGTGATGGATGAACTTACTAGAACTATCCAAGATGAGATACCTTGGGGTATGCTATCCGCTGATGATATTGTTCTAGTAAATGAGACGAAAGCAGGGGATAATGCCAAATTGGAATTATGGAGGCAAACATTGGAATCTCGGGGATTTAGATTGAGTAGGTCCAAGATAGCATATATGCATTGCAAATTTAGTAACCAGAGAAGTCAAAACCATATTGGTATAACATTGGAAGGGCAAGAAATATCACCGAGCGACCAGTTTAGATATCTAGGTTCCATCATCCAAAAGAATGGGGAGATCGATAGTGATATTAATCAAAGGATCCAAGCTGGTTGGTTGAAATGGTGGAGTGCAACAGGGATTTTGTGTGATCGTAACTTTCCGTTAAAATTGAAAGGGAAGTTTTATCGGAGCGCTATTCGGCCTGCCTTATTACATGGTACAGAATGCTGGGCTCCTAAGAAGCATCATACACAGAAGATGCACGTAGCGGAGATGCGCATGTTTCGTTTGATGTGCGGTAACACTAGAAAAGATAAGGTGCAAAATGCGGATATTCATGCAAAAGTTGGTGTAGCACCTATGGAGGAGAAGATGCGAGAAAACCAGCTAAGATGGTTTGGTCATGTACGGTGCAGACCTATGGAAGCACCGGTTCGACGAATAGATACTCTCGATATGGGCGATGGCAAAAGGGCAAAAGGGAGACCGAAGAAAATATGGATGGAGGTAATACGAAACGATATGGTTGCCAAAGGACTCAATGAAAGTATATTGTGCGATAGGAGTGAGTGGAGGCGGAGGATTCATGTGTTGGACCCGGCGTAATTCTCATGTTGGTTCATGTAGCCTACCCCATATGCTTTGGATAAAAGGCTCAGTTGTTGTTGTTGTTGTGTGTGTGTGTGTGTGTGTGTGTTTGTGTGTATATATATAATAAACATATAATTAGCGGGCAATAATATTAGTCAATATATAATTATATCAAATATAAATATATATCATATTATTAAATCAACACTTGATTTAATAATCCGGTTATATCACATATAACCGACTAATATCATTTATCTGTATATCACATTATCAAATCAACACTTGATTCAATAATCCGATTATATCACATATAACCTAACCGATAACAAATAGCCGCCAGATAACAATATGGTATCTTATACTCGTATTTAATCAGGCCCCCGGATATATCAGCATATGTGCCCTACTTCATTTCGCTTGAACCAGGAAACTTCTATGTGGGACTCTAAAGACTCGTCAATACGCCAGCAGTAGGCGATGATCACATCAGTCACCCACAAGCCGTCAGCGGTACTAGCTGGACGTAACGGCTGCCCAGATATTGAGCGAATAGAAGATCAACAAGCAAGCTTGTCCAAACTGTAAGTGCACGGCGGCGCCCCGACCGTCAATCCGACGCCGGAATGCAGAAATGATACTTTTCTAGAACTTAGAAACCGGCACCACCGCTCACTATAAAACCCGGACCGGGCCATTAAACTAACGCTAGCTAACAAGAGAAAGGAAAGAGAGCTATACCAAGCGATCCGTGTCCTTCGGTCTTCGCCTCCACTCCGATCTCCTCGCGGAACCTCCGGTCTTCATCTCCTCGTCGGAACGGGCACCACATTGCCGGGTTCTTTTACGGGCTCCCACCTCTGGACCGAGGCAACTCGGGCACGAAGTTGGCAAGCCGACGTGCCCAAGAAATGCTGTAGGTTATGTAGAACACTTGTCTCAAGCGGGTGGTGAAGTTGCCTTTGATGGAGGGAAGAAGAAGAATAAGCTTTGGAGATGGGTATGGGTTTTTGTGGCAAAGCATAATATGATATGATAATTTTTCTCCCACACAAAAAATGAACCCTCTCCTCCTCTCTGATGTGGCTGGCCTCACCTCAAAATGGAGGAGCAAAAAGAATGGAATAATGCAAGTGGAAAATGTATGAAGATAATGATGAAAAAAGGTCACCTCCATTTCTAATCCAAAGTCATATACAAATCCCTTCACATTAATGCAAAATAATGGATGCAAAAAGAATCTAATAATGCAAGCCACCATGATGCCTCCATTTACAAGAAACCCCTCCACAAACACTAATTTGCACAATTGCAAATTAGCCCCTCCATCAGAAAAATCCGGCCAGGAAGGAACAAAGAAAAACTGGCCGAAACGGAATACAAACTGGCAACATCAGAAAACTGATCCCGTAATAAATTACAGGAAAACGCCGCGACTGTATACACATACCTGCATTTGTATTCCTACTGAATACAAATGCAAAGAGACAAAATCTACACTGTACAATACTAGGATCCGGCTTAAACTAAAGCCCGCTAGTATTATCCGTCCGATCATGATCCGTGCAATACCGCACGTATCTGATCGAACCCTGCCATATCTCCATACGGCCTCTACAGCGTTTCGCCCGAAACTTGAGCAACTGTCTGTGAGGGACTCTAAAGACTCGTCAATACTTTGGTTATGAATTTAACCACTAGTACGTCAGAGGTATTAGCATATACGTAACGGGCTACCAGGTATTGACCAAAAGGGACGTCGATGAGCGAACTCATCCTGACACCCTACTGAGCCTGTCAGTGACAATATCCGTACAATCCAGTCCGTTCGTCTATGAGCATCGCATGGCGGGCCTAGGGGGTTGGTAAAAGTCAGATCCCCAAAAGCGGTACAAGTCGTGTCGGAGTGTAGCCCAGAACACCCTGAGATACTACTGGAATACCTACCAGTAAATCTCCTGCCTTGGCCAAGGACTTTCATGTACTGGCTCTCCTAAACACAGCGCGACCTCACCCCCAATACCGGGAGAGACGAACCCCTGCAGATCCGCTCACTGCCTCCATGTGGCTCGGGACTGTACCCAACTAAAACCTGTTTGCATGTCTCCTTTGAGTGTGGTAGGGTAGTAATCAAAGTACAGTGGGAACTCACACGAGACAAATGACGATCTCAGGTCGATGAACTAACCTGTACACATGTCACCAGGGAACTGCTATCTGACATCAGGTATAATACCAACTAGCAAGTTCCTGGCGAGTCCTGTCCGGTGTACTCATAACCCAATGAGCACCTGTATATCTTAGGTGAACCAACTGACACCAGTGGCTTGTGAGACCGGCCACCGCCCCTCGTCGGGGTCTCGACTGTATACACTAGTCTACTCTGGAGTATCGATGCCCTATCTCGAAACTCCCACGACTAGGGCCCTTTTAAGGATGTGCTTATAGACCCCAGCTCCCACGTATATGATCGCCCTCATACTGCTGGTAGTCAAGCAAGAATCCTAAGGGCTCTATCAACGTGCAATAGTGATCAGTAATGTCACCTAAAGCTGTACACGATGATAAAGATAAACCAGATAGCATACTATCATCTTGAGTAAGACTATCCTACCGGCATAGGTCCTCCCTCAATCATTGCAATCACGTGCCTGTGATCCAATAATTGACTCTGAGGGCACTATATCCAACAATCTCCCACTTGCACTCAAGGGTAATTATTGCGATGTCGCATACTCACAGCCCGTGTGATACCGAACACCCAACTCCTCTACTAGTCTGTCTCACAAAGCTCGTTTGCGAAACTATTACGTTTGAGGAATAGCCTCAGTGAGTGGATCCGCTCTGATGTTTCTTTCTATGTCTCTCTTTATCTCAAGTTCGTGGAGAAAACCATCTCCCGAAATGAGCAATACCTGTCTTAGAATATGTCTGGATATCTGATGGGACCTAGCTCATAAATGAACTCCAAATCCAAACTTCTTAGACTGTATCGTCAACTGAACTTAATCAGTATCCTGCACCATGCCTCCCTCAGTATCCGCTTGGACCTCCTGTCCAAACTACTGCCCCTCGTCAGAGGGAAAATGATTGTAATAAATTCTTGTTTGTGTAAATCAAATCAAATGATCCCCGGCAACGGCGCCATTTGATTGATAAGAATTCTTGTTTGTGTAGTATTTGAAATTGTAAAGAAATCACAACCAAAAATTATTTGACCGCAATCAACTACGGTGTCGGATGTAGATTGTAAGTGAGTGCGGATCGTCCACAGGGACAGTGTAATAGTTCGTCTTTTGAATTAGATGAGTCGAAACTTTAAAGAAAAGAAAACAAAACAATTCATGATTTAAAGAATTGAAGTTCAAGAATTAGAAAAATCTAGATCTAATAACAAGAAAAAGATAGAATCAAGAATTGATAGTTTGTTGATTTTTCCAAACCAAATATCAAGAATCGAAATGAGGCTCGTAGGAATCGATCGGATCTATAGATATGATGTAATCTTACAATGACGTATTCTTATCCTTCGATGGATTGATACTAGATCGATGATGATCGACAAGAATTAGGGATTTCTAGTGAAACTAGGGTTTCATCTTATCCCTTGTTCTTTCGTCGATGTCATTCACATTCTAGCCTCTAGTAAATTCAAGAAATGATCGTAGATCCCTAATTTCGAGTGATAACAATCAAGAAAGCATCGCAACGAAACTAGGTCATCGATTCTTGAACTTGCTAGGGTTTACAAAACTCGTAGGACTTAAAAATCGTATTAAGATTTGTTACATTATCATTCTATTGATATTCTCGACTCCATGACGAGCGGAGTTTTACTCAAACATCACAACAAGAACTACAATTACAAATTGAGATCGACTCATGATGCAAGAATTTAAAGAAAGCAAGATTTAAGAATTTCACCTTTTATTTATATCAACAATTTCGTTACAATCGCTCAAGAACTACAAGAGGAAGAACTCGATCGTCGATTTGGCTTCGCTCATCTCCGTGAGTCGTGGATCGGCTTGGATCACCTGCTCGATTGAAGATCGGCTCCGCTCCTAAAAGGTTGAAGTCTTCTCGCTTGATTTAGTACTCGGGATCTTGAATTTAGATTGGAATTAGGGTTAGGGTTTCACACAAGTCGTGTCACTCAACTTGTGGATGGAAGATGAAGAGAGAATGATGAGAAATTGAACAACCTCAACCCTTAAATCTAGGTTCCTATTTATAGCCATCAAAACCCTAGATCTAGGATTTGAACTTTAAGTTTTCCTCCAAAAGTTTGTTGAGGAGATTTGAATTTCCCTCCAAAAGTTAGTTAGAGCATAAGCTTCTAGATGTGATTAATTAGGAGGGAGCTTCTAGAAATAGTTTGTTATGAGCTTAAGTAAGATTAGCTTAATTAATCATCCTTGCTGATCTGGCAGAAGACTCTGGAGCATTCTGGAATTTGACGTGTCAAAATGAGGTGTACCCACTGAGATAGGAATTATGCCCTGAAAATTAGGTGGTGATGTGGCAGAACCGCCGTAGAACCGCGGCGCAAGCCGGCTCCCGCCGCGGTTCCGCGGCGCTTTGGAGGAGTTGGGGCTTGGGCTCTCTGGTACTTGTTGTATTTGATATGTGGGTCTTTTTCTGATATGTTGATTCTGAAAATTCTTTCTATATTAATCTTTTGAGTTGGCGTAATGTTTGATCAGCAAAATGACAATTTTGGCCTGTCTCCTGGATTTTCCTGCACAAATCTCGAAACAAGTGTTCCGCAATATGGGGATGATGCGATACCATGATAAACACACAATTTCCTCAGAAATGTCGGTTTTAGAGTCTAACACATGTAATCTGATATTTAACGACTGATTTGCTAATATGTGTAATATGAATGCTGAACACTTCTAGATAAATGCAAAAGATGGGGAAATTGCCGTGTTAAAAATACATTATTTTCGACTGATCAAATTCCCCCAAACTTATTTTCGATCGTCTCGAGCGAATTTTATTAAAAAGAAGGAGAAAATAAAGAAAGAGAAAAACTAACTAGCACACTTTCGTAGGCAACACGATTGCACTGTGCATGTGCAACATGCCTTTAAACCTCTAGGTGTCCTTAGTAGGAGGAGTGTTGTCTCCTGAGGGTTTTCAGCGGATTGCACCCACAAAATCCAATAATAAAAGGAAGATCATGAATATTACATTTAAAGACAAGAATTGTAAAAGAAAAGTTTTGAAAATTAGGGTTTCCAACTAAGCTAGCTTTTCGGTTGTCATGAGCCCTATCTTAATGGTCATGAAAAAATGTCGGAAATCACGTCCTCCCTCAATAAAACATCGTCTTATTCTTCATTCCTATCTTTCATCCAAACATCGATCATATAACCCTGCATATGTGTAAAGGACATCCCTACACCTGGAGAATTCAATTCAAGCTATCATACTCTTACCCATCAGCCTCAGTACTTTTTAATTAATGAATATTTAGATGAGATTGCTCATACACTTTCATGTGACCGTTAATACTTCTTGAGGTACGAACCGACCGATTACTCATGTGCTTGCTTACTTGGTGTATTTTCCTCGTCTTGCACCACCTAAGGCTTAGCAGTGACTCCCAGACCAGTTGGCCTTAGGGCACTAGGTGAAGAGGCACCCTCGCTATATATTTTTTATTGCCCTCGGTGATAACAAAACCAGTGTCCATTTTTTTCACCATTTTATATTTTATTCATTTTTTTTTATTTCCTTCATACATCGGCTTTAAGACAAGAGCATTTCAAGGTATCCTCTACTATCCCAGGCTTCAAGACGTGTGTAAGTGCGAATAGCAGGGTATCAGTGTTCAAAATGTTTGGCTTCCAGAATAGAAACTATTTTTCAGACTTATTTTTATCCTCAGATTAGTGACTTCCTTCATTTTACTAACCCTTGGGACAACGGCTCATAACTACTTATTACTAGTTCGTATAAGAAAACTTCTAATTTTCTTAGTTTTCTTAAATTTTTCTAATCTCATGGATGTAATTTTTCACTATCTAAACTTTCATTATCTTATTTATGTACAAAAATATTTTTATCTTTTGAAATTTTTTAAATTTTTATGGGTTTTCAAAAAATGTTTTGTGCTTTATGCAAAGTATGATGCAAATGATGCGAAAATAAGCACAAACCTCCCCCAAACTTGTTTTTAACAGTGTCCTCACTGTTGCCTTCTGCTAAATCTCGAAAAACCTGTAAGCCTGGGAGGAATTTATTAGTGGGGGCAAAATATTTAAGTGAAGAACCTCCCCCAAACTTATTTTTGGCTCATCATTATGTAAAAATTTTCTTTTCAAGAGCCAGAAAATATACCCCCCAAACTTGAGTTAAGCCATGTTAATCTTTTGAAAATCATATGAGGGGGTAAAAAAAAAATCATTGGTCGATGCCAAGCTTTGCAAAGACCGAACGTCAACACCAACCATTCGAAAATTTTATCAATGCAGTGCTCTGGTTGGTGGAAGAAGAAATGGGGAAAGGTTAAGTGGTGGAATAGAATGTGTGTGCGTCTCATTTTGGAGAGACGATACAGTGAATGTGATGGATTGCTCGCATTCTTTTTACAAGTCAGAAGAAGGGGTGGAGGTTCAATTTCAATGATTTGGAGATGATTCATCTCAACACCCGTGTCATTCAAAAATGCGAGTTCATCAGCGAAGATTTTCTCAAAAGTTCCATCAATACCCCGATGAATAATGTCATCACAAAGTGCGGGGTGATCTTCAGACTCTAAGAACAGATCATAATCCGTGTTAATTGTTGACCCGGACATCTCGGTGGAAGAGTCCGTATGTGTATGATACATAGTTGGGTCAAACAATAACATATGAAAAGAGTCAAGATCGGTATCATGAGGATCGTCAAAATCGCTGCTTTCGACATCCATTAAGTCGACAGAACAGACCTGAGCAGTAGGTTCGGAGGGTACACTTCCCAACTTGTAAATGTTCAGCTCTATTAACCTATTCCCGAAGGATAGGGTCATAGAACCATTTCTACAGTTGATGATAGCATTGGAAGTGGCCAAAAAGGGGCGATCTAAAATCACCGGAATTTGATTCCGTGGGTTCGCTACAGGCTGTGTATCAATTATAATAAAGTCCACAGGGAATATGAATTCCCCGATTTTTATTAACACATCCTCCAGTTCACCCCTAGGTTTAGTGATTGATCGGTCAGCCATCTGGATAGTGCAATTGGTTGGCTTCAACTCTCCGATCCCTAGTTGCTCATAGACTGAGTATGGAAGCAAGTTAACACTAGCGCCAAGGTCTAGTAGAGCACGGTTGATGTGTTTTTCCCCAATAGAAATGGAAATAGTAGGACAGCCAGGGTCCTTACGTTTCCTCGGTACTTGTTGGGGGAAAGCCGTGTCTACAGTCTTTTCCATGAATATCTTCTTGGGCACTTGAGTCTTCCTCTTCCTAGTGCATAAGTTCTTAAGAGTTTTCGCATAGGACAGAACTTATTGGATGGCATCTAGGAGAGGGATGTTGGTGTTAACTTGCTTAAAAATGTTCATAATCTTCTCCATATGTGGACTTGGTGTGTTAGCCCTTAACCGATTAGGATAAGGTGCTTTAGCAATAAGCGCTGGGTCGATCATAGGAGAAGGAAGTGTTTGTGGACCCGATCCCAGAATAGAAGTGGGGATCGTCCGTGGAGGAGTAAAAGAGGTGGGCTGAAGTGGCGAGCCTTTTGGGAAACGAAGAATAGGCTCGGAAGAAGGGTGTGGGGTAGAAGAACAAGGATCAGAACGAGAAGTGTGTGTGTGAGGAAAGGTCTCAGCCGGGGTTTTATTGATTGATTTATCAGTATCATCAAACTCTTCCCCAAGGTGATGGTCAAGCACTCTTCCAGATCTCAACGTGATTGCATCCACATGATGTGAATAGCCAGAATTAGGTAAAGGTTGAGCTGGAAGTTTCCTTTTCTCTCTTGCACGCATTTCGGCTTTTAGTTGTGCAATTTGTTCTTCCATCGATTTGATATTCTCATTTTGAGAGACAATGATCTTTATCACATTCTCGACGGAAGATTGCAAACTTGCCATCCCTTGGATGGATTGTTTCATGAAAGTATCCAAGGTTTGTGCTAGTGCAGAGGTATTATCTGTACCGGTCAATTGCAAAGGACTAGACGGTGCAAAAGTGTTGGCCGGATTTTGAAAATTTTGTGCTTGGAAGGGGTGCTAACTCAATTGAAGTGGTGGATGCTGTTGTGGTGGAGGGACCCTTTGGAAATTGTTTTGGGTTGGAACCGTGTTTTGAGATTGTGATTGATTCCAAGCAAAATTTGGGTGATTCCTCCAACCCTGATTATATGTGGAAGAATATGGATCGTTCCTAGGTCTTTGAAATGCGGCATTGGTATGCTCATGACCTTGAAACGAACATTCTTCCGTCAAGTGAGAAGGATCAGAACAGCATCCACATACAGTTTTGGAGAGTGACATTTGATTTAGGGTGGCGGCTAAAAATTTATTTTCCATAGTCTCGAGTTTCTTGTGTATAGCTGCAATGTCAGCTCTAACTCCTATGGAAATATCATTGCCATCCCTAGACGATTGACTCACACCCTCCCACTGTAAAAATTTATCAGCGAAATCTTCTAGGAATTTCCAGGCTTCCCCATCATCTTTGGTCATAAAATTGCCTTGACACATGGATTCAAGGGTCTGTCTTGTGTTAGGATTAATGCCCTCATAAATGATTCGGCACAGTTCCCATCTCGGGATGCCGTGATGTGGACATTGGACTAACAGATCCTTGAAACGTTCAAGACATTTTGAAAATGTTTCATTTGGAAGCTGGGTGAATTGATAGATTTCGCTACGGACTTGAGCTGTCTTTTGATGTGGGTAGAATTTCTTAAGGAATGCTTTGACGAATTCGTCCCAATTTGAAATGGAATGTGCAGTGGTGTTATATAGCCACTTCTCGGCTAAATCACACAAAGTGAATGGGAGAAGACGAAGACGGAAAGCATCCATAGAAAGCTGTGAAGTACCCATCATTGTGCATACATTTTCAAATTTAGTGATAAATGCATATGCGTCTTCAGACTCGAGACCGTGAAATTTTGGTAGAAGGTTGATGTATTGGGGTTTTATTTGAAAATTCTCCCCGTTGGCTGGTGGAATGGAAAGACAGGTGGAAAGCGGACCTCGTGTTGGATAGCACCTCTCTGTTGTGCCACGGCAGCGCCCCGGCCGTCTATCCGAGGCCAAAATGCGGAATCAAAATTTTCTTAACCTTTAAACTGGCGCTACCGCAGACAATAAACCCGGATCGTAACCATTAATCGATACTAGCTAACAAGAGAAAGGGTGAGAGATATACCGAGTGATCCGAGTCCTCCGGTCTTCTCGTCGTCGTCTCGATCTCCCGCGGAAACTCCGGTCGTCGCATCCTTGCCGGAAGGGCACCACATCGTCTGTATCTTTTACGGGCTCCCACCTCAATACCGAGGCAAATGGGCACGAAGCTGGCTAGTCGACGTGCCCAAGGTTTGCTGTAGAATGTAGTGTAGATGATGCTTGTCTCATATGGGGTAATGAAGTTGCCATTTGGATGGAGGGAAGTGAAGAATGAAATGGAGATGAACTTTGGTGTAACCAAATGAGATGATAATTTTCCCCATTTCACCAAATGAAAATCCCTCATCTCTCATTCTCAAGTGGCCGGCCTCTTTTTGTGAGAATGGTGGAGGGCAAAAACAAATCATGAAGGGAGGTGAGTGTAGGATAAATCAAGAGGTGACCACAAACAAACATCAACCATGCTTATCACTCCATACCCATTCAAATCACAATTAATGCAAGTGATGGTGCAAAAGAAAAGATGCCATCATAATCAAAGCATTTGCAAGAAACCCCTCCACAATGTGTTATTTGCAAACTTGCAAATAACCCCCTCCATCGGAAAAGTCCGGCCGGGAAAGAACAAAGGAAAACCGGCCGGAACGGAATGCAAACTGGCAACTCCAGAAAACTGGTCCCGTAATAAATTACAGGAAAACCCCAATACTGTGCATACACACCCGCATCTGTATTCCGACCGGATACAAATGCAATGAGACAAAATCTACACTGTACTAAACTAGGATCCGGCTTAAAACAAAGCCGGCTAGTATTATCCGTCCGATCTTGATCCGTGCAATACCGCACGTATCAGATCGAACCCTGCCATATAACCATACGGCCACTAGTACAAACCGTCCGATCCTGATCCGTGCAATACCGCACGTATCTGATCGGACCCTGCCATATCTCCATACGGCCTCTACAGCGTTTCGCCCGAAAGCTTGAGTAACTGAAAGTGTGGTGGACTCTAAAGACTCGTCAATACTATGGTTGTGGATTTAACCACCAGCACGTCAGGGGTATAAGCCAATACGTGACGGGCCACCAGCTATTGACCAAAAGGGACGTCGATGAGCGAACTCATCCTGACACCCTACTGAGCCTGTCAGTGACAATATCCGTACAGTCTGGTCCGTTCGTTTATGAGTATCGCATGTCGGGCCTAGGGGGTTGGTAAAAGTCAGACCCCCAAAAGCGGTACAAGTCGTGTCGGAGTGTAGCCCAGAAAACCCTGAGATACTACTGGAATACCTACCAGTAAATCTCCTGCCTCGGCCGAGGGCTTTGTGTAATGGCTCTCCTAGACACAGCGCGACCTCACCCCCAATACCGGGAGAGACGAACCCCTGAAGATCCGCTCACTGCCTCTATGTGGCTCGGGACTGTACCCAACTAAAACCTGTTTGCACGACTCCTTTGAGCCGTGGTAGGGTAGTAATCAAAGTACAGTGGGAACTCACACGAGACAAATGACGATCTCAGGTCGATGAACTAACCTGTACACATGTCACCAGGGAACTGCTATCTGACGTCAGGTATAAGACCAACTAGCATGTTCCCGGCGAGTCCTGTCCGGTGTACTCATAACCCAATGAGCACCTGTATACATCTTAGGTGAACCAACTGACACCAGTGGCTTGTGAGACCGGCCACCACCCCTCGTCGGGGTCTCGACTGTATACACTAGTCTACTAATGGAGTGTCGATGCCCTGTCTCGAAACTCCCATGACTAGGGACCATTTAAGGATGTGTTTATAGACCCCAGCTCCCACATATATGATCGCCATCATACTGCTGGTCGTCAAGCAAGAATCCTAGGGGCTCTATCAACGTGTAATAGCGACCTGTCAGGTCACCTAAAGCAGTACACGATGATAAAGATAAACCAGATAGCATACTATCATCTCGAGTAAGACTGTCCTACCGGGATAGGTCCTCCCTTAATCATTGCAATCACGTGCCTGTGATCCAATAATTGACTCTGAGGGCACTATCTCCAACACTCTCTTGGAGAGAGATGCGAGGTGGATTCTGCGCACCAACGGACGGCGGCAGGGTAGTGGAAAAGAAATTCGATGGAGGTGGATCCATCGAAGTGGGTGTGGTGCTGGGTAAAAGAAAGGTAAATGTAGAAATACCGACTTTTGGATTGATAAAAGGAAACGCGGACTAACAGGCACTAGAATCCCGTGTCCAGCCTATCTTGTACTAAAAAGGGTTAGTACAAGTGGCAGCGTGATTTATAATTAGGGGAGATAATGAATGCGGTGTTTGTTTTGAAAATGGTACGGATTTTTGAAAATATGATGCAACACAACAAATGCAACACACAAAATCCTAGAATCTAGTGGTCACCTAGGTCAAACTCTAGACCGCTCCTAACTGCCAAAAGACAAGTCGCAGGATAAATCCTCCACTGCCTCTTTATCCCCCTGTGGCCAGGGAAGTGCCAGGTAAGTGGGAAGGTACTCCACTACGTAAGTAGTGGGCCTAATTAATTACCACTAGCCTTCGACACACTTGCCTTAGACACCACAAGAAAACGCGGATAAGCAATGAATTACCCACGGCCTTCTCTTGTCCTAAGTGAGCGCGATGGTCCTTAGAGTCATCTCTAGATATTTTTTAGTTAATGTGGGTCAATGCGGATGCAAGTTTTGCAATTTTCGGGGCCTAGGAAGGGTAATGAACTCCCCACCTAATCTGGATTTGGTCTTTGCCCCTTAATTTCCGTATTAATATGCAAACAACCAAAAATCAAAACACGCACAAATTTTTATTTTGCTTTTGCGGCGCAGCGATTATTTGCAAAGAAACCTGCACAGAATGTTAATTGGAGCAGATGAGGGGGGAGATAAGAAAGTGAGAAGCTTACAGAGAAAGTTTGGTGCAGTGATGACTTAGAGTTGCCGCGGAACCGCCGCAGTAGGAGGCTCCCACCGCGGAAACGCGGTCTTATGTGCTGATCTCTGTGCAAAATTTTAACAGTGAACTTCTGTTCACTCCTTCAGCTCTCTGGAATATTCACAAAAATTTTATCCAAGCTCCAATGATTCCAGATTTCCTCGCAATCAAATCACAACACACGTATTAGGGTTTGTGCGAGTTTAGATCTAAAAATTATAATGGAATAAATTTTTCAACTCAAATTTCAAAATACGAACTATTAGCGCACTATCCCCGGAAACGGCGCCATTTGATTGTAATAAATTCTTGTTTGTGTAAATCAAATCAAATGATCCCCGACAACGGCGCCATTTGATTGATAAGAATTCTTGTTTGTGTAGTATTTGAAATTGTAAAGAAATCACAACCAAAAATTATTTGACCGCAATCAACTACGGTGTCGGATGTAGATTGTAAGTGAGTGCGGATCGTCCACAGGGACAGTGTAATAGTTCGTCTTTTGAATTAGATGAGTCGAAACTTTAAAGAAAAGAAAACAAAACAATTCATGATTTAAAGAATTGAAGTTCAAGAATTAGAAAAATCTAGATCTAATAACAAGAAAAAGATAGAATCAAGAATTGATAGTTTGTTGATTTTTCCAAACCAAATATCAAGAATCGAAATGAGGCTCGTAGGAATCGATCGGATCTATAGATGTGATGTAATCTTACAATGACGTATTCTTATCCTTCGATGGATTGATACTAGATCGATGATGATCGACAAGAATTAGGGATTTCTAGTGAAACTAGGGTTTCATCTTATCCCTTGTTCTTTCGTCGATATCATTCACATTCTAGCCTCTAGTAAATTCAAGAAATGATCGCAGATCCCTAATTTCGAGTGATAACAATCAAGAAAGCATCGCAACGAAACTAGGTCATCGATTCTTGAACTTGCTAGGGTTTACAAAACTCGTAGGACTTAAAAATCGTATTAAGATTTGTTACATCATCATTCTATTGATCTTCTCGACTCCTTGACGAGCGGAGTTTTACTCAAACATCACAACAAGAACTACAATTACAAATTGAGATCGACTCATGATGCAAGAATTTAAAGAAAGCAAGATTCAAGAATTTCACCTTTTATTTATATCAACAATTTCGTTACAATCGCTCAAGAACTATAAGAGGAAGAACTCGATCGTCGATTTGGCTTCGCTCATCTCCGTGAGTCGTGGATCGGCTTGGATCACTTGCTCGATTGAAGATCGGCTCCGCTCCTAAAAGGTTGAAGTCTTCTCGCTTGATTTAGTACTCGGGATCTTGAATTTGGATTGGAATTAGGGTTAGGGTTTCTCACAAGTCGTGTCACTCAACTTGTGGATGGAAGATGAAGAGAGAATGATGAGAAATTGAACAACCTCAATCCTTAAATCTAGGTTCCTATTTATAGCCATCAAAACCCTAGATCTAGGATTTGAATTTTAAGTTTTCCTCCAAAAGTTTGTTGAGGAGATTTGAATTTCCCTCCAAATGTTAGTTAGAGGAGAAGCTTCTAGATGTGATTAGTTAGGAGGGAGCTTCTAGAAATAGTTTGTTAGGAGCTTAAGTAAGATTAGCTTAATTAATCATCCTTGCTGATCTGGCAGAAGACTCTGGAGGATTCTGGAATTTGACGTGTCAAAATGAGGTGTACCCACTGAGATAGGAATTATGCCCTGAAAATTAGGTGGTGATGTGGCAGAACCGCCGCAGAACCGCGGCGCAAGCCGGCTCCCGCCGCGGTTCTGCGGCTCTTTGGAGGAGTTGGGGCTTGGGCTCTCTGGTACTTGTTGTATTTGATATGTGGATCTTTTTCTGATATGTTGATTCTGAAAATTCTTTCTATATTACTTCCAGATCTGAATCTTTTGAGTTGGCGTAATGTTTGATCAGCAAAATGACAATTTTGGCCTGTCTCCTGGATTTTCCTGCACAAATCTCGAAACAAGTGTTGCGCAATATAGGGATGATGCGATGCCATGATAAACACACAATTTCCTCAGAAATGTCGGTTTTAGAGTCTAACACATGCAATCTGATATTTAACAACTGATTTGCTAATATGTGTAATATGAATGCCGAACACTTCTAGATGAATGCAAAAGATGGGGAAATTGCCGTGTTAAAAATACATTATTTTCGACTGATCAGAAAACTATAACTCTGACAGTCACTCTGTCATCCAGGTCACCTTGGAAGCCTGAAATGATAACTGTCTCCTTAAAAGAGGCTGTTGTTATCATATCCTTAGAACATCCACTTATGTTCTAAAACTGCTTCCGACTGTTTCTCCAGGATTGGAGCAATATCAACTTATTGCACCTACTGCAAAAACAACATCTGGTGTGGTACTTGATATCTCATGATTGACTCAATTGCCTAAGCAAGTGATCTGCCAATCATGCACATCCCTCTCCCCTTTAGTCTGTAAGACTCCTTTAGAGAGGGTGACTCCATCACCTGCAGGTATACTACCGTGCCAGGAGTCGTCCATTCTAAAAACTCTTAGAATGCTGTCTAAGTACCCTGATTGGGAAACCACCCAAATCTAGATCTATAGATTTAGTAACCAGAATGTCTTGATATTATATCCAAGTCCCATGTGGAGAAACCACTGTGTGACAACCAAAGTATAACCGACCGTGGTATAGGAATATCACTTCCTACTCTGTGTATGTCATCCAAATACCAGGACATCACACCCTACTACCTTCTTAACAGATCCATCCCCTATTCTGATGAAGTCAAACCTATAACTGTCATATCAGAAATAGATGATCTATCTCCGCTATATCTGCTTTAGTCTATAAATAGATATAAGCCACTTGTCCACTATGCTTCCGCTGCTCCCACTGACTACGACAACCCTCTGGCAGAGTCATATAGACGTCTAAAGCTAGTTTAGAACAATGCTATATTCATCCTCCTGTCGGGTCTCACAACCTGGAGCAACAGCAATGGCAAGTCTGGGCAAATAAGAATCTCCCTGTCACCGTCCTTGAGCATATCGAAGTACCTCTCGAATGCCTGAGGTTACCCACCATATCTGCGGAGTGGCCAATGGAATGTCAAACCAGATTGAATCTTTAGGTTCTTATCAAATCTTCAGTAATCGTTTGCGGTTCTGGAATCACTTCCAGTTCTACCATACTCCCACTACTGTTTTCTGAAAAAATCCATTTTTGTTAAAACTGTGGCGAGTCAAGAACAATATCACTATTGATCTTCCAGATGGTAGAAAGTCAACCCTCGTCATAGCCCGGGTTAACCCACAAACAACCATTACAGAAACGTGCCTTGAGTTATCTAGAGTCTGGTTTTAAGCATAAGCTGGACAACTCCCCGTACCTTAACAATGTCAAGATATGAACTGTTCTATATCCAATATAGAAACAGAGGCACTGATTTAATTGAACCAGATTCAAATCATGCACCTGTCTCCAGTGCATGTCAACTAAATGGAAGGAGGCCGATCAACGTTACTCAACTTAGGAATGCATCCAATTATGAGTAACCTGAAAGAGAAGCAAGTTCTCTTAATCATTACTATCAAATGAATACCATTCACAAGTATCTACATCTTCGATCACCTTGAAGAATCCTGATACTTGCAACATCTGGTTCTCTACTTTACTCTTATACCTATAACTTCTCAAAACTTGGACCCTGTGTTTCTACGAAACACTAGTCTACGAACTAGAGAAGTCATAAGTAAACAGAATATAGTACGAGGACTAACCCCTCTGTCCTAATGGACACTGGATAATATACAATACTCTGTATAAGTCCCCTGAGTCTAGTGACTCATTCACTGTGTGTCGTAGGTTGAAAACTGTACTTATGGTTAAGAATAATTACACCGCTGTTCAATGCTCCTTACCTAACCATCCACTGATATAGGTAAATGTCATAGACATAATTTCAAAAAGGTATATCTCACTCTATAAAAATAGACGTATAGATGTATCAATTTGAAATTGGTGCATAACATCAGATATTCAAAACCAAATATTTGCCGTCCGACAAACAATCCAGGTGACTTCCTCAAATATCACCAATTGCAACGAATCCTGATATAATGAGGATGATCACCTAATTCCCAATAACTTACTCCCACTCATCATCTATAAAACCATACAGATGTGAGAATCAAACCTGGTAAATACATACCCTGGAGTTAGTGTCTAATTGGGAAATCAGTTTTCTTTTAACAGTACACAGTGAAGCTGAAACATTGAAATGTTTCGATGGGGTATCCCGGTATTCCTAGTAATGACTCTTCCATTATCCAGATTCACAACTGTAACCGTATATCTCTTTGCCATCTCTCCAAATCCCTTTATATGTCTTTTAGTCATTACCTTCTGCACACCCCTTTAGGCCAAATGGTTTTCTTCCTTCCCTACCGTTCGGCACCAGCCTATGGTTTGGAAGAAGACTATCCAATAAGCATAATGGGTGTACTGTCCTAATCCTAGGAGCACTCGCAATGCGAGAGAAGGTAAAGATAAAAGACAACTGAATAAAACCTTATTCCTATTTCTTCTGAACGAGAATCCATCCCCGAACTGGAACAAGTTCCTTTCGAGTTCGTATATAACCATACGATGGAGTATCCAATAAGCTGTGGATCTTCGTAGTGATACGGAGTGTCCTGGAGAAATACAAAGGTGATTTAGGATTGGCGAAGAAATACTTGGTTTGGTTGTGAATAGCAGTCGCAATTTACTTTGCCCTCTTACTAATCCCTTGATATGTCTTTACTTAATACCTTCTGTACACCATCATTATGCTAATTGGTTTTCTTCATTCCCCACCGTTCG
This sequence comes from Agapanthus africanus, assembly GCA_030015575.1. Lineage (NCBI taxonomy): Eukaryota > Viridiplantae > Streptophyta > Magnoliopsida > Asparagales > Amaryllidaceae > Agapanthus > Agapanthus africanus. The sequence goes on from CM057344.1 coordinate 442,129,193, forward strand.
GCACCAGCCTAAGGTTTGGAAGAAGACTATCCAATTTGCATAATAGGTGTACTATCTCCTAAACCAAGGAGTACTCGCAACCTGAGAGAAGGTAAAAGGAAAAGACAACTGAATAGTCCTATTCGTTTTCTCCAGAACCGAAAACCATCCTCGAATAAATTCCTTCGAGTTCGTATATAACCATACGATGGTTTTGTCCAATGGAAGTGGACATTCGTAGTAATACGGGGTGTCCTAGAGAAAAAAAGGGTAAAAGTAGGAGTGGCAATGAGGTATGCAACTCTGACAATCCAAAAGCCAATGTTTAAGAAGGTTCGGTCAACTTGGTCACTGAGTCATAGTCTAGGGTCGGGTCAAGATCACTGCCAAAGAGAGAGAGAGAAAAGAAACACTCAGCGTGCACTCTAACCTAGATCAGAATGGTTATCACTTTATCTAATCTGGAAACCTCCCACTGTAACGTCAAATTCTTCCCCAAACCTGAAAGAAGAATTAGTCGGGATCACCCGAGGAGTAAACCAACTCATCAGTGGGAATCGGGATCCAATTATTATCGCATGATAACATGACGGAATCCTCTCACGTTATCACACTCCAGAAGGTATGCGCATATCTGGCAAGTTTCATTTTCTTTAGAATCTCCCGATGTGATTTTTGCCCCATGCTCTTATGACCTTGACTAAGGCCAACAAATCATAAGTCACATGTCAAGTTCTACCCGTCATTGTCCAGGTTAATTTGAACCCACCCGTACAAGCCCTTGACTAGGGCCAACAAGGCTATATGACTGTCCCAAACCAACGCATCTATCTATGCAACAGAAAGGTAACAAGCAGCTATCATACACTATGCCTTGACTAAGGCCAACAAACATAGCATGAATACTACGTGCCACCCGTCTGAAATGACGAAGGGCTACGAATGGTTTCTGGCGAAAACCTTTAACATAATGAACTTGATATCGTTGAAGGAACTGTATAGCTTTTATAAAAATATAGTGGCGAAAACCTTTGCTAAGGAGGTCACTCCCGGTGAAGGGATCTCGGCTCTTTCCCCGTAGAATGAGGTGCATGATATTCCAACTGAATACCATGATGCAAAACAAAAGTAATCGGCTATAGTGAAGTTATTGCCCTGACGTAAACTTTTGTCCAAGAGGTCACTCCCGGTGAAGGGATCTCGGCCCTTGCCTCGTCGACTGAGGAGCTGGATATTCATAACTGAATACCACTGTGCAAAACAAAAGAGAACGCCCTTGCAATAACAGCTTTTTGAAAAATTGTTCCAACAACATCAGAATAGGTTTGTTTATCTTGCATTGATCCGAATCAACGCAGTCCCATCAATTGATCACACCACAAAAGAACGAAAATAATGATGTACGTATATGCCATCCACATTCGCCACTGGGTCCCGTCATCACCCGTTAGGTTACTTAACTAACGACAGAGCGGGGACTGAACTAGCGCGGATGCAAAACATATACAACATCTACTAGTATATATATCAATATATAATATTCGGTCAAGGCGTGATAAAATGCAACATCACAGAAATGTAATAATCATCACAGAACAATACAGATATCTGGGATCCCCTGGTTTCACAGAGCCGCTACTGAAACCCGACGTTCCCCTCGTCGTGTGGATAGCCTGTGCAATGAAAACCTAGACCCCTACGGGCGTGGCAAGTTACCCGCCAAAACCTGAAGCGAGGCAGCCCCCTTCAGCAACGTGAATGGACCACCCAGCACTTCACGGAATCCGGTAACTTGGGCACCCCTCCTAGGTCAACCTATATCCCCTACGAGTGCGGCGAATAGCCCGCCAATTCTAGAGTGAAGCCCCCTCCGTCTCAATGCCATGAGATGCGGGCCCGTTGCCCTCTAGAACCCGGCTATCCGTGCACCCCTCCGCGGGGTAATCCTAGTACAGAAAGTAAAATATACAACGGGTACATCGACCTCAGCCCGGTCGTTCCCCAAAAGAATAATACACAAACAGGCAGTGACGGCAGTCTACATGTCGGTCGCTCGCCCCGTAATATCAAATGTATATAACACAACCAAACTGAACTACCATTGCATCCAGGCTATCCCTACGACCAATCCGTAACATCACAGCACAACACAGAACATCAACGTGAATGTCATGTTCGCAAATCCGTCTAAAAGGGCTATAGCAGTTAGACAGGATTTACCGATCAAGTGAAATTCACGGTCGCAGATATAATGTAAATACTGTGAACTAACATGTTTAAAATTTTCGATCGATCAAATTTACCGAAGTGGGCCCCAAGCACAACTGTAGCACTCAAAGAAAATCTGGGCCTAAACAGAACATCCCAAAACCCACATTTCCAACCCAAAAGCCCACTGTAAAAATTCTGTACGGCGTTGACCCTTCTCCACCGCGGAACCGCGGCCAAAATAGGGTTTTGGCCGCGTTTCCGCGGTCATATTGTAGCAACACCTAACAAAATTTTTGCAGATTGCTTATAATTCCCTGCACGTATTTCTTCATTGTACTGAAAATTTTTTCGAGCCAAAAAAATTTCGACAGAAACTTGTGCACTAGAAAATACGGTTTTTGGGATTTTTGTTCGATCAAGTTCTAAACATATTAGAGCAAGCTAGACTAGGTTAATGGCGTGGCTCTGAAACCAGTGTAAGTGCATGGCGGCGCCACGGCCGTCAATCCGACGCCGGAATGCGGAAACGATACTTTTCTAGAACTTAGAAACCGGCACCACCGTGCACTATAAAACCCGGATCGGGCCATTAACCTAACGCTAGCTAACAAGAGAAAGGAAAGAGAGCTATACCAAGAGATCCGTGTCCTTCGGTCTTCGCCTCCACTCCGATCTCCTCGCGGAACCTTCGGTCTTCATCTCCTCGTCGGAACGGGCACCACATCGCCGGGTTCTTTTACGGGCTCCCACCTCTGGACCGAGGCAACTCGGGCATGAAGTTGGCGAGCCGACGTGCCCAAGAAATTGTTGGAGATAGTGCCCTCAGAGTCAATTATTGGATCACAGGCACGTGATTGCAATGATTGAGGAGAGGACCTGTCCTAGTAGGACAGTCTTACTCAAGATGATAATATGCTATCTGGTTTATCTTTATCATCGTGTACTGCTTTAGGTGACCTTCCGAGTCGCTATTACACGTTGATAGAGCCCCTAGGATTCTTGCTTGAATACCAGCAGTATGAGGGCGATCATATACGTGTGAGCTGGAGTCTATAAGCATATCCTTAAAAGGTCCCTAGTCGAGGGAGTTTCGAGACAGGGCATCGATTCTACAGAGTAGACTAGTGTATACAGTCGAGACCCCGACGAGGGGCGATGGCCGGTCTCACAACCCACTGGTGTCAGTTGGTTCACCTAAGATGTATACAGGTGCTCATTGGGTTATGAGTACACCGGACAGGACTCGCCGGGAACCTGCTAGTTGGTGTTATACCAGACGTCAGATAGCAGTTCCCTGGTGACATGTGTACAGGTTAGTTCATCGACCTGAGATCGTCATTTGTCTCGTGTGAGTTCCCACTGTGCTTTGATTACTACCCTACCACGGCTCAAAGGAGTCGTGCAAACATGTTTTAGTTGGGTACAGTCCCGAGCAACATGGAGGCAGTGAGCGGATCTGCAGGGGTTCGTCTCTCCCGGTATTAGGGGTGAGGTCGCGCTGTGTCTAGGAGAGCCAGAACATGAAAAGTCCTTGGCCAAGGCAGGAGATTTACTGGTAGGTATTCCAGAAGTATCTCAGGGTGTTCTGGGCTGCACTCCGACACGACTTGTACCGCTTTTGGGGGTCTGACTTTTACCAACCCCCTAGGCCCGCCATGCGATGCTCATAGACGAACGGACCAGACTGTACGGATATTGTCACTGACAGGCTCAGTAGGGTGTCAGGATGAGTTCGCTCATCGACGTCCCTTTTAGTCAGTAGCTGGTAGCCCGTCACGTATGGCTGATACCTCTGACGTGCTAGTGGTTAAATCCACAGCCATAGTATTGACGAGTCTTTAGAGTCCACCACACATAGTTACTCAGGTTTCGGGCGAAATGCTGTAGAGGCCGTTTGGAGATATGGCAGGGTTCGATCAGATACGTGCGGTATTGCACGGATCGTGATCGGACGGTTTTTACTAGCCGGCTTTGGTTTAAGCCGGATCCTAGTATTAGATAGTGTAGATATTGTCTCTTTGCATTTGTGTTCAGTGGGAATACAAATGCGGGCATGTATTTGCAGTAGTGGGGTTTTCCTGTAATTTATTACGGGATCAGTTTTCTGAAGTTTCCAGTTTGCATTCCGTTCCGGCCGGTTTTCTTTTGTTCCTTCGCGGCCGGACTTTCTGATGGAAGGGGGTTATTTGCAGTTTGCAAATAACTGATTGTGAGGGGCTTTCTTGCATTTGTGGCTTTATGATGAGACTAGCATCATGAGATTCTTTTTCTTTCTCTTCTTTTGCATTAATGAGAAAAGGGATTGATTAGGTTATTGATAGGATTTGGATGTGAGATAATTTGATCTTATCTTCACATATTGTGATGCCTTTTTCTCTCTCCAATTTTCTTCTTGATGAATAGGGGCCGGCCACATTTGGTAGAGGGAGAGGATTCCTTTTGGTGAAGTAAAAACATACATCATTCATCTCATTTTTCTTGCCACCAAAAACTCCATAGCTTATTTCCTTAGTTGTTTTCTCCACCTCCATCATCAAGGCAACTTCTTATACCCCAAAAGAGACAACCATTCTACACTTGTCTACAGCATCCCTTGGACGCGTCGGCTAGCCAACTTCGTGCCCGAGTTGCCTCGGTCAAGAGGTGGGAGCCCGTAATAGATTCCGGCTACGTGGTGCCCTTTCCGACGAAGAGGTGATGGACGGAGTTTCCGCGGGAGATTGGAGTGGAGACGAAGACCGAAGGACACGGATCGCTTGTTATAGCTTCTCTACTCTTTTCCTTTTTGCTAGTAGCTAGGTTAATGGCCCGATCCGGGTGAAAAGTGCGCGGTGGTGCCGCTTGCAAGTTTTGCAATGTTTTTCGTTTCCGCGTTTCCGGCGTCGGATCGACGGCCGGGGCACCGCCGCGGACATACAATGGTATCAGAGCCACGCCATTAACCATGCCTAGCTTGGTCTAGTATGTTTAGAACTCGATCTAACAAAAATCCCCAAAAACCGTATTTTCCAATGCATCGTGTTTCTGTCGAAATTTTTTCTGCTCCAAAATTTTTTCAGGTTGTTGCAGAATACTGTGCATGGAACAATAAGAATTCTGGTAAAATTTGGTCGCGAGATCTGACTATACCGCCGCGGAACCGCGGCCAAACCCATGCTTGGGAAGCGGTTCCGCCGCGCTTTTCACTGTTCATTGTGCCAAATTTTTCCAGAGGGCTTTTGACATGGAAATAGGGGTTTTGGGATATTCTTTTTGGGCCCTGATATTCTGTAAGTGCTACAGTAATGCTTGGGGGCCCACTTGATAAAATTTGTTCGATCGGATATTTTAAACATGCTAGTTCATAGTATTTACATTATATCTGCGACCGTGAATGTCACTCGATCGGTAAATCCTGTCTGATTGCTATAGCTCGGTTAGACGGATTTGAGAACGTGACATTCACGTTGATGTTCTGTGATTGTACTGTGTTGTTGCGGATCGGTCGTGAGGGATAGCCTGGTTGCAATGTTAGTACAGTTTTGTTTTATATGTACATTTGATATTGCGGGGCGAGCGTCCGATATGTGGACTGCCGTCACTGCCTGTTTGTATTATTCTTTTGGGGCCCGACCGGGTCGAGGTCGGTGTACCCGTTGTATGTATATTTACTTTCTGTACTAGGATTACCCCGCGGAGGGGTGCACGGATAGCCGGGTTCTAGAGGGCAACAAGCCCGCATCTCATGGCGTTGAGACGGAGGGGGCTTTACTCTAGAATTGGCAGGCTATTCGCCGCACTCGTAGGGGGTATAGGTTGACCCAGGAGGGGTGCCCAAGTTACCGGATTCCGTGAAGTGCTGGGTGGTCCATTCACGTTGCTGAAGGGGGCTGCCTCGCTTCAGGTTTTGGCGGGTAACTTGCCGCGCCCGTAGGGGTCTAGGATTTCATTGCACAGGCTATCCACACGACCAGGGGAACGTCGGGTTTCAGTAGCGGCTCTGTGAAACCCGGGGATCCCAGATATCTGTATTGTTCTGTGATGTTGCATTTTATCACGCCTTGAGCGAAAATTATATATTATATATATACTAGTAGTTGTTGTATATGTTTTGCATCCGCGCTAGTCCAGTCCCCACTCTGTCGTTAGTTAAGTAACCTAACGGGTGATGACGGGACCCAGTGGCGAATGCGGATGGCATATACGTACATCATTATTTTTGTTCTTTTTGTGGTGTGATCAATTGATGGGACTGCATTGATTCGGATCAATGCAAGTTAAACAAACCTATTCTGATGTTGTTGGAACACTTTTTCAAAAAGCTGTTATTGCAAGGGCGTTCTCTTTTGTTTTGCATCGTGGTATTCAGTTGGAATATCCTGCTCCTCAGTCGACGAGGCAAGGGCTGAGATCCCTTCACCGGGAGTGATCCCTTGGACAGAAGTTTGCGTCAGGACAATAACTTCACTATAGCCGATTGCTTTTTCTTTGCATCGTGGTATTCAGTTGGAATATCCTGCACCTCATTCTACGGGGAAAGAGCCGAGATCCCTTCACCGGGAGTGACCTCTTTAGCAAAAGTTTTCGTCACTATATTTTTATAAAGCTATCAGTTCCTTCAACGATATCAAGTTCATTACGTTAAAGGTTTTCACCAGAAACCATTCGTAGCCCTCCGTCGTTTCATATGGATAGTCAATAGTATTCAAGCTGTGTATGTTGGCCAAAGTCAAGGCACAGTGTTTGGTAGCTGTTGGGTATTCATATGCAGCATAGATAGATGCGTTGGTTTGGGACAGTCGTACTGCTATTTTGGCCAAAGTCAAGGGTAGGTACGGGTGGGTTCAAATTAACCTGGATAATGACGGGTAGAACTTGACATGTGACTTATGATATGTTGGCCAAAGTCAAGGTCATAAGAGCATGGGGCAAAAATCCACATCGGGAGTTTCAAAAGAACTGAAACTTGCCAGATATGCGCATACCTTCTGGAGTGTGATAGCGTGAGCGGATTCCGTCACGTTATCATGCGATGATAGTTGGATCCCGATTCCCACTGATGAGTTGGTTTACTCTTCGGGTGATCCCGGCTAATTCTTCATTCAGGTTTGGGGAAGATTTTGACGTTATAGTGGGAGGCTTCCAGATTAGATAAAGTGATAACCATTCTGATCTAGGTTAGAGTGCACGCTGAGTGCTTTCTTTTCTCTCTCTCTTTGGCAGCGACCATTGACCCAACCCTAGACTATGACTCAGTGACCAAGTTGACCGAACCTTCTTAACACTGGCTTTTGGATTGTCTGAGTTGCAAACCTCATTGCCACTCCTACTTTTACCCTTTTCTCCAGGACACCCCGTATTACTACGAACGTCCACTTCAATTGGACAAAACCATCGTATGGTTATATACGAACTCGAAGGAATTCGAGGATGGTTTCCGGTTCTGAAGAAAATGAATAGGACTATTCAGTTGTCTTTTCCTTTTACCTTCTCTCAGGTTGCGAGTACTCCGTGGTTTAGGAGTAGTACACCTATTATGCAAATTGGATAGTCTTCTTCCAAACCTTAGGCTGGTGCCGACCGGTACGGAATGAAGAAAACCAATTAGCCTAACGGTGGTGTACAGAAGGTATTATGTAAAGACAAAGAAAGGGATTAGTAAGAGGGCAAAGTAAATTGCGACTGCTATTCACGACCAAACCAAGTATTTCTTCGCCAATCCTAAATCACCTTTGTATTTCTCTAGGACACTCCGTATCACTACGAAGATCCCAGTTTATTGGATAATCCATCGTATGGTTATATACAAACTTGAAAGGAACTTGTTCCAGTTCGGGGATGGATCCTGGTTCAGGAGAAATAGGAATAAGGTTCATTCGGTTGTCTTTTATCTTCACCTTCTCTCGCATTGCGAGTGCTCCTAGGATTAGGACAGTACACCCATTATGCTTATTGGACAGTCTTCTTCCAAACCATAGGCTGGTGCCGAATGGTAGGGAAGGAAGAAAACCATTTGGCCTAAAGGGGTGTGCAGAAGGTAATGACTAAAGACATATAAAGGGATTTGGAGAGGTGGCAAAGAATTATACGGTTACAGTCGTGAATCTGGATGATGGAAGAGGCATTACTATGAATACCAGGATACCCCATCGAAACATTTCAATGTTTCAGTTTCACTGTGTACTGTTAAAAGAAAACTGATTTCCCGATTAGACACTTGCTCCAGGGTATGTATTTACCAGGTATGATTCTCACATCTGTATGGTTTTACAGATGATGAGTGAGAGTAAGTTATTGGGAATTAGGTGATCATCCTCATTATATCGGAATTCGTTATAATTGGTGATATTTGAGGAAATCGCCTGGGGTGTGTTAGTGTATATGCCCTAGAGGCCATTACTGTATCATACTTGTTTGTATATTACTTAATGGAAGCTTGGGATATTCTCCTTGTATATACAATCTTGCTCAAAATAGTAGTATGCTACTTGGTTTGTTTCTACTTCAATGTGTACATGTGTTTATTTTAGTATATCACCTATACACATTAGTGGAGTCCTTAGGATCTTCGCTTGATTACCAGCGATGTGATGGCAGTCACACTAGTGGGGCTGGGTAATCTATAAGCACATCCTTATGCTGGTCCCTGGTCGCAGGACTATCGAGACAGGGCATCGATACTCCGGAGTAGACTAGCGCATGCGCTTCTCATCCCAGTGTGGGAGACGGTCTGTCCCACAGCCGTCAGTACGTCGTACTTGAGATAGTATGCGGGTGCTCGTTAGGTTATGGGTCCACTGGACAGGACTCGTCGGGAACTGACTAGTTGGTATTATGCTTATCGTCAGTTATCAGTTCCCAGGTGACATGAGTACAGCTTAGTCCGCTGACTTGACACTGTCACTTCGCCTCGAGTGTGTTCCCACTGTACTTTGATCACTACCCTACCACGGCTCAAAGGAGTCGTGCAAACAGGTAGTGGTTGGGTGCAGTCCCGAAGCACTTGGAGGCAGTGACGGTTAGACAGGATTCGTCTCTCCCGGTATTGGGGGTTGACATCGCGCTGTGTCTAGGAGAGCCATTACACGAGTAGTCCCTGGCCAGGGCAAACGAGATATACTGGTAGGCTTCCAGTGTTATCTCAGGGTGTTTTGGGCTTCGCTCCGGCATGACTTGTACCGCTATTGGGGGACTGACGTTTACCGCCCCCTAGGCCCGCCATGCGATGTATCAGACGAACAGACCGGACTGTACGGAGAATGTCACATTCAGGCTCAGTAGGAGTTCAGATGGGTTTCGCCTCGTCGGTCTTCTTGTCGGCACTACCTGGGGACCGTTACGCACAGCTAGTGCCGCTTGCGGTCTGTGGTTAAACCCACTGCCAGCGTAGTGTCGAGTCTTTAGAGTCCCACACAGAAAGCTTTTCGCCTTCAGGCAAAAGAGTAGAGGTCGCATGGTTTTGCGACAGGTCGCATGGTTTTGCGACAGGGTTCGGTCACATCCGTGCACTTGTGCACGTACAGTGTCCGAACAGTTTGCACTAGCGGGCTTTGGTTTAAGCCAGATCCTAGTGTACGTATTGGGATTGGATTTATCCAGTTTGCATTCGTGTTCCTCGGAACACGGATGCGGGTGTGTATGCACAGTTGACGGGGAGACAGAGGCAGCGGATTCTCATTAGGGTTGTTGACAGTTGACCGTTTACTATTGACTTTTTGCTCAACCCTAATGAGAATATGATATAATTATATTAATTAAGTATTATGGTGACATGGTTGTTGACTTTTGTTGACTTTGTTGACTTGTTGACTTTGTTGACCGGTTGACTAGGCTTGACTAGTTGACCATCATGATAACCATAGCCATCATTTCATGGCAAAGACTTTTACTTGCTTGCTCATTTGTGCAAAATGAGTGCATGAAATGATATGGTTATGGTTGCTTCAACCATCACATAACACTTGATTGGTATGATGAGTTATGATGCTTTTGGATTATGAGAGGGTGAAAAAAAAAAGAGAGGCTCATTCTTACTTGCTCATTCTCTCTCTTGTTCTTGAGCTCTCTTGCTCTTGCTTTCACCCTCTTCCTCTTGCTCCCTCTCTTGACTCTATGGTTCATATATCTCATGAGTTGAGAATCAAGAACCATAGATAAAATCCCATACAAACTCTTCTCTACTCATTCTAGTTCACAAGGTTTAGCAAACCAAGTGAACTAGTTTCTTCAAAGAACGAAGAAGGAGCCAAAGGTTGGAGCTTTCAGGTGGATCTATCTTCGGCGTAAGGAGACGACGGGAAGAAGCCGATCCGGACCTCCATTGGAGTTTGAAGACGAAGGAGTTCAAGACAAGCAAGGTATAACCCCCTAACCGAGTAGTTAGCAACTCGTAGTTAGGTTGTTAGTTAGATGTTTAACAAAGATCCGGGTTATAAGTCCATGTTACCACCTCTATAAAAATCTTTTTTTATCAAATTCCGCTTGCCCAAAAGTACCGGGAGAGCTAGCATGGACTAACAGGGTGTTTGCCGGACGGCAAATATTTGTTTTGAATATCTGTTGTTATGCACCAATTTCAAATTGATATATCTGTACGTCTATTTTTATAGAGTGAGATATACATTTTTGAAATTATGTCTATGATATTTACCTATATCAGTGGATGGTTAGGTAAGGAGCATTGAACGGCGGTGTAATTCTTCTTAACCATAAGTACAGTTTTCAACCTACGACACACAGTGAATGAGTCACTAGACTCAGGGGACTTATACAGAGTATTGTATATTGTCCAGTGTCCATTAGGACAGAGGGGTTGGTACTCGTACTATATTCTGTTTACTTATGACTTCTCTAGTTCTTAGACAGGTGTTTTGTAGAAACGCAGGGTCGAAGTTTTGAGAAGTTATAGGTATTTGAATAAAGTAGAGAACCAGGTATTGCAAGTATCAGGATTCTTCAAGGTGATCGAAGATGTAGATACTTGTGAATGGTATTTAGTTGATAGTAATGTTTAAGAGAACTTGCTTCTCTTTCAGGTTACTCATAATTGGAAGTACTCATAAGTTGAGTAACGCTGATCCGCCTCCTTCCATTTAGTTGACATGCACTGGAGACAGCTGCATGATTTGAATCTGGTTCATTTAAATCAGTGCCTCTGTTACTATATTGGATACAGAACAGTTCATATCTTGACATTGTTAAGGTACGGGGAGTTGTCCGGCTTATGCTTAAAACCAGACTCCGGATAACTCAAGGCACGTTTCTGTAATGGCTGTTTGTGGGTTGACCCGGGCTATGACGAGGGTTGACTTTCTACCATCTGGAAGATCAATATTGATATTGTTCTTGACTCGCCACAGTTTTAATTAAAAATGGATTTTTTCAAAAAACAGTAGTGGGAGTATGGTAGAACTGGAAGTGATTCCAGAACCGCAAAAGATTATTGAAGATTTGATAAGAACCTAAAGATTCAATCAGGTTTGACATTCCATTGGCCACTCCGCAGATATGGTGGGTAACCTCAGGCACTCGAGAGGTACTTCGGTATGCTCAAGGACGGTGGCAGGAAGGTTCTTGTTTACCCGGACTTGCCATTGCTGTTGTTACAGACTGTGAGTCCCGGCAGGAGGATGAGTGTAGCGTCGTTCTAAACTAGCTTTAGAAGTGTACGTCTATATGACTCTGCCAGAGGGTTGTCGTAGTCAGTGGGAGCAGCGGAAGCATTGGTGGACATCAGGCTTATGTCTATTTATAGACTAAAGCAGATATAGCGGAGATAGATCATCTATTTCTGATATGACAGTCATAGGTTTGACTTCATCAGAATAGGGGATGGATCTGTTAAGAAGGTAGTAGGGTGTGATGTCCTGGTATTTGGATGACATACAAAGAGTAGGAAGTGATATTCCTATACTACGATCGGTTATACTTTGTCGTCACACAGTGGTTTCTCCGCACAGGACTTGGATATTATATCAGACATTCTAGTTACTAGATCTATGGTTTTAGATCTAGATTTGGGTGGTTTCCCAATCAGGGTACTTGGACAGCATTCTATGAGTATTTAGAATGGACGACTCCTGGCATGGTGGTGTACCTGCAGGTGATGGAGTCACCCTCTCTAAAGGTGTCTTACAGACTAAAGGGGAGAGGGATGTGCATGATTGGCAGATCACTTGCTTAGGCAATTGAGTCAATCATGAGATGTCAAGTACCACACCGGATGTTGCTTTTGCAGTAGGTGCAATAAGTTGATATTCATCCAATCCTGGAGAAACGATCGGAAGCAGTTTCAGAACATAAGTTGATGTTCTAGGGAATTGATAATGGCAGCCTCTTTTGGGAGACGGTTATCATTCCAAGCTTCCAAGGTGACCTGGAAGACAGAGTGGCTGTCAGAGTTATAGTTTTCCCTCTGACGAGGGGCAGTATTTTGGACAGGTGGTCCAGGTGGATACTGAGGGAAGGCATGGCGCAGGATACTGATTATGTTCAGTTGACGATACAGTCTAAGAAGTTTGGATTTGGAGTTCGCTTATGAGCTAGGTCCCATCAGATATCCAAACACATTCTAAGACAGGTATTGCTCATTTCGGGAGATGGCTTTCTCCGCGAACTTGAGATAGAAGAGAGACATAGAAAGAAACATCAGAGTGGATCCACTCACTGAGGCTATTCCTTGAACGAAATAGTTTCGCAAACGAGCTTTGTGAGACTGACTAGTAGAGGAGTTGGGTGTTCGGTATCACACGGGCTGTGAGTATGCGACATCGCAATAATTAGCCTTGAGTGCAAGTGGGAGATTGTTGGAGATAGTGCCCTCAGAGTCAATTATTGGATCACAGGCACGTGATTGCAATGATTGAGGGGAGGACCTGTCCCAGTAGGACAGTCTTACTCAAGATGATAGTATGCTATCTGGTTATTCTTTATCATCGTGTACTGCTTTAGGTGACCTTACGAGTCGCTATTACACGTTGATAGAGCCCCTAGGATTCTTGCTTGACTACCAGCAGTATGAGGGCGATCATATACGTGAGAGCTGGAGTCTATAAGCACATCCTTAAAAGGTCCCTAGTCGAGGGAGTTTCGAGACAGAGCATCGATTCTCCAGAGTAGACTAGTGTATACAGTCGAGACCCCGACGAGGGGCAGTGGACGGTCTCACAAGCCACTGGTGTCAGTTGGTTCACCTAAGATGTATACAGGTGCTCATTAGGTTATGAGTACACCGGACAGGACTCGCCGGGAACCTGCTAGTTGGGATTATACCAGACGTCAGATAGCAGTTCCCTGGTGACATGTCTACAGGTTAGTTCATCAACCTGGGATCGTCATTTGTCTCGTGTGAGTTCCCACTGTGCTTTGATTACTACCCTACCACGGCTCAAAGGAGTCGTGCAAACAGGTTTTAGTTGGGTACAGTCCCGAGCCACATGGAGGCAATGAGTGGATCTGCAGGGGTTCGTCTCTCCCGGTATTAGGGGTGAGGTCGCGCTGTGTCTAGGAGAGCCAGAACATGAAAAGTCCTTGGCCAAGGCAGGAGATTTACTGGTAGGTATTCCAGTAGTATCTCAGGGTGTTCTGGGCTGCACTCCGACACGACTTGTACCGCTTTTGGGGGTCTGACTTTTACCAACCCCTTAGGCCCGCCATGCGATGCTCATAGAAGAACGGACCGGACTGTACGGATATTTTCACTGACAAGCTCAGTAGGGTGTCAAGATGAGTTCGCTCATCGACGTCCCTTTTAGTCAGTAGCTGGTGGCCCGTCACGTATGGCTGATACCTCTGACATGCTAGTGGTTAAATCCACAGCCATAGTATTGACGAGTCTTTAGAGTCCACCACATACAGTTACTCAGGTTTCGGGAGAAACGCTGTAGAGGCCGTATGGAGATATGGCAGGGTTCGATCAGATACGTGCGGTATTGCACGGATCGTGATCGGACGGTTTTTTCTAGCCGGCTTTGGTTTAAACCGGATCCTAGTATTAGATATTGTAGATATTGTCTCTTTGCATTTGTGTTCAGTGGGAATACAAATGCGGGCATGTATTTGCAGTAGTGGGGTTTTCCTGTAATTTATTACGGGATCAGTTTTCTGAAGTTGCCAGTTTGCATTCCGTTCCGGCCGGTTTTCTTTTGTTCCTTCGCGGCCGGACTTTCTGATGGAAGGGGGTTATTTGCAGTTTGCAAATAACTGATTGTGAGGGGCTTTCTTGCATTTGTGGCTTTATGATGAGACTAGCATCATGAGATTCTTTTTCTTTCTCTTCTTTTGCATTAATGAGAAAAGGGATTGATTAGGTTATTGATAGGATTTGGATGTGAGATAATTTGATCTTATCTTCATATATTGTGATGCCTTTTTCTCTCTCCAATTTTCTTCTTGATGAATAGGGGCCGGCCACATTTGGTAGAGGGAGAGGATTCTTTTTGGTGAAGGAAAAACATACATCATTCATCTCATTTTTCTTGCCACCAAAAACTCCATAGCTCATTTCCTTAGTTGTTTTCTCCACCTCCATCATCAAGGCAACTTCTTATACCCCAAAAGAGACAACCATTCTACACTTGTCTACAGCATCCCTTGGACGCGTCGGCTAGCCAACTTCGCGCCCGAGTTGCCTCGGTCAAGAGGTGGGAGCCCGTAATAGATTCCGGCTACGTGGTGCCCTTTCCGACGAGGAGGTGATGGACGGGGTTCCGCGGGAGATTGGAGTGGAGACGAAGACCGAAGGACACGGATCGCTTGGTATAGCTTCTCTACTCTTTTCCTTTTTGCTAGTAGCTAGGTTAATGGCCCGATCCGGGTGAAAAGTGCGCGGTGGTGCCGGTTGCAAGTTTTGCAAAGTTTTTCGTTTCCGCGTTTCCGGCGTCGGATCGACGGCCGGGGTGCCGCCGCGGACATACAATTAAACCAGATAGCATACTATCAGAAATGCTGTAGGCTAGTGTAGAACACTTGTCTCAAGCGGGTGGTGAAGTTGCTTTTGATGGAGGGAAGAAGAAGAATAAGCTTTGGAGATGGGTATGGATTTTTGTGGCAAAGCATAATATGATATGATAATTTTTCTCCTACACAAAAAATGCACCCTCTCCTCCTCTCTAATGTGGCTGGCCTCACCTCAAAATGGAGGATCAAAAAGAATGGAATAATGCACGTGGAAAATGTGTGAAGATAATGATGAAAAAAGGTCACCTCCATTTCTAATCCAAAGTCATATACAAATCCCTTCACATTAATGCAAAAGAATGGATGCAAAAAGAATCTAATAATGCAAGCCACCATGATGCCTCCATTTACAAGAAACCCCTCCACAAACATTAATTTGCACAATTGCAAATTAGCCCCTCCATCAGAAAAATCCGGCCAGGAAGGAACAAAGAAAAACTGGCCGAAACGGAATACAAACTGGCAACTTCAGAAAACTGATCCCGTAATAAATTACAGGAAAACCCCACGACTGTATATACATACCTGCATTTGTATTCCCACTGAATACAAATGCAAAGAGACAAAATCTACACTGTACAATACTAGAATCCGGCTTAAACCAAAGCCCGCTAGTATTATCGGTCCGATCATGATCCGTGCAATACCGCACGTATCTGATCGAACCCTGCCATATCTCCATACGGCCTCTACAGCGTTTCGCCCGAAACTTGAGCAACTGTCTGTGGGGAACTCTAAAGATTCGTCAATACTTTGGTTGTGGATTTAACCATTAGTACGTCAGAGGTATTAGCATATACGTAATGGGCTACCAGGTATTGACCAAAAGAGACGTCGATGAGCGAACTCATCCTGACACCCTACTGAGCCTGTCAGTGACAATATCCGTACAGTCCGGTCCGTTCGTATATGAGCATCGCATGGCGGGCCTAGGGGGTTGGTAAAAGTCAGACCCCCAAAAGCGGTACAAGTCGTGTCAGAGTGTAGCCCAGAACACCCTGAGATACTACTGGAATACCTACCAGTAAATCTCCTGCCTTGGCCAAGGACTATCATGTACTGGCTCTCCTAAACACAGCGCGACTTCACCCCCAATATCGGGAGAGACGAACCCCTGCAGATCCGCCCACTGCCTCCATGTGGCTCAGGACTGTACCCAACTAAAACCTGTTTGCACGTCTCCTTTGAGCGTGGTAGGGTAGTAATCAAAGCACAGTGGGAACTCACACGAGACAAATGACGATCTCAGGTCGATGAACTAACCTGTACACATGTCACCAGGGAACTGCTATCTGACATCAGGTATAATACCAACTAGCATGTTCCCGGCGAGTCCTGTCCGGTGTACTCATAACCCAATGAGTACCTGCATACATTTTAGGTGAACCAACTGACACCAGTGGCTTGTGAGACCGGCCACCGCCCCTCGTCGGGGTCTCGCTGTATACACTAGTCTACTCTGGAGTATCGATGCCCTGTCTCGAAACTCCCACGACTAGGGACCTTTTAAGGATGTGCTTATAGACCCCAGTTCCCACGTATATGATCGCCCTCATACTACTGGTAGTCAAGCAAGAATCCTAAGGGCTCTATCAACGTGCAATAGTGATCAGTAATGTCACCTAAAGCAATACACGATGATAAAGATAAACCAGATAGCATACCTTCATCTTGAGTAAGACTGTCCTACCGGCATAGGTCCTCCCTCAATCATTGCAATCACGTGCCTGTGATCCAATAATTGACTTTGAGGGAACTATATCCAACAATCTCCCACTTGCACTCAAGGCTAATTATTGCGATGTCGCATACTCACAGCCCGTGTGTTGCCGAACACCCAACTCCTCTACTAGTCAGTCTCATAAAGCTCGTTTGCGAAACTATTGCGTTCGAGGAATAGCCTCAGTGAGTGGATCCGCTCTGATGTTTCTTTCTTTCTATGTCTCTCTTTATCTCAAGTACTTAAGAATGTTCTTCACAGCTATCCAGTATTTCTCCCTAGGATCTGATTGATACCTACTCACCACACTTGGTGGGTAAGCTACATCTGGTCTGGTATATAATATCGCATACATGATAGTCCCGACTACCGAAGCATAGGGTATCCCTTGCATGCGAGCCCTCTCCAAATCAGTCTTGGGAGACATATCTTTGGAGAGAGTGATTCCTCAACAAGCGGGTAAATTACCACGCTTAGAATCTTCCATACTAAACCTCTTTAGTATGGTATCTATGTACCTGGATTGGGACAATCCCAACATCCGTTTAGATCTATATCCCCAGGATGTAGGAGGCATCGGTTAGATCTTTCATGGAGAACATTTGTGATAAGAAGAGCTTGACTGAGTATAACATAAAAACATCATTTTCTATCAAGAGTATGTCATCCACATACAACACGAGGAAGACAACCTTACTCTCTACTACCTTCTTATATATACATGATTCATCTACATTTTTGATGAAGTCGAACTCTTTGATAGATTCATCAAAACAGATGTTCTATCTCCGCGATGCCTTCTTTAATCCGTAAATTGATTTAAGCAGCTTGCACACGCTTCCGCTGCTCCCACTGTCTACGAAGCCCTCTGGCTGTGTTATGTATATGCTCTCTTCTAAATCACCATTTAAAAAAGCGGTCTTGAAGTCCAACTGCCAGATTTCATAGTCATGGTATGCAGCAACGACAAGTAGGATCCTGATGGACTTAAGCATATCCACTGGAGAAAAGGTTTCATCATAGTTGACACCTGGTCGTTACGAAAACCTTTTGCTACAAGTCTAGTTTTGAAAGTCTTAACTTTTCCATCTACACCAATTATCTTCTCAAGATCCACTTGCTCCCGATGGGTTTTACCCCATTCAGGAGCAACTTCCAAAGTCCATACTTTGTTGGTGTACATGGATTCCATCTCGGATCGCATAGCATTCAGCAATTTCACAGAGTCCCCGCTTGTGATGGCCTGCTCGAAACTAGTTGGGTCATCATCTTCCATGATGCAATCCTCGCTTCCACCGTCTATGAGAAAACCGTAGTATCTCTCAGGTGGATGAGGAACCCTACTAGATCTGCGGAGTGTCTAAGGTTCGTTGGGGATTATTGAATCCTCCAGTTCTACCAAATTGTCAGTTATAGTTTGTGTAGCTGGAACTTCTTCCAGTTCTACCCCATTACCACTAATTTCTTTTACAAGAAATTCCTTTTCTAAAAAGGTGGCATATTGAGAAACAAACACCTTTTGTTCCTCAGCGTGGTAGAAGATATATCCTTGTGAATTCTTTGGATATCCTACAAACTTACATAGAACTGACCTTGCTTCGAGCTTGTTCGGATTTTGCTTTGTGATATAGGCCGGACAACCCCATATCTTAACTCGTTTAAGATACAGTCTCTTTCCACTCCATATCTCATATGGTGTTTTAGACACAGATTTTGATGGAACTTGATTCAATAGGTATGGGGTTGTCTCAAGCGCATGACCCCGAAAAGAAATAGGTAACTCAGCAGTACTCATCATAGAGCACACCATATCTAATAGGGTGCGATTCCTCCGCTTCGATACACCGTTGTGCTGTGGTGTATACGGAGGAGTAAGGTGAGAGGAATCTAATTTTCTTTTAAATAAACACGGAATTCCGTGCTCAAGTATTCTCATCCTCGATCAGATCGAAGGATTTTAATACTTGGTTTCGGGGTGGACCCTTTCACTCTATTTTATGGACCGCGGGGGACGAAGACTAGAGGTATTTATTTCCCACTGATACTGAGACATACCCGTATGGTTCTCAACTTTGTACTTATATTCCTTGAATTTATCAAAAGATTCAGATTTTATGTTTCAACAGGAACACATGTCCGTATCTTGAGAGATCATCGGTGAATGTAATAAAGTATGAGAAACCATTCCTGGCATGCGTAGACATAGGAATGCATACATCACTATGTATCTGTCCCAAGAGTTCAGTAGCTCTTTTTCCGTGTCTAGTAAACGGTGATTTGGTCATCTTCCCTTTGAGACATGACTGGCAAGTTTCATAAAATGTAAATTCGAAAGGATTCAAATATGCATCCTTATGCAACTCAGCCAGTCTTGTCGCATTGATATGACCTAGTCTACAATGCCACAAGAAGTCTTCGTTCATTTCTGAACTGTTCCTCTTGTGTGTGTTCTGTATATTTGGAACTGTTTTGTGATTTAGAACGTATATACCATTATATAACGTACCATGCCCAATTAACACTTGATTTAGGAAAACATTCACAACATTTTTGGTACGAAATAACAGTCGCTCGGAATCATTGTGTTACCACTTGGTAATACAAGGTGATATTCGCCAAATGCTTTGGCTGCAACAATTGCACCATTCCCTACTACTAGCGACTTATCACCCTTTTCCATTTCTCTACCTCTCTTTAGCCCATGTAACAAATTACATACGTGGGATCCTGATCTGGTATCCAATACCCAGGACGTAGAGCAAACTGAGAAACAATTCTCGGTAACGAACACACCCGAAGACGATGCATCAACATACTTTTTCTTCATTTGGGTGGCATGGGAATCCGGATATTCCCCTATTCCTTGCTCAGACTTATGAAAATCATAAGATAGAGCGGAACCTAGCCCAATATAATAAGTGAGTTCTGTCAATACATCCATATTATTATCTTGATTAAGGCATGTCATTGGTCGCTACCAGCAGAGAGAGAAGGATAATCACTTTTGTGTGCGCTCTTTACAAGATTAGATTGGTCATTATTTTATCTAATCAGGATGGCTCCCATTTTTTTTATCAAATCTTCCTTCAAACCTTAAAAGGTAAGATTATCCGGGATTAATTACATCCTACAAGTTCGCCAATCGTTCGTCCAGACAGGTATTGGTACTCCGAGGGAGTCACCTCATGCTTTCGCATGGAACTAATTAAATAATCTCGTTTCCGCAAGGGTATCTCCCCGTTAACACCTTTCTTAGACACCTAAAGGATCGGCTAATTGTAAAGTGGAAAACTCTCCCAAGAGTAACTCTTACTCGCAGTGGGTATCGGGATCCAACTATCATATAGAAAGTATGCAATCTCACTGCAAATTTCAACACTTGAAATTCCCAATATTGTTTTTACCCCTAGCATCCTATGACCTTGACGCAGGACAACAAACCATAGGCCGCTAGTCAAGTTCAACCCGTTCATTTTTTGATTGAATTAAACCTACCCGCACGACCCTTGACGTAGGCCAACAAAGTCGCACGACTACCCTAATCCAATCGCATCACATACTGCAGATAAGCACAATTAGCTACTGCACACTACGTCTTGACGCAGGCCAATAAACGCAACACGAATACTAAATAGCACTTATCTGAAATGACAGAGGGCTACGTTGGTTTTTAAGAAAACCTTTAGCATAATGAACTTGATATCGTTGTAGAATCTAGTGATTTTGAAAAAGAGTAGTTTAAACTACGCTTTTAAAATCGAGTAGTTTTCAAAAACAAACCGAATAACTTTTACTAGCTTTTGCTAAAGAGGTCACTCCCGGTGAAGGGATCTCGCCTCTTTCCTCATCGAATGAGGTACTGGATATCCATCATGGAATACCACTATGCAAAACAAGAACTACAGAAGCTATGATAATAAACCGAGTGGGTTGTAACCTTTCCTAGTTTTGCTAAAGAGGTCACTCCCGGTGAAGAGATCTGGGATCTTTCCTCATAGAATGAGGTGCTGGATATTCATCAAGGAATACCACTATGCAAAGCAAAAACTAAAGCTATCTTTGTAAAATTTCGATTCTACAACATTTTTAGGTTTCTTTTCTTTTCATTAATCTCATTAATGAAGTCCCATCATTTAATGTTTCCTAAACATCACAGAAAATGAAACGAAAATAGAACGTACGCTTATGCCATTCGCATTCGCCACGGGGCCCCGTCATGCACCGTTAGGTTACTTAACTAACGGCAGAGCGGGGACTGGACTAGCGTGGGTACAAAACATAAGCAACGTTTATATATATAGCATTCGTCTCACGCAGTTATATGATCACATCACAGAACTAAGCAACAGAAGTAAACATATGAAATATTGGATATACTAGGTGTTAGTTGTATGTATGCCCTAGAGACCAGTATTGTACAGATGATGTATATTATATTGGATGCTTGGACATATATAGAGATGACTTTCTTGCTCGATATGATAGTATGCTATCTGGTTACTCTTTATCTTAACATGTACACTTGTCTCTTTATACCGTCTTATAGTTACATGTTGGTAAAGCCCTTAGGATGTGTACTTGACTACCTGGACTATGATACAGATCATACTAGTGGGGACATGGTAGTCCATAGGTACATCCTTCAAGGTCCCTAGTCATAGGTGTATCGAGACGGGGCATCGATATACCAGTGTAAACTAGCGTATACGCTTCTCGACCCATGAGATGGGCGATGGATGATCCCATATCCATTGGTGTTTGACATCAGAGATGGTATACGGGTGCTCAGTGGAGACTGGGTACACTGGACGGACTCGCCGAGAACTCCCAGATGGTATTATACCTCACGTCAGATGGCAGTTCTCAGGTGACACTTGTACAGGTTAGTCTGTAGACCCGAGATCGTCATGGAGTCTTGTGTGATTCCCACTGTACTTTGATCTCCACCTTACCACGTCCATGAGGGCATGCAAAACGGTGGTCTTTGGGTACAGTCCCGAGTCACATGGAGGCGATGAGCGATAGGAGGGGTTTCGTCTCTCCCGGTATTGGGGGTTGATGTTGCGCTGTGCTCGATTGGCCGTAACAGGGAAGTCCCTGGCCAGGGCTGATCAGAGATTTGCTGGTAAGTGTTACCAGTAGTTTCTCGACCCGTTATAAGCCTCACATCGGCACGACTTATCGGTTATTGGGGTCTGACGTATACCACCCCTAGACTTGATATGCGACATATCAGACGAACAGACCGGACTGTACGGTAAGTGTTACTGGTTGGATTCACAGGAGTGTGAGCGGGCTAGCTCGTCGATCTTCTGATCGCTCAATACCCGGATGGCCGTTACGTTTAGCAGACCGCTTGCGGCTTGTGGGTGCTTGATATGATCATCATCTGCTACCGGCGTATTGACGAGTCTTTAGAGTCCTACACAGAGGTTTCCTGGCTCAAGCGAAACGAAATAGGAGTGCATATGAGATATGTGCAGGACCGAGAATGATGCGTGTATGTGATACCGTATTCCATTCTCGCGATGGTTGTATCGATTGGTTATATTCGATATAACCTAGATATCGAATCAAGAATTGATTCGATAAGCCGATACATAGGATACTAGTCGGTTATATGCGATATGAATGGATCGTTAAATCAAGTGTTGAATTAATGATTTAATGTATAATTATATATTTGATATATTACTTTGCATTAACTAGTATTGGTTCACTTTAAATGGATTTTCTCACTTGATGTACAAGAAGTATATGTGATATACTTTTGTGCACATATTTGTATCATGTTTGATGATACTTGATCATGTGGTTAAGTGTAAATGATTAAACCATGGTTAAGAGATAATTAGGGTTTTTCTTTTTCATTTATTTATTTGTTTATTTATTTAGAAAAGATTTAGATAAGAATGGCGGCTATGTTTGTTTCTAGTTGAAGCTTCATGAAGCTTTGACTTCTTAACCATTCTTGTCTTCATGCTTAACCCTAACCCATCCAAGTAACCATGGTCTATTCTCTACACTCTACTATGGTTAGCTTATGATAAGTATTGAATTATTTTTCATTTTAATTAAACACTTATCATATTCTTTCTTCTTCTTGATCTTCTTCTTCAAGATAGAAAGCTTGATGCCATCAATGGCAACTTGAGATCTAAAGTGAGAAATCCAATTCTAAAGTGAACCCACCTCCTATTTCTTCACCCTCTACCTCTTGCCAAGTTGTTTTGGGTGTTTTCTTCACAAATTTCACAAATTTGTGAAGTCGGAGCTTGAACTTGTGATGCCTCGACGTAGATCATCTTCGGCACGAAGCCGACGACCTAGTCCGCCCATTTCTCCGATCAAGCCGACGATTGAGTCCGGGATTCGAGATGGACAGCGAGAGGACGCCTACGTGGAGCCAAGGAAGTGGATATCCAGATCTACAAAGGTTGTAGCTTCTTATCTTTAGTTAAGTTGTTAACTAGATTCGTATATCGCCTAAACTTCTAGTCAACGATCCGTATTAGGGTTTCTCGGCACCCGTAAAATTTGAAATTGGCATGGTTGATGGCTTGTGAGACCTCTATTGTATGCCTAGGAACCCTACAGTGGTATCAGAGCCTAGCTAGAGCCTTAGGCGATGCGTAGACGGAATTAGAAGTCCGATCGAACCAAAAACCAAAACCCTAAAATGCTCTCTGGACAATATCTGAAATCTGGTCTTTTTCGACATTAAAAATATGCAGAAAATTCAGCAGGACTTTCTAAGAATTACTGTGAAACACGATCACCCAATTCGTCCAAACGGCGGTGGAACCGCGGCAGAAGCCTGGCTTCTGCGGCGGTTCCGCGGCCATCTTATGACGTCATCATTTCATTTTTGCACAGTAATTCCTATTTTATGATGCTGAGTTTTCTGGGAATTTTTAATATTTTTCCAGGAGTTGAATTTTTAGGGCTGTATTGGGGACTCGGAGTTTCGATCGGATTGTCTAATCTTGTCTGTGATTTTCCGGATAATTTTTTGAATATGTTAAAAAGTTCGACCGGATATAAATACCCAACTTTTCCCCTGCCGAAAAATTTCCAAGTGTTGGATTTTTGTGTGGTTTAAGGACGTTCTGAGTAGTGCGAGTAACGCGATGGTCCCTCTAGAAGACAACAAACCTTAACTCGATTATGTGACCGTCTTGAACTGCCCTTTGAACCTTCGGGTTTGGGGCAGTACGGCGTGCCACATATGAGGCGTTGGCTTGACCCTTCTACGGCAGGACCGTTGGTACTGAGGCATGAAGTGAATGTCTTTGAACCTATTTCATGTGTTGGACGGTTTCGGGAAAACTTGGGTGTTCGAATGTTCGATCGGAAAGTTTAATATTTTCTATTTATCCGGAATGGGATACAATAATTGGAATTCACAAACAGTTATGAGATAACTGAATGAATGTTATAAATCTAGCGGTTTAGTTTCATTTGATATTGAAAAGAGTTTTCGATAATGAGACTAAAATGCGGGGTTTATAACTGTTAGGCATGTGATATCTAAGTATTTCATTTGATTAGGCATGTGATGTCTAAAGAGGTTGCGGATTCCAACTGTTGTAGTTTTACACTTTCTTTTCTGTGACCGTAAGTGTAATATGTGATATCGCCGGTTTCGTTGCTATATGTCAACGACAATTGGGATGCACATATTTACTTACGTTGATGACATGTGATGTTATGTGTTGCTGGATATGTTATATTGGATCGTCGTGTTTGAATAGCCGGGGGTTTTTATGTGAGATGAGTGTTTTTCATTTTCTTTCATGTAAAAACTTGTATGTAATATTCTTTTATTTTGGGGCACTTCCAGGTTGCGGAAGATGTCACCTTTTGTATATTATTTACTTTTCCGCATTAGGATAGACCCAAGGAGGGGAGCACAAGTAACCGGGTTCTGGGGTCCAGTGGGAGACCAACTCGAGGAGTCGAGTCCGGGTCTCCTAACCCTAGAATTGGAAGGGTTGCTTGCCGCTCTCGTAGGGGTCTAGGAGTGTGGGATTGGCTATTCATCACGACCGTGGAATCCGTGTTTTATACTGGCTCGTATTGAAAACACGGACGTCCTAGTATATCCAATGTTTCATATGTTTCTTCTGCTGCGATATCTGTGATGTGATCATGTGATGTTCTGTGATAGATACAGTATATAGTATATATGATATATTATATAGACGTTACTTATGTTTTGCACCCGCACTAGCCCTGCCCTGCTCTGTCGTTAGTTACCTAACCTAACGGTGCACGAGGGGACATCGAGGCGAATACGGATGGCATAAGTGTACGTCGTATTTATCTGTGATGTTTAGGTATTTAAATGATGGGACTTCATTAATGTGATTAATGAAAGAAAAGAAACCAAATGATGTTGTAGAATCAAATTTTAAATAAAACAGGTAGCTACAGTTCTTGCTTTGCATAGCGGTATATATGATATGCCCTGCACCTTATTCGATGAGGAAAGGACCGAGATCCCTTCACCGGGAGTGACTCCTTTAGCAATAACTGGCAGATGCTACACACTCGGTTTGTTTTTGATTGCTTCTATAGTTTCTGCTTTGCACAGTGATATATATGATATATCCCGCACCTCATTCGACGAGGAAAGGGCCGACGATCCCTTCACCGGGAGTGACCCCTTTAGCAAAACTAGAAAAGCCTCAAAATCACTCCATTTTAAAACTTCATTTGATTCTACAACGATATCAAGTTCATTACGCAATAGGTTTTCAGAAAAACCTGTCGTAGCCCTCCGTCATTTCAGATAAGTTACATATAGTATTCGTGCTACATTTGTTGGCTTTCGTTAAGGTGTAGTGTGCGGTAGCTATGTGCTGTTTATCTGCTGCATATTATGCGACTGGATTAGGGTAGTCGTACGGCTTTGTTGGCTTTCGTCAAGGGTCGTGCGGGTGGGTTTAATTCAGTCAAGAAATGTACGGGTTGAACTTGACTAGCAGGCTGTGGTTTGTTGGCTTTCGTCAAGGTCATAGCACGCTAGGGGCAAAAGCATTATCGGGAATTTCAAGTGTTGAAATTTGCAATGAGATTGCATACCTTCTATGAGATAGTTGGATCCCGATACCCACTGCGAGTAAGAGTCACTCCTGGGAGAGTTTTACACACTACAATTAGCCGATCAAGTAGGTGTCTAGAAAGGTGTCAACGGGGTTACGCCTCTGGGAAAACGAGGTTTACATTAATTAGGTCCGTGCGAAAGCACGGGGAACCTCCCTCAAAGTACCGACACTGGACTGGCTGAAAGATCGACGAAGTTGTAGGGTGTAATTAATCCTGGCTAGTCTTTCCTTTTAGGGTTTGAAGGAAGATTTGATAAAAACCAGTGGGAGCCATCCTGATTAGATAAGATAATAACCAATCTGATCTTTCACGAGCATACGCTAAAGTGTTTTCTTCTCTCTCTCTCCAGGTAGCGACCATTTCATGCCCTAATAAAGATAATAATATGGATGTATTGACCGAACCCGCATATTATACTGTGCTGGGGAACGTTAGTTCCGTTCTTTCTTATAAGAGTTATAGGAATGAACAGGACATAGGGGAATACCAGGATTCCCATGCCACCCGAATGAAGAAAGTACATGATGATGCATTTTCTTCGGGTGTGTTTGTTACAGAGAATTGTTTCTCCATTTGCTCTATGTCCTGGGTATTAGATACCGGGTCGGGATCCCATATATGTAATGAGTTACATGGGCTTAGGAAAGGTAGAGAACTTGGAGAAGGTGATAAATACATTAGAGTTGGAAATGGTGCAATAGTTGCAGCTAAGACTGTCGGGGAATATCACCTTGCATTACCAACAGGTAATACATTGGTTCTGAACGAATGCTATTACATGCCGAACCTGATATGCAACATTATATCAGTTTCTTTATTAAGTAAAGAGGGATATAATTTTGTATTACAGGATAATGTTATGAACATTTTCCGTAACCAAAAGTTGGTTGTATCAGGCACGTTGTGCAATGGCATTTATGTTCTAAATCAATCCACAGTTCTAAGTATAACAAACACACACAAGAGGAAGAGTTCTGAACTGAACGAATCCTTCTTGTGGCATTGTAGACTGGGTCACATCAATGCGACACGACTGGCTAAGTTGCATAAGGATGGATATTTGAAACCATTCGAATTTTCATCTTATGACACTTGCCAGTCATGTCTCAAAGGCAAGATGACCAAAACTCCGTTTACGGGACACGGGGAAAGAGTTACGGAACTCTTGGGTCTAGTACATAGTGATGTATGCGGTCCAATGTCTACACATGCCAGGGATGGTTCTTTGTACTTCATTACATTCACTGACGATCTCTCAAGATACGGACATGTGTACTTAATAAGACACAAGTCTGAAGCTTTTGAGAAATTTAGAGAATATAAACAAGAAGTCGAGAACCAAACCGGAAAAAGTATTAAAATCCTTCGATCTGATCGAGGAGGTGAATACTTGAGCAATGAATTCCCGGACTTCCTAAAAGAGAATGGGATTCTCTCTCAGCTGACTCCTCCATATACACCACAGCACAATGGTGTATCAGAACGGAGGAACCGCACCCTATTAGATATGGTGCGCTCTATGATGAGCGCAGCTGAGTTACCTATTTCCTTCTGGGGGTATGCGCTTGAGACAGCCATACATCTATTGAATATGGTCCCAACCAAATCTGTGCCTACTACTCCATATGAGATATGGAAAGGAAAGAGACCAAGTCTTAACTATATTAAGATATGGGGTTGTCCAGCC
Organism: Agapanthus africanus; assembly: GCA_030015575.1. Lineage (NCBI taxonomy): Eukaryota > Viridiplantae > Streptophyta > Magnoliopsida > Asparagales > Amaryllidaceae > Agapanthus > Agapanthus africanus. The sequence continues at coordinate 442,156,837 of CM057344.1, forward strand.
TATGTCAAACGACAAAATCCGGACAAACTCGAGGCACAGTCTGTTCTATGCAAATTTATAGGATATCCCAAGAATTCTCAAGGGTATATCTTCTACCACCCTGAGGAACAAAGAGTGTTTGTTTCTCGGCATGCCACCTTTTTAGAAAAGGAATTTCTTGAAAAAGAGATTAGTGGTCATGAGGTAGAACTGGAAGAGGTTCCAGCTGCAGAAGCTACAACAGAAGATCTGGTGGAACCAGAGGATTCCGTAGTTCCCGATGAACCCCAGCCACTCCGCCGATCTAGTAGGGTTCCTCGCCAACCTGAGAGATACTACGGTTTTCTCATGGATGGAGGGAGCGAGGATTGCATCATGGAGGATGATGACCCAACTAGCTTCGAGCAGGCCATCACGAGTAGGGACTCAGTGAAATGGCTGGATGCTATGCGGTCCGAGATGGAATCCATGTACACCAACAAAGTATGGACTTTGGATGTTGCTCCTGAAGGGGTAAAACCCATCGGGAGCAAGTGGATTTTCAAGAAAAAACTTGGTGTAGATGGGAAAGTGTAGACTTTCAAAGATAGACTTGTTGCTAAAGGTTTTCGTCAAAGACCAGGTGTGGACTATGACGAAACCTTTTCTCCAGTGGCTATGCTTAAATCCATCCGAATCATGCTTGCCATTGCTGCCTTTCATGACTACGAAATCTGGCAAATGGATGTTAAGACCACCTTTCTAAATGGTGATTTAGAAGAGTGCGTGTACATGACTCAGCCAGAGGGCTTCGTAGACAGTTGGAGCAGCGGGAAGGTGTGCAAGCTGCTTAAATCCATTTATGGATTAAAGCAAGCATCGCGGAGTTGGAACATCTGCTTTGACGTCGTTATCAAAGAGTTTGATTTCGTCAAAAATCCAGATGAACCTTGTGTCTACAAGAAGGTGGCAGAGAGTAAGGTTGTCTTCCTCGTATTGTACGTGGACGACATACTCTTGATAGGAAATGATATTCCTATGCTGCAAGCGGTCAAGCTCTTCTTATCACAAAGATTCTCAATGAAAGATCTTGGTGATGCCTCCTGCATATTGGGAATTAGGATCTATAGAGATAGATCCAAATGGATATTGGGATTGCCCCAATCCAGGTACATTGACACCATACTAAAAAGGTTTAGTATGGAAGATTCCAAGCGTGGGAACTTGCCCACGATCTCTGGAGTCACTCTCTCCAAAGAGATGTCTCCCAAGACTGATTTGGAGAGAGCTCGCATGCAAGGGATACCCTATGCTTCGGCTGTAGGCTCTATCATGTATGCGATGCTATGTACCAGACCCGATGTAGCATACTCACTAAGTGTAGTGAGCAGGTATCAAGTTGATCCTGGAGAGAATCACTGGACAGCTGTGAAGAGCATTCTCAAGTACTTACGAAGGACTAAAGAGATGCTCTTGGTGTATGGTAACGGAGAACTCCAAGTGGAGTCCTTTACCGATTCGAGCTTCCAGAGTGATAAGGACGACTCTAAGTCGCAGTCGGGATTTGTCTTTACCCTTTACGGAGGGGCGGTTAGCTAGAAGAGTTCCAAGTAGGAAACCGTGGCATACTCGACGATGGAGGCTGAATACATCGCTGCCAACGATGCTGCCAAAGAGGCTGTCTGGATCAAGAAGTTCATTACTGAACTTAGAGTGGTTTCATCCATTGAGCATCCAATACCTTTGTATTGTGATAACAATGGAGCGGTGGCTTTGGCCAAGGAACCCAAGTCCCATCAGCGATCCAGGCATATTCTGAGGCGGTATCACCTGATCCGGGAGATAGTTGATCGCCGGGAGATCGAGGTCAGGAGAGTTGACATGAAGAACAACACGGCGGATCCACTCACGAAGGCCATTCCCCAGATACAGTTTTAGAGACTCTTCGGGATGCTCGGTATGCGATACTACAGCAGCTGGCCCTAGTGCAAGTGGGAGATTGTTAGTTGTATGTATGCCCTAGAGGCCAGTATTGTACAGATGATGTATATTATATTGGATTCTTGGACATATATAGAGATGACTTTCTTGCTCGATATGATAGTATGCTATCTGGTTACTCTTTATCTTAACATGTACACTTGTCTCTTTATACGGTCTTATAGTTACATGTTGGTAAAGCCCTTAGGATGTGTACTTGACTACCTGGACTATGATACAGATCATACTAGTGGGGACATGGTAGTCCATAGGTACATCCTTCAAGGTCCCTAGTCGTAGGTGTATCGAGACGGGGCATCGATATACCAGTGTAGACTAGCGTATACGCTTCTCGACCCATGAGATGGGCGATGGATGATCCCATATCCATTGGTGTTTGACATCAGAGATGGTATACGGGTGCTCAGTGGAGACTGGGTACACTGGACGGACTCGCCGAGAACTCCCAGATGGTATTATACCTCACGTCAGATGGCAGTTCTCAGGTGACACTTGTACAGGTTAGTCTGTAGACCCGAGATCGTCATGGAGTCTTGTGTGATTCCCACTGTACTTTGATCTCCACCTTACCACATCCATGAGGGCGTGCAAAACGGTGGTCTTTGGGTACAGTCCCGTGTCACATGGAGGCGATCAGCGATAGGAGGGGTTTTGTCTCTCCCGGTATTGGGGGTTGATGTTGCGCTGTGCTCGATTGGCCGTAACAGGGAAGTCCTGTTAGTTATATGTATGCCCTAGAGGCCATTACTATACATAGGATGTATATTGTAGTGGATGCTTGGACATATATAGGGAGGACTTTCTTGCTCGACATGATAGTATGCTATCTGGTTGCTCTTTACCTTAACGTGTACACTGATTGTCTATCTGTTACATGTTGGTAAAGCCCTTAGGATGTGTGCTTGACTACCTGGACTATGATGCAGATCATACTAGTGGGGATAGATAGTCGATAAGTACATCCTTCAAAGTCCCTAGTCGTGTGTGTATCGAGACGGGGCATCGATATACCAGAGTAGACTAGCGTATACCTTCTCGACCCATACAGATGGGCGATGGATGATCCCATATCCATTGGTGTTTGATATCAGAGATGATATACGGGTGCTCAGTAGAGACTGGGTACACTGGACGGACTCGCCGAGAACTCCCAGATGGTAATAAACCTTACGTCAGATGGCAGTTCTCTGGTGACACTGGTACAGAGTAGTCTGGTGACCCGAGATCGTCATAGAGTCTTGTGTGGCTCCCACTGTGCTTTGATTTCCACCTTACCACGTCCAAGAGGGCGTGCAAAATGGTGGTTTTTGGGTACAGTCCCGAGTCACATGGAGGCAATGAGCGATAGGAGGGGATTCGTCTCTCCCGGTATAGGGAGTTGATGTTGCGCTGTGTACGATTGGCTATAACAGGAAATCCCTGGCCAGGGTTGCTGAGATTTACTGGTAAGTGTTACCAGTAGTTTCTCGAATGTTATAGACCTCATATCGACACGACTTATCGAGCTATTGGGGTCTGACGTTTACCACCCCTAGACGAGATATGCGACATATCAGACGATCAGACCGGACTGTACGGTAGTGTTACTGGTTGGATTCACTGGAGTGTGAGCGGGCTTGCTCGTCGATCTTCAGATCGCTCAATACCCGGATGGCCGTTACGTTTAGCAGACCGCTTGCGGCTTGTGGGTGTTTGATATGATCATCGCCTTCTGCCGGCGTATTGACGAGTCTTTAGAGTCCTACACAGAGGTTTCCTGGCTCAAGCGAAACGAAATAGGAGCGCATATGAGATATGTGCGGGACCGAGAATGATTCGAGTATGTGATACCGTATTCTATTCTCGCGATGAATGTGTCGAATGGTTGTATGCGATATAACCTAGTTATCGAATCAAGGATTGATTCGATAAGCCGATACATTGAATATTAGTCGGTTATATATGATATGACCGGATCGTTAAATCAAGTGTTGATTTAATGATTTAATGTATAATTATATATTTGATATATTACTTTGCATTAACTAGTATCGGTTCACTTTAAATGGATATTCTCACTCGGGTGTGCACATTGTATATGTGATATACTTTTGTGCACTTGATTGTATCATGTTTGATGATGCAAGATTACTAGGTTTTGTGTAAAGAGTTAAACCTTGGTTAAGTAAATGGTTAGGGTTTTATTTCTTATTCATTTATTTGTTTATTTATTCATTTTTGGCAAATGGAAAATGGTGGCTAATTTGGATATATGTTGAAGCTTCATGAAGCTTTGACTTAGTCACCATTTTTGTCTTCATACCTAACCTAACCATTCACTTAACTTGAGTTTAGTCTCTACACATAACCATGGTTGGATTATGATAAGTTTTGATTTTCTTTTCTATTTTAAATTAACTTATCATAACACTTTCTTCTTCTTCTTCATCTTCTTCCTTGAAGAAAGCTTCACTTCATCAATGGTGGATTGATGAAAAGTGTGAGAAATCCAATTCTAAAGTGAACCCACTTCCTATTTCTTCATCCTCTACCTCTTGCCAAGTAGTAGAGTGTGTTTCCTTCACAAGTTTTCTTGACTTGGTGAAGTTGGAGCTTGATCTAGCGATGCTTCGACGTAGATCATCTTCGGCATGGACATCGACGACCTAGCTCGCCTATTCTCCGATGAAGCCGACGCTAGAGCCCGGAATTTGTTTTGGACAGCGAGAGGACTTCATTGCGGAGCTATGGAGGTGGAGCACCGGATCTACAAAGGTTGTATTTCCGTATTCTCTTAGTAAAGTAGTTTACTAGTTGCTTTTTCGCCTAGATTTCTAGCCAACGATCCGTAGTTTAGGGTTTCTCGGCACCGTTTTTTTGAAATTGGCATGGTTGATGCCTTGTGAGACCTCATTAGGGTGCCTAGGAACCCTACAGTGGTATCAGAGCCTAGCTAGAGCCTTAGGCGAAGTCTAGACGGAATTTGAAACCCGAACGAACCCGAAACCTAACTCACAAATTGCTCTCTGTCCTTTTTTCAAAAACTGGGATTTTTCCTAATTAAAAATTGCTAAAAAATTCAGCAGGGAAATATAAGAATTACGACGCAAAAAGTTTCTCATGAACAGTCCAAACTGCGGCGGAACCGCGGCATAAGCCTAGCTTCTGCGGCGGTTCCGTGGCCTATTGATGACGTCAGCTTCCCTTGTTTGCACAGTAATTCCTATTTTCTGGAGTTGGATTTTCTGAGAATTTTTAATATTTATTCAAGAGTTGAATTTTCTGGGATTGTTTTGGGGATTCGGTGTTTCGATCGGAGTATCAGATTTTGTCTAAGTGGCTTTCCGGATAAATATTAGAATATGTTAAAAAGTTCGACCGGATATAAATACCCAATTTTTCCCCTGTCGGGAAATTTCCAAGTGTTGGATTTTTCCATGGTTTAAAGACGTTCTAAGTAGTGCAGGTAACGCGATGGACCCTCTAGAAGACAACAAACCTTAACTCGATTATGTGACCGTCTTGAACTGCCCTTTGAACCTTCGGGTTTGGGGCAGTACGGCGTGCCACATGTGAGGCGTTGGCTTGACCCTTCTACGGCTGGACCATTGGTACTGAGGCACGAACTGAATGTTTTTAGACTTGTTTCATGTGTTGATCTGTATTGGGAAAACTTGTGTGTTCGAATGTTCAATCGGAAAGTTTAATATTTTCTGTTTATCCGGAATGTGATACAACAATTGGAATTCACAAAAGTTATGTGATAACTGAATGAATATTATAAACATAGCACTTTAGTCTCACTTGATCGGTTGCTACGGAATTTTGATGTGATCAAAAGTCCGTCGCAATCACGTAGCGTACGCGGATACTCACCGGGTAAACTTAATAGACAGCCTCGCTCCATAGCCCCGACCAAGTGACTGTAGGAGAACCCCGTCGCCGAAAGCATCCGTTCGGGTGCTCGCGGCAGCGGTGTTCCGCCTAGGTGCACTTCGTCGACGGTATCAGGGGTGCAGCCGCCTACTAAAGTTTGCGACGAGCATTTGATCAGGATGTCGGGAATCTTGTTGAATTGCCCGACTTAATATTGAAAAGAGTTTTCGATTTTGAGACTAAAATGCGGGGTTTATAATTGTTAGGCATGCGATGTCTAAGGAATTCATTTGATTAGGCATGCGATGTCTATGCAGGTTGCGGATTCCAACTGTTGTAGTTTTACACTTTCTTTTCTGTGACCGTAAGTGTAATATGTGATATCGCAGGTTTCGTTGCTATATGTCAACGACAATTGGGATGCGCATATTTACTTACGTTGATGACATGTGATGTTATGTGTTGCTGGATATGTTATATTGGATCGTCGTGTTTGAATAGCCCGGGGGGGGGTTTATGTGAGATGAGTGTTTTTCATTTTCATTCATGTAAAAACTTGTATGTAATATTCTTTTATTGGGACACTTCCAGGTTGCGGAAGTTGTCACCTTTTGTATATTATTTACTTTTCCGCACTAGGATAGACCCAAGGAGAAGAGCACAAGTAACCGGGTTCTGGAGTCCAGTGGGAGACCAACTCGAGGAGTCGAGTCCGGGTCTCCTAACTCTAGAATTGGCAGGGTTGCTTGCCGCTCTCGTAGGGGTCTATGGGTGTGGGTTTGGCTATTCATCACGACTGTGGAATCCGTGTTTTATACTGGCTCGTATTGAAAACACGGACGTCCTAGTATATCCAATATTTCATATGATTCTTCTGCTGCGTTATCTGTGATGTGATCATGAGATGTTCTGTGATGGATACTGTATATAGTATATATGATATATTATATAGACGCTACTTATGTTTTACACCCGCGCTAGCCCAGCCCTGCTCTGCCGTTAGTTACCTAACCTAACGGTGCATGAGGGGACATCGAGGCGAATGCGGATGGCATAAGTGTACGTCGTATTTATCTGTGATGTTTAGGTACTTAAATGATGGGACTTCATTAATGTGATTAATGAAATAAAAAGAAACCTAAGATGTTGTAGAATCGAATTTCAAAATAAAACAGGTAGCTACAGTTCTTGCTTTGCACAGCGGTATATGTGATATATCCTGCACCTTATTCGATGAGGAAAGGACCGAGATCCCTTCACCGGGAGTGACTCCTTTAGCAATAACTGGCAGATGCTACACACTCGGTTTGTCTTTTGATTGCTTTTAAGTGTTTTTGCTTTGCACAGTGATATATATGATATATCCCGCACCTCATTCGACGAGGAAAGGACCGACGATCCCTTCACCGGGAGTGACTCCTTTAGCAAAACTAGAAAAGCCTAAAAAACACTCCATTTCAAAATTCATTCGATCCTACAACGATATCAAGTTCAATACGCAATAGGTTTTCAGAAAAACCTGTCGTAGCCCTCCGTCATTTCAGATAAGTACTAGTTAGTATTCGTGCTACGTTTGTTGACTATGTTAAGGCGTAGTGTGCGGTAGCTAATTAGTGCTTATCTGCATAAGCATATGATGTGATTGGATTAGGGTAGTCGTGCGACTTTGTTCACTATGTTAAGGGTCGTGCGGGTGGGTTTAATTCAATCGGGAAATGACGGGTTGAACTTGACTAGCACTTATGATTTGTTGACTATGTTAAGGTCATATAGCTGCTAGGGGCAAAATATTATCGGGAATTTCAAGTGTTGAAATTTGCAATGAGATTGCATACCTTTTATAAGATAGTTGGATCCCGATACCCGCTGCGAGTAAGAGTTACTCCTGGAAGAGTTTTATACATTACAATTAGCCGATCAAGTAGGTGTCTAGAAAGGTGTCAACGGGGTTACGCATCTGGGAAAACGAGGTTTACATTAATTAGGTTCGTGCGAAAGCACGGGGGACCTCCCTCAAAGTACCGACACTGGCCTGGCTGAAAGATTGGCGAACTTGTAGTGTGTAATTAATCCCGGCTAGTCTTTCCTTTTAGGGTTTGAAGGAAGATTTGATAAAAACCAGTGGGAGCCATCCTGATTAGATAAAATAATAACCAATCTATTCTTGCAAGAGCGCACGCTGAGTGTTTTCTTCTCTCTCTCTCTCCAGGTAGCGACCATATCACGCCTTAATCAAGATAATAATACGGAACATTGACCGAACCCGCTTGTTATACTGAGCTGGGGAACGTTGGTCCCGCTCCAACTTATAATTGTTATAAGACAGAGCAGGAAATTGGGGAATACCAGATTTCCCGTGCCGCCCAAACGAAGAGAGTGCATGCTGATGCATCATCTTCGGGTGTGTTCATTACAAAGAACTGTTTCTCTGTATCCTCTACGTCCTGGGTATGTGATACCAGATTAGGATCCCAGATATGTAATCTGTTACATTGGGCTACAGCTAGGTAGAGAACTGAGAACGGGTGATAAGTTTCATGAGGCAGAAAACGGGGCAAGTGTTGCAGCCAAGTCTGTTGGTCACTGTCACCCTGTATTACCAATACATTGATTCTGAACGAATGTTATTAGATACCGAACCTGATATACAAAATCATATCACTCTCTTTATTAGTAAAGAAATGATAAAATTCTGTATTGTTGGATAATGTTTTGAACATTTCCTATATCAAAAGTTGATCGGTTCAGGCACGTTATCTAAAAGCATTGATGTTCTAAATCAAACTACAGTTCTTAGTATATGGAACACACACAAGAGGAAGAGTTCAGGAATGAACGAATTCTTCTTGAGGCATTGTAGACTAGGTCAGATCAATGTGACCCGACTAGCTAGAGTTATATATAGATGCATATTTAAATCAGTTTGAATTTACATCTTGTGAAACTCGCCAGTCATGTCACAAAGATAAGATGACCACAGCTCTGTTTATTGGAAACAGAGAAAGGGTTAGTGAACTTTTGGGATGATACATGTTGATGTATGTAGGTCCCCAGTCTACACTTGCCAAGACTGGTTCTTTATACTTCATTACATTCTCTGATGATCTTTCGAGATTCAGACCTATGTTCCTGTTGAAACACAAGTCCGAACCTTTTGAGATATTCACAGAATATAAGTTAGAAGTAGAGAACCAAAATACGGGTATAAGTATTATGTCCTTTGATGTGATCAAGGAGGAGAATACTTGAGCACGGAAATCCTGGACTATTCTAAAAGGAGAATGAGATTCTCTCTCAGAATTACTCCTCCGTATACACCATAGCAAGATGGTATATCGGGGCGGAGCAATAGCACCCTATGTGATATGGTGTGCTCTATGATGAGTACTACCGAGTTACCTATTTCCTTTTGGGAGTTATGCGCTTGAGATTATGCGCTTGAGAAGCTGCATACCTATTGAATAGGGTTCCAATCAAATCAATTGCCTACCATTTCATATGTGATATGGAAAGGGAAGAGCCCATGTCTTAAGTTAGTTAAGATTTGGGGTTGTCCGGCCTATGTCTAAAAACAAAATCCGGACAAACTCGAGGCAAGGTCTGTTATGTACAACTGGAAAGGTTCCAGCTATACAAACTACAGCAGATGATTTGGTACAACCAAAGGATTCAGTAGATACCAACGAACCTCAGCCTCTCCGCCGATCTAGTAGGGTTCCTCACCCACCTGAGAGATACTTTGGTTTCTCTATGACAGTGGGAGCGAGGATTGCATCATGAGATGATGACCCAACTAGTTTCGAGCAGGCCATCGAGAGTAGGGACTCTGTAAGAATGGCTGGATGCTTAGCGATCTGAGATGGAATCCTTATACACCAACAAAGTATGGACTTTAGTTGCAATATCTGAAGGGTTAAATCTCCATCAGGAGCAAGTATATCTTGAGAAGATTACTTGGTGTAGATGGAAAAGTTGAGACTTTCAAAGCTTGACTTGTTAAAGGTTTTCGTCATCGACCAGGCGTGGATTATGATGAAACCTTTTCTAAGGATCTATGCTTAAGTCCATCCAGATCCTACTTACCACGGCTACATACCATGACTACGATATCTGGTGGTTGGGTGTCTTGACTGCTTTTCTAAATGATGATTTGGAAGAGAGCGTCTATAAGTACACAGCCAGAGGGCTTCGTAGACAGTGGGAGCAGCGGAAACGTGTGCAAGATGTTTTATAGGATAAAGTAGGCATCGCGGAGTTGGAACATCTGTTTTGATGGATAAGTCAAAGAGTTTGACATCATCAAAATGGTAGATGAACCTTGTATAAACAAAAAGGTAGTAGGGAGTATGGTGGTGATCCTCGTAGAGTACGTGGATGTCATGCTCATGATAGGGAAGGAGTTTCCTATGCTACGCTCAGTCAATCTCCGCTTATCACAATGATTCTCCATATTGGATCAAAGTGATACCTCCTAAATCCTGGATTTTGGATCTATGAGATAGATCTAATTGGATGTTAGGATTCTCACTAGTTGTAGTGAGATGGTATCAACCGATCCTGGGGAGAATCACTGGAAGGGTTCCAGGGTGATAAAGACGACTGAATGTCAGTTACAGGCATTGTCTTTACCCTGTATCGAGGGACGGTATGTTGGAAGAGTTCCAAGCTAGATACCGTGGCATACTAGATGATAAAGGCTGGATACATCGCTACTTATGATGCTACCAAAGAGGCTGTTTGGGTGTATATTGGTTCATGAGATGAACTACGTTCCTACCATTGTGAGACAATGGAGTTGTGGCTTATGCCAAGGAACGCCGGTCCCATCAGTGATCCAGACATATTCTAAGGCAGTATCACCTGATCATGGAGATGGTTGATCTCCAGGGTGATCGAGGTTTGGAGAGTAGACTCAGAGGACAACACAGCGGATCCACTCACAAAGGCCTGTTCCCAGAGAGAGATTTTTATGGGATGGTTGAGTATGAGATACTACAACCACTGCTATCAGATGGCCCTAGTGCAAGTGGGAGATTGTTAGTTATATGTATGCCCTAGAGGCCATTACTATACATAGGATGTATATTGTAGTGGATGCTTGGACATATATAGGGAGGACTTTCTTGCTCGACATGATAGTATGCTATCTGGTTGCTCTTTACCTTAACGTGTACACTGATTGTCTCTCTGTTACATGTTGGTAAAGCCCTTAGGATGTGTGCTTGACTACCTGGACTATGATGCAGATCATACTAGTGGGGACAGATAGTCTATAAGTACATCCTTCAAAGTCCTTAGTCGTGGGTGTATCGAGACGGGGCATCGATATACCAGAGTAGACTAGCATATACCTTCTCGACCCATACAGATGGGCGATAGATGATCCCATATCCATTGGTGTTTGACATCAGAGATGATATACGGGTGCTCAGTAGAGACTGGGTACACTGGACGGACTCGCCGAGAACTCCCAGATGGTAATATACCTTACGTCAGATGGCAGTTCTCTGGTGACACTGGTACAGAGTAGTCTGTTGACCCGAGATCGTCATAGAGTCTTGTGTGGCTCCCACTGTGCTTTGATTTCCACCTTACCACGTCCAAGAGGGCGTGCAAAACGGTGGTTTTTGGGTACAGTCCCGAGTCACATGGAGGCAATGAGCGATAGGAGGGGATTCGTCTCTCCCGGTATAGGGAGTTGATGTTGCGCTGTGTACGATTGGCTATAACAGGAAATCCCTGGCCAGGGTTGCTGAGATTTACTGGTAAGTGTTACCAGTAGTTTCTCGAATGTTATAGACCTCATATCGACACGACTTATCGAGCTATTGGGGTCTGACGTTTACCACCCCTAGGCGAGATATGCGACATATCAGACGATCAGACCGGACTGTACGGTAGTGTTACTGGTTGGATTCACTGGAGTGTGAGCGGGCTTGCTCGTCGATCTTCAGATCGCTCAATACCCGGGTGGCCGTTATGTTTAGCAGACCGCTTGTGGCTTGTGGGTGTTTGATATGATCATCGCCTGCTGCCGGCGTATTGACGAGTCTTTAGAGTCCTACACAGAGGTTTCCTGGCTCAAGCGAAACGAAATAGGAGCGCATATGAGATATGTACGGGACCGAGAATGATTCGAGTATGTGATACCGTATTCTATTCTCGCGATGAATGTGTCGAATGGTTGTATGCGATATAACCTAGTTATCGAATCAAGGATTGATTCGATAAGCCGATACATTGAATATTAGTCGGTTATATGTGATATGACCGGATCGTTAAATCAAGTGTTGATTTAATGATTTAATGTATAATTATATATTTGATATATTACTTTGCATTAACTAGTATCGGTTCACTTTAAATGGATATTCTCACTCGGGTGTGCACATTGTATATGTGATATACTTTTGTGTACTTGATTGTATCATGTTTGATGATGCAAGATTACTAGGTTTTGTGTAAAGAGTTAAACCTTGGTTAAGTAAATGGTTAGGGTTTTATTTCTTATTCATTTATTTGTTTATTTATTCATTTTTGGCAAATGGAAAATGGTGGCTAATTTGGATATATGTTGAAGCTTCATGAAGCTTTGACTTAGTCACCATTTTTGTCTTCATACCTAACCTAACCATTCACTTAACTTGAGTTTAGTCTCTACACATAACCATGGTTGGATTATGATAAGTTTTGATTTTCTTTTCTATTTTAAATTAACTTATCATAACACTTTCTTCTTCTTCTTCATCTTCTTCCTTGAAGAAAGCTTCACTTCATCAATGGTGGATTGATGAAAAGTGTGAGAAATCCAATTCTAAAGTGAACCCACTTCCTATTTCTTCATCCTCTACCTCTTGCCAAGTAGTAGAGTGTGTTTCCTTCACAAGTTTTCTTGACTTGGTGAAGTTGGAGCTTGATCTAGCGATGCTTCGACGTAGATCATCTTCGGCATGGACATCGACGACCTAGCTCGCCTATTCTCCGATGAAGCCGACGCTAGAGCCCGGAATTTGTTTTGGACAGCGAGAGGACTTCATTGCGGAGCTATGGAGGTGGAGCACCGGATTTACAAAGGTTGTATTTCCGTATTCTCTTAGTAAAGTAGTTTACTAGTTGCTTTTTCGCCTAGATTTCTAGCCAACGATCCGTAGTTTAGGGTTTCTCGGCACCGTTTTTTTGAAATTGGCATGGTTGATGCCTTGTGAGACCTCATTAGGGTGCCTAGGAACCCTACAAGTCCCTGGCCAGGGCTGATCAGAGATTTGCTGGTAAGTGTTACCAGTAGTTTCTCGACCCGTTATGAGCCTCACATCGGCACGACTTATCGGTTATTGGGGTCTGACGTATACCACCCCTAGACTTGATATGCGACATATCAAACGAACAGACCGGACTGTACGGTAAGTGTTACTGGTTGGATTCACAGGAGTGTGAGCGGGCTAGCTCGTCGATCTTCTGATCGCTCAATACCCGGATGGCCGTTACGTTTAGCAGACCGCTTGCGGCTTGTGGGTGCTTGATATGATCATCATCTGCTACCGGCGTATTGACGAGTCTTTAGAGTCCTACACAGAGGTTTCCTGGCTCAAGCGAAACGAAATAGGAGTGCATATGAGATATGTGCAGGACCGAGAATGATGCGTGTATGTGATACCGTATTCCATTCTCGCGATGGTTGTATCGATTGGTTATATTCGATATAACCTAGATATCGAATCAAGAATCGATTCGATAAGCCGATACATAGGATACTAGTCGGTTATATGCGATATGACCGGATCGTTAAATCAAGTGTTGATTTAATGATTTAATGTATAATTATATATTTGATATATTACTTTGCATTAACTAGTATTGGTTCACTTTAAATGGATTTGCTCACTTGATGTGCAAGAAGTATATGTGATATACTTTTGTGCACATATTTGTATCATGTTTGATGATACTTGATCATGTGGTTAAGTGTAATGGATTAAACCATGGTTAAGAGATAATTAGGGTTTTGCCTTTTCATTTATTTATTTGTTTATTTATTTGGAAAAGATTTAGATAAGAATGGTGGCTATGTTTGTTTCTAGTTGAAGCTTCATGAAGCTTTGACTTCTTAACCATTCTTGTCTTCATGCTTAACCCTAACCCATCCAAGTAACCATGGTCTATTCTCTACACTCTACTATGGTTAGCTTATGATAAGTATTGAATTATTTTTCATTTTAATTAAACACTTATCATATTCTTTCTTCTTCTTGATCTTCTTCTTCAAGATAGAAAGCTTGATGCCATCAATGGCAACTTGAGATCTAAAGTGAGAAATCCAATTCTAAAGTGAACCCACCTCCTATTTCTTCACCCTCTATCTCTTGCCAAGTTGTTTTGGGTGTTTTCTTCACAAGTTTCACAAATTTGTGAAGTCGGAGCTTGAACTTGTGATGCCTCGACGTAGATTATCTTCGGCACGAAGCCGACGACCTAGTCCGCCCATTTCTCCGATCAAGCCGACGATTGAGTCCGGGATTCGAGATGGACAGCGAGAGGACGCCTACGTGGAGCCAAGGAAGTGGATATCCGGATCTGCAAAGGTTGTAGCTTCTTATCTTTAGTTAAGTTGTTAACTAGATTCGTATATCGCCTAAACTTCTAGTCAACGATCCGTATTAGGGTTTCTCGGCACCCGTAAAATTTGAAATTGGCATGGTTAATGGCTTGTGAGACCTCTATTGTATGCCTAGGAACCCTACACTAGGAGGTCTGTGTTTTAAATTCAGCCAGTAATAAAAAACACGGATTCCACAGTCGTGATGTATAGCCAAACCCACATCCATGGACCCCTACGAGAGCGGCAAGCAACCCTGGCAATTCTAGAGTTAGGAGACCCGGTCTCGACTCTTTGAGATGGTCTCCTACTGGACTCCAGAATCCGGTTACTTGTGCTCCCCGCCTTAGGTCTGTCCTAATACGAAAAAGTAAATAATATACATCAATGATGACATCATTCTCAACCCGGAAGTATCCCAATGAAAGAATATTACATACAAATTTTACATGAATGAAAATTGAAAAACTCTTATCTCACATAAAACCCCCCGGCTATTCATTCACGATGATCCAATATAACATATCACCGCAACACATAACATCACATGTCATCAACGTAAGTAAATACGTGTATCCCAAATTCCGTTGACATATAGCAACGAGATTCGGGATACCCTACATATTACACTTACGGTCGCAGAAAAGAATTAAAAAACTACAATAATTAGAATCCGCATTTCCTTAGACATCATAAACCCGAAATATCTCATATGCCGAATTTCATGCCTAACCTATAAACCTTGCATTTTAGTCTCGTATCGAAAACACTTTTCAATAACTTAGTCGGGTAATTCAACAAGATTCCTGACTATCCGATCGAATACTCGTCGGGAACTTTAGTAGATGGCCTCACCCCTGATGCCGTCGACCAAGTGCACTTAGGCGGAACACCATAGCCGCGAGCACCTGAGTGGATGCTTCTGGCAACAAGGTTCTTCTAAAGTCACTTGGCCGGGGCTATGGGGCGTGGCTACCTAGTAAAGTTATCTGGAAAGTATTCGCATATGATACACAATTGCGATGGAGTTTTGATCCGAATCGAAACTTCGTGGAAATCGATCAATAAAGACTAACATGTTAGATTTACAAACAAACTAGTTTTCACAAAACTAATTTAATGTGGATTCCAACTACTGTATCACATATCAAACTTAAACCCAAAACGATGTAAAAATATGACTATGAAATACTCCGAATAGCTCCAATATGAAAGTTAACATCACATGCAAACTGGGCTAATCAAACATAACCTGAAACCCTAGAACCATGAGACCAGAACACAAAAGAAAAACGAAGCCCAAATCCCTTTACAAAACTGGCCAGGCCGGTTTCTTTTGGCCGGCCAAGTTTAGGTGTTTGGGTTTCAAATTTCTCTGGTGTTCTATATATATGAATAAGAGTACTCTGCAACTATTTAAAAAAATTTCAGAGGCTCTGGAAAATTCGACAGAAGCTAGGGTTTCGATGCGACTGTTTCGGAGTTGTTTCGGTTTCGTGGTTTTACAAATATCGTCTAATCTTCTAGCTTTGGATCTGATACCATGAAAGTGTATGCTAGCACCACCACTGGGTTTTACTATCATCAAGCATGCCGTTTTAAAAAATTTTAGGGTGCAAATCTACACTAATCAAGATCTTAAACTAGATGATTATAGTTTGATTATGATATTATAAAAACTAGCTAAAAGAAAAGTGGCTACAACCTTTGTAGACCATGTCTTTCTCTTCTAAAGCTCCGGGTTGTAGTCCCTACGACTCCACTAGGCTCCACTTTAAGGTTGAACGAACTTGCTTCGATGACCGTCGTGCCGAAGTTGATCCACCCGAAGTCCGCTAATCCAAGCTACCTCTTCACTAAACTCTTTAGTGAAGGAAACACACTACACCAAAGCGCTAATCTAGTATAGGATGGTGAAGTAGGGGTTATGTTTGCTTACTAAGGTTCTCACAAGCTCAAGGGTTCACAACTCATGTTAGAGATTGAGCTTGAAGGTGGAGGTGAGGAAAAGGGAGAGAGCTAGAGAGAAAACTCATCACATGAGATCTACTCAAGAAAATGGCTAAGTGTGGAATCAAGTCAAGAATGAAGTGTAGAATGGCTTATCAAAGCTCACACATCATTGAAGCATACAATTTTTAACACTTAAAAATTGTAGCCATGCTTCAATAGTGCAAGCAAATGAATATTAAATAGAATAAGCCATGCTATGTTCCATACCACAAAAGTCTTCCCATTTTCCACCTCAATTTCTATTTTCTAAAAATAGAAAAAACCATGCCTTGCTTCATAATATATATATATATATATATATATATATATATATATATATATCACATACACACACACATATATCTAAAGATAAACATATAATTAGTGAGCAATAATATTAGTCAATATATAATTATATCAAATATAAATAAATATCATATTATTAAATCAACACTTGATTTAATAATCCGGTTATATCACATATAACCGACTAATATCATTTATCTGTATATCACATTATCAAATCAACACTTGATTCAATAATCCGTTTATATCACATATAACCTAACTGATAACAAATAGCTGCCAGATTACAATACGGTATCTCATACTCATATTTAATCTGTCCCCCGCACATATCGGCATATGTCCCCTACTTCGTTTTGCTTGAACCAAAAAACTTCTATGTGGGACTCTAAAGACTCGTCAATACGCCAACAGTAGGTGATGATCACATCAGTCACCCACAAGCCGTCAGCGGTACTAGCTGGACGTAACGGCTACCCAGGTATTAAGCGAATAGAAGATCAATAAGCAAGCTTGTCCAAACTCTCATGAAGACTATAGCTAACACTTACCGTACAGTCCAGTCTCTTCGTCTGATATGTCGCATATCGAGTCCGGGGATAGAATCGTTAGACCCCAATAACTTGATAAGTCATGCCGATGTAAGGCCTATAACGATACGAGAAACTACTGATAACACTTACCAGTAAATCTCATCAACAGCCTTGGCTAGGGACTTTCTGTTATAGCCAATCGAGTATAGCGCAACATCAACTTCCTATACCAGGAGAGACAAAACCCCTCCTATTGCTCATTGCCTCCATGTGACTCGGGACTGTACCTAAAATCCACTTGTTTGCACGACTCCATTGAGCCGTGGTAGGGAGGAAGTCAAAGCACAATGGGAACCATACAAGACTCTATGACAATCTCGGGTTTACAGACTAACCTGTACCAGTGTCACCAGAGAACCGCTATCTGACGATAGGTATAGTACCATCTAGGAGTTCTCGGCGAGTCCTGTTCGGTATACCCATTCTCTAATGAGCACTTGTGTTCAATCATTGATGTCAAACACCAATGGAAATGGGATCAACCATCGCCCTCATACAGGGTTAAGAAACGTACATACTAGTCTACACTGGAATATCGATGCCCTGTCTCGATATTCCCTCGACTAGGAACAATTGAAGGATGTGCTGATGGACTACCCAGGTCTTGGTAGTATGATCCGCATCATAGTCCTGGTAGTCAAGCCTACATCCTAAGGGCTTTATCAACATGTATATGAGAGACAGTACAATAATACCAATGAACATGTTAAGATAAAAGCAACCAGATAGCATACTATTGAAAGGTTCCTAGGCACCCTATAGAGGTCTCACAAGGCATCGAACATGCCAATTTTAAAAAATATGGTGCCGAGAAACCCTAGTTAACGGATCGTTGCTAGATGTCTAGGCGAAATATAAAACTAGTTAACAAATTAACTATAGGTTAGATGCTACAACCTTTGTAGATCCGGTAATCCTCTTCCTTGGCTCCACGAAGGCATCCTCTCGCTGTCCATCTCGATTCCCAAACTCGAACTTTGGCTTCATCGGAGAAACGGGCAAGCTAGGTCGTCGGCTTTGTGTCAAAGATGATCTACCTCGAGGCATCGCAAGTTCAAGCTCCGACTTCACAAACTTGTGAAACTTGTGAAGTAAACACCAAAAACAACTTGGCAAGAGGTAGAGGGTGAAGAAATAGGAGATGGGTTCACTTTAGATTTGGAATTCTCTCACTAGAACTCAAGTTGCCATTGATGGCATCTAAGTTTTTCTTTTGAAGATGAAGAAGAAGAAGAGCTAGAATTATGATATGTTTTATAAAATGAAAAGAAAAATCTATACTTATCATAATTCTAACTAAGGTTAAGTGTAGAGAATCAACCATGGTTATTTGGAGAGTTAGGGTTAAGCTAGTGGACAAGAATGGTTGCATAAAGTCAAGGCTTCATGAAGCTTCAACATAAGACAAGAATTGCCACCATTCTCATCTTGAATTTATCCACATAAACAAACAAATAAATGAATAAATAAATATGCAAAACCTTAATTACAAAATAACCATGGTTTAATTCTATTCATTTAACCATATGATCAAGTATCATCAAACATGATACTTATATTTGCACAAAAGTATATCACATATACAATGTGTAAATCAAGTGAGAAAAATCCGTTTAAAGTGAACCAATACTAGTTGATGCAAAGTAATATATCAAATATATAATTATACATTAAATCATTAAATCAACACTTGATTCAATGATCCGGTCATGTCGCACATAACCGACTAGTATTCAATGCATCGATTTATCGAATCAATGATTCGATAACTAGGTCATATCAAATATAACCAATCGAAACATTTATCGCGAGAATGAAATGCGGTATCACATACACGCATTATTCTCGGTCCTGCACATATCTCATATGCGCTCCTATTTCGTTTCGCTTGAACCAGGAAACCTCTGTGTAGGACTCTAAAGACTCGTCAATACGCCGGTAGCAGATGATGATCATATCAAGCACCCACAAGCCGCAAGCAGTCTGCTAAACGTAACGGCCACCCGGGTATTGAGCGATCAGAAGATCGATGAGCTAGCCCGCTCACACTCCTGCGAATCCGACCAGTAACACTTACCGTACAGTCCGGTCTCTTCGTCTGATACGTCGCATATCAAGTCTAGGGGTGGTAAACGTCAGACCCCAATAACCCGATAAGTCGTGCCGATGTGAGGCTCGTAACGGGTCGAGAAACTACTGGTAACACTTACCAGCAAATCTCTGATCAGCCCTGGCCAGGGACTTCCCTGTTACGGCCAATCGAGCACAGCGCAACATCTACCCCCAATACCGGGAGAGACGAAACCCCTCCTATCGCTCATTGCCTCCATGTGACTCGGGACTGTACCCAAAGACCACCGTTTTGCACGCCCTCATGGACGTGGTAAGGTGGAGATCAAAGCACAGTGGGAATCACACAAGACTCTATGACGATCTCGGGTCTACAGACTAACCTGTACAAGTGTCACCTGAGAACTGCCATCTGACGTGAGGTATAATACCATCTGGGAGTTCTCGGCGAGTCCGTCCAGTGTACCCAGTCTCCACTGAGCACCCGTACACCATCTCTGATGTCAAACACCAATGGATATGGGATCATCCATCGCCCATCTCATGGGTCGAGAAGCGTATACGCTAGTCTACTCTGGTATATCGATGCCCCGTCTCGATACACCCACGACTAGGGACCTTGAAGGATGTACTTATGGACTACCATGTCCCCACTAGTATGATCTGCATCATAGTCCAGGTAGTCAAGTACACATCCTAAGGGCTTTACCAACATGTAACTATAAGACAGTATAAAGAGACAAGTGTACATGTTAAGATAAAGAGTAACCAGATAGCATACTATCATATCGAGCAAGAAAGTCATCTCTATATATGTCCAAGCATCCAATATAATATACATCATCTGTACAATACTGGCCTCTAGGGCATACATACAACTAACAACTATCATGTCAAGCAAGAAAGTTCTCCATATATATGTCCAAGCATGCACTATATCATACAATAATGGCCTCTAGGGCATACATATCACTAACATACCGCGCTTTTAATCTTCCATACTAAATCTTTTCAGCATGGTGTCGATGTATCTTGACTGTGAAAGTCCCAATATCCTTTTAGATCTATCACGATAGATCTAGATCCGCAGAATGTAGGAGGCATCACCTAGGTCCTTCATGGAGAACCTTTGTGACAAGAATATTTTAACTGATTGTAGCATAGGAATGTCATTTCCTATCAGGAGAATGTCTTCCACGTACAAGACGAGGAATACCACAGTTCTCGCTACAATTTTACTATAAATGTATGGTTCATCTGGATTTTTGATAAAGTCGAATTACTTGACCGTCTCATCAACAGATGTTCCAACTCCGCGATGCCTGTTTTAATCTATAAATAGATTTAAGCAACTTGCATACTCTTCCGCTGCTCCCACTCTCTATGAAACCCTCCGGCTGATCCATATAAACACACTCTTCCATATTTCCATTCAGAAAAGCGGTCTTTATGTCCATCTGCCAAATTTCATAATCGTGGAAGGCAGCAATGGCAAGTAGGAACCGAATGGATTTGAGCATAGCCACTGGAGAAAAGGTTTCATCATAGTCCAAAGCATATCTTTGACGAAAACCTTTTGCAACAAGTCTAGCCTTATAGGTTTCAACCTGTCCATCTACACCAATCTTCTTTCTGAATATCCATTTGCAACCTACGGGTTTTACCCCTTCTGGAGAAATGTCCAAAGTCCATACTTTGTTGGTGTACATGGACTCCATTTTGGTCCGCATTGCGTCCATCCATTTTACCGAGTCTCTACTCCTAATGGCTTGCTGGAAACTAGTTGGCTCATCATCGTCGATGATGCAATCCTCTCTATCCCCGTCTATGAGAAAACCATAGTATCTCTCGGACGGATGAGACTGCCTACTAGTCCCGCGGAGTGGCGCAGGGATGTCCGGTTCTTTCGAAACTTCTGGTTCCACCATACTTTCAGTAATAGCTTGCGGTTGTGGAATTTCTTCCAGTTGTGCTCCGACTTATTTCTTTTTCAAGAAATTGAGTTTCCAAAAAGTGGGCATGCCGAGAAACAAAGACCTTTTGTTCCTCCGCGTAATAGAAAAGATACCCCCTGGAGTTCTTTGGGTATCCCACAAACTTACACAGTACTGAGCGTGCCTCGAGCTTGTCCGCATGCTGCTTTTTTACAAAAGCTGGATATCCCCATATCTTTAGATACTTAAGATAGGGTTTCTTCCCACTCCACATCTGATATGGTGTGGTAGGCACTGACTTAGTAGGAACTTTGTTCAAAAAATATGCAGCTGATTCTAGTGCATAACCCCAGAAGGATCGCGGTAACTCAGTGTTACTCATCATGGAACGTACCATATCCAATAAGTTTCGGTTCCGCCTTTCCGATACACCGTTGTGTTGAGGTGTGTATGGAGGAGTAAGCTGAGAGAGAATTCCATTCTTTTTTAAGTAATCCAGGAACTCGACACTTAAGTATTCACCACCTCGATCAGATCTAAGTGTCTTGATATTTTTTCCAGTTTGTTTTTCCACTTCATTCTTGTATTCCCGGAAATTCTCAAAGGCCTCGGATTTATGTTTCATCAAGAATACATATCCATATCTTGAGAAATCATTCGTAAAAGTAATGAAGTAGAAATAACCACTTCTTGCATGTGTTGACATTGGACCACACACGTCGCTGTGTATGAGTTCCAAGAGCTCGCTGGCTTTTACTCCGTGTCCAGTGAATAGAGTCTTTGTCATTTTTCCTTTGAGACATGATTGACAAGTTGCATAAGACTGATATTTAAACGAATCCAAATATCCCTCTTTATGTAACTTCGTCAACCGTGTTTCATTGATGTGACTCAGTCTACAATGTAATAAGAAAGCCTGATTTAATTCCGAAGACTTTCTTTTAAGTGTGTTCTGGACATTGAAAACCCGAGCTTGATTTAATACGTATATACCGTTATCTAGTGTACCTAACCCAATCAAAGCATGATTAAGATGGATGTGGATGACATCGCTTACAAATATAAAATCATAACTTTCTTTAGATAGTAAAGATAAAGAGATGATATCACATGCCAAACTAGGTACACACAAACAGTTACGCAAAATCAAAATCTGCCCACTTGTCAATCCTATGTGATATTCCCCTACGGATATAGCATCCACGCTCATTCTGTTAGAAATACTGAGAGTCATATCACCAGCCTTGATAACTCTACGGTTTCTCAGAGCCTGTAATGAATTACATATATAAGATCCTGATCTGGTATCTAGTACCCAGAAATTAGAGTTAATTGACGGACAGTTTTCAATCATAAACACACCTGAAGACGAAGCCACATCATGCTTCGAATCCTGGTTTCTGGCTTTCCAAGCCATGCAGTCTTTCTTCCAATGCCCTTTCCCGTGACAATAGAAACATTCCTCCTTCCCTACTGTCAGCCCCAAAACTTTTGACTTACTATTTCCCTCTACCTTACTGACACCGTCTTTCGGCTTGGTGGACGCCTTCTTCTTCTTCTTCCCCTTGTCTTTCGTCTTGGATCTAGAAGAGGAAGATTCCCCAATAAGGAGTGCGGGTTTCTCCCTGGATTTCTGCAGGGTGCCCTCAGCACTCCTCAACTTGTTGAGGAGTTCTGGAAGTGAAACTTCCTTCCCTTGAACGTTGAAATTCAAGATAAACTGGGTGTAGATAGAGGGGAGGGACTGTAGAATCAAGTCAGTATATAACTCGTTCTCCAACGTAGTCCCAAGGTCCGTGAGCTCTTCAATATAGTTAATCATCTTAAGGATGTGGTCCCCTACAGATGACCTGACAGCCAACCTCGCCTTAAACAATTTCTTCGAGGTCTCGTATCTTGCGATACGGGATTGCTCTCCATATAAATCTTTGGTATGGAGGAAGATGGAAACTAAGTCTATCTTCTCGTGCCGCCTCTGGTGTTCATTATCCATTAAGGCCAACATGAGGTACTTGGCAATTGCACTGTCTATTTCCCATATCTTATGAATTTCAACATCCGCGACGGTGGAATCTGGACCTGGGACGGTAGGGGCTTTGGTAGTAAGGAGGCAGCCCGGCTTGTCATAGGTAATGGCCATCTGGACATTCCTTAGCCAATCTTTATCGTTTGGCCCAGTTAATTTATTATTATCTAGCAGTAACTTAAGCTTGGTCATTTTGGTCGCTACTGTCAGGAGAGAGAGAAGAAACACTCAACATGATGCTCTTACAAATTTAGATTGGTTATTAATTTATCTAAATAGGATGGCTCCCACTGTTCCTCGAATCCTCCTTCAAACCATAAAAGAAGAATTAGTCAGGATTAATCTTACCCTATAATTCTTACTTAACCTTTCTGCCAGGCTAGTGTTGGTACTTCGAGGAAGGTTTTCAAATGCTTTTGCGAAGTTCCTTAATTACACAACCTCTTTTCTCTGGAGGCGTAGCCCTGCTAACAGCGTTCTAGGCACTTACTTGGTTTATAGCATTGATTGTTTAGTGAAAAAATCTCCCGAAGAGTAGCGGATACTCACAGTATGATTGGGATCAAAATATCATCGTGTGACAACCTTGAAGGAATCTTACCAAAATCATCACACTCCAAATGGTATGCAATTTTAGCAAGTTTCATTTTCCTTTGAAACTCCCGATGTGGATTTTTGACCCAGGCGCTTATGACCTTGACGAAGGCCAACATATCATATGATGCAAGTCAAGTTCTACCTGTCATTATCCAGGTTAATTTGAACCCATCCGTACAAACCCTTGACGAAGGCCAAGATAGCCGTATGACTGTCCCAAATCAATGCATCTATCTATGCTACAGATGAATACCCAGCAGCTACCAATCACTATGCTTTGGCGAATGTCAAAATATATAGCTTGAATACTACTGAATACCCATCTGAAATGACCAAGGGATACAGATGGTTTTGGCGAAACCGTGAACATAATGAACTTGATATAGTCGACGGAACCATGATAGCTTTTAAAAGGAGTGGTTTAGGCTCTGCATTTAAAAGTTGTTTTTCAAGAAAACCGAGTGGTTTTGAAATTGTTCCAACGATTTAAACTTTGGTTTGTTTTCCTTGCATTAATCAATATTAATGCGGTCCCATCATTTAACTCTATCATTGCAGAAAAGAAACGAAAATAGAACATATGCTTATGCCATCCGCATTCGCCACGGGGCCCCGTCATGCACCGTTAGGTTACTTAACTAACTGCAGAGCGGGGGCTGACTAGTGCGGGTGCAAAACATAAGCAACGTTTATTATATATATATAAAACCATTCGTCTCACGCAATAATAGGCATTCCAGATCACAGATCACAGATGAATTATTGGATATACTAAGAATTCCGGCATGTCTTGTGAAATTACAAGAATGCCCTCACCGTATATACATACCCGTATTCGTATTCCGAAAAAAACCCGAATACAATGAGATAATAATAATCCAATAATATAATACTAGAATCCGGCTTAAACCAAAGCCCACTAGTATTATCCGTCCGAACATCATCCGTGTAGCCAGTACACGTATATGATCGGAACCCTGCCGTAAAACCATACGGCCTCTACTTCGTTTCGCCCGAAGCAGCGAAACTCTCTGTATGGGACTCTAAAGACTCGACAATACGCTGGCAGTAGGTTTAACCACAAGTCTGTCAACGGTACTAGCTGCACGTAACGGCTAACCAGGTATCTGTCGATAAGAAGGCCGATGAGCAAACTCATCCGAACTCCTACTGAACTTATTTGTGATAATTTTCATACAGTCCGGTCTGTTCTTCTAAGATACTCGCATTTCGGGCCTAGGGGGATGGTAACCGTCAGATCCCTAATAGCGCAATAAGTCATGCCAGGGTAGAGCCCAATACATCCTGAGAAACTACTAGAGTACCTACCAGTAAATCTCGCTTGTCCTGGCCAGGGACTTTGTGTAATGGCTTTCTGAACACAATGCGATATCAACCTCCAATACCGGAAGAGACGAATCCTATCTAACCGTTACTGCCTTCAAGTGCTTTAGGACTGCACCGAACTACTACCTGTTTGCATGACTCCTTTGAGCCGTGGTAGGGTAGTAATCTAAGTACAGTGGGAACACACTTGAGACGAATAGTGATGTCAGGTCAATAGACTAATCTGTATTCATGCCACCCGGGAACTGCTACCTGACGATAGGTATAATACCAACCAGTAGTTCCCAACGAGTCTGTCCAGTGTAACTCATAACCCAATGAGCACCTGTATTCTATCTCCGGTACGACATACCAATGGCTATGGGATAGACCATCTCCCATGCTGGGCTGAGAAGCGTATACACTAGTCTACTCTGGAGTATCGATATCCCGTCTCTATAATCCTACGACTAGGGACCTTTATAAGGATACGCTTATAGACTACCCAACCCCTACTGGTATGACTGGCATCACAACGCTGGTAGTCAAGCAAAGATCCTAAGGGCTCTACCAATATATATTAGCGATATGTTAAAAGAAATTATTAGGGATATGTATGCCCTAGAGGTCATTGTTGTACATTGATGTATATTATAGTGGATGCTTAGACATATATATAGAGGAATTTTTTGCTTGACATGATAGTTTTCTATCCGGTTGCTCTTTTTCTTAATATGTACACTGGTATTATTATACCGTCTCTCATATACATGTTGATAAAGCCCTTAGGATGTTGGCTTGACTCCCAGGACTATGATGCAGATCATACTACTGGGACCTAGGTAATCCACAAGTAAATCCTTCAATTGTTCCTAGTCGAGTGAATATCGAGACATGGCATCGATATTCTAGAGTAGACTAGTATGTATGTTTCTTGACCCTATATGGGGAGATGGTTGATCCCATATCCATTGGTGTTTGACATCAAAGATTATACACAGGTGCTCATTAGAGAATGGATACACCAAACAGGACTCGTCGAGAACTCCTAGATGGTACTATACCTATCGTCAGATAGCAGTTCTCTGGTGACACTTGTACAGGTTAGTCTGTAATAGAGTCTTGTGTGGTCCCTACTGTGCTTTGATTTCCTCCCTACCACGGCTCAAAGGAGTCGTGCAAACAAGTGGATTTTGGGATTTTGGGTACAGTCCCGAATCACATGGAGGCAATGAGCGATAGGAGGGGTTTCGTCTCTCCCGGTATAGGGAGTTGATGTTGCGCTATGCTCGATTGGCTATAACTGGAAGTCCCTGGCCAGGGCTGTTGATGAGATTTACTGGTAAAAGTTTTCAGTAGTTTCTCGTACCGTTATAGGCCACACATCGGCATGATTTATTAAGTTATTGGGGTCTGACGATTCCACCCCCAGACTTGATACGCGACATATCAGACGAAGAGACCGGACTGTACGGTATGTGTTACCTATAGACTTCATGGGAGTTTGGACAAGCTTGCTTGCTGATCTTACCTGGGTAGCCATTACGTCTAGCTAGTACCGCTGACGGCTTGTGGGTGACTGATGCGATCATCACCTACTGCTGGTGTATTGACGAGTGTTTAGAGTCCCATATAGAAGTTTTCCTGGTTCAAGCGAAATGAAGTATGGCACATATGTTGATATGTGCGAGGCCTGATTAAATATGAGTATGTGATACCGTATTCTAATCTGGCGGTTATTTGTTATCAGTTAGGTTATATGTGATATAACCGGATTATTGAATCAAGTGTTAATTTGATAATGTGATATACAGATAAATGATATTAGTTGGTTATATATGATATAACCGGGTTATTAAATCAAGTGTTGATTTAATAATTTGATGTGTATTTATATTTGATATAATTATACCTTAACTAATATTATAGCTCACTAATTATTTCATAATATATATATATATATATATATATATTATATGAAGCATGGTAGGATTTTCTTTTGTGAAAATAGAAAATGAGGTGGAAAATGGGAAGATATTTAGAGTATGGTGTGCAACATGGGCTTTATCATTTGTTTATTAGTCTTGACTCACTATTCAAGCATGGTTGCAATTTATTATTGCAAATAATTCCATGCTTGAATAAGTGAGGTCAAGAGAGAGCCATTCTTTACTTCATTCTACACTTAGTCATTTTCTTGAGTTGAGCTCCTTGCTCTCTAGCTCTCTCCATTTTCTTCACCTCCTCCTCCAAGCTCAATCCCTCACATGAGTTATGAACTCTTGAGCTTGTGAGAATCCTAGTGAGCAAACAAAATCCCTACTTCACCATCCTACACTTGATTAGCAATTAAGTGTAGTGTGTTTCTTTCACTAAAGAGTTTAGTGAAGAGCTAGATTAGATTAGTGGAGCTTCGGGTGGATCATCTTCGGCACAAAGGTCATCGAAGGAAGCTTGGTCATTTTTCAAGTGGGGCCTAATGGAGTCGTAGGGAATACAACCCAGAGCTTTAAAAGGGAAGGACACGGTCTATAAAGGTTGTAGCCTCCTTTCCTTTAGCTAGTTTAGTTTGATATCATCATAGTAACCCTCATTATCTAGTTTGATCCTTCGTTAGTCTAGTTTAGCACCCCAAAATTTTAAAATTGCATGCTTGATGCCGGTTTTGACCTCATGGTGGTGCTAGGGTAGACTTTCATTGTATCAGAGCCAAGTTAGAAGATTAGGGGAGGTCTTTACGCCGTTAAAGTGTTCGATCTAGTTTCGAAACCCGCAAAATGTCAAGTTTCTGTCCATTTTTCAAAAGTTGAAATTTTTGTGATTA
The DNA here is from genome assembly GCA_030015575.1 of Agapanthus africanus. NCBI lineage: Eukaryota > Viridiplantae > Streptophyta > Magnoliopsida > Asparagales > Amaryllidaceae > Agapanthus > Agapanthus africanus. Next base: position 442,184,912 of record CM057344.1, read on the forward strand.
AAAATAGGCAGAAATATGTGCAGGGTTTTTTATGGAGCCTCAAGAAGTTCGAGGCCTCGACTCCTCTAAACCACCGCGGAACCACAGCCCAAACCCTAGTTTGGCCGCGGTTCCGCCGCACGTTTGGGAGATTGTGGGCTACTTCTTCTTGTGCTGCTCCATTATCTTATTTGGCACTTTCTGGATGTTTTTAGTAAGGCTCAAATTGTTGAGGTCTCTGGATTTTGTGGGTGTTTGTTAAATCGATCAAAATGTATAGCGTCATATAGATTATGGTGATTTTTGATACAATATTTGGAATCCACAACAATTAGTTTTGAGAAAACTAATTTGTGTTTTTAAATCTAGTCGTTTAGTCTCGTTTGATCGATTGCCACAGAGTTTTAATTCGGATCAAAACTCCGTCGCAATCGCGTATAGTACGCAATCACTTAGTCGGGAATATTGTTGAATTATCCAACAGTTTATTGAAAAGAGTTTTTAATTTGAGACTAAAAAGCAAGGTTTATAAGTTAGGTATGAAATTCGGAATATGAGATATTCCGGGTTTATTATGCCTAAGGTAATTGCAGATTCTAAATATTATAGTTTTCATTTCTTTTTTGCGACCGTAAGTGCAATATGTGGTGTATCTCCGATCTCGTTGCTATATGTCAACGGAATTTGGGATACGCATATTTACTTACGTTGATGACATGTGATGTTATGTGTTACTGATATATTATATTGGATCGTCGTGATTGAATAGCTGGGTTTTTTTTATGTGAGATGAGAGTTTTTCAATTTTCATTCATGTAAAATTTGTATGTAATATTCTTTTATTGGGACACTTCCGGGTTGAGGATGATATCACTATTGATGTATATTATTTACTTTTCCGCATTAGGATAGACCCAAGACGGGGAGCACAAGTAACCCGGTTCTAGAGTCCAGTGGGAGACCATCTCGAGGAGTCGAGACCGGGTCTCCTAACTTTAGAATTAGCAGGGTTGCTTGCTGCTCTCGTAGGGGTCTAGGGATGTGAGTTTGGCTATTCATCACGACTGTGGAATCCGTATTTTTCATTACTGGCTGAATTTAAAACACTGACCTCCTAGTATATCCAATATTTCATATGTTGACTTCTGCTGCTATGTTCTGTGATGTGATCATATAACTGCGTGAGACGAATGCTAGATATATGATATATATAATAAACGTTGCTTATGTTTTGCACCCGCGCTAGTCCAGCCCCCGCTCTGCCGTTAGCTAAGTAACCTAACGGTGCATGACGGGGCCCCATGGCGAATGCAGATGGCATAAGCGTGTTTATTATATGTATGCCCTAGAGGCCATTATTATACATGATTGTATATTATAGTGGATGTTTGGACATATATAGAGAGGACTTTTCTTGCTCGACATGATATTATGCTATCTGGTTGCTCTTTATCTTAACATGTACACTTGTATCATTATACTGTCTCTCCGTTACATATTGATAAAGCCCTTAGGATGTGTACTTGACTATATAACCAATCACATCTAATGCTACAGAAAAGTATTACATAGCTACCGAACACTATGTCTCGGCTGAGTACGACATACGTAGCACGAATACTAAGTAATAATAATCTGAAACGACGGAGGGCTACGGCTGTGTTTTTGGCGAAAAACCTATTAACGTAATGAACTTGATATCGTTGAAGGGACCTGAGCAGTTTTGATAAAGGAGTGGTTTAAACTCCGCTTTTGAAAACTTCTTGTTTTGAAAAAAAAGAAAAAACCCGAGTAATTTGCAGTATAGATTTTTGCTCAAGAGGTCACTCCCCGTGAAGGGATCTCGGTTCTTGCCTCGTGGAATGAGATGCAGGATATTCACAACCGAATACCACTATGCAAAGCGAAAGAATATAACTATAGTTTTTTGAAATTTGTTCCAACAACATCTTCTTAGGTTTCTTTTCTTGCATTAATCAAAATTAATGCGGTCCCATCATTTAACTTATCACACCAGAAAAGAACGAAAATATGATGTACGTATATGCTATCCGCATTCACCACTGGGCCTCGTCATCATCCGTTTGGTTGCTTAACTAACGACAGAGCGGGGGCTGGACTAGCACGGGTGCAAAAAATATACAACATATACTAGTATATATATAAGTATATATAACATTCGTCCCAGGTATGATATAATAAAAATCACAGAATCTCAGCCAACATTACAGAATGGTGGACAATCTGGGTGCCCCGGGTTTCATTTGAGCCGCAAATAAAACCCGACGATCCCGGTCGTGTGGATGGCCTATGCAATGAAAACCTGGACCCCTACGAGCACGGCAAGTTACCCGCCAATCCCAGAAGCGAGGCGACCCCAATCAACAAAGTGAATGGGCCACTCAGCACTCTACGAAATCCGGTAACTTGAGCTCCCCTCCGTGGGTCATCCTATACCCCTTATGAGTGCGGCGAGCAGCCCACCTATTCTAGAATGAAGCCCCCTCCGTCTCAACGCCATGAGATGCGGGCTTGTTGCCTTCTAGAACCTGGATATTCGTGCACTCCACCGCGGGGTAATACTAGTACAGAAAATGAAAATAATATGTACAAATGGGGACATCGACCTCAACCCGGTCGTGTCCCAAACAAATAATATACAACCCGGCAAAGACGACAGTCCATATGTCGGACGTTCGCCCCGCAAAATGAATATACAATTGAATTTTAACTGTACTACTAATATTGCACTACAAGCTTTCCACCACGACTATCCAACCATAATTGAAGCCACTGGAAAAATCGATAGAGACTTGAAGTTTGGTTTCAATGTTTTGGAGTTGTTTCGGTTTCGTTATTTTAACATTGTTTAAACTTGCTAGTGTATGGTTTATGGACTGGCTCTGATACCATGAAATGTTACGCTAGCGCCCCGGCCAACTTTCGTGACAAAATGCGGAACACATTTTTTTCTATGAACGAAAACTTGGTGCTAGAATAAGACTAAACCGGATCTACCATAAACCCAACTAGCAAAAAGAGAAGCTATCTACTATGAAAGGAGAGACTCGAGTCTTTCGGGTCTTCACTCCTCTCCTTTAGCATGCTACTAGTGGCCTCCATAATCGAGCTTGATCGCCGGCTCCTTGTGTCGAAGATGATCCATCCGAGAGTGTCTACTTTGGGCTCCTACCTCTAAACCGAGGTAACTAGGTCACTTGGTTTGCTAATCTAAGTGACCTAGGTGACGTAGAGAGTGATGATGGAGTGTTTGGTCTCAAAAACCAAGGTTTCTCAACACATGAGACAATAAGGGCTTGAGGTAGAAGAAGAAAAGAGCTTGGAGGTGATGAGAGAGTTGTAGAGAGAAACCATAGAAAAAACCAAAACTCAAGAGAGCTCAAGTGAATAATGGCCAAGATATTTCCACTAATAAAGCAAGCATGGCAAAGATAATGATAAACAATTATTTCCATCACAAAATATCTAGATATTTTGTTACCTCAATAGTAATCCTTAACTCACTAAGTGAGTTAACAATTTAGCTATGGTTCACTTAAGAAAAGTCAACACCTCATACCTCCACCTCATTAACAATTTAACTAAATGGTTAAAACAAGTAATGAGTTTTCTTCTTCTTTAAGCACCTTGCACAATTACAAGAATGCCCCTCATCGTATATACATACCCGTATCCGTATTCCGAAAAATACGAATACAAAAGAGAAGAAAATAATCCATCAATATAATACTAGGATCTGGCTTAAACCAAAGCCCTCTTGTATTATCCACCCGAACATCATGCGCGCACAAGTATACGTATGTGATCGAACCTTGCCGTAAAACCATACGGCGTCTACATCGTTTCGCCCGAATAGGGAAACCCTCTGTGTGGGACTCTAAAGACTCGATAGTATGCTGGCAGTGGGTTTAACCATAAGCACGTCAGCGGCATTAGCAGTACGTAACGGCTACCCAGGTACCTGTCGAAAAGGAAAGCCGACTAGCAAACTCATCCGGATCCCTACTGAGCCTATCCGGGACAATATCCATACAGTTCGGTCTCTTTGTCAAAGAGTATCGCATACCGGGTCTAGGGGTTGGTGAACGTCAGACCCTAATAACCCGATAAGTCATGCTGTTGTGGCTCAGGACCAATCCAGGAAACTATTGATCAACTTATCAGTAAATCCCAACTTCCTTGGCCAAGGTCTTATGGTCCTGACTATTAGTTATATATATGCCCTAGAGGCCATTGTTGTACATATGATGTGTATTATAGTGGATGCTTGGATATATATAGAGAGGACATTCTTCCTCGATATGATAGTATGCTATCCGATTTAACTTTGTCTTAACATATTGACTTGTATTGTGTAATTGTCTTGCTCTCACATGTTGAGAAAGCCCTTGGGATATGTACTTGACTACTAGGACTATGATGCAGATCATACTAGTGGGGCCAGGGTAGTCCAAGAGTATATCCTATAATTGTTCCTAGTTGAGGGTGTATCGAGACAGGGTATCGATACTCCAGAGTAGACTAGCGTATACTCATCTTGACCCATATGATGGGCGATGGATGATCCCACATCCATTGGTGTTTGACATCAAAGATGGTGTACGGGTGCTCAGTGGAGACTGGGTACACTGAACGGACTCGCCGAGAACTCCTAGATGGTATTATACTTATCGTCAGATAGCAGTTCTCTGGTGACACTGGTACAGGTTAGTCTGTAGATATGAGATCGTCATAGAGTCTTGTGTGATTCCCACAGTGCTTTGATTTCCACCTTACCATGTTCATGAGAACGTGCAAAACGGTGGCTTTTGGGTACAGTCCCGAATCGAATGGAGGCAATGAGCGATAGGAGGGGTTTCGTCTCTCCCGGTATTGGGGGTTGATGTTGCGTAGTGTTCGATTGGCTATAACTTGAAGTCCCTGACCAGGGCTGATATGGAGATCTACTGGTAAGTGTTATCAGTAGTTTCTCGAACCGTTATGAGCCTCACATCGACACGACTTATCAGTTACTGGGGTCTAACGTTTACCACCCCTAGACTGGATATGCGACATATCAGACGAAGAGACCGGACTGTAAGGTAGTGTTACTGATTGGATTCAAAGGAGTGTGTACAGGCTTGCTTGTTGATCTTTTGATCTCTCAATACCCGGGTGGCTGTTACGTTTAGCTGACCGCTTGCATCTTGTGGGTGTTTGTTATGATCATCACCTACTGCCGGCGTATTGACGAGTCTTTAGAGTCCTACACAGAGGTTTCCTGGCTCAGGCGAAATGGAGTAGGAGCACATATGTGATATGTGCGGGACCGAGAATAATACGTGTATGTGATACCGTATTCGATTCTCGCGATATGTGATATCGGCCGGGTATATGTGATATAGCCGGATCATCGGATTAAGTGTTGATTCGATGAATTGATACAAATTATATTAGTCGGTTATTTGTAACATAGCCGGATTATTAAATCAAGTGTTGATTTAATAATTTAATGTATAATTATATATGTGATATATTACATTACATTAACTAATATAAGCTCACTTAAATGATTTTTTTCTCACTTGATGATACATTGATATATATGTGATATATGTTAATTGTATTATTTTCTTTTGTTACAATATTGTATATATACGATATGTATAATTGTAACATGTTAGGTTACAAATGCAACTAGGGTTTATGAGATTAAACCATGCTAGGGTTTAGATTAGGGTTAATGTTTTAGTTTAGATAAATTCTAAATTGTGGATTTATTCTTGAGATTTTTTTCATGTTGACTAAAGTCCACCCTTTAGATATTTTCTAGATATTTGATATTTGTTAACCTAACCTCTTAACCCTAGCCCATGGTTTATTCTCTACATGGGTTACGCATGCCATGCTTAACCCATGGTTGCTTTTCTAATCTCAACAATAATTCATTCTTTCATCACAACTTCATTTTCTTCTTCCTCTTCACAAAAGCTTTCTAGCCTTTTATTTTGTGATGAATGATTAAGAGAAAAAGAAAACTAAAGAGAGCAAAATTCCTATTTCATGATCCTCATCTATTCTAGCCACTTAGATCAGGGTGTTTGCTTCACTAATACCTCAATAGTGAATTGAGAGCTTGGGTTTGTGATTTCTTAAGGTAGATCATCTTGGATTGTGAAATCTTTAAGCAAGGATGTCTCATTCACCTCATGGAGCCTCTATAGAGTCCGGGAGCTTGATGATCGCAGTGAATGGACCTCAACTCGGAGCTTATGAAGCGAAGGAATGGACTACAAAGGTTTTAATCTCTAACTCTTAGATGTTAAGTTGTTAACATGAAGTTTAGTTTGATTCTCTTGTTAAAGATTCATGGCTAGGGTTATCTAGAACGGAAAAAAATTGAAATTGGCAAGGACGATGCCTCCCGAAACCTTGCTGCCGTTATAAGTATCCCAACATTGGTATCAGAGCCTAGCTAGAGAATTAGACGGATTAGTATAGGATTATGAAACCGAAACAACTCCGAAACACACGACGTCAAACCCTAGTTTCTGTAAATTTTTTCAGAGAGTCAATTTTTTTTTAAACAGTTGCAGAATGATGTATGAGATACATAATGAACACTGTACAAAATTCACCCCATTCCCTCAGAAAATGGCCGAGCCCAACACTACCAAAACCGGCTAGATCGGCCTCGAAGGGGTTGAAATTTTTACAGTGTTCATGGCTCTAGGTTTTGGTACTTTAGGTGTTGTTTGTTTTTGCTAATTTTGCATGTGATGTTATCTTTTAGCAAAGGCAATTCAGAGTGTTTCGTATTCGTAATTCTAGGTTTTGTTTCGGTTATTTTAGACGGTGTTAAAAAGTTCGATCGGATATCAAATACCCACTTTCACCCTTGTCGAAAAATTTTCAAGTGTTGGATTTTTCCTTAGTTAAAGAACATTCAAATATCGTGCAAGTGATTCGGTGGACCCTCTAGAAGAACGAAACCTTAACTCAATTATGTGACCATCAGAACCGCCACTAAACCCAAGGGTTTGTGGGTAGTTCAGCGGTGCCATATGTGAGGCATTGGTTGGCCCTTCTACGGCTGGTTCATTGGTACTGTGGCATGTACTAAGTATTTTTAAACCGCGCTCAAGTGTTGAGCTTTTGGGAATTTTTTGGTGTTTGTTGATTCGATCGGAATGTTTAACGTCGTGTAGATTTTTCTATAATGTGATACAATATGTGGAATTCATATAGTTAGGCATGAAATCTATAATATGTGATATATCGGGTTTACGATGTCTAACGTGATTGTGGATTCCAAATGTTGTAGTTTTTCACTTTCTTTTCTGCGACCGTAAGTGTAATATGTGGTGTATCGCCGGTTTCGTTGCTATACATCAACGACAATTGGGATACGCTTATTTACTTACGTTGATGACATATGATGTTATCTGTTGCTGTAATATGTTATATTAGATCGTCGTGATTTGAATAGCCGGGGGTTTTATGTGAGATGAGGGTTTTTATTTTCATTCATGTAAAATTCATTGTATGTAATATTCTTTTATTGGGGCACTTCCGGGTTGAGGATGTTGTCACCATTGTATATTATTTACTTTTCAGCATTAGGATAGACCCAAGGAGGGGAGCACAAGTAACCGGGTTCTAGGGTCCAGTAGGAGACCAACTCGAGGAGTCGAGTCCGGGTCTCTTAACTCTAGAATTGGTAGGGTTGCTTGCAGCTCTCGTAGGGGTCTAGAGATGTAGGTTTGGCTATTCATCGCGACCGTGGAATCCGTGTTTTATACAGGCTTAAAATAAAACACAGACCTCCTAGTATATCCAATATTTCATAGGTTATCTTCTGCTGCTGATATTATGTGATGTGATCATAATATATGCGTAAGACGAATGATTTATTATTGAATATATGATATATAATAAACGTTGCGTATTTTTAAACCAGCGCTAGTCCCGTCTCGGTATGCCGTTAGTTAAGTAAGCTAACGGTGCATAACGGGACACAGTGGCGAATGCGGATGGCATAAGCGTACGTTGTATTTTCGTTTCTTCTGTGATGCTTAGGTAGCATAAATGATTGGACTTCATTAATGAGATTAATGAAAGAAAAGAAACCTAAAAGATGTTGTAGAATAAATTTATAAAAAGGGTAGCTCTAGTTTTTGCTTTGCATAGCGGTATTCCTTGTAGAATATCCAGCACTTTATTCGATAAGGAGAAAGCCGAGATCACTTCACCGGGAGTGACCTCTTTACCAAAACTAGCAGAAGCTACAACTCACTCGGTTTTGTTTTTGATTCCTTCTATAGTTCTTGCTTTGCATAGCGGTATTTGTGAAATATCCTGCACCTTATTCGATAAGGAAAGAGCCGAGATCCCTTCACCCGGAGTGACCTCTTTAACGAAACTAGTAAAAGCCTAAAAAACACTCCTTTTCAAAATCACTTGTTTCTACAACGATATCAAGTTCATTACGCGAAAGGTTTTCGGAAAAACCTGTTATAGCCCTCCGTCATTTCAGATAAGCCCTACTTGGTATTCGTGCTGCGTTTGTTGACCTTGTCAAGGCGTAATGTATGGTAGCTAATTAGTGTTTATCTGCTAAAGCATGAGATGCGATTGGATTAGGGTCAAGGGTCGTGCGGGTGGGTTTAATTCAATCATGAAATGTACGGGTTGAACTTGACTTGCGATTTATGTTTTGTTGACCTTGTCAAGGTCATAAATCGCTAGGGGCAAAAAAATTATCGGGAATTTCAAGTGTTGAAATTTGCAATGAAATTGCATACCTTCTATAAGATAGCTGGATCCCGATACCCACTGCGAGTAAGAGTTACTCCTAGGAGACTTTTACACATGACAATTAGCCGATCAAGTAGGTGTTTAGAAAGGTGTTAACGGGGTTATGCCTCTGGAAAAATGAGGTTTATTTTAATTAGGTCCGTGCGAAAGCACGGGAAACCTCCCTCAAAGTACCAACACTGGCCTGGCTGAAAGATTGGCGAACTTGTAAAGTGTAATTAATCCCGGCTGGTCTTACCTTTTAGGGTTTGAAGGAAGATTTGATAAAAGCAGTGGGAGCCATCCTGATTAGATAAGATAATAACCAATCTAATCTTGCAAAAGCTTACGCTAAAGTGTTTTCTTCTCTCTCTCTCCAGGTAGCAACCATATCAGGCCTTAATTAAGATAATAATATGGATGTATTGACTGAACCCGCTTGTTATACTGAGCAGGGGAATGTTGGTTCCGTTCTTTCTTATAACTGTTATAAGACTGAGCAGGAAATAGGGGAATGTCCGGATTCTCACGCCGTCCAAATGAAGAACAAGCATACTGATGCATCTTCTTCGGGTGTATTAGTTATCGAGAACTGTTTCTCAGTTCACTCTACGTCCTGGGTATTAGATACCAGATCAGGATCCCACATATGTAATATGTTACATGGGCTAAAAAATGGTAGGGAACTGGGTGAGGGTGATCATTTTTTAAGAGTAGGGAATGGTGCAAATGTTGCAGCCAAAGCAGTTGGCGAATATCACCTTGTGTTACCAAACGGTAATACATTGGTTCTGAACGAATGTTATTACATACCGACCCTTATATGCAATCTTATATCAGTTTCTTTATTAAGTAAAGAAGGATATAATTTTGTAGTACAGGATAATGTTATGAATATCGTCCTGAATCAAAAGTTGATTGGACCGGGCTCGTTAAATAATAGCATATACGTTCTAAACCAAACCGCAGTTATTAATGTACAAAACACACAAGAAGAAGAGTTCAGAAATAAATGAATCCTTCTTGTGGCATTGTAGACTTGGTCATATCAATGCGATACGACTAGCTAATTTGCATAAGGATGGATATTTGAATCCACTCGAATTTTCATCTTATGACACTTGCCAGTCATGTCTCAAAGGCAAAATGACCAAAACCCCATTTAGTGGACACGGAGAAAGAGTTACGGAACTCTTGGGACTGATACATAGTGATGTATATGGTCCCATGTCTACACATGCCATGACTGGTTCTTCGTACTTTATTACATTCACTGACGATCTCTCAAGATACGGATATATGTTCCTGTTGAAACACAAGTCTGAAACTTTTGAGAAATTCAAAGAATATAAGAACGAAGTAGAGAACCAAACGGGTAAAAGTATTATGATCTTTCGATTTGATCGAGGAGAAGAATACTTGAGCAATGAGTTCCTGGACTATTTAAAAGAGAATGGGATTCTCTCTCAGCTTACTCCTCCTTATACACCACAGCACAACGGTGTTTCGGAGCGGAGGAATCGCACCCTATTAGATATGGTGCGCTCTATGATGAGCACTGCTGAGTTGCCTATTTCTTTTTGGGGTTATGCGCTTGAAACAACAGCATACCTATTGAATCAAGTTCCATCTAAATCTGTACCTACCACACTATATGAGATATGGAGTGGGAAGAGATCATATCTTAAACGAGTTAAGATATGGAGTTGTTCGGCCTATGTCAAAAGGCAAAATCCGGACAAACTCGAGGCACGATCAGTTCTCTGCAATTTTGTGGGATATCCAAAGAATTCATATGGATATTTTTTCTACCACAGTGAGGAACAAAAGGTGTTTGTTTCTCAACATGCCACCTTTTTAGAAAAGGAATTTCTTGCAAAGGAAATTAGTGGCGAAGAGGTAGAGCTGGAAGAAGTTCTAGCAGCACAAACAACAACTGAAGATTTAATGGAACCAGAGGATTCGATAGTTCCCAACGAACCCCAGCCTCTCCGCCGATCTAGTAGGGTTTCTCATCCACTTGAGAGATACTACGGTTTTCTCATAGACGGTGGGAGCGAGGACTGCATCATGGAAGATGATCACCTGACTAGCTTCGAGCAGGTCATCATGAGTGGTGACTCTATGAAATGGCTGGATGTAATGCTCCATGTACACCAACAAAGTATGGACTTTGGAAGTTGCTCCTGAAGGGGTAAAACCCATTTGGAGCAAATGGATCTTTAAGAAGAAACTTGATGTAGATGGAAAAGTTGAGACTTTCAAAGCTAAGCTTGTTGCAAAGGGTTTTCGTCAACGTCCAGGTGTAGATTATGACGAAACCTTTTCTCCTATAGCTATGCTTAAGTCCATCCAGATTTTACTTGCCATTGCTGTATACCATGACTACGAAATCTGGCAAATGGATGTTGAGACCGCCTTTTTAAATGGTGATTTAGAGGAGTGCGTATACATGACTCAGCCAGAAGGCTTCGTAGACAGTGTGAGCAGCGGAAAGGTGTGCAAGTTGCTTAAATCTATCTACGGGTTAAAACAGGTATCGCGGAGTTGGAACATCTATTTTGATGTTGTAGTCAAAGAGTTTGACTTTATCAAGAACGCAGATGAACCTTGTATTTACAAGAAGGTGGCAGAGAGTAAGGTTGTCTTCCTCGTATTATACGTGGATGACATACTCTTGATAGGAAATGATGTTCCTATGCTGCACTCGGTCAAGCTCTTCTTACTACATAGATTCTCAATGATAGATCAAGGTGATGCCTCCTGCATTTTGGGAATTAAGATCTATAGATAGATCTAAGCGGATACTGGGATTGTCCCAATCCAGGTACATTGACACCATAATAAAGAGGTTTAGTATGGAAGAATCCAAGCGTGGGTATTTACCCATGATCTCTGGACCCACTCTATCCAAAGAGATATCTTCTAAGACTGATTTGGAGAGAGCTCGCATGCAAGGGATACCCTATGCTTCGGCAGTAGGCTCTATCATGTACGCGATGCTATGTACCAGACCCGATGTAGCATACTCACTAAGTATAGTGAGTAGGTATCAAGCAGACCCAGGAAAGAGTCACTGGACGGCTGTGAAGAACATTCTCAAGTACTTGAGAAGGACTAAAGAGATGTTCTTGGTGTATGGTAATGGTGAACTCCAAGTGGAGTCCTTTACCGATTCGAGCTTCCAGAGTGATAAGGATGACTCTAAGTCGCGCTCGGGATTTGTCTTTACCCTCAATGGAGGGGCGGTTAGTTGGAAGAGTTCCAAACAAGAAACCGTGGCAGACTCGACGATGGAGGCTGAATACATCGCTGCCAACGGTGCTGCCAAAGAGGCTGTCTGGATAAGAAGTTCATAACTGAACTTGGTGTGATTCCGTCCATTGAGCATCTAATACCTTTGTATTGTGATAACAATGGAGCTGTGGCTTTGGCCAAGGAACCCAGGTCCCATCAGAGATCCAGGCATATTCTTAGGCGGTATCACCTGATCCGGGAGATAGTTGATCGCTGCGAGATCGAAGTCAGGAGAGTTGAAACGAAGGACAACACTGCGGATCCACTCATGAAGGCCATACCCCAAATACAATTTGAGAGACTCTTCGGGATGTTGGTTATGAGATACTACAACAGCTGGCCTTAGTGCAAGTGGGAGATTGTTAGTTATATATATGCCCTAGAGTCCATTGTTGTACATATGATGTATATTATAGTGGATGCTTGGATATATATAGAGAGGACTTTCTTGCTCGATATGATAGTATGCTATCCGGTTTAACTTTGTCTTAACATATTGACTTGTATTGTGTTACTGTGTTGCTCTCACATGTTGATAAAGCCCTTGGGATATGTACTTGACTACTAGGACTATGATGCAGATCTTACTAGTGGGGCCCGGGTAGTCCAAGAGTACATCCTATAATTATTCCTAGTCGAGGGTGCATCGAGACAGGGCATCGATACTCCAGAGTAGACTAGAATATACGTATCTTGACCCATATGATGGGTGATGGATGATCCCACATCCATTGGTGTTTGACATCAAAGATGGTATACGGGTGCTCAGCGGAGACTGGGTACACTAAACGGACTCGCCGAGAACTCCTAGATGGTATTATACCTATCGTCAGATAGCAGTTCTCTGATGACACCGGTACAGGTTAGTTTGTAGACGCGAGATCGTCATAGAGTCTTGTGTGATTCCCATAGTGCTTTGATTTCCACCTTACCACGTTCATGAGAACGTGCAAAACGGTGGCTTTTGGGTACAGTCCCGAATCACATGGAGGCAATGAGCGATATGAGGGGTTTCGTCTCTCCCGGTATTGGGGGTTGATGTTGCACAGTGTTCGATTGGCTATAACTGGAAGTCCCTGGCCAGGGCTGATATGGAGATCTTCTGGTAAGTGTTATCAGTAGTTTCTCGACCCGTTATGAGCCTTACATCGACACGACTTATCATTTATTAGGGTCTGACGTTTACCACCCCTAGATTGGATATGCGACATACCAGATGAAGAGACCGGACTGTAAGGTAGTGTTGCTGATTGGATTCACAGGAGTGTGTACAGGCTTGCTTGTTGATCTTTTGATTGCTCAATACCCGGGTGGTTGTTACGTTTAGCTGACCGCTTGCAGCTAGTGGGTGTTCGATATGATCATCACCTTCTGCCAGCGTATTGACGAGTCTTTAGAGTCCTACATAGAGGTTTCTTAGCTCAGGCGAAACGGTGTAGGAGCACATATGTGATATGTGCGAGACCGAGAATAATACGTGTATGTGATATCGTATTCGATTCTAGCGATATGTGATATCGGCCGGGTATATGTGATATAGCCGGGTCATCGGATCAAGTGTTGATTTGATGAGTTGATACATATTATATTAGTCGGTTATTTGTAACATAGCCGGATTATTAAATCAAGTGTTGATTTAATAATTTAATGTATAATTATATATGTGATATATTACATTACATTAACTAATATAAGCTCACTTAAATGATTCTTTTTCTCACTTGATAATACATTGATATATATGTGATATATGTTAATTGAATTATTTTCTTTTGTTATAATATTGTATATATGTGATATGTATAATTGTAACATGTTAGGTTACAAATGCAACTAGGGTTTATGAGATTAAACCATGCTAGGGTTTAGATTAGGGTTAATGTTTTATTTTAGACAAATTCTAAATTGTGGATTTATTCTTGAGATTTTTTTTCATGTTGACTAAAGTCCACCCTTTAGATATTTTCTAGATATTTGTTAACCTAACTTCTTAACCCTAGTCTATGGTTTATTCTCTACAAGGGTTAAGCATGCCATGCTTAACCCATTGTTTCTTTTCTAACCTCAACAATAATTCATTCTTTCATCACAACTTCATTTTTCTTCTTTCTCCTCACAAAAGCTTTCTAGCTTTTTATGTTGTGATGAATGATTAAGAGAAAAAGAAACTAAAGAGAGAAAAATTCCTACTTCATCATCCTCATCTATTCTAACCACTTAGATTAGGGTGTTTGCTTCACTAATACCTCATTAGTGAAGTGAGAGCTTGGGTTTGTGATTCCTCAAGGTAGATCATCTTGGATTGTGAAGTCTTCAAGCAAGGATGTCTCATTCACCTCATAGAGCCTCTATAGAGTCCGGGAGCTTGATGATCGCAGTGAATAGACCTCAACTCGGAGCTTATGATGCGAAGAAATGGACTACAAAGGTTGTAATCCCTAACTCTTAGATGTTTAGTTGTTAACATGAAGTTTAGTTTGATTCTCTAGTTACAAATTCTTGGATAGGGTTATCTATGTAGGGTTGCTGGGCACGCTCACAAGGGTCTACGAGGTATCAACCATGCCCGATTAAATTTTTAGCCGTGCCGAACAACCCGAAGCCGGATCTTTAAACTAGAGTTTACGCGAAAACTAGTATGTTAAACACTTTAACATTAAGTGAGAGGGATTACAACCTTTGTAGATCCGGTCGTTCACTTCTTAAGCTCCGTGTTGAAGTCCCTTCGCTGCGATCATCGTGTTCAGGACTCTCGAGAGACTCCACGAAGAGAAAGATGCAGTCTTGCTTCCGATCTTCGATAACATAGATGATCTATCTTGAAGTTTCATTAACACAAGCTAACACTCACCAAATGAAGTGAACACCCTCATTTAAATGGCAAGGATAGATGAGGATGATGAAGTAGGATTTTTTCTCTCTTTTATTTTCTTATTTTCACTCATTTTCATCACTTGGAAAAAAGCTAGAAAGCTTTTTCCATGAAAGAAAGAAGGAAGAAGAAGATGAATAATATTAATCAATTCCTTTTGTGATGAATAATTATAGACTTGATAAGGTTAGAAATGCAACCATGGTTCAAGTAACCATTGTAGAGATTTTACTAGGGTTAAGGGTTAGGGTTAAGTTAAAGAAATATCTTGCAAAATATCTTTTCCAAAACAAAAAAGAAAACCTTCTAGAAACTTCTAGAAATCTTAACCCTAATCATGTTTAAACTCCACAAAACATGTTGCATTAATAACCTTATCATGTTACAATATTATATATCACATATATAATATTTATCGTAACAAAATAAAATAATACAATTAACATATATCGCATATATCAATGTATTACCCGAGTGAGAAAAAGAATCTTTTAGTGAGGTAATATTAGTTAATGTAATTTAATATATCATATATATTATTATACATTAAATTATCGAATCAACACTTAATCCGACAATCCGGCTATATCGCATATAACCGACTAATATATCATTTACCGATTCATCGAATCAACACTTGATCCGATGACCCGGATGATATCAAATATCGTGAGAATAGAATACGGTATCACATATCGCATTATCCTCGGTCCTGCACATATCACATATGTTCCCCTACTCCGTTTTGCCTGAGTCAAGAAACCTCTGTGTAGGACTCTAAAGAATCATCAATACGCCGGCAGTAGGTGATGATCATATCAAACACTCACAAGCTGCAAGCGGTCAGCTAAACGTAACAGCCACCCAGGTATTGAGCGCTCAGAAGATCAACAAGCAAGCCTGTACATTCTCCTGTGAATCTAATCAGTAACACTACCGTACAGTCCGGTCTCGTCGTCTGATATATTGCATATCTCGCCTAGGGGTGGTAAACGTTAGACCCCAGTTGCTCGATAAGTCGTGTCGATATAAGGTCTATAACAGTTAGAGAAGCTACTGATAACACTTACCAGTAAATCTCAGCAACCCTGGCCAGGGATTTCCGGTTATAGCCAATCGAACACAGCACAACATCAACTCCCTATACCGGGAGAGACGAATCCCCTCCTATCGCTCATTGCCAGAATGTGATTTGGGACTGTACACAAAAGCCATCTTTTTGCATACCCTCTTGGACATGGTATGATGGAAATCAAAGCACAGTGGGAATCACACAAGACTCTATGACGATCTCGGGTCAACAGACTACTCTGTACCAGTGTCACCGAAGAACTGCCATCTGACGTAAGGTATAATACCATCTAGGAGTTCTCGGCGAGTCCGTCCAGTGTATCCAGTCTCTACTGAGCACCCGTACACCATCCTTGATGTCAAACACTGATGGATATGGGATCATCCATCGCCTATCATATGGGTCAAGATGCGTATACGCTAGTCTACTCTGGTGTATCGATGCCCTGTCTCGATACACCCTCGACTAGGAACAGTTATAGGATGTACTCGTCGACTACCGTGGCCCCCCTGGTATGATCTCATCATAGTCCCAGTAGTCGAGTACATATCCTAAGGGCTTTATCAACATGTAACATAGAGACAATCAGAGTACATATTAAGATAAAGTACAACCAGATAGCATACTATCATGCCGAGCAAGAAAGTCTTCCCTATATATGTCCTAGCATCCACTACAATATACATCGTATGTACAGTAATGGCCTCTAGGGCATACATATAACTAACAATCTCCCACTTGCAGTAGGGCCATCTGTTGTGGTATCGCATACCCAACAATTAGCCGTGGTTGAAGTATCTCATACTCAACCATCCCATAAAAGTCTCTACTGGGAAAAAAGGCCTTTGTGAGTGGATCCGCGCTGTTGTCCTCTGTTTCTACTCTCCTAACCTCGATCTCCCTGGAAATCAACCATTTCCATGATCAGGTGATACTGTCTAAGAATTATATCTGGATTTCTGATGGGACGGTAGTTCCTTGGCTAAAACCACAACTCCATTGTCACACAATGGTAGGAACGAAGTTCATCTCATGAACTTATATATATCCAGACTGCCTCTTTGGTAGCATCTTTGGTAACGATGTATCTTGCCTTTAATCGTCTAGTAAGTCACGGTATCTAGCTTGGAACTCTTCCAACATACCGTCCCTCCACTGAGGGTATAGACAATGCCTGCGACTGACATTCAGTCGTCCTTATAACCCTGGAACCTTTCCAATGATTCTTCCCAGGATCGATTGATACCATCTCACTACAACTAGTGAGTATCCTAACATCCAATTAGATCTATCTCATAGATCCAAAACCCAGGATTTAGGAGGTATCATTTTGATCCTATATGGAGAATCCTTGTGATAAGCGGAGATTGACCGAGCGTAGCATAGGAAACTCCTTCCCTATCAAGAGTATGTCATCCACATACTCTACGTGGATCACCACCATACTCCCTACCACCTTTTTGTATATACAAGGTTCATCTACCATTTTGATGAAGTCAAACTCTTTGACTACCACATCAAAACAGACGTTCTAACTCCGCGATGCTTGTTTTATCACATAAAACATCTTGCACACGTTTCCGCTGCTCCCACTGTCTATGAAGCCCTCTGGCTGTGTACTTATAGACGCTCTCTTTCAAATCAACATTTAGAAAAGCAGTCATGACACCCAACCGCCAGATATTGTAGTCATGGTATGTAGCCGTGGCAAGTAGGATCTGGATGGACTTAAGCATAGCTTTGAAAGTCTCAACCTTTCCATGTACACCTAGTAATCTTCTCAAGATATACTTGCTCCTGATGGGGATTTAACCCTTCAGATAGAGCAACCAAAGTCCATACTTTGTTGGTGTATAAGGGTTCCATCTCAGATCGATAAGCATCCAGCCATTCTTAGGGAGTCTCACTTCTGATGGCCAGCTCGAAACTAGTTGGGTCATCATCTCATGATGCAATCCTCGCTCCCACTGTCATAGAGAAACCGAAGTATCTCTCAGGTGGGTGAGGAACCCTACTAGATCGACGGAGAGGCTGAGGTTCGTTGGTTATTATTGAATCCTTCGGTTCTACCAAATCATTTGCTGTAGTTTGTATAGATAGAACTCCTTCTAGTTCTACCTCATGACCACTAATTTCTTCACAAGAAATTCCCTTTCAAAAAGGTGGCATGTTGAGAAACAAAACATTTTTGTTCCTCGATTAAGTAGAAGATATTCCCTTGTGAATGCTTGGGATATCCAAAAAACTTCCACAGATCTGACTTTGCCTCGAGCTTGTCCGGATTATGCTTTTAGACATAGGCCGGACAACCCTAAATCTTAACAAACTTAAGATACGGGCTCTTCCCTTTTCATATCACATATGAAGTGGTAGGCATCTGATTTGATTTGAACCCTATTCAATAGGTATGCAGCTTCTCAAGTGCATAACTCCCAAAAGGAAATAGGAAACTCAGTAGTACTCATCATATATCACACCATATCACATATGGTGCTATTGCTCCGCCCCGATATACCATCGTGCTGTGGTGTATACGGAGGAGTAATGCTGAGAGAGAATCTCATTCTCCTTTAGAACAGTCCAGAAATTCCGTGCTCAAGTATTCTCCTCCTTGATCACTTCAAAGGACATAATACTTATACCCGTTGTTGGTTCTCTACTTCTAACTTATATTCTCTGAATATCTCAAAAGGTTCGGACTTGTGTTTCAACAAGAATATATGTCTGAATCTTGGGAGATCATCAGAGAATGTAATGAAGTACTAAGAACCGGTCTTGGCATGTGTAGACAGGGGACCTTCATACATCAGCATGTATCAATCCCAAGAGTTCACTAACTCTTTCTCTGTTTCCAATAAACAGAGCTGTGGTCATCTTATCTTTGTGACATGACCGGCAAGTTTCACAAGATGTAAATTCAAACTAATTTAAATATGCATCTTTGTATAACTTTAGCTAGTCGGGTCGCATTGATATGACCTAGTCTACAATGCCTTAAGAAGGATTCATTCATTTCTGAACTCTTCCTCTTGTGTGTGTTCTGTACGTTAAGAACTGTGGTTTGATTTAGAACGTCTATGCTTTTAGATAACGTGCCTGAACCGATCAACTCTTGATATAGGCAATGTTCAAAACATTATCCAACAATACAAAATTATATCCTTTCTCTACTAATAAAGAGACTGATATGATGTTGTATATCAGGTTCGGTATCTAATAACATTCGTTCAGAATCAATGTATTCTAGTAATACAGGGTGATAGTGACCAACAGATTTGGCTGCAGCACTTGCACTGTTTTCTATCTCATGAAACTTATCATCCGTTCTCAGTTCTCTACTTATCTGTAGCCCATGTAACAAATTACATATGTGGGGTCCTGATCCGGTATCAAATACCCAGGACGTAAAGGATATTGAGAAACAGTTCTCTGTAATGAACACACCCGAAGATGATGCATCAACATGCACTTTCTTCGTTTGGGCGGCACGGGAAATCAGGTATTCCCCAATTTCCTGCTCTGTCTTATAACAATTATAAGTTGGAGTGGGACCAACGTTCCCTAGCGCAGTATAACAAGCGGGTTCGGTTAATACATCCGTATTATTATCTTGATTAAGGCGTGATATGGTCGCTACCTGGAGAGAGAGAGAAGAAAACACTCAGCGTATGCTCTTGCAATATTAGATTGGTTATCTAATATATCTAATCAGGATGTCTCCCACTGTTTTAGTCAAATCTTCCTTCAAACCCTAAAAGGAAAGACTGGCCGGGATTAATTACGCGCTACAAGTTCGCCAATCTTTCAGCCAGGCCAGTGTCGGTACTTTGAGGGAGGTCCCCCGTGCTTTCGCACGAACCTAATTAAAGTAAACCTCATTTTCCCAGAAGCATAATCTCTTTAACACCTTTCTAGACACCTACTTGATCGGCTAATTGCAATGTGTAAAACTCTCCCAGGAGTAACTCTTACTCGCAGCGGGTATCGGGATCCAACTATCTCATAGAAGGTATGCAATCTCATTGCAAATTTCAACACTTAAAATTCCCAATAATATTTTGCCCCAAGCGATCTATGACCTTGACTGAGTCAACAAATCATAGACCGCAAGTAAAGTTCAACCCGTCATTTCCTGATTGAATTAAACCCACCCACACGACCCTTGACTGAGTCAACAAGGCCGCACGACTACCCTAATCCAATAGCATCATATACTTTGCAGATAAGCACTAATCAGCTACCGCACACTACGCCTTGACTGAGTCAACAAACGCAGCACAAATACTAACTATTACTTATCTGAAATGATGGAGGGCTACGACAGGTTTTTAAGAAAACCCTTTGCGTAATGAACTTTATATCGTTATAGAATCGAGTGATTTTAAATGGAGTGCTTTTGAGGCTTTTCTAGTTTTGCTAAAGGGGCACTCCTGGAGAAGGGATCGTCGGCCCTTTCCTCATCGAATAAGGTGCAGGATATTTCACAAATATCACTATGCAAAGCAAGAACTATAGAAGCAATGAAAAGACAAACCGAGTTTGTAGCATCTACTAGTTTCACTAAAGAGGTCACTCCCGGTGAAGGGATCTCGGCTCTTTCCTTATCGAATAAGGTGCTGGATGTTCTACAAGGAACACCGCTATGCAAAGCAAGAACTAGAGCTACCAGTTTTTAAACAAGTTTCTACAACATCTTAGGTTTCTTTTATTTCATTAATCTCATTAATGAAGTCCCATTTTTAATTATGCTTCACAAGCATCACATTTGAAACGAAATCTGCAATATAACATATATCTCATATATATAATATAAACATTCGTCTCAGACAGTAATATGATCTCATCATAGAACATTGCAGCAGAAGAACATATATGAAATATTGGATATACTAGGACGTCCGTGTTTTAGTACGAGCCTGTATAAAACACGGATTCCATGGTCGCGATGAATAGCCAAACCCACATCCCTAGACCCCTACGAGAGCGGCAAGCAACACTGCCAATTCTAGGGTTAGGAGACCCGGTCTCGACTCCTCGAGATGGTCTCCCACTGGACCCCAAAACCCGGTTACTTGTGCTCCCTGCCTTGGGTCTACCTAATGCGGAAAAGTAAATAATATACAATGGTGACATCATCCTCAGCCTGGAAGTGCCCCAATAAAAGAATATTACATACAAATGAATTTTACATGAATGAAAAAGAAAAAAACTCTCATCTCACATAAAACCCCCGGCTATTCAGAACACGAAGATCCAATATAACATATCACAGCAACACATAATATCTCATATCATCAACGTAAGCAAGTATACGTATCCCGATTGTCGTTGATGTATAGCAACGAAGCCGGTGATACACCACATACTACGCTTACGGTCATAGAAAAGAAAGTGTAAAACTACAACAGTTGGAATCCGCAACCTCTTTAGACATCGCATGTCTAACCAAATGAATTCCTTAGACATCGCATGCCTAACAATTATAAACCCCGCATTTTAGTCTCTTTATCGAAAACACTTTTCAATATCAAGTCGGGCAATTCAACAAGATTCCTGACATCCGGATCGAATGCTCGTCGCAAACTTTAGTAGACAGCCGCACCCCTGGATGCCATCGACGAAGTGCACTAAGGCGGAACACCGCTGCTGCGAGCACCCGAACGGATGCTTTTGGAAACGGGGTTCTCCTACAGTCACTTGGTCGGGGCTATGGGGCGTGGCCGTCTGTTAAGTTTATCCGGCGAGTATCCGGTACACTACGTGATTGCGACGGACTTTTGATCACATCAAAATTCCGTCGCAACCGATCAATTTGAGACTGAACTGCTAGATTTACAACATTCAAATTAGTTATCTCATAACTACCTGTGGATTCCAAATATTGTATCACATTCCAGATAAATAGACGATGTTAAACTTTCCGATCGAATAATCAAACACCCAAGATTTCCCCAATATATCTCAACACTTGAAATCAGTTTAAAAACATCCATCACATGCCACAGTACCAATGGTCCAGCCGTAGAAGGGTTAAGCTAACGCCTCACATGTGGCACGCCGTACTGCCGAAAACCCTAAGGTTTAGAGGCAGTTCAAAACGGTCACATAATTGAGTTAAGGTTTGTTGTCTTCTAGAGGGTCCACCGCGTTACTTGCATGACTTTACGAAAGTTTCAAACTCGAGAAAAAATCCAACTTTTGAACATTTTCCGACAGGGGAAAAAGTGAGTTATTGATATCCGTTCGAACTTTTTAACAGTTTCTAAAATTATCCGGAAAAACATAAACGAAGTTAAATTATCCAATCGAATCAACGAGTCCCCAATACAACCCTAGAAAACTCAACACTTGAGTGGAATTAAAAAATTCCCAGAAAAAAATGACAAGAAAGGACCTAAGAATAAATATATGAAATATAAGGGACTAAGTATAAATTTTGGCCGCGGTTCCGCGGTCAAATAATTGACTTAGTGTACCGTACTTCATAGTAATTCTTAGTTTTTCCTGCTTGTTTTTCTGAGCATTTTTAATTCATAAAAAATCACATTTTTGAAAAATGTCCAGAGAGGGGTAAACATCGGGGTTTCCGGGTTCGATCGGACTTTAAATTTCGCTCAGACTTTGCCTAAAGCTCTAGCTTGGCTTTGATACCACTGTAGGGTTGCTGGGCACGCTCACAGGGGTCTACGAGGCATCAACCATGCTCGATTAAATTTTTAGCCGTGCCGAACAGCCCGAAGCCGGATCTTTAAACTAGAGTTTAGGCGAAAACTAGTATGTTAAACACTTTAACATTAAGTGAGAGGAATTACAACCTTTGTAGATCCGGTCCTTCACTTCTTAAGCTCCTTGTTGAAGTCCCTTCGCTGTGATCATCGTGTTCCGGACTCTCGAGAGGCTCCACGAAGAGAAAGATGCAGTCTTGCTTCCGATCTTCGATGACATAGATGATCTATCTTGAAGTTTCATTAACACAACCTAACACTCACCAAATGAAGTGAACACCCTCATCTAAATGGCAAGGATAGATGAGGATGATGAAGTAGGATTTTTGCTCTCTTTTATTTTCTTATTCTCAATCATTTTCATCACTTGGAAAAAAGCTAGAAAGCTTTTTCCATGAAAGAAAGAAGGAAGAAGAAGATGAATAATATTAATCAATTCCTTTTGTGATGAATAATGATAGACTTGATAAGGTTAGAAATGCAACCATGGTTCAAGTAACCATTATAGAGATTTTACTAGGGTTAAGGGTTAGGGTTAAGTTAAAGAAATATCATGCAAAATATCTTTTCCAAAACAAAAAAGAAAACCTTCTAGAAACTTCTAGAAATCTTAACCTAATCCAAACCCTAATCATGTTTAAACTCCACAAAACATGTTGCATTAATAACCATATCATGTTACAATATTATATATCACATATATAATATTTATCGTAACAAAATAAAATAATACAATTAACATATATCGCATATATATCAGTGTACTACCCGAGTGAGAAAAAGAATCTTTTAGTGAGGTAATATTAGTTAATATAATTTAATATATCATATATATTATTATACATTAAATTATCGGATCAACACTTGATTCGACAATCCGGCTATATCGCATATAACCGACTAAAATATCATTTACCGATTCATCGAATCAACACTTGATCCGATGACCCGGCTGATATCAAATATCGCGAGAATAGAATACGGTATCACATATCGCATTATGCTCGGTCCTGCACATATCACATATGTGCCCCTACTCCGTTTTGCCTGAGTCAAGAAACCTCTGTGTAGGACTCTAAAGAATCGTCAATACGCCGGCAGTAGGTGGTGATCATATCAAACACCCACAAGCTGCAAGCGGTCAGCTAAACGTAATAGCCACTCAGGTATTGAGCGCTCAGAAAATCAACAAGCAAGCTTTTACATTCTCCTGTGAATCCAATCAGTAACACTACCGTACAGTCCGGTCTCATCGTCTGATATGTTGCATATCTCGCCTAAGGGTGGTAAACGTCAGACCCCAGTAGCTCGATAAGTCGTGTCGATATAAGGTCTATAACAGTTTGAGAAACTACTGATAACACTTTCCAGTAAATCTCAGCAATCCTGGCCAGGGATTTCCGGTTATAGCTAATCGAACACAGCATAACATCAACTCCCTATACCGGAAGAGACGAATCCCCTCCTATCGCTCATTGCCTCCATGTGATTCGGGACTGTACCCAAAAGCCATCTTTTTGCACGCCCTCTTGGACGTGGTATGATGGAAATCAAAGCACAGTGGGAATCACAAAAGACTCTATGACGATCTCGGGTCAACAGACTACTCTGTACCTGTGTCACCGGAGAACTGCTATCTGACGTGAGGTATAATACCATATAGGAGTTCTCGGCGAGTCCGTCCAGTGTACCCAGTCTCTACTGAGCACCCGTACACTATCCTTGATGTCAAACACCGATGGATATGGGATCATCCATCGCCCATCATATGGGTCAAGATGCGTATACGCTAGTCTACTCTGGTGTATCGATGCCCTGTCTCGATACACCCTCGACTAGGAACAGTTATAGGATGTACTCGTCGACTACCGTGGCCCCACTAGTATGATCTCATCATAGTCCCAATAGTCGAGTACATATCCTAAGGGCTTTATCAACATGTAATATAGAGACAATCAGAGTACATGTTAAGATAAAGTACAACCAGATAGCATACTATCATGTCGAGCAAGAAAGTCCTCCCTATATATGTCCTAACATCCACTACAATATACATCGTATGTACAGTAATGGCCTCTAGGGCATACATATAACTAACAATCTAGAATGAAAAAAATTTGAAATTGGCATGGACGATACCTCCTGAAACCTTGCTGCTATTATAGGTATCCCAACACTGACCAATCGAACATAGTGCGATATCGACTCTCAATATCGGGAGAGACGAATCCCCAACAATTGCTCACTGCCTTCATGTGGCTCAGGACTGTATCCAACCAAAACCTGTTTGCACGACTCAGTAGAGCCGTGGTAGGGTAGTGATCAAAGCACAGTGGGAACTCACACGAGAAAAATGATGATCTCAAGTCCGAAGACTAACCTGTACACATGTTACCTGAGAACTTCCATCTGACGATAGGTATAGTACCATCTGGAAGTTCTCCGCAAGTCCGTCCAGGATACTCACACCCAGTGAGCACATGTATACGATCTTAGGTGCATCTGACCATTGGCTGCAGGACTAACAATTGCCCCTTGTCGGGGCTAGAAACGTATACACTAGTCTATTTTGGAGTATCAATGCTCAGTCTCAATACTCACGCGACTAGGGACCATTTAAGGATGTTCTTATGGACTACCCTGCTCCCACAAGTATGATCGCCATCACAATGCAGGTAGTCAAGCAAGATCCTACGGGCTTTATCAACATGTAACCGCAATATGTAATAATATGTATAACATTTGCCATGTTAAGATAAAGTCAAACCATAATAGTATACTACTGTATCAAGTCTTTATCAATATGTGCAAGCTGGATAAAGCATTAATAAGAACAAATACACATATCCTGATGAAAGACAACTGAAACAATATACTATATAACCGAGCAAGATTGTCCTGTACATACATATCCCCAGCATCCATATGTATATATATACAATACTGGCCTC
Source organism: Agapanthus africanus (assembly GCA_030015575.1). Taxonomy (NCBI): domain Eukaryota; kingdom Viridiplantae; phylum Streptophyta; class Magnoliopsida; order Asparagales; family Amaryllidaceae; genus Agapanthus; species Agapanthus africanus. The sequence goes on from CM057344.1 coordinate 442,210,604, forward strand.
TAGGGCATACATATCCAACAATCTCCCACTTGCACTAAAGGCCAGTAATTGACGTTCTGAATACCCAACGTTTGCACTAAGGCCAGCTGCTGGTGTACCGCATACCCAACATCTCAAAAAGTCATTCGAACTGCGCTTGAGGGATGACCTTTGTAAATGGATCCGCCGTGTTCTCTTTCGTATCTACTCTCCGAACCTCGATCTCCTGGCGATCAATGATCTCCCTGATCAGGTGATACTACCTTAAGATGTGTCTGAATTTCTGATGGGACTGTGGTTCCTTCGCTAAAGCTATAGCCCCATTGTTATCACAATACAAAGGTATCAGATCAACAATGGACGGAACCACCTGAAGTTCAGCAATGAACTTCTTCATCCAGACCGCTTCTTTTGTGGCATCGATTGCAACAATGTATTCAGCCTCCATCGTTGAGTTTGCGACGGTGTCCTGTTTGGAACTCTTCCAACACACCGCACCTCCATTGAGGGTAAACACAAAACCCGAGATAGACTTGTTTTCATCCTTGTCACTCTGAAAGCTGGAATTGGGAAAGGACTCGATCTTGAGGTCTCCATTCCCGAAAACCAAGAACATCTCCTTAGTCCTTCTCAGGTACTTAAGAATGTTCTTTACTGCTGCCCAGTGGTTCTCACCTGGGTTTGACTAATACCGGCTCACCACGCTTAGCTCGTAAGCTACATCTGGTCTTGTACATAGCATCGCATACATTATAAATCCTACCGCCGAAGCGTAGAGTATATTGTTCATGCGAACCCTCTCCTCGTCAGTCTTGGAAGACATCTTCTTAGAGAGGGTGATTCCGTTCAATGCGGGTATGTTACCGCGCTTGGAATCTTCCATACTAAATCTCTTTAGTACGGTCTCAATGTACCTGGACTGTGAAAGTCCTAATAATCTCTTGGATCTATCTCTGCAGATCTTGATCCCTAGAATGTACGAGGCATCACCCAGGTCCTTCATGGAGAACCGTTGTGACAAGAATAGCTTGACCGATTATAGCATAGGAATGTCATTTCCTATCAAAAGAATGTCGTCCACGTACAAGACTAGGAATACGACAGTTCATCCTACAATCTTCTTATAAATACATGGCTCATCCTTGTTCTTGATGAAGTCAAATTCCTTGTCTGTTTCATCAAAACAAATGTTCCAGCTCCGTGATGCCTGTTTTAATCCATAAATGGATTTAAGCAACTTGCACACCTTCCCGCTGCTCCTACTGTCTACAAAACCTTCTGGCTGATCCATATAAACGCACTCTTCCAAACTTCCATTTAGAAAAGTCAGTTTAACGTCTATTTGCCAGATCTCATAGTCATGGAAGGCAGCAATGACAAGTACGATTCGAAAGGATTTGAGCATAGCCACTGAAGAAAAGGTTTCATCATAGTCCACACCTGGCCATTGACGAAAACCTTTTGCAACGAGTTTAGCCTTATAGGATTCCACCTGCCCATCTACACTAAATTTTCTTTTGTAGATCCATTTGCATCCAACGGGTTTTACCCCAGGTGGAGCAATATCCAAGGTCCACACTTTAGTGGTGTATATGGACTCCATTTCGGATCGCATGGCATCCCGCCACTTATCAGAGTCCTTACTGATAATGGTCTGCCTGTAATTAGTAGGATCATTTTCTTCTAAGATGCAATCCTCTCAATTCCCGTCTATGTGAAAACCGTAGTATCACTCGGGCGAATGAGAAATCCTACTAGATCTGTGGAGTACTGAGGTTCGTCTGGGTTTACTGAATCTTGATGTCACGACCAGAAAGTATTAGCTCGTGACCAGCACTTAAATCACGCAACGTCTAAAGGCGTAACATAATTCAAGTAAGCCGAAACCCAGAAATCTAAACCTTTTTAAGAAAATAAAGAGATGAAGTTTTGAAATAAAGGTATGGTGAAAATCTTAAGTTTTCTTAAATACACAAGTAATGGAATATGAAAACGCAAGTAAATTTTAGCGAGTTGAAAACATGTTTCGTCTTTTAAAAATTTGGACAGCACCTCTTTTGTATATTTTGACCCAAAACCATAAATACATGATAATGATAAAGGCATCCCCAAGCGGGAGCTAGCTCTACGCCAATCGGCGGATCCACAACCATGCAAAGCATAAATATAAGTATACGACTGTAACGTTTCAGAAATCGTTATACAAATTTTTCCGTTTTAGGGTAAAATAGTCGGGATTTTCTGTTTTAACCCGATTGTGATCAAACTTCCGTATAAATTTGCCGGCACCTAGTTTAGCTAAAATAAAGCTAGTGCGCGAGTTTTGGGGGTATATGGGAAGTTATGGTTCAAATAGAATTTTTCCCTAATTAAATATTTGTTTAATGTGTTAATTACGCACTTAATAACTGGTATTTACATATTGGGTATGGTTAATTACTCCTAAATTGTATCATTCTAATTAATCAAGCTTGAGTAAAACAAAACCCTCCATATAATATCTAGATCTTTTGTGCAATAGGATTAATGTTTTTAAAGAAAAGAAAAGAATGAAAAAGGTGGCATGTTTGCATTAATTGAACATTTATTGTAGACTTAGCTAGAAAACTCCACACAATTCTTTACAAATCCCCCACTTCCCCCACTTGGCCGAGCTCCCTTCAAGTTCTGCCCTCTTGCTTTTCTTTGCTCAATTTCTTCATTCCAAGCTCAATAAATCCTCAAAATTCCCTAAATAATCTCACCAAAACACTTCAAAGTCTTGCTTTTGCATCTATGATCACTTGGAGCTTGAAAAGCTAGGATCTTGTGACCAAGTGTTGATAGGTATAATCCTTAAACTGTTAAATAGGAGTTTTTATGATGTGTAGCTCGTTGGTTGTTGTGTGGAACACTTTAAGTATCGTTTCGTGCAATATCGTTTTTTTAGTGTCTTTTTAGAGCCTCTGTGATCTGCTGTGACCTGAGATTTTTGCTGTTTGACCAAACAAGATAGTAGTGTTGTACTAATTGTAGGGTTCCTAGGCACGCTAATGAGGTCTCACAAGGCATCAACCATGCCAATTTCAAATTTTACTGGTGCCGAGAAACCCTAATACGGATCGTTAACTAGAATTTTAGGCGAAATACGAAACTAGTTAATATCTTAACTAAAGGAGAGAGGCTACAACCTTTGTAGATCCGTTTCTCCACTTCCTTAGCTCCACGTAGGCGTCCTTTCGCTGTCCATCTCGAATCCCGGACTCAATCGTCGGCTTCATCGTAGAAATGGGCGGGCTAGGTCGTCGGCTTCGTGCCGAAGATGATCTACGTCGAGGCATCACAAGTTCAAGCTCCAACTTCACCAAGTTGTGAAACTTATGAAGAAAACACCCTATACTACTTGGCAAGAGGTAGAGGGTGAAGAAATAGGAGGTGGGTTCACTTTAGAATTGGATTTCTCACACTTTAGCTCAAGTTGCCATTAATGGACTTAAGCTTTTTCTTTGAAGATGAAGAAGAAGATGAAGCTAGAATATGATAAGTCTTAATTAAAATTGAAAAGTAAAATGAATACTTATCATATACTAACTAAGGTAGAGTGTAGAGAATTGACCATGGTTACTTGGAAGGGTTAGGGTTAAGCATGAAGACAAGAATGGTTACAAAGTCAAAGCTTCATGAAACTTCAACTAGAAACAAAGAAAGCCACCATTCTCATCAAAATATTTTCCAAATAAATAAATAAACAAACAAATAAATAAATGAATAAGCAAAACCCTAATTATCTACTTAACCATGGTTTGATTCTTTACACTTAACCAATTAAACATGCATCATCAAACATGATACAAACATGTGCACAAAAGTATATCACATATACAACTTGCACATCAAGTGAGAAAATCCATTTAAAGTGAACCAATACTAGTTAATGCAAAGTAATATATCAAATATATAATTATACATTAAATCATTAAATCAACACTTGATTCAATGATCCGGCCATGTCGCACATAACCGACTAGTATACAATGTATCGATTTATCGAATCAATGATTCGATAACTAGGTTATATCGCATACAACCAATCGAAACATTCATCCCGAGAATGGAATACGGTATCACATACAAGCATTATTCTCGGTCCTGCACATATCTCATATGCGCTCCTATCTCGTTTCGCTTGAGCCAGGAAACCTCTGTGTAGGACTCTAAAGACTCGTCAATACGCCGGTAGCAGATGATGATCATATCAATCACCCACAAGCCGCAAGCGGTCTGCTAAACGTAACGGCCACCCGGATATTGAGCGACCAGAAGATCGACGAGCTAGCCCGCTCACACTCCTGTGAATCCAATCAGTAACACTTACCGTACAGTCCGGTCTGTTCGTCTGATATGTCACATATCAAGTCTAGGGGTGGTAAACATCAAACCCCAATAACCGATAAGTCGTGCCGATGTGAGGCTCATAACGGGTCGAGAAACTACTGGTAACACTTACCAGCAAATCTCTGATCAGCCCTGGCCAGGGACTTCCCTGTTACGGCCAATCGAGCACAGCGCAACATCAACCCCCAATACCGGGAGAGACGAAACCCCTCCTATCGCCCATTGCCTCCATGTGACTCGGGACTGTACCCAAAGACCACCGTTTTGCACGCCCTCATGGACGTGGTAAGGTGGAGATCAAAGCACAGTGGGAATCACACAAGACTCTATGACGATCTCGGGTCTACAGACTAACCTGCACAAGTGTCACCTGAGAACTGCCATCTGACGTGAGGTATAATACCATCTGGGAGTTCTCGGCGAGTCCGTCCAGTGTACCCAGTCTCCACTGAGCACCCGTACACCATCTCTGATGTCAAACACCAATGGATATGGGATCATCCATCGCCCATCTCATGGGTCGAGAAGCGAATACGCTAGTCTACACTGGTATATCGATGCCCCGTCTTGATACACCCACGACTAGGGACCTTGAAGGATGTACCTATGGACTGCCATGTCCCCACTAGTATGATCTGCATCATAGTCCAGGTAGTCAAGTACACATCCTAAGGGCTTTACCAACATGTAACTATAAGACAGTTTAAAGAGACAAGTTTACATGTTAAGATAAAGAGCAACCAGATAGCATACTATCATATCGAGCAAGAAAGCCATCTCTATATATGTCCAAGCATCCAATATAATATACATCATCTGTACAATACTGGCCTCTAGGGCATACATACAACTAACAATCTCCCACTTGCACTAGGGCCAGCTGCTGTAGTATCGCATACCGAGCATCCCGAAGAGTCTCTCAAACTGTATCTGGGGAATGGCCTTCGTGAGTGGATCCGCCGTGTTGTTCTTCGTGTCAACTCTCCTGACCTCGATCTCCCGGCGATCAACTATCTCCCGGATCAGGTGATACCGCCTCAGAATATGCCTGGATCGCTGATGGGACCTGGGTTCCTTGGCCAAAGCCACCACTCCATTGTTATCGCAATACAAAGGTATTGGATGCTCAATGGATGGAACCACACCAAGTTCAGTAATGAACTTCTTGATCCAGACAGCCTCTTTGGCAGCATCGTTGGCAGCGATGTATTCAGCCTCCATCGTCGAGTCTGCCACGGTTTCCTGCTTGGAACTCTTCCAGCTAACCGCCCCTCCGTAAAGGGTAAAGACAAATCCCGACTGCGACTTAGAGTCGTCCTTATCACTCTGGAAGCTCGAATCGGTAAAGGACTCCACTTGGAGTTCTCCGTTACCATACACCAAGAGCATCTCTTTAGTCCTTCGCAAGTACTTGAGAATGCTCTTCACAGCTGTCCAGTGACTCTCTCCAGGATCAGCTTGATACCTGCTCACTACACTTACTGAGTATGCCACATCGGGTCTGGTACATAGCATCGCGTACATGATAGAGCCTACAGCCGAAGCATAGGGTATCCCTTGCATGCGAGCTCTCTCCAAATCAGTCTTGGGAGACATCTCTTTGGAGAGAGTGACTCCAGAAATCATGGGTAAATTCCCACGCTTGGATTCTTCCATACTAAACCTCTTTAGTATGGTGTCAATGTACCTAGATTGGGACAATCCCAATATCCGTTTGGATCTATCTCTATAGATCCTGATTCCCAATATGCAGGAGGCATCACCAAGATCTTTCATTGAGAATCTTTGTGATAAGAAGAGCTTGACCGATTGCAGCATAGGAATATCATTTCCTATCAAGAGTATGTCGTCCACGTACAATTCGAGGAAGACCACTTTACTCTCTGCTACCTTCTTGTAAATACAAGGTTCATCTGGATTTTTTACGAAATCAAACTCTTTGATAACGACGTCAAAGCAGATGTTCCAACTCCACGATGCTTGCTTTAATCCATAAATGGATTTAAGCAGCTTGCACACCTTCCCACTGCTCCCACTGTCTACGAAGCCCTCTGGCTGAGTCATGTACACGCACTCTTCTAAATCACCGTTTAGAAAGGCGGTCTTAACATCCATTTTCCATATTTCGTAATCATGATATGCAGCGATGGCAAGCATGATCTGGATGGATTTAAGCATAGCCACTGGAGAAAAGGTTTCGTCATAGTCTACACCTGGTCTTTGACGAAAACCCTTTGCTACAAGTCTAGCTTTGAAAGTCTCCACTTTCCCATCTACACCAAGTTTTTTCTTGAAGATCCACTTGCTCCCGATGGGTTTTACCCCTTCAGGAGCAACATCCAAAGTCCATACTTTGTTGGTGTACATGGATTCCATCTCGGACCGCATAGCATCCAGCCATTTCGCTAAGTCCCTACTCGTGATGGCCTGCTCGAAGCTAGTTGGGTCATCATCCTCCATGATGCAATCCTCGCTCCCACCATCCATGAGAAAACCGTAGTATCTCTCAGGTTGGCGAGGAACCCTACTAGATCGGCGGAGAGGCTGGGGTTCGTCGGGTACTACTGAATCCTTTGGTTCCACCAGATCTTCTGTTGTAGCTTCTGTAGCTGGAACCTCTTCCAGTTCTACCTCATGACCACTAATCTCTTTTTCAAGAAATTCCTTTTCTAAAAAGGTGGCATGCCGAGAAACAAACACTTTTTGTTCCTTAGGGTGGTAGAAGATATACCCTTGTGAATTTTTGGGATATCCTATAAATTTGCATAGAACAGACCGTGCCTCGAGTTTGTCCGGATTTTGTTGTTTGACATAGGCTGGACAACCCCATATCTTAACATAGTTAAGACATGGTCTCTTCCCTTTCCATATCTCATATGGAGTGGTAGGCACTGATTTGGTGGGGACCATATTCAATAGATGTATGGCTGTCTCAAGCGCATACCCCTAGAAGGAAATAGGTAACTCAGCTGTGCTCATTATAGAGCGCACCATATCTAATAGGGTGCGGTTCCTCCTTTCTGATACACCGTTGTGCTGTGGTGTATATGGAGGAGTCAGCTGAGAGAGAATCCCATTCTCTTTTAGGAAGTCCAGGAATTCATTGCTTAAGTATTCACCTCCTCGATCAGATCGAAGGATTTTAATACTTTTTCCGGTTTGGTTCTCGACTTCTTGTTTATATTCTCTAAATTTCTCAAAAGCTTCAGACTTGTGTCTTATCAAGTACACATGTCCGTATCTTGAGAGATCGTCAGTGAATGTAATGAAGTACGAAGAACCATCCCTGGCATGTGTAGACATGGGACCGCATACATCACTATGTATCAGTCCCAAGAGTTCGGTAACTCTTTCTCCGTGTCCCGTAAACGGAGTTTTGGTCATCTTGCCTTTGAGACATGACTGACAAGTGTCATAAGATGAAAATTCGAATGGTTTCAAATATCCATCCTTATGCAACTTAGCCAGTCGTGTCACATTGATGTGACCCAGTCTACAATGCCACAAGAAGGATTCGTTCAGTTCTGAACTCTTCCTCTTGTGTGTGTTTGTTATGCTCAGAACTGTTGATTGATTTAGAACATAAATGCCATTGCACAACGTGCCTGATCCAACCAACTTTTGGTTACGGAAAATGTTCATAACATTATCCTGTAATAAAAAATTATATCCCTTTTTACTCAATAAAGAAACCGATATAATGTTGCATATCAGGTTCGGCATGTAATAGCATTCGTTCAGAACCAATGTATTACCAGTTGGTAATACTAGATGATATTCCCCGACAGTCTTAGCTGCAACAATTGCACCATTTCCAACTCTAATGTCTTTATCACCTTCTCCAAGCTCTACCTTTCCTGAGCCCATGTAACTGATTACATATATGGGATCCTGACCCGGTATCTAATACCCAGGACGTAGAGTAAATGGAGAAACAGTTCTCAGTAACGAACACACCCGAAGAAAATGCATCAACATGTACTTTCTTCTCTCGGGTGGCATAGGAATCCTGGTATTCCCCTATGTCCTGTTCATTCCTATAACTCTTATAAGAAAGAACGGAACCAACGTTCCCCAGCACAGTAAAACATGCGGGTTCAGTCAATACATCCATATTATTATCTTTATTAGGGCATGACATGGTCGCTACCTGGAGAGAGAGAGAAGAAAACACTTTAGCGTATGCTCTTGCAAGATCAGATTGGTTATTATCTTATCTAATCAGGATGGCTCCCACTGGTTTTTATCAAATCTTCCTTCAAACCCTAAAAGGAAAGACTAGCTGGGATTAATTACACACTACAAGTTCGCCAATCTTTCAGCCAGGCCAGTGTCGGTACTTTGAGGGAGGTTCCCCGTGCTTTCGCACGGACCTAATTAATGTAAACCTCGTTTTCCCAGAGGCGTAACCCCGTTGACACCTTTCTAGAAACCTACTTGATCAGCTAATTGCAATGTGTAAACTCTCCCAGGAGTAACTCTTACTCGCAGTGGGTATCGGGATCCAACTATCTCACAGAAGGTATGCAATCTTATTGCAAATTTCAACATTTGAAACTCCCGATAATGCTTTTGCCCCTAGCGCTATGACCTTGACGAAAGCCAACAAACCACAGCCCGCTAGTCAAGTTCAACCCGTACATTTCTTGACTGAATTAAACCCACCCGCACGACCCTTGACGAAAGCCAACAAAGCCGTACGACTACCCTAATCCAGTAGCATCATATGCAGCAGATAAGCAGCACATAGCTACCGCACACTACACCTTGACGAAAGCCAACAAATGTAGCACGAATACTATATGCAACTTATCTGAAATGACGGAGGGCTACGCAGGTTTTTCTGAAAACCATGAGCGTAATGAACTTGATATCGTTGTAGAATCAAATGAAGTTTTGAAATGGAGTGATTTTGAGGCTTTTCTAGTTTTGCTAAAGGGGTCACTCCCGGTGATGGGATCGTCGGCCCTTTCCTCGTCGAATGAGGTGCGGGATATATCATATATATCACTATGCAAAGCAGAAACTATAGAAGCAATCAAAAAACAAACCGAGTGTGTAGCATCTGCCAGTTATTGCTAAAGGAGTCACTCCCGGTGAAGGGATCTCGGTCCTTTCCTCATCGAATAAGGTGCAGGGTATATCATATATACCGCTATGCAAAGCAAGAACTGTAGCTACCTATTTTGTTTAAAATTTGATTCTACAACATCTTAGGTTTCTTTTCTTTCATTAATCACATTAATGAAGTCCCATCATTTAAGTCACCTAAACATCACAGATAAATACGACGTACACTTATGCCATCCGCATTCGCCTGGATGTCCCCTCGTGCACCGTTAGGTTAGGTAACTAACGACAGAGCAGGGCAGGGCTAGTGCGGGTGAAAAACATAAGTAACTTCTATATAATATATCATATATACTATATACTGTATCTATCACAGAACATCACATGATCACATCACAGATATCGCAGCAGAAAATATCATATGAAATATTGGATATACTATGACGTCCGTGTTTTTAATACGAGCCAGTATAAAACACGGATTCCACGGTCGTGATGAATAGCCAATCCCACACCCCTAAACCCCTACGAGAGCGGCAAGCAACCCTACCAATTCTAGGGTTAGGAGACCCGGACTCGACTCCTCGAGATGGTCTCCCACTGGACCCTAGAACCCGGTTACTTGTGCTCCCCTCCTTGGGTCTATCCTAATGCGGAAAAGTAAATAATATACAAAGGGTGACAACTTCCGCAACCTGGAAGTGCCCCAATAGAAGAATATTACATACAAGTTTTTACATGAATGAAAATGAAAAACACTCATCTCACATAAAAACCCCCGGCTATTCAAACACGACAATCCAATATAACATATCCAGCAACACATAACATCACATGTCATCAACGTAAGTAAATATGCGCATCCCAATTGTCGTTGACATATAGCAACGAAACCGGTGATATCACATATTACACTTACGGTCACAGAAAAGAAAGTGTAAAACTACAACAGTTGGAATCTACAACCTCATTAGACATCGCATGCCTAATCAAATGAAATACTTAGACATCACATGCCTAACAATTATAAACCCCGCATTTTAGTCCCATTATCGAAAACTCTTTTCAATATCAAGTGAGACTAAACCGCTAGATTTATAACATTCATCCAGTTATCTCATAACTGTTTGTGAATTCCAATTATTGTATCCCATTCCGGATAAATAGAAAATATTAAACTTTCCGATCGAACATTCGAACACCCAGGTTTTCCCGAAACCGTTCAACACATGAAATAGGTTCAAAGACATTCACTTCATGCCTCAGTACCAACGGTCCAGCCGTAGAAGGGTCAAGCCAACGCCTCACATGTGGCACGCCGTACTGCCCCAAACCCGAAGGTTCAAAGGGCAGTTTAAGACGGTCACATAATCGAGTTAAGGTTTGTTGTCTTCTAGAGGGACCATCGTGTTACTTGCACTACTTAGAACGTCTTTAAACCATGGAAAAATCCAACACTTGGAAATTTTCGGCAGGGGAAAAGTTGGGTATTTATATCCGGTCGAACTTTTTAATATATTCGAAAATTATCCGGAAAAACCACATAGACAAAACTTGATAATCCGATCGAATCGTCGATTCCCAATACAACCCCAGAACACTCAACTCTTGAGTCAAATTAAAAATTCCCAGAAAATTCAGCATAATTAAATAGGAATTACTGTGCAAATATGGACAGATGATGTCATCAGATGGCCGCGGAACCGCCGCAGAAGCCAGGATTCTTCCGCTGTTCCGCCGCGCCCTTAGAAGATCATGGGATAAATTTTGCATTGTAATTCTTAGAATTCCCTGCTGAATTTTTTAAGCATTTTTAATATGGAAAAATCCCAGATTTCAGAAAAAGTCCAGAGAGCATATTGGGAATTAGGGTTTCGGTTCGATCGGGTTTCAAACGTCGTCTAGACTTCGCCTAAGGCTCTAACTAGGCTCTGATACCACTGTAGGGTTCCTAGGCATGCTAATGAGGTCTCACAAGGCATCAACCATGCCAATTTCAAATTTTACGGGTGCCGAGAAACCCTAATACGGATCGTTAACTAGAATTTTAGGCGAAATACGAAACTAGTTAACATCTTAACTAAAGGAGAGAGGCTACAACCTTTGTAGATCCGTTTCTCCACTTTCTTAGCTCCACGTAGGTGTCCTTTCGCTGTCCATCTCGAATTCCGGACTCAATCGTCGGCTTCATCGTAGAAATGGGCGGGCTAGGTCGTCGGCTTCGTGCCGAAGATGATCTACGTCGAGGCATCATAAGTTCAAGCTCCAACTTCACCAAGTTGTGAAACTTGTGAAGAAAACACCCTATACTACTTGGCAAGAGGTAGAGGGTGAAGAAATAGGAGGTGGGTTCACTTTAGAATTGGATTTCTCACACTTTAGCTCAAGTTGCCATTAATGGACTTAAGCTTTTTCTTTGAAGATGAAGAAGAAGATGAAGCTAGAATATGATAAGTCTTAATTAAAATTGAAAAGCAAAATGAATACTTATCATATACTAACTAAGGTAGAGTGTAGAGAATTGACCATGGTTACTTGGAAGGGTTAGGGTTAAGCATGAAGACAAGAATGGTTACAAAGTCAAAGCTTCATGAAACTTCAACTAGAAACAAAGAAAGCCACCATTCTCATCAAAATATTTTCCAAATAAATAAATAAACAAACAAATAAATAAATGAATAAGCAAAACCCTAATTATCTACTTAACCATGGTTTGATTCTTTACACTTAACCAATTAAACATGCATCATCAAACATGATACAAACATGTGCACAAAAGTATATCACATATACAACTTGCACATCAAGTGAGAAAATCCATTTAAAGTGAACCAATACTAGTTAATGCAAAGTAATATATCAAATATATAATTATACATTAAATCATTAAATCAACACTTGATTCAATGATCCGGCCATGTCGCACATAACCGACTAGCATACAAAGTATCGATTTATCGAATCAATGATTCGATAACTAGGTTATATCGCATATAACCAATCGAAACATTCATCGCGAGAATGGAATACGGTATCACATACATGCATTATTCTCGGTCCTGCACATATCTCATATGCGCTCCTATCTCGTTTCGCTTGAGCCAGGAAACCTCTGTGTAGGACTCTAAAGACTCGTCAATACGCCGGTAGCAGATGATGATCATATCAATCACCCACAAGCCGCAAGCAGTCTGCTAAACGTAACGGCCACTCGGGTATTGAGCGACCAGAAGATCGACAAGCTAGCCCGCTCACACTCCTGTGAATCCAATCAGTAACACTTACCGTATAGTCCGGTCTGTTCGTCTGATATGTCGCATATCAAGTCTAGGGGTGGTAAACGTCAGACCCCAATAACCGATAAGTCATGCCGATGTGAGGCTCATAACGGGTCGAGAAACTACTGGTAACACTTACCAGCAAATCTCTGATCAGCCCTGGCCAGGGACTTCCCTGTTACGGCCAATCGAGCACAGCGCAACATCAACCCCCAATACCGGGAGAGACGAAACCCCTCCTATCGCCCATTGCCTCCATGTGAATCGGGACTATACCCAAAGGCCACCGTTTTGCACGCCCTCATGGACGTGGTAAGGTGGAGATCAAAGCACAGTGGGAATCACACAAGACTCTATGACGATCTCGGGTCTACAGACTAACCTGCACAAGTGTCACCTGAGAACTGCCTTCTGACGTGAGGTATAATACCATCTGGGAGTTCTCGGCGAGTCCGTCCAGTGTACCCAGTCTCCACTGAGCACCCGTACACCATCTCTGATGTCAAACACCAATGGATATGGGATCATCCATCGCCCATCTCATGGGTCGAGAAGCGAATACGCTAGTCTACACTGGTATATCGATGCCCCGTCTCGATACACCCACGACTAGGGACCTTAAAGGATGTACCTATGGACTACCATGTCCCCACTAGTATGATCTGCATCATAGTCCAGGTAGTCAAGTACACATCCTAAGGGCTTTACCAACATGTAACTATAAGACAGTTTAAAGAGACAAGTTTACATGTTAAGATAAAGAGCAACCAGATAGCATACTATCATATCGAGCAAGAAAGTCATCTCTATATATGTCCAAGCATCCAATATAATATACATCATCTGTACAATACTGGCCTCTAGGGCATACATACAACTAACACTAATGACCCTAGGATTCTACCTGAAACACGAGACCCACCCCACCTGTTTTGGCCGGTGACTCGACCACGAAATCCGGCGACCTCGGATTTGGAGAGGGGTGTTGGGTTATGTTGGGTAGTTGTCTGCTGTGGTTTAGGGGTGTTTGGTACTGTTTAATTTTTGAGTGTTTACAGTATGCATAATCTGGGATCGTTTTCCTAAAGTCTAGTCTTTTGAGTCCCCGTGTTATGTTATCCGACTCGGATCGTGATCTTGTGCAGGTGCTGCACTTGGGTTGGTTTCGTAGTGTCGCCACGCACGTTAGCCACTAGACGGACACTTGTGAGTTAGTTTGGAGTTGGTGCGTCGTTTAAAACGTAGTTTTACGTGATATTGGTCAATTTCTGAGATTTTTCACTTGGTATGTTTTTTTAAAATTGAGGATCGCAAGCGGGGACTTCGGACGCTGCGAACAAGGGGAAGCAGGTGTTCGGATTTTCATAGCTCGAGACCATCGGTGAGTATATTTAACATCTATGGGGGAATCGCCCGTATGGCGTTATGCGTCGGGGCTGATATGATATGATAGCTGCATGTTATTGCGTATTAGTTGATTTCATATGAACGTCATTGCATAGTATTATCTGTTGTACCTTGACTTGTACCTTTGGATATAACACATTACTAACGGTTCATGTTGCACGAGCACTAAATTGTATGCTACACCCACACCGTCAGTAATTTTCATGACACGCACAAACCACCTACATACGTGATATGGTAGTGGATAGGGATAGTTGAGGTAGTGACTCTTATTCCATTGTGCATATGAAATACTGTGGACACATACATACGTGAATATTGCATTGGGCAGGGATAGTTGAGGTAGTGACCCTTATTCCATTTCACGTATACCTTGCTATAGCTACATGTACATCATGCACACATACTGACATGTACACCCACATATTTTGCTATAGTTGCATATACCCTAAGTGGCATTGTTTTGACATGTGATATTGAGACGTTGACTATTGTTCTTATCAAATGCATCATACATACTTGCTTACATGTAGATACTTAAAACTTGCTACAATTACATGCACACCTCATATGATGCTGCACTTGTTTTCGGAGGTTTTTGGAACCACATTATATATTTTAATGCTGGATTCAATTAAAAGAGCGGCTTTTCCTTAATATGCTTATATTGTTGTTTTATGTTGCATATATCAGTTTTCATGGATTTACGCATTGAGATATGGATTTCATGTGATTTATGGATTTGAGAACCGTGGGGGTATTTCAAGAAAACTATGTATTGTTTGAAAACCCGGTTTCTCTTGATATGATATTTCAGTGCGTCCACCATGTGATTTCTCGGTTCTGAGATTTGGCTTGTGATACCCGATTCGAGGAGCGGGAGGCACCGTCTACGGGCACATAGTTGACCCGGTATGGTATCCTGGGACGAGTGGTGATTTCATGGTGTAGACGATAAGCCTGACAGAGGGATCACTATCTACCGGTGATTTTATTTGGACTCGGCGGTTATCGTGAGGATACCGACCGGAGTGATGTATGACATATCGTCAGGGCCAGTCGTGGTGACAGCGCCTGAGTTATGAGGATTTGCGTGTCGATGCTAGACACGGGTTCTATGATGTTTCGAGTGTCAATGTTTGACACTTAGGTTTCTATGATTTTTCCGTATTGTCGGTGGACATACGTGGTTGATATCCTCATACATACATACATACATATATATATATATATATATATAGATAAATAGATAGATACATACAGGTATATGTTTTTAGGATGTTTTGGGTGTCGATGTTAGACACTCAGGTTCCATGAGACTTACAGGATGTGAGGACCGATCTGTGGATGCGGTGCCTGAGGATGTTAGGATTTGATGTGTCAGTAAGAGACACTGGGGTTTTTCCATACTGATGATTTTTGCATGAGGTTTTATTATATCATCCCACACTCAGGATTATTTTTGATATGCATTGTTTCATGTAGTTGTAGTACCTTGATGATG
This sequence comes from Agapanthus africanus, assembly GCA_030015575.1. Lineage (NCBI taxonomy): Eukaryota > Viridiplantae > Streptophyta > Magnoliopsida > Asparagales > Amaryllidaceae > Agapanthus > Agapanthus africanus. The sequence goes on from CM057344.1 coordinate 442,226,216, forward strand.
TACCTTTACATGATTGTTGCATATTCATATTGTCATACTTATGCTATCGGATTACATGTGATAGATTAATCGCTATTCGTGCATACTTGCGATTACAGTATGATGTTAATTACTATTCATGAGTTGGAAACTCACCCTGTTGTGCTACAGTGTTTTGCAGAACTTACCCTCTTAGTAGTCACGGCAGGGCGTCTTATCACCTCTACTTTTGCGGTTACCGCTATGGTTGGCTGTGAGGCTTTTGCTTTTAGGTAGGTTGTGTAAGTCCATGCTACCGCTCTCGATACTTACGGGCTTGCGGAAATGATGAAAAACAATTTTTCTAGAGATGGTAGCATGGACTCAAACCGGATCTTTGTTAAACTATCTATCTAACAACCTAACTAGGAGTTGTTTAACTACTCGGTTAGGGGGTTATACCTTTCTTGAACTCCTTCGTCTTCAACTCGTGTGGTGTACGGACCGGCTCTCCTCGTCGTCTTCTTGCGCCGAAGACGGATCCACCCGAAAGCTTCTACCTTTGGCTTCTTCTTCGAACTTGAAGAAACTAGATCACTCGGTTTGCTAAACCTTATGAACTAGGATGAGTAGAGGATTGTTTTGGTGTTTTTTTTTTATCTCTAGGGCAATGAGTCTCAACATATGAGAATGGTTTGCCTTTGAGGTAGAGAGAGAGAGCAAGAGGAAGAGGGTGAGAGCTAGAGAAAATGAGAGAGCTCAAGAGAGAGAAAGCTAAAGAAAGAATGAGCAAGACTTTTCTCATACACCCTCTCATAATCTAAAAGCATCATGATAACAAGTAATGATAATTGAGTATATTGTAAAGGTTATTATCATGACAAATGACACTATCATTTCTTGCATTAAATGCAAATGGTGAACAAAACAAGCAAGCATAAGTCAATGCAACCAAATGATGGCCATTGTTAAGATGGTGGTCAACAAGTCCAACCTAGTCAACCGGTCAACAAAAGTCAACAAGTCAACTAGGTCAACCTTTCAACCCTAACCATGTCACTATAATACTCAATTAATATTATTGTTAATCATATGTCTTAATCTCATTAGGGTTTGACAAAAGTCAACAGTCAGCAACCCTAATAAGAATCCTCTGCCTCTGTCTCTGTCAACTGTGCATACACACCCGTATCCGCGTTCCGGGGAACACGAATACAAACGAGATAAAACCAATCCCAAAACGTACACTAGGATCCGGCTTAAACCAAAGCCCGCTAGTGTTAACTGTCCGGACTCCAAACGTGCACAAGTGCACGGATGTGACCGAACCCTGTCGCAAAACCATGCGACTTGTCGCAAAACCATGCGACCTCTACGCTTTTGCCCAAAGGCGAATAGCTTTCTGTGTGGGACTCTAAAGACTCGACACTACGCTGGCAGTGGTTTAACCACAGACCGCAAGCGGCACTAGCTGTGCGTAAGGGCCGCCAGGTAGATGCCGATAAGAAGACGGACGAGGTGAAACCCATCTGAACTCCTACTGAGCCTGAATGTGACAGTCTCCGTACAGTCCGGTCTGTTCGTCTGATACATCGCATGGCGGGCCTAGGGGGTGGTGAACGTCAGTCCCCTAATAGCGGTACAAGTCGTGTCGGAGTGTAGCCCAGAACACCCTGAGATAACACTGGAAACCTACCAGTATATCTCGCTTGCCCTGGCCAGGGACTACTCGTGTAATGGCTCTCCTAGACACAGCGCGATGTCAACCCCCAATACCGGAAGAGACGAATCCTGTCTAACCGTCACTGCCTCCAAGTGCTTCGGGACTGCACCCAACTACTACCTGTTTGCACGACTCCTTTGAGCCGTGGTAGGGTAGTAATAAAAGTACAGTGGGAACACACTCGAGACGAAGTGATAGTGTCAAGTCAGCGGACTAAGCTGTACTCATGTCACCTGGGAACTGATAACTGACGATAGGTATAATACCAACCAATCAGTTCCCGACGAGTCCTGTCCAGTGTACTCGTAACCTAACGAGCACCCGCATACTATCTCAAGTACGACGTACTGACGGCTGTGGGACAGACCGTCTCCCAAGCTGGGATAAGAAGCGCATACGCTAGTCTACTCCGGAGTATCGATACCCTGTCTCGATAGTCCTGCGACTAGGGACCTGCATAAGGATGTGCTTGTGGATTACCCAGCCCCCACGAGTGTGACTGCCATCAAAACGCTGGTAATCAAGCAAAGATCCTAAGGGCTCTACTAATATGTATAAGCAATATGCTAAAAGTAACACATGCGCATATTAAAGTAGAAACAAACCAAGTAGCATACTACCATTTTGAGCAAGATTGTCTATACAACTGTGAATATCCCAAGCTTCCATTAAGTAATATACAAACTAGTATGATACAGTAATGGCCTCTAGGGCATATACACTAACAATCTCCCACTTGCACTAAGGCCATGTACTGGCGTATCGAAGACCTATCATCTCGATCAGCCGCTCGAATTAAGTCTGGGGTAAGGCCTTGGTGAATGGATCTGCAGTGTTATCTTTTGAAGCAACCCTCCGAACCTCGATCTCTTGGCGATCCACGATCTCCCTGATCAGGTGATACCGCCTCAAGATGTGTCTGGATTTCTGATGGGACTTGGGTTCCTTTGCTAAAGCTATAGCCCCGTTGTTGTCGCAATACAGAGGTATTGGGTCAACAATGGACGGAACCACCTGAAGCTCTTTCAAGAACTTCCTCATCCAGACGGCTTCTTTTGCGGCATCAGATGCAGCGATATATTCCGCTTCCATAGTCGAGTCAGCAACGGTTTCATGTTTGGAACTCTTCCAACACACCGCCCTTCCGTTGAGGGTAAAGACAAAGCCCGACATGGACTTGGAATCATCCTTGTCACTCTGAAAGCTGGAGTCAGCAAAGGCCTCGATCTGGAGGTCTTTTCCGCCATACACCAAGAACATCTCCTTAGTCCTTCTCAGGTACTTGAGAATGTTCTTTACCGCTATCCAGTGTTTCTCCCCAGGGTTTGACTGATACCGGCTTACTACACTCAGTGCATAAGCTACATTCGGTCTGGTACACAACATCGCATACATTATAGAGCCTACAGCAGAAGCGTAGGGTATAATAGACATGCGATCCCTCTCCAAATCAGTCTTAGGAGACATCTCTTTAGAGAGGGTGATCCCGTGACAAGCCGGTAGGTTACCGCGCTTGGAATCTTCCATACTGAATCTTTTCAGTATGGTGTCGATGTACCTGGACTGTGAAAGTCCTAATATCCTCTTGGATCTGTCACGATAGATCCGAATCCCCAGAATGTATGAGGCATCACCCAGGTCTTTCATGGAGAACCTGTATGACAAGAACCCTTTGACAGATTGTAGCATAGGAATGTCATTTCCTATTAAGAGAATGTCATCCACGTATAAAACGAGGAATACTACACTTCTCGCTACAAATCTACTATAGATGCATGGTTCATCTGGATTTTTGATAAAGCCAAATTCTTTGACCGTCTCATCAAAACAGATGTTCCAACTCCGCGATGCCTGCTTTAGTCCATAGATGGACTTAAGCAACTTGCACACCTTTCCGCTGCTCCCACTCTGAATGAAACCCTCTGGCTGGTCTATATAGACACACTCCTCTAAATTTCCATTTAGAAAAGCGGTCTTTACGTCCATTTTCCAGATCTCATAATCGTGGAAGGAAGCAATGGCAAGAAGGATCCGAATGGATTTCAACATAGCCACTGGAGAAAAGGTTTCATCATAGTCCAAGCCAGGTCTTTGACGGAAACCCTTTGCAACAAGTCTAGCTTTATAGGTCTCAACCTTTCCATCTACACCAATCTTCCTTTTGAAGATCCACTTGCATCCTACGGGTTTTACCCCATCTGAAGCAATGTCCAACGTCCATACTTTGTTGGTGTACATGGACTCCATTTCGGTCCGCATTGCATCCAGCCATTTTACCGAGTCAACGCTCTGAATGGCTTGCTGGAAGCTAGTAGGATCATCACTATCAATGATGCAATCCTCTCTATCCCCGTCTATGAGAAAACCGTAGTATCTCTCGGGCGGATGAGACTGCCAACTACTCCTGCGGAGCGGCGTAGGAATATCATGTTCTTTTGAACCCTCTGGTTCTACTAAGCTTTCAGTAATAGTCTGTGGTTCTGGAATTTCTTCCAGTTCTATTTCGCTCCCACTTGTTTCCTTTTCTAAGAACCGGTGTTCCAGAAAATGGGCATTACGAGAAACAATGATCTTTTGTTCCTCTGCGTAATAGAAGAGATACCCCCTGGAGTTCTTTGGGTATCTCACAAACTTGCACAGTACTGAGTGTGCCTCGAGTTTTTCCGCATGCTGCTTTTTGACAAAAGCCGGACATCCCCAGATCTTCAGATATTGAAGATAGGGTTTCTTCCAACTCCATGTCTCATATGGTGTGGTAGGCACAGTCTTAGTCGGAACTCGGTTCAAAAGGTATGCAGCTGATTCTAGCGCATACCCCCAGAATGATCGCAGTAACTCAGCGTTACTCATCATGGACCGTACCATATCCAATAGGGTTCGGTTCCGTCTCTCCGATACACCGTTATGTTGCGGAGTGTATGGAGGAGTAAGATGAGAGAGAATTCCATTCTCTTTTAAGTAATCCAGGAACTCGGCACTCAAGTATTCACCACCTCGATCAGATCTTAGTGTCTTGATACTTTTGCCGGTTTGTTTTTCTACTTCATTCTTATATTCCTGGAACTTTCCAAAGGCTTCGGATTTATATTTCATTAAGAAGACATAACCGTACCTTGAAAAGTCATCCGTAAAAGTAATGAAGTAAGAATAACTGCTTCGTGCATGCGTAGATATTAGACCGCACACGTCGCTGTGTATGAGTCCTAAGAGCTCACTCGCTCTTACTCCGTGTCCAGTGAACGGAATCTTTGTCATCTTTCCTTTGAGACAGGATTGACAAGTGGCATACGATTGATATTCGAACGGATTCAAATATCCTTCTGTATGTAACTTCGTCAACCTTCTCTCATTGATGTGACCCAGTCTATAATGCCATAAGAAAGTCTGATTTATTTCCGGAGACTTTCTTTTGTGTGTATTCTGGACATTGAAAATCTGTGGTTGGTTTAATACGTATATACCATTGCTTAATGTACCTGACCCAATCAGAACTTGATTAAGGTGAATGTTTACAACATTACTTACAAATGCAAATTCATAACCTTCTTTAGATAATAAAGATACAGAAATGATATTACAAGTTGCATTGGGTACAAAATAGCAATTACGCAAAACCAAAACGTGTCCATCTGACAACCCCAGGTGATAGTCCCCCATGGACTCAGCATCCATGCTAGCTCCGTTTGCAACTCTGAGGGTCATGTCACCTGCTTTCAAAAACCTACACTTTCTCAACGCCTACAAAGAATTACAGATATGAGATCCTGATCCGGTATCCAATACCCAGGACGTAGAGTTTATTGATAGACAGTTTTCAATAACATACACACCTGAAGCTGAAGCCGCAACCTGCTTCAGATCCTGTGTTCTGGCTTTCCAAGCCCTACAATCTTTCTTCCAGTGTCCACTCTTATGACAGTAGAAGAATTCTTCCTTATCCACAAGCTTCCCTACTTTCTTTGTTGCTTTTGCCTTTCCCTTCGTATCCACTTTACTAACACTGCCCCTTGGTTTGGCGGGAGCTTTCTTCTTCTTTCCCTTGGCTTTCGCCTTGGACCTAGAAGAGGAAGATCCTCCTACAAACAAAGTGGATGTTTCCCTACCTTTCTGTAGGGTGCCCTCTGCACTCCTCAGCATGTTGAGGGGTTCTGAAAGTTCAACTTCCTTTTCTTGCAAGTTGAAGTTCAGGATAAACTGGGCATAAGTGGAAGGAAGGGACTGGAGAATCAAGTCTGTATAGAGCTCACTCTCCAACTTGGTCCCAAGGTCCGCGAGCTCCTCTATGTAGCCAATCATCTTAAGCACGTGTTTCGCTACCGATGATCCGACGGCCAATCTTGCCGAAAACAACTTCTTCGACACTTCGTATCTGGCGATACGAGATTGCTCTCCATACAGTTCTTTTGTATGGAGAAATATGGATTCGAGGTCCATATTCTCGTGCCTCCTCTGATATTCGTTGTCCATAGAGGTAAACACGAGGCACTTGGCCTTCGCGCAATCGATCTCCCAAGTCTTACGGATTTCCTTATCCGCGACGCTGGAGGTGGGACCTGGGACTGGGGGAGCTTTGGTGGTAAGAAGATACCCCAGCTTGTCGTAAGTGATTGCCATTTTGACATTCCTGAGCCAATCTTTGTAGTTTGGCCCTGTTAGTATGTTTTTATCTAGAAGTAACTTAAGTCCAGTCATGTCGATTGGTCGCTGCAATTAGGAGAGAGAGAAGAAACACTCAGCATGATGCTCTTGTAAGTTTAGAGTGGTTTTTAGTTTGTCTAAAAAGGATGGCTCCCACTGTCTCTCGAATCCCTCCTCAAACCAAAAAGGAAGAATTAGTCAGGATCAATCTCACCGTACAATTCTTGCTTAACCGTTCGGCCAGGCTGGTGTCGGTACTTCGAGGGAGGTTTTCCAACGCTTTCGCGAAGTTCCTTAATTAAATAACCTCTTTTCCCTGTGGGCGTAGCTCCGCTAACACCTTTCTAGACACCTACTTGGTTTATAGCATTGATCGTTAAGTGAGAAATTTCCCGAGGAGTAGCATATACTCACCGTAGGATCGGTATCCAAATATCATCGCATGACAAAACTGAAGGAATCCTACCAGAATCATCACACTCCAAATGGTATGCAGCGCTAGCAAGTTTCAGTATTTATGAAACTCCCGATGTGGATTTTTGCCCCATGCTCTTATGACCTTGACTTTGGCCAACAAATCATAAGTCACATGTCAAGTTCTACCCATCATTCTCCAGGTTAATTTGAACCCACCCGTACCTACCCTTGACTTTGGCCAACAAGGCAGTACGACTGTCCCAAATCAACGCATCTATCTATGCTGCACATGAATACCCAATAGCTACCAATCACTATGCCTTGTCTTTGGCCAACAAACATAGCTTGAATACTATTGACTATTCATGTGAAACGACGGAGGGCTACGAATGGTTTTGGCAAAACCGTGAACGCAGTGAACTTGATATAATCGATGGAACGAGATAGCTTTTAAAAGGAGTGGCTCAAACTCCGCATTTAAAAGTTGGTTTTTGAAAAGAACCGAGTGGTTTTGAAAGTGGTCCAACGACTTTTACTTGGTTTATTTTCTTGCATTAGTTCTTTTAATGCGTCCCATCATTTAATCCTACCATTGCAGAAAACAACCAAAATATAACGTACGCTTATACCATTCGCATTCGCCACGGGGCCCCGTCATTACCCGTTAGGTTACTTAACTAACGACAGAGCGGGGGCTGGGCTAGCGCGGCTGTAAAACATAAGCAACGCCTAAATAATATCATATATAGATATATTGCAATGATAGCCATTTCAGATCACAGATGAACACAATGGATATACTAGGAATCCGCAATTCGTACGAGCCTGTAACGAAAAGCAGATTACACGGTCGCGGTGAATAGCCAATACGCCATCCAAGACCCCTACGGGTGCGGCAAACTACCCGCCAAGTACCCGAAGCGAAGCAACCTCCCTCAACTCCGTGAGTAGGCCACTTGGCACTTCGGGATACCCGGTAGTTTGTGCACCCCTCCATGGGTCTATCCTAGGAGCAAAAACAGTAATTTTTTTTTTACAGTGATGGCTACAACCCCGACCCGGTTGTGCGGCCATATAAATAATATTACATCAATTTACAAATTTACATGAATTGAAAGAAAAGAAAACTCTCATCTCACAATCCCCGGCTATTCACCCGCGACAATCCAATGAATTCATATACACATACCAGCAACATTACAGATCACAGATTTGTATAACCCCCACTAATCGAAATATAGCGATTAGCAGACGTTCAATACAAATATTACATCACAGATATAAACCCGTCAGCTTAAGTCATTAGAAACTCGATCAAAATACGATTTTTAAAGCCCCAAAAACAAAATTTTCTTTCTGGAAAATCTGGGCTGAAAAAATATATTCCAAAAATCCCAAAATAGCCCATAGACCTCACTGCAAGAAAAATGGTCCACGGCCGAGTCAACTCGGCCGCGGAACCACGGCAAGAGCAAGCTCCTGCTGCGTTTCCACGGCGCTTTGATCGGTTCTCTGGACCGTTTTTCTACAGTGAGTTCTAAAAACCCTGAGTCGAATTTTAAGACATGATTTATTAATTTTACAGCACTTTAAAAGTCGACAGAAAGTATGATTTCCGGGTGTATTTCGCGACTTTTTCTCCGATCGAATTTCTAGTAACTTTGCTAACATGTTAGATAGTGTTTAACTAGGCTCTGATACCACTGTAAGTTCATGCTACCGCTCCCGGTACTTACGGGCTTACGGAAATGATGAAAAACAATTTTTCTAGAGATGGTAACATGGACTCAAACCGGATCTTTGTTAAACTATCTATCTAACAACCTAACTAGGAGTTGTTTAACTACTCGGTTAGGGGGTTATACCTTTCTTGAACTCCTTCGTCTTCAACTCGCGTGGTGTACGGACCAGCCTCTCCTCGCCGTCTTCTTACGCCGAAGACGGATCCACCCGAAAGCTTCTACCTTTGGCTTCTTCTTCGAACTTGAAGAAACTAGATCACTCGGTTTGCTAAACCTTGTGAACTAGGATGAGTAGAGGATTGTTTTGGTGTTTTTTTATCTATAGGGCAATGAGTCTCAACACATGAGAATGGTTTGCCCTTGAGGTAGAGAGAGAGCAAGAGGAAAAGGGTGAGAGCTAGAGAAAATGAGAGAGCTCAAGAGAGAGAAAGCTAAAGAAAGAATGAGCAAGACTTTTCTCATACACCCTCTCATAATCCAAAAGCATCATGATAACAAGTAATGATAATTGAGTATATTGTAAAGGTTATTATCATGACAAATGACACTATCATTTCTTGCATTAAATGCAAATGGTGAACAAAAACAAGCAAGCATAAGTCAATGCAACCAAATGATGGCCATTGTTATGATGGTGGTCAACAAGTCCAACCTAGTCAACCGGTCAACAAAAGTCAACAAGTCAACTAGGTCAACCTTTCAACCCCAACCATGTCACTATAATACTCAATTAATATTATTGTTAATCATATGTCTTAATCTCATTAGGGTTTGACAAAAGTCAACAGTCAGCAACCCTAATGAGAATCCTCTGCCTCTGTCTCTGTCAACTGTGCATACACACCCGTATCCGCGTTCCGGGGAACATGAATACAAACGAGATAAAACCAATCCCAAAACATACACTAGGATCTGGCTTAAACCAAAGCCCGCTAGTGTTAACTGTCCGGACACCAAACGTGCACAAGTGCACGGATGTGACCGAACCCTGTCGCAAAACCATGCGACCTTTACTCTTTTGCCTAAAGGCGAATAGCTTTCTGTGTGGGACTCTAAAGACTCGACACTACGATGGCAGTGGGTTTAACCACAGACCGCAAGCGGCACTAGCTGTGCGTAACGGCCCCCAGGTAGATGCCGATAAGAAGACGGACGAGGTGAAACCCATCTGAACTCCTACTGAGCCTGAATGTGACAGTCTCCGTACAGTCCGGTCTGTTCGTCTGATACATCGCATGGCGGGCCTAGGGGGTGGTGAACGTCAGTCCCCTAATAGCGGTACAAGTCGTGTCGGAGTGTAGCCCAGAACACCCTGAGATAACACTGGAAACCTACCAGTATATCTCGCTTGCCCTGGCCAGGGACTACTCGTGTAAGGGCTCTCCTAGACACAACGCGATGTCAACCCCCAATACTGGGAGAGACGAATCCTGTCTAACCGTCACTGCCTCCAAGTGCTTCGGAACTGCACCCAACTACTACCTGTTTGCACGACTCCTTTGAGCCGTGGTAGGGTAGTAATCAAAGTACAGTGGGAACACACTCGAGGCGAAGTGATAGTGTCAAGTCAGCGGACTAAGCTGTACTCATGTCACCTGGAAACTGATAACTGACAATAGGTATAATACCAACCAATCAGTTCCCGACGAGTCCTGTCCAGTGTACTCGTAACCTAACGAGCACCCGCATACTATCTCAAGTACGACGTACTGACGACTGTAGGACAGACCGTCTCCCAAGCTGGGATAAGTAGCGCATACGCTAGTCTACTCCGGAGTATCGATGCCCTGTCTCGATAGTCCTGCGACTAGGGACCTGCATAATGATGTGCTTGTGGATTACCCAGCCCCCATGAGTGTGACTGCCATCACAACGCTGGTAATCAAGCAAAGATCCTAAGGGCTCTACTAATATGTATAAGCAATATGCTAAAAGAAACACATGCACATATTAAAGTAGAAACAAACCAAGTAGCATACTACCATTTTGAGAAAGATTGTCTATACAACTGTGAATATCCCAAGCTTTCATTAAGTAATATACAAACTAGTATGATACAGTAATGGCCTCTAGGGCATATACACTAACAGGTTGGCGGTTATCCGTTTGTACATTTTATATCTTTTTGTTGGATCTAGTATTCTCCATCTACCACTTCTTGTATTTGACTTAAAGACGAGTTGTGAGGATTCAGTGTTGTATTATTATTTTGGTGACTTTGGGTGCCGTGCTCGTGGGAGCCGGTTTTGTTGAAACGTTTTACTTCTTTATGCAGTTTTCTTTTATATTTCTTCGCTCCGGCGTCGTATATATATGTTTGTGGTGGTTGTCTCCACCGTTGGGCATGATTTGCTCCTGTTTGGGATGCTTTATATATTATCTATGTTGTACCCATTTTCGGGGCTAGTTTTTACAAAGGAGGTGCTGCCAAAATTTTCAAGAAAGGAAACTAAAGTTAAAGATTTTTACTTGAGATTTTCCGAATGTTTTAAACTATGTTTTTCTCCACTTATCCATTTTTTTTGGGTGGTTTAGATTTCTGGGTTTCGGCTTACTTAAATTACGTACGCCTGTAGACGTTACGTGGTTTAAGGGCCGGTCACGTGCCAAATTTTGGGTCGTGACAAAGTTGGTATCAAAGCGCTAGGTTTTAACTTTCGGAGTGTAGGATGACCTTGGTATGATGGAGCAGGTAACTTAAGCAGAGTAAAGTAGCGTGTGTATGTTCCGCGGCATACTTACGACACTGTACTTGTAGGGTTAGCTTAGCACCTTGTGAAGGTTTTGGCAAGTATCAATCATACTTACGACACTGTACTTGTAGGGTTAGCTTAACTCCTGCGAATTCAATCAGTAACACTACCGTACAGTCTGGTCTCTTCGTCTGATATGTCGCATATCACAGTTTAGGGGTGGTAAACGTCAGACCCCAGTAACCGATAAGTCGTGTCGATATGAGGTCCATAACAGTTCGAGAAACTACTGATAACTCTTACCAGTAAATCTCAGTAACCCTGGCCAGGATTTCCACTTATAGCCAATCGAACACTGCGCAACATCAACCCCCAATACCGGGAGAGATGAAACCCCTCCTATCGCTCATTTCCTCCATGTGATTCGGGACTGTACCCAAAAGCCACCGTTTTGCACGATCTCTTGACCGTGGTATGGTGGAAATCAAAACATAGTGGGAATCACACAAGACTCTATGACGATCTCGGGTCTACAGACTAACCTGTACCAGTGTCACCAGAGAACTGCTATCCGACGATAGGTATAAGTTCTCGGCGAGTCCGTCCAGTGTACCCAGTCTCTACTGAGCACCCGTATGCCTTCTCTGATGTCAAACACCAATGGATATGGGATCATCCATCGTCCATCATATGGATCAAGAAGCGCATACGCTAGTCTACTCTGGAGTACTGATGTCCTGTCTCGATACTCTCATGACTAGGAACATTTGAAGGATAAACTTATCGACTATCATGTCCCTACTAGTATGATCTACATCATAGTCATGGTAGTCAAGTACTCATCCTAAGGGCTTTATCAACATGTGATCACAAAACAATATTTGTTTACATGTTAAGATAAAGTGCAACCAGATAGCATACTATCATGTTGAGCAAGAAAGTCCTTCCTATATATGTCCAAGCATCCACTACAATATACATCGCATGTATAGGAATGGCCTCTAGGGCATACATATAACTAACAGTACTCCGCCTAAGTGACCTTAGGACTTATTGATTGAAATTCCTTCCGTGATTTATATACATCCTTATGATTCGATTTCCGTGTCCTTATTGAATCTTGTTTCAATTTCCAGCCTATATGCTGCTGAAGACTACGAGGGCACAGAGAGCGGCCACAAGGGACGAGGTCAGAGTTGACTCGTCCGAGGCGAGGACTGACCAGGAAGGTATGCTTGTAGTACCGAAGCACATTGCTATGTTTGGGACTGGTATGCAGGACCTGCGCCAGATGATGGGGACTTTAGTAGAGGCCATTCAAGCGTAGGGGCAGGCGGTTGTTCAACCCGTTGCATGGACCACGATGGTACCTATAGTTCCGGCAGTCGCAGTTATAGCTCCAGAGGTTTTTACCGTGTCACTGACAGAGTTCATGAGGCTGAGGCCCCTGGTGTTCACTGGCACATATTCTACTTAGGATCCGCAGTTGTTCATTGACCGGATGGCCAGGATTTGTCGTTCGCTCCGATGCTCCAATGAGAGATGGGTGGAGTTCGCGAGCTTCCGTCTGGAGGGTCTGGCCCAGAAGTGGTGTGAGTCCATGGAGAGGGGCAGAGTCGCAGGTCTTGCTCCTATGACCTGGGCTGAGTTTGTGACGGCATTTCTCGCCCGTTGTCTTCCACCGAGTGTCAGGGATGCACGAGCGCGCCAATTTGAGTCGTTACGCCAGACTCCGGGGATGACGATGTCTGAGTATGATGTACTGTTTACCGAGCTGTCTGTGTATGCTCCGTACTTGGTGGCGACTGAGGAGATGAGGGTGAAGAGGTTTGTTCGAGGCCTGGTTACCCAGTTGTTCCTAGCCATCAGCATTCAGCATTGTGACACGTATGCGGCAGCTGTGGATGCAGCCCTATTGGTGGAGGAGCGTCTTTCTGAGTCATCGGTTGTTCCGGAACCGAAGAGGACTCGTATGGATGTATCAGCACAGAGACGGAGGTTTGCACGCCGAGGCAGAGTTCCTTCAGACTCGGGGTGTAGCAGAGACGTGGGACGGGGCCAGTTATTCAGCTCTTATTCCCGTAAGGACAGCGGCCGTCTTATGGGTGCTTTGGGTGTGGCAGTCTACATCACCTTGTTCGGGATTGTACCGTGGTACGTCAGAGTGGGCCAGCCATACCCCAGGTTACTTTACTACCTTCTCCGCCTTAGAGAGCGTTGCCTCTTATTCCTGTTGTTGCGCCGCATCAGACTCCTGCTCAGAGAGGTCTTGGTCGCGGTGGTTTTATGCCGAGAGGACGAGGTGGCGGAGGCAAAGGACAGCCAGTTGCCGGTAGAGGGCAGGCTCGGGTTTTTGCCTTGACTCACCAGGACGCGCAGGCGTCCAATGCTGTTGTTTCACGTTCCCTTTCTGTATGTTCTTATGATGCACATGTTCTTTGTGATCCGGGATCTACGCATTCGTCTGTTTCTACGCACTTCGTGCCGAGGTTAGGCCGACAGTCGTGTTTGCTAGATCAGCAGCTTGTCGTGACTACTCCTGTTGGAGAGTCGTTTGTTGCACGACACGTGTTCCGGTCATGTGCTGTCCATATAGAAGGCAGAGATCTGTCCGTCGACTTGATCCTTCTTGAGATGTTGGACTTCGACGTTCTCCTAGGCATGGACTGGTTAGCTACTTGTTACGCGTCCGTGGACTGCCGCGAGAAGACAGTTAGGTTTTGTTTTCTCAACGAGTCAGTGTTTGTTGTGCAAGGGGACCGTGGTGTCGCCCCTCACAGTTTGATTTCTGTCCTTTGCGCTAGTCGGCTTTTGAGGAGAGGATGTCGGGGATTCTTGGCTTTCATTCATGATACTGGAGCCACAGTGGAGTCGTTGGACCTGGTTCCTACCGTGCAAGAGTTTCCCGACGTTTTTCTAGATGAGTTACCTGGGATGCCGCCAGAGCGCGATATCGAGTTCTGCATTGATCTGATTCCTGGCACGGAGCCTATTTCTATACCGCCTTATCGGATGGTTCCAGCAGAGCTTAGAGAGCTTAAAGATCAATTGCAAGAATTTCTTGATAGGGGACTTGTGTGCGTCCGAGTGTTTCGCAGTGGGGAGCTCCTGTTCTGTTCGTCAAGAAGAAGGACGACAGTTTGAGGCTGTGTGTGGATTATCGTCAATTGAACCGAGTTACGGTGTGGAATAGGTATCCTTTACCTCGCATTGATGATTTATTTGATCAGCTCCAGGGTGCAAAACATTTTTCTAAGATTGATTTGCGTTCGGGTTATCATCAGTTGTGGGTTCGGAATGATGACATTCCGAAAACTGCTTTTCATACGCGCTATGGGCATTATGAGTTTTTGGTGATGTCGTTTGGACTCACCAATGCGCCAGCAGCGTTCATGGATCTGATGAACCGGATTTTCAGGCCGTTCCTCGACCAGTTTATTATTGTGTTTATTGATGACATACTGGTCTACTCTAGGAGTCGTGAGGAGCATGAGCAGCACTTGAGAATTGCCTTGCAGATTTTAAGAGAGCACCAGTTGTATTCTAAATTCACAAAGTGCGCATTTTGGCTTGATAAAGTTGACTTCCTGCGTCATGTGGAGACGGGTGACGGTATTCTTGTGGACCCGAGGAAGATCGAGACTGTGCAGCTTTGTCCCAGACCTGTATCGGTGACTGAGGTCTGCAGCTTTTTAGGCTTAGCTGGTTATTATCGCCGTTTTGTGCAGGATTTCTTGAGTATCGCTGCACCGCTGACTGGACTGACCCGGAAGAGAGTTCCTTTTCTTTGGACTGATGTGTGCGAGCAGAGTATTCAGCAGTTGAAGACTCGGTTGACGACAGCACCAGTTCTATCTTTGCCTTCTGGATCGGGCGGCTATGTTGTGTACTGTGATGCTTTTCGAGTGGGGCTCGGTTGTGTACTGATCCAGCATGATAGAGTGATTGCTTATGCTTCTAGGCAGTTGAAGAAGCACGAGCAGAATTACCCCACTCATGATCTTGAGATGGCCGCGGTGGTCTTTGCGTTGAAGATTTAGAGACGCTACTTGTACGGGGAGTCGTGTCAGATCTTTACGGATCATACGAGCTTAAAGTACATCTTCCAGCAGCGGGATCTGAATCTACGACAGCGCCGTTGGATGGAGCTTGTGAAGGATTATGATTGTGAGATCCTTTATCACCCGGGCAAGGCATGTAGGGTTCCTAGGCACACTCAAGAGGTTCCACAAGCGATCAACCATGTCCAATTCAAATTTTTAGGTGCCGAGAAATCCTAAACGAGATTGTTAACTAGAGGATAGGCGAAACTATAAACTAGCAAACAACTTTACTAATAAGTGAACGGAAATACAACCTTTGTAGATCCGGTCCTCCACTTCTTCAGCTCTATGATGACGTCCCTCCGCTGCGATCATCGGGATCCTGGACGCTAGCGTTGGTTTCATCGGAGAAATGATCGGGCTAGGTCGTTGACTTCGGTGCCGAAGATGATCTACGTCGAGGCAACTCAAACTCAAGCTCTATCTTCACTAAGTCATAAAACTTGTGAAGAAAACATCCTATACAACATGGCAAGTGGTAGAGGATGAAGAAATAGAAAGTGGGTTCACTTTAGAATTGGATTTCTCACTTGGATTCATCACTTAGAAATTTTCAAGAGAGCTTTCTTCTCTTTATGAAGAAGAAGAAGAAGAAGAAGAAGAAAGAAAAAGAATTATATTTTAAAAAGAAAATCCAAGCTATTCTTATCATAATGCAACCATGAGTGAGATAAACACATGTAGAGAATAAACTAGGGTTAGGTGTAATAGTTAGGTTAAGGAAAAAACAAAATGGTTGAAGATTCATGAAGCTTCAAGCATAAATCAAAGTTAGCCACCATTTTATTTTTGCCAAAAATAAATGAATAAAATAAATAATTAAGTTAAAACCTAAACATGGTTTAAAGCAAACACACACCCAAGTTTGCATGTATCATCAAACATGATACAAACTAGTGCACAAATATATATCATAGATACAATATGCACAATCTAGTGAGAAAAAAACTTAAGTGAACCAATACTAGTTAATGTAAAGTAATATATCAAATATATAATTATACATTAAATAATTAAATCAACACTTGATTTAATGATCCGGTCATACTACATATAACCGACTAATATCAAGTGTATCAATATATCGAATCAACATTTGATTCGGTAACCCGGCTATATCTTATATAACTATCCGATGATACAAATCGCGAGAATAGAATTCAGTATCACATACTGATATTATTCTCGGTCCCGCACATATCTTATATGCGCTCCTATTTCGTTTCGCTTGAGCCAGGAAACCTCTGTGTAGGACTCTAAAGACTCGTCAATACGCCGGCAGCAGGTGATGATCATATCAAACACACACAAGCCGCAAGCGGTCTGCTAAACGTAACGGCCACCCGGGTATTGAGCGATCAGAAGATCAACGAGCAAGCCCGCTCACACTCCTATGAATCCAACCAGCAACACTTACCGTACAGTCGGGTCTGTTTGTCTGATATGTCGCATATCTCGCCTAGGGGTGGTAAACGTCAGACCCCAGTAGCTTGATAAGTCATGCCGATGTAAGGTCCATAACAAGCGTGAAACTACTGATAACTCTTACCAGTAAATCACTGCAACCCTGGCCAGGGATTTCCAGTTATGGCCAGTCGAGTATAGCGCAACATCAACCCCCAATACCGGGAGAGACGAATCCCCTCCTATCGCTCATTGCCTCCATGTGAATCGGGACTGTACCCAAAAACCACCTGTTTGCACGACTCAGTAGAGCCGTGGTAGGGTGGAAATCAAAGCACAGTGGGAGACACACAAGACTCTATGACGATCTCGGGTCAACAGACTAAGCTGTACCAGTGTCACCAGAGAACTGCTATCTGACGTGAGGTATAATACCATCTGGGAGTTCTCGGCGAGTCCGTTCAGTGTACCCAGTCTCCACTGAGCACCCGCATACCATCTCTGATGTCAAACACCAATGGATATGTGATCATCCATCGCCCATCACATGGGTCGAGAAGATATACGCTAGTCTACTCTGGAATATCGATGCCCCGTCTCGATATTCCCACGACTAGGAACATTGAAGGATGTACTCATAGACTATCCAGGCCCCACTAGTATGATGTACATCATAGTCCTGGATGTCGAGTACACATCCTAAGGGCTTTATCAACATGTAACAGAGAGACAGAAAGTATACATGTTATGATAAAGAGCAACCAGATAGCATAATCATGTTGAGCAAGAAAGTCCTACCTATATATGTCCCAGCATCCACTACAATATACATCCAATGTACAGTAATTGCCTCTTGGTCATACATATAACTAACAATCTCCCACTTGCACTAGGGCCATCTATAGCAGTGGTTGCAGTATCTAATACTCAACCATCCCATAAAAGTCTTTCTCTGGGAAAAAGCCTTTGTGAGTGGATCCGCCATGTTGTCCTCTGAGTTTACTCTCCTAACCTCGATCACCCTGGAGATCAACTATCTCCATGATCCGGTGATGCTGCCTCCGAATATGTCTGGGTCACTGATGGGACCAGGGTTCTTGGGCCAAAGCCACACTTCTATTTTCAAACAACGGTAGGAACCTAGTTCATCTCATGAACCAATATACACCCAAACTTCCTCTTTGGTAGTATCTTTGATAGCGATGTCACCAGCCTTTATCGTCTAGTTTGCCACGGTATCCAGCTTGGAACTCTTCCAACATACCGTCCCTTCACTAAGGGTAAAGACAATGCCTTCGACTGACATTCAGTCGTCCTTATCACCCTGGAAACTTTCCAGTGATTCTCCCCAGGATCGATTGATACCATCTCACTAAACCTAGTGAGAAGCCTAACATCCATTTAGATCTATCTCATAGATCCAAATCTCAGGATTTAGGAGGTATCACTTTGATCCTGTATGGAGAATCCTTGTGATAAGCGGAGATTGACCGAGCGTAGCATAGGAAACTCCTTTCCTATCAAGAGTATGTCATCCACGTACTTTACGAGGATCATCACCATACTCCATACTACCCTTTTGTACATACAAGGTTCATCTACCATTTTGATGAAGTCAAACTCTTTGACTATCAAAACAGATGTTTCAACTCCGTGATGCCTGCTTTATCCTGTAAAGCAACTTGAACACGTTTCCGGTTCTCCCAATGCTTACGAAGCCCTCTGGCTGTATACTTATAGACGTTCTCTTCTAAATCATTATTTAGAAAAGCAGTCATGGCACCCAACCACCAGATATCATAGTCATGGTATGTAGCAATGTTAAGTAGGATCCGGATGGACTTAAGCATAGCCACCGGAAAAGGTTTCATCATTATCCACGCCTGGTCGATGACGAAAAGCTTTAACAAGTCTAGCTTTGAAAGTCTCAACTTTTCCATCTACACCAAGTAATCTTCTCAAGATATACTTACTCCTGATGGGGATTTAACCCTTCAGATATAGCATCCAAAGTCCATACTTTGTTGATGTACATGGATTCCATCTCAGATCGCTAAGCATCCAGCCATTCTTACAGAGTCCCTACTCTCGATGGCCTGCTCGAAACTAGTTGGGTCATCATCTCATGATGCATTCCTCGCTCCCACTGTCATCGAGAAACCAAAGTATCTCTCAGGCGGATGAGGAACCCTACCAGATCGGCGGAGAGGCTGAGGTTCGTCGGGGACTATTGAATCCTCTGGTTCTGTCAAATCATTAGCTGTAGTTTGTATAGCTGGAACTTTTCCAGTTCTACAGAACTGACCTTGCCTCGATCTTGTCCGGATTTTGCTTTCGACACAGGCCGGACAATCCCAAATCTTAACTTACTTAAGAGATAGGCTCTTCCCATACCATATCTTATATGGAGTGGTAGGCACTGATTTGATTCGAACCTAATTCAATAGGTATGCAGCTTCTCAAGTGCACAACCCCTTAAAAGAAACAGGTAACTCAGTAATACTCATCATAGAGCACACCATATCTAATATGGTGCGATTGCTCCGCCCCGATATACCGTTGTGCTGTGGTATATTCAGAGGAGTAATACGGAGAGAGAATCTCATTCTCCTTTAGAATAGTCCAGGAATTCTATGCACAAGTATTCTCCTCCTTGATCTTATCATAGGACATAATACTTATACCCGGTTTTTGGTTCTCTACTTCTAATTTATATTCTGTGAATATCTCAAAAGCTTCGGACTTATGTTTCAACAGGAACATATGGCTGAATCTTGAGAGATTATCAGAGAATGTAATGAAGTACAAAGAACCGGTCCTGGCATGTGTAGACAGGGTACCTTACATACATCATCATGTATCAGTCCCAAGAGTTCACTAACTCTTTCTCTGTTTCCATTAAACAGAGCTATGGTCATCTAATCTTTGTGACATGACTGGCAAGTTTCACAAGATATAAATTCAAACTGATTTAAATATGCATCTAAATGTAACTTTAGCCAGTCGGGTCGCATTGATATGACCTAGTCTACAATACCTCAAGAAGGATCCGTTCATTTCTGAACTCTTCCTCTTGTGTGTGTTCTGTATACTAGGAATTGTAGTTTGATTTAGAACGTAAATGCTTTTAGATAACGTGCCTGAACCGATCAACTTTTGAAATGTTCAAAACAATATTCAACAATACAAAATTATATTCTTTCTTTCTTTACTAATAAAGAGACTGATATAATTTTGTATATCAGGTTCGGTATCTAATAGCATTTGTTCAGAATCAATGTATTTGTAATACAGGGTGACAGTGACCAACAGACTTGGCTGCAATACTTGAACCGTTTTCTGTCTCATGAAACTTATCACCTGTTCTCAGTTCTCTACCTTTCTGTAGCCCATATAATAGATTATGTATGCGGGATCCTGATCCGGTATCAAATACCCAGGACGTAGAGGATATTGAGAAACAGTTCTTCATAATGAACACACCCGAAGGAGATGCATCATATGCACTTTCTTCGTTTGGGCGGCATAGAAATTCTGGTATTCCCCTATTTCCTGCTCTGTCTTATAACAATTATAAGTTGGAGCGGGACCAACGTTCCCCAGCTCAGTATAACAAGCGGGTTCGGTCAATACATCCATATTATTATCTTGATTAAGGCGTGATATGGTCGCTACCTGGAGAGAGAGAGAAGAAAACACTCTGCGTGCGCTCTTGCAAGATTAGATTGGTTATTTATTTTATCTAATTAGGATGGCTCCCACTGTTTTTATCAAATCTTCCTTCAAACCTTAAAAGGAAAGACTAGTCAGGATTAATTACACTCTACAAGTTCGCCAATCTTTTAGCCAGGCTAGTGTCGGTACTTTGAGGGAGGTTCCCCGTGCTTTCGCACAGACCTAATTAAAGTAAACCTCGTTTTCCCAGGGGCGTAACCTCGTTGACACCTTTCTAGACACCTACTTGATCGGCTAATTGCAAAGTGCAAAACTCTCCCAGGAGTAACAATTACTCGCAGTGGGTATCGGGATCCAACTATCATATAGAAGGTATGCAATCTCATTGCAAATTTCAACACTTGAAACTCCCGATAATGGTTTTTACCCCTAGCACCTATGACCTTGGCTAAGGTCAACAAATCATAAGCACTAGTCAAGTTCTACCCATCATTTCGTGATTAATTAGACCCACCCACATGACCCTTGGCTAAGGTCAACAAAGTCACATGACTGTCCTAATTAATCGCATCATATGCTGTGTAGGAAGACATCACTTAGCTACCGTACACTACGCCTCGGCTATGGTCGACAAACGTAGCACGAATACTAAGTACTCTACTTTCTAAAATGACGGAGGGTTGCGGATGGTTTTTAAGAAAACCTTTAATGCTTTGAACTCGATCTCGTTGCTGAATCAAATGGTTTTTAAATGGAGTGTTTTTTAGGCTTTTCTAGTTTTGCTAAAGGGGTCACTCCCGATGAAGGGATCGTTGGCCCTTTCCTCATCGAATAAGGTGCAGGATATATCATATAAACCGCTGTGCAAAGTAAAAACTATAGAAGCAATCAAAAGACAAACCGAGGGTTGTAGCATCTGCCAGTTATTGCTAAAGAGGTCACTCCCGGTGAAGGGATCTCGGCCCTTTCCTTATCGAATAAGGTGCAGGATGTTCTACAAGGAACACCGTGATGCAAAGCAAGAACTGTAGCTACCTGTTTTATTTTTGAAATTCGATTCCATAACATCTTTTAGGTTTATTTTCTTTCATTAATCTCATTAATGAATGTCCCATCATTTAAGTCCACCTAAACATCACAGATAAATATAACGTACGCTTATGCCATCCGCATTCGCCTCGATGTCCCGTCTGCACCGTTAGATTAGGTAACTAACGCCAGAGCGAGGCAGGGCTAGCGCGGGCGTAAAACATAAGCAACGTCTATATAATATATCATATATACTATATACAATATCTATCTGAACAAATCACATGATCACATCACAGATAACGCAGCAGAAAATATCATATGAAATATTGGATATACTAGGACGTCCGTGTTTTATTTTGAGCCTGAATAAAACACGGATTCCACGGTCGTGATGAATAGCCAATCCTACACCCCTAGACCCCTACGAGAGCGGCAAGCAACCCTACCAATTCTAGGGTTAGGAGACCCGGACTCGACTCCTCGAGATGGTCTCCCACTGGACCCTAGAACCTGGTTACTTGTGCTCCTCTCCTTGGGTCTATCCTAATGCGGAAAAGTAAATAATATACAAATGGTGACATCATCCGCAACCTGGAAGTTCCCCAATAAAAGAATATTACATACAAGTTTTTACATGAATGAAAATGAAAAACACTCATCTCACATAAAAACCCCCGGCTATTCAAACAAGACGATCCAATATAACATTTCCAGTAACACATAACATCACATGTCATCAACGTAAGTAAATATGCGCATCCCAATTGTCGTTGACATATAGCAACGAAACCTGTGATATCACATATTACACTTACGGCCACAGAAAAGAAAGTGTAAAACTACAACAGTTGGAATCCACAACCTCCATAGACATCGCATGCCTAATCAAATGAATTCCTTAGACATCGCATGCCTAACAGTTATAAACCCCGCATTTTAGTCTCAATATCGAAAACACTTTTCAATATAAAGTCGGGCAATTCAACAAGATACCCGGCATCCAAAACGAATGCTCGTCGCAAACTTTAGTAGACGGCCGCACCCCAGATGCCGTCGACGAAGTGCACCTGTTAGTTATATGTATGCCCTAGAGGCCATTACTATACATAGGATGTATATTGTAGTGGATGCTTGGACATATATAGGGAGGACTTTCTTGCTCGACATGATAGTATGCTATCTGGTTGCTCTTTACCTTAACGTATACATTGATTGTCTCTCTGTTACATGTTGGTAAAGCCCTTAGGATGTGTACTTGACTACCTGGACTATGATGCAGATCATACTAGTGGGGACATGGTAGTCCATAAGTACATCCTTCAAGGTCCCTAGTCGTGGGTGTATCGAGACGGGGCATCGATATACCAGTGTAGACTAGCGTATACCTTCTCGACCCATACAGATGGGCGATGGATGATCCCATATCCATTGGTGTTTGACATCAGAGATGATATACGGGTGCTCAGTGGAGACTGGGTACACTGGACGGACTCGTCGAGAACTCCCAGATGGTATTATACCTTACGTCAGATGGCAGTTCTCTGGTGACACTGGTACAAAGTAGTCTGTTGACCCAAGATAGTCATAGAGTCTTGTGTGGTTCCCACTGTGCTTTGATTTCCACCTTACCACGTCCAAGAGGGCGTGCAAAACGGTGGCTTTTGGGTACAGTCCCGAATCACATGGAGGCAATGAGCGATAGGAGGGGATTCGTCTCTCCCGGTATAGGGGGTTGATGTTGCGCTGTGTTCGATTGGCTATAACAGGAAATCCCTGGCCAGGATTGCTGAGATTTACTGGTAAGTGTTACCAGTAGTTTCTCGAATTGTTATAGACCTCATATCGACACGACTTATCGAGTTATTGGGGTCTGAAGTTTACCACCCCTAGGCGAGATATGCGACATATCAGACGATCAGACCGGACTGTACGGTAGTGTTACTGGTTGGATTCACTGGAGTGTGAGCGGGCTTGCTCGTTGATCTTCTGTTCGCTCAATACCCGGGTGGCCGTTACGTTTAGCAGACCGCTTGCGGCTTGTGGGTGTTTGAGATGATCATCATCTGCTGCCGGCGTATTGACGAGTCTTTAGAGTCCTACACAGAGGTTTCCTGGCTCAAGCGAAACGAAATAGGAGCGCATATGAGATATGCGTGGGACCGAGAATAATGCGTGTATGTGATACCGTATTCCATTCTCGCGATGAATGTATCGATTGGTTATATTCGATATAACCTAGATATCGAATCAAGGATTGATTCGATAAGCCGATACATTGGATACTAGTCGGTTATGTGCGACATGACCGGATCATTGAATCAAGTGTTGATTTAATGATTTAATGTATAATTATATATTAGATATATTACTTTGCATTAACTAGTATTGGTTCACTTTATATGGATTTTCTCACTTGGATTGCATAAGTTGTATATGTGATATACTTTTGTGCACTTGATTGTGTCATGTTTGATGATACATGTTAACTTGGATTTGTGTAAAGATTAAACCTTGGTTGTGAGAGTGGTTAGGGTTTTGTTTATTCACTTATTATCTATTTATACATTTATTCATTCATTTTGGCAAAAGAAAAGAAATGGTGGCTTGCTTTGTTTTACATTGAAGCTTCATGAAGCTTTGAAAAAGTCCTCCATTTTTGTTTCATGCCTAACCTAACCATTCACTTAACCTTGGTTCATTCTCTACTCTTAACCATGGTAACTATTATGATAAGAATGAATGGGATTATCTTTTGAAGTTAATATTTTTATTCTATCATAATATTATCTTCATCTTCTTCTTCTTCACTTGAAGAAAAACTTTCTTCATCAATGGTGATTGATGAAAATGAGTGAGAAATCCAATTCTAAAGTCTACCCACTTCCTATTTCTTCATCCTCTACCTCTTGCCAAGTAGTAGAGTGTGGTTCCTTCACAAGTTTTCTTGACTTGGTGAAGTTGGAGCTTGATCTAGCGATGCCTCGACGTAGATCATCTTCGGCACGTCGTCGATGACCTAGCCCGCCCATTTCTCCGATGAAGCCGACGCTAGAGCCTGGATTTTGATTTGGACAGTGGAGAGGAATTCATCACGGAGCCATGGAGGTGGAGGACCGGATCTACAAAGGTTGTATTTCCGTTCTTTTAGTTTAGATGTAAACTAGTTTCTTTTTCGCCTAGACTTCTAGTTAACGATCCGTAGTCTAGGGTTTCTCGGCACCGTAATTTTTGAAATTGGCATGGTTGATGCCTTGTGAGACCTCTTGGGAGTGCCTAGGAACCCTACAGTGGTATCAGAGCCTAGTTAGAGCCTTAGGCGAAGTCTCGACGCAATTTGAAGTCCGATCGAACCAAAACCCGAACTCGAAACATGCTCTCTGGACTTTTTTCAAAAACAGGGATTTTTGTGAATTAAAAATTGCCAAAAAATTCAGCAGGGAATCCTATGAGTTACTGTGAAGCACGTGACTCTAAATCGACCAAAGAGCCGCGGAACCGCGGCCCCACCCTGGGTTTCGCGGCGGTTCCGCGGCCATGTTGATGATTTAGGTCACGTGTCTTGCACAGTAATTCTTGTGTCAAAGAGCTGAGTCTTCTGGAAATTTTTATATTTTATTCAAGAGTTGGATTTTCTGGGGTTGTTTTGAGGATTCGGTGTTTCGATCGGAGTATCAGATTTTGTCTATGTGGCTTTCCGGATAAATTTTAGAATATGTTAAAAAGTTCGACCGGATATAAATACCCAATTTTTCCCTTGTCGGGAAATTTCCAAGTGTTGGATTTTTCCGTGGTTTAACGACGTTCTAAGTAGTGCAAGTAACGCGATGGTCCCTCTAGAAGACAACAAACCTTAACTCGATTATGTGACTGTCTTGAACTGCCCTTTGAACCTTCGGGTTTGGGGCAGTACGGCGTGCCACATGTGAGGCGTTGGCTTGACCCTTCTACGGCTGGACCGTTGGTACTGAGGCACGAACTGAATGTTTTTAGACTTGTTTCATGTGTTGATCAGTATCGGGAAAACTTGGGTGTTTGAATGTTCGATCGGAAAGTTTAACATTTTCTAATTATCTGGAATGTGATACAATAATTGGAATTCACAAGAAGTTATGAGATAACTGAATGAATGTTATAAACATAGCAGTTTAGTCTCACTTGATCGGTTGCCACGGAATTTTGATGTGATCAAAAGTCCGTCGCAATCACGTAGCGTACGCGGATACTCGCCGGGTAAACTTAATAGACAGCCTCACTCCATAGCCCCGACCAAGTGACTGTAGGAGAACCCCATCGCCGAAAGCATCCGTCCGGGTGCTCGCGGTAGCGGTGTTCTGCCTTGGTGCACTTCGTTGACGGTATCGGGGGTGCAGCCGTCTACTGAAGTTTGCGACGAGCATTCGATCAGGATGTCGGGAATCTTGTTGAATTGCCCAACTTGGTATTGAAAAGTGTTTTCGATTTTGAGACTAAAATGCGGGGTTTATAATTGTTAGGCGTGCGATGTCTAAGGAATTCATTTGATCAGGCATGCGATGTCTATGGAGGTTGCGGATTCCAACTGTTGTAGTTTTACACTTTCTTTTCTCTGACCGTAAGTGTAATATGTGATATCTCCGGTTTCGTTGCTATATGTCAACGACAATTGGGATGCGCATATTTACTTACGTTGATGACATGTGATGTTATGTGTTGCTGGATATGTTATATTGGATCGTCGTGTTTAAATAGCCGGGGGGTTTTTATGTGAGATGAGTGTTTTTTCATTTCATTCATGTAAAAACTTGTATGTAATATTCTTTTATTGGGGCACTTCCAGGTTGCGGAAGATGTCACCCTTTGTATATTATTTACTTTTCCGCACTAGGATAGACTCAAGGAGGGGAGCACAAGTAACCGGGTTCTGGAGTCCAGTGGGAGACCAACTCGAGGAGTCGAGTCCGGGTCTCCTAACTCTAGAATTGGCAGGGTTGCTTGCCGCTCTCGTAGGGGTCTAGGGGTGTGGGTTTGGCTATTCATCGCGACCGTGGAATCCGTGTTTTATACTGCCTCGTATTGAAAACACGGACGTCCTAGTATATCCAATATTTCATATGTTTCTTCTGCTGCGATATCTGTGATGTGATCATGTGATGTTCTGTGATAGATACAGTATATAGTATATATGATATATTATATAGATGTTACTTATGTTTTACACCCGCGCTAGCCCTGCCCTGCCCTGCCGTTAGTTACCTAACCTAACGGTGCACGAGGGGACATCGAGGCGAATGCGGATGGCATAAGTGTACGTCGTATTTATCTGTGATGTTTAGGTATTTAAATGATGGGACTTCATTAATGAGATTAATGAAATAAAAAGAAACTTAAGATGTTGTAGAATCGAATTTCAAAATTAAAACAGGTAGCTACAGTTCTTGCTTTGCACAGCGGTATATGTGATATATCCTGCACCTTATTCGATGAGGAAAGGACCGAGATCCCTTCACCGGGAGTGACTCCTTTAGCAATAACTGGCAGATGCTACATACTCGGTTTGTCTTTTGATTGCTTTTAAGAGTTTTTGCTTTGCACAGTGATATATATGATATATCCCGCACCTCATTCGACGAGGAAAGGACCGACGATCCCTTCACCGGGAGTGACTCCTTTAGCAAAACTATAAAAGCCTCAAAAACACTCCATTTTAAAATCATTTGATTCTACAACGATATCAAGTTCATTACGCAATAGGTTTTCAGAAAAACCTGTCGTAGCCCTCCGTCATTTCAGATAAGTTGTATATAGTATTCGTGTTGCATTTGTTGGCTTTCGTCAAGGTGCAGTGTACGGTAGCTATATGCTGCTTATCTGCCAGCATACGATGCGATTGGATTAGGGTAGTCGTGCGGCTTTGTTGGCTTTCGTCAAGGGTCGTGCGGGTGGGTTTAATTCAATCAAGAAATGTACGGGTTGAACTTGACTAGCAGGCTATGGTTTGTTGGCTTTCGTCAAGGTCATAGCACGTTAGGGGCAAAATATTATCGGGAATTTCAAGTGTTGAAATTTGCAATGAGATTGCATACCTTCTATGAGATAGTTGGATCCCGATACCCGCTGCGAGTAAGAGTTACTCCTGGGAGAGTTTTATACATTACAATTAGCCGATCAAGTAGGTGTCTAGAAAGGTGTCAACGGGGTTACGCCTCTGGGAAAACGAGGTTTACATTAATTAGGTTCGTGCGAAAGCACGGGGGACCTCCCTCAAAGTACCGACACTGGCCTGGCTGAAAGATTGGCGAACTTGTAGTGTGTAATTAATCCCGGCTAGTCTTTCCTTTTAGGGTTTGAAGGAAGATTTGATAAAAAGCAGTGGGAGCCATCCTGATTAGATAAAATAATAACCAATCTGATCTTGCAAGAGTATACGCTGAGTGTTTTCTTCTCTCTCTCTCCAGGTAGCGACCATATCACGCCTTAATCAAGATAATAATACGGATAATTGACCGAACCCGCTTGTTATACTGAGCTGGGGAACGTTGGTCCCGCTCCAACTTATAATTGTTGTAAGACAGAGCAGGAAATTGGGGATTACCAGAATTCCTTTGCTGCCCAAACGAAGAGAGTGCATGCTGATGCATCATCTTCGGGTGTGTTCATTACAGAGAACTGTTTCTCTGTATCCTCTACGTCCTGGGTATGTGATACTAGATCAGGATCCCAGATATGTAATCTGTTACATAGGGCTACAGATAGGTAGAGAACTGAGAACGGGTGATAAGTTTCATGAGGCAGAAAACGGGGCAAGAGTTGCAGCCAAGTCTGTTGGTCACTGTCACCCTATATTACAATACATTGATTCTGAACGAATGTTATTAGATACCGAACCTGATATACAAAATCATATCAGTCTCTTTATTAGTAAAGAAATGATAAAATTTTGTATAGTTGGATAATGTTTTGAACATTTCCTATATCAAAAGTTGATCGGTTCAGGCACGTTATCTAAAAGCATTGATGTTCTAAATCAAACTACAGTTCTTTAATATACGGAACACACACAAGAGGAAGAGTTCAGAAATGAACGAATCCTTCTTGAGGTATTGTAGACTAGGTCATATCAATGCGACCCGACTAGCTGAAGTTACATAAAGATGCATATTTAAATGAGTTTGAATTTACATCTTGTGAAACTCGCCAGTCATGTTACAAAGATAAGATGACCACAGCTCCGTTTATTGGAAACAGAGAAAGAGTTAGTAAACTCTTGGGATGATACATGTTGATGTATGTAAGGTCCCCTGTCTACACATGCCAAGACCGGTTCTTTGTACTTCATTACATTCTCTGATGATCTTTCGAGATTCAGACCTATGTTCCTGTTGAAACACAAGTCCGAACCTTTTGAGATATTCACAGAATATAAGTTAGAAGTAGAGAACCAAATAAGGGTACAAGTATTATGTCCTATGATGAGATCAGGGAGGAGAATACTTGTGCATGGAATTTCTGGATTATTCTGAAGGAGAATAGGATTCTCTCTTAGCATTACTCCTCCGTATACACCATAGCACGATGGTATATCGGGGCGGAGCAATAGCACCCTATGTGATAAGGTGTGCTCTATGATGAGTACTACTGAGTTATCTATTTCCTTTTTGGGAGTTATGCACTTGAGAAGCTGCATACCTATTGAATAGGGTTCAAATCAAATCAGTTGCCTACCACTTCATATTTGATATGATAAGGGAAGAGCCCATGTCTTAAGCTAGTTAAGATTTGGGTTGTCCGGCCTATGTCTGAAAGCAAAATCCGGACAAGCTCGAGGAAATGAAAGTTATGTAGAACTGGAAAGGTTCCAGCTATACAAACTACAGCAGATGATTTGA
Organism: Agapanthus africanus; assembly: GCA_030015575.1. Lineage (NCBI taxonomy): Eukaryota > Viridiplantae > Streptophyta > Magnoliopsida > Asparagales > Amaryllidaceae > Agapanthus > Agapanthus africanus. The sequence continues at coordinate 442,255,466 of CM057344.1, forward strand.
AAGAACCAAAGGATTCAATAGTTACCAACGAACCTCAGCCTCTCCGCCGATCTAGTAAGGTTCCTCACCCGCATGAGAGATACTTCGGTTACTCTATGACAGTGGGAGCGAGGATTGCATCATGAGATGATGACCCAACTATTTTCGAGCTGGCCATCAGGAGTGGGACTCTGTAAGAATGGCTGGATGCTTAGCAATCTGAGATGGAATCCATGTACACCAGCAAAGTATGGACTTTGGCTGCTATATCTGAAGGGTTAAATCCCCATCAGGAGCAAGTATATCTTGAGAAGATTACTTGGTGTAGATGGAAAAATTGAGACTTTCAAAGCTAGACTTGTTAAAGCTTTTCGTCATCGACCAGGCGTGGATAATGATGAAACCTTTTCAAGTGGCTATGCTTAAGTCCATCCAGATCCTACTTGCCACGGCTACATACCATGACTACGATATCTGGCGGTTGGGTGCCATGACTGCTTTTCTAAATGATGTTTTAGAAGAGAACGTCTATAAGTACACAGCCAGAGGGCTTCGTAGACAGTGGGAGCAGCGGAAACGTGTACAAGATGCTTTATAGGATAAAGCAGACATCGCGGAGTTGGAACGTCTGTTTTGATGTAGTTGTCAAAAAGTTTGACTTCATCAAAATGGTAGATGAACCTTGTATATACAAAAAGGTAGTAGGGAGTATGGAAATGATCCTTGTAGAGTACGTGGATGACATACTCATGATAGGGAAGGAGTTTCCTATGCTACGCTCGGTCAATCTCCGTTTATCACAAGCATTCTCCATATAGGATCAAAGTGATACCTCCTAAATCCTGGGTTTTGGATCTATGAGATAGATCTAATTGGATATTAGGACACTCACTAGTTGTAGTGAGATGGTATCAGTTGATCCTAGGGAGAATCACTGGAAGTGTTCCAGAGTGATAAAGACGACTGAGTGTCAGTCACATGCATTGTCTTTACCCTCAGTAAAGGGACGGTATGTTGGAAGAGTTCCAAGCTAGATACCGTGGCATACTAGACGATAAAGGCTGGATACATCGCTACTTAAGATGCTACCAAAGAGGCTGTTTGGGTGTATAATGGTTCATGAGATGAACTACATTCCTACCATTGTGAGACAATGGAGTTGTGGCTTATGCCGAGGAACGCAGGTCCCATCAGTGATCCAGACATATTCTAAAGTAGTATCACCTGATCATGGAGATGGTTGATCTCTAAGGGATCGAGGTTACGAGAGTAGACTCAGAGGACAACACGGCGGATCCACTCACAAAGGCCTTTTCCCAGAGAGAAACTTTTATGGGATGGTTGAGTATGAGATACTATAACCACTGCTATCAGATGGCCCTAGTGCAAGTAGGAGATTGTTAGTTATATGTATGCCCTAGAGGCCATTACTATACATAGGATGTATATTGTAGTGGATGCTTGGACATATATAGGAAGGACTTTCTTGCTCGACATGATAGTATGCTATCTGGTTGCTCTTTACCTTAACGTGTACATTGATTGTCTCTCTGTTACATGTTGGTAAAGCCCTTAGGATGTGTACTTGACTACCTGGACTATGATGCAGATCATACTAGTGGGGACATGGTAGTCCATAAGTACATCCTTCAAGGTCCCTAGTCGTGGGTGTATCGAGACGGGGCATCGATATACCAGTGTAGACTAGCGTATACCTTCTCGACCCATACAGATGGGCGATGGATGATCCCATATCCATTGGTGTTTGACATCAGAGATGATATACGGGTGCTCAGTGGAGACTGGGTACACTGGACGGACTCGCCGAGAACTCCCAGATGGTATTATACCTTACGTCAGATGGCAGTTCTCTGGTGACACTGGTACAGAGTAGTCTGTTGACCCGAGATCGTCATAGAGTCTTGTGTGGTTCCCACTGTGCTTTGATTTCCACCTTACCACGTCCAAGAGGGCGTTCAAAACGGTGGCTTTTGGGTACAGTCCCGAATCACATGGAGGCAATGAGCGATAGGAGGGGATTCGTCTCTCCCGGTATAGGGGGTTGATGTTGCGCTGTGTTCGATTGGCTATAACAGGAAATCCCTGGCCAGGGTTGCTGAGATTTACTGGTAAGTATTACCAGTAGTTCCTCGAATTGTTATAGACCTCATATCGACATGACTTATCGAGCTATTGGGGTCTGACGTTTACCACCCCTAGGCGAGATATGCGACATATCAGACGATCAGACCGGACTGTACGGTAGTGTTACTGGTTGGATTCACTGGAGTGTGAGCGGGCTTGCTCGTCGATCTTCTGATCGCTCCATACCCGGGTGGCCGTTACGTTTAGCAGACCGCTTGCGGCTTGTGGGTGTTTGATATGATCATCATCTGCTGCCGGCGTATTGACGAGTCTTTAGAGTCCTACACAGAGGTTTCCTGGCTCAAGCGAAATGAAATAGGAGCGCATATGAGATATGTGCGGGACCGAGAATAATGCGTGTATGTGATACCGTATTCCATTCTCGCGATGAATGTATCGATTGGTTATATTCGATATAACCTAGATATCGAATCAAGGATTGATTCGATAAGCCGATACATTGGATACTAGTCGGTTATGTGCGACATGACCGGATCATTGAATCAAGTGTTGATTTAATGATTTAATGTATAATTATATATTAGATATATTACTTTGCATTAACTAGTATTGGTTCACTTTATATGGATTTTCTCACTTGGATTGCATAAGTTGTATATGTGATATACTTTTGTGCACTTGATTGTGTCATGTTTGATGATACATGTTAACTTGGATTTGTGTAAAGATTAAACCATGGTTGTGAGAGTGGTTAGGGTTTTGTTTATTCACTTATTATCTATTTATTCATTTATTCATTCATTTTGGCAAAAGAAAAGAAATGGTGGCTTGCTTTGTTTTACATTGAAGCTTCATGAAGCTTTGAAAAAGTCCACCATTTTTGTTTCATGCCTAACCTAACCATTCACTTAACCTTGGTTCATTCTCTACACTTAACCATGGTAACTATTATGATAAGAATGAATGGGATTATCTTTTGAAGTTAATCTTTTTATTCTATCATAATATTATCTTCATCTTCTTCTTCTTCTTCACTTGAAGAAAACCTTTCTTCATCAATGGTGATTGATGAAAATGAGTGAGAAATCCAATTCTAAAGTCTACCCACTTCCTATTTCTTCATCCTCTACCTCTTGCCAAGTAGTAGAGTGTGTTTCCTTCACAAGTTTTCTTGACTTGGTGAAGTTGGAGCTTGATCTAGCGATGCCTCGACGTAGATCATCTTCGGCACGTCGTCGATGACCTAGCCCGCCCATTTCTCCGATGAAGCCGACGCTAGAGCCCGGATTTTGATTTGGACAGCGGAGAGGACTTCATCATGGAGCCGTGGAGGTGGAGGACCGGATCTACAATGGTTGTATTTCCGTTCTTTTAGTTTAGATGTAAACTAGTTTCTTTTTCGCCTAGACTTCTAGTTAACGATCCGTAGTCTAGGGTTTCTCGGCACCGTAATTTTTGAAATTGGCATGGTTGATGCCTTGTGAGACCTCTTGGGAGTGCCTAGGAACCCTACAGCACCAAGGTGGAACACCGCTGCCGTGAGCACCCGAACGGATGCTTTCGGCGACGGGGTTCTCCTACAGTCACTTAGTCGGGGCTATGGGGCATGGCTGTCTATTAAGTTTACCCGGCGAGTATCCGCTTACGCTACGTGATTGCGACAGACTTTTGATCACATCAAAATTCCGTGGCAACCGATCAAGTGAGACTAAACTGCTATGTTTACAACAATTATTCAGTTATCTAACTACATGTGGATTCCGAATATTGTATCACATTCCAGATAAATAGAAAATGTTAAACTTTCCGATCGAACAGTCAAACACCCATGTTTTCCCGAAATAGATCAACACTTGAAATAAGTTTAAAAACATTCACTTCATGCCACAGTACCAACGGTCCAGCCGTAGAAGGGTCAAGCCAACGCCTCACATGTGGCACGCCGTACTGCCCCAAACCCTAAGGTTCAAAGGGCAGTTCAAGACGGTCACATAATCGAGTTAAGGTTTGTTGTCTTCTAGAGGGTCCATCGCGTTACTTGCACTATTTAGAACGTTCTCAAACTACGGAAAAATCCAACACTTGGAAATTTCCCGGCAGGGGGAAAAATGGGTATTTATATTCGGTCGAACTTTTTAACATGTTCTAAAATACCCGGAAAAACACAGACAAAGTTAAACTTTTCGATCAAAGTAACGAAATCCCAATACAACCCGGAAAACTCAACTGTTAAGTAGAAGTTAAAAATTCCTAGAAAATACAGCACTTAAATATAGGAATTACTGTGCAAACTTCAAATAATATTACGACTATACGGCCGCGGAAGCGCCGCATGTGCCTTGCTCATGCTGCGGTTTCGCGGCCACTTAGTCGAGTTATGCGCACGTGCTGCATAGTAATCCCTAGAAAACCCTGCTTAATTTTCTGGATATTTTTAATTCACAAAAATCCATGATTCCAAAAATTGTACAGCGAAGGGTTTTGGATTAGGGTTTCGGGTTCGATCGGACTTCTAACTTCGTCTACACTTCGCCTAAGGCTCTAGCTAGGCTCTGATACCACTGTAGGGTTCCTAGGCACACTCAAGAGGTTCCACAAGGGATCAACCATGTCCAATTCAAATTTTTAGGTGCCGAGAAACCCTAAACGAGATCGTTAACTAGAGAATAGGCGAAACTATAAACTAGCAAACAACTTTACTAATAAGTGAACGGAAATGCAACCTTTGTAGATCCGGTCCTCCACTTCTTCAGCTCCATGATGACGTCCCTCCGCTGCGATCATCGGGATCCTGGACTCTAGCATTGGTTTCATCGGAGAAATGATCGGGCTAGGTCGTTGACTTCGGTGCCGAAGATGATCTACGTCGAGGCAACTCAAACTCAAGCTCCATCTTCACAAAGTCATGAAACTTGTGAAGAAAATCTTGGAGATAGTGCCCTCAGAGTCAATTATTGGATCACAGGCACGTGATTGCAATGATTGAGGGGAGGACCTGTCCCAGTAGGACAGTTTTACTCAAGATGATAGTATGCTATCTGGTTTATCTTTATCATCGTGTACTGCTTTAGGTGACCTTACGAGTCGCTATTACACGTTGATAGAGCCCCTAGAATTCTTGCTTGACTACCAGCAGTATGAGGACGATCATATACGTAGGAGCTGGGGTCTATAAGCACATCCTTAAAAGGTCCCTAGTCGTGGGAGTTTCGGGACAGGGCATCGATTCTCCAGAGTAGACTAGTGTATACAGTCGAGACCCTGACGAGGGGCGGTGGCCGGTCTCACAAGCCACTGGTGTCAGTTGGTTCACCTAAGATGTATACAGGTGCTCATTGGGTTATGAGTACACCGGACAGGACTCGCCGGGAACCTGCTAGTTGGGATTATACCAGACGTCAAATAGCAGTTCCTTGGTGACATGTGTACAGGTTAGTTCATCGACCTGAGATCGTCATTTGTCTCGTGTGAGTTCCCACTGTGCTTTGATTACTACCCTACCACGCTCAAAGGAGACGTGCAAACAGGTTTTAGTTGGGTACAGTCTCGAGCCACATGGAGGCAGTGAGCGGATCTGCAGGGGTTCGTCTCTCCCGGTATTGGGGGTGACGTCGCGCTGTGTCTAGGAGAGCCAGAACATGAAAAGTCCTTGGCTAAGGCAGGAGATTTGCTGGTAGGTATTCCAGTAGTATCTCAGGGTGTTCTGGGCTACACTCCGACACGACTTGTACCGTTTTTGGGGGTCTGACTTTTACCAACCTCCTAGGCCCGCCATGCGATGCTCATAGACGAACGGACTGGACTGTACGGATATTGTGACTGACAGGCTCAGTAGGGTGTCAGGATGAGTTCGCTTATCAACGTCCCTTTTAGTCAATAGCTGGTGGCCCGTCACGTATGGCTTATACCTCTGACGTGCTAGTGGTTAAATCCACAGCCATAGTATTGACGAGTCTTTAGAGTCCACCACACAGTTACTCAGGTTTCGGGTGAAACGCTGTAGAGGCCGTATGGAGATATGGCAGGGTTCGATCAGATACGTGCGGTATTGCACGAATCGTGATCGGACGGCTTTTACTATCCGGCTTTGGCTTAAGCCGGATCCTAGTATTAGACAGTGTAGTTTTGTCTCTTTGCATTTGTATTCAGTGGGAATACAAATGCGGCCATGTATATGCAATAGCGGGGTTTTCCTGTAATTTATTACGGGATCAGTTTTTTGAAGTTGCCAGTTTGCATTCCGTTCCGGCCGGTTTTCCTTTGTTCCTTCACGGCTGGATTTTCTGATGGAGGGGGTTATTTGCAAGTTTGCAAATAACTCATTGTGTGTGTGTGTGGGGGGGGGTATCTTGCATATGCATAGATTATGATGGCATGTTTTCTTTTCATGCATCATTACATGCATTAATGAGATTAGAGTTGATTTAGTGTATGATGTGAAGCTTACTTTTTGATGTGGTCACCACCCTTGATCTCCTACACTTACCTCCCTTGTTTTTTCCCTCCTCATTTTCCTATTAGTGGGCCGGCCGCGTTGCAAGAGGGTGAGAGAGGTTTTCATTTTGAGTGAGGGATATTGATCATCTCATTTTTGCTTGCCAAAAATTGATATCACCATTTTTCCCTAAGTCATTCTCTACTCCACCTCCATCAAGGTAACTTCAAACCCCAAAGTGACATAGCCTACTACACTCATCTACAGCAAATCTTGGACGCGTCGGCTAGCCAACTTCACGCCCGAGTTGCCTCGGTCAAGAGGTGGGAGCCCGTAAAAGAGATCGGCTACGTGGTGCCCTTTCCGACGAGGACGTGACGGACGGAGATTCCGCGGGAGATCGGAGTGGAGACGAAGACTGAAGGACACGGATCGCTTGGTATAGCTTCTCTACTCTTTTCTAGTTTGCTAGTAGCTAGGTTAATGGCCCGATCCGGGTTAAAAGTGCGCGGTGGTGCCGGTTTGCTAGTTTGCAAAGTTTTTCGTTTCGGCATTTCCGGCGTCGGATCGACGGCCGGGGCCCCGCCGCGGACTTACAGAAAACATCCTATACAACATGGCAAGTGGTAGAGGATGAAGAAATAGGAATTGGGTTCACTTTAGAATTGGATTTCTCATTTGGATTCATCACTTGGAAATTTTCAAGAGAGCTTTCTTCTCTTCATGAAGAAGAAGAAGAAGAAGAAAGAAAAAGAATTATATTTTAAAAAGAAAATCCAAGTGATTCTTATCATAATGCAACCATGGGTGAGATAAACACATGTAGAGAATAAACTAGGGTTAGGTGTAATGGTTAGGTTAAGGAAAAAACAAAATGGTTGAAGCTTCATGAAGCTTCAAGCATAAAACAAAGTTAGCCATCATTTTATTTTTGCCCAAAATAAATGAATAAAATAAATAATTAAGTTAAAACCTAACCATTAACCTAAACATGGTTTAAAGCAAACACACACCCAAGTTTGCATGTATCATCAAACATGATACAAACTAGTGCACAAACATATATCATATATACAATGTGCACAATCTAGTGAGAAAAAAAATCTTAAGTGAACCAATACTAGTTAATGTAAAGTAATATAACAAGTATATAATTATACATTAAATCATTAAATCAACACTTGATTTAATGATCCGGTCATACTGCATATAACCGACTAATATCAAGTGTATCAATATATCGAATCAACATTTGATTCGGTAACCCGGCTATATCTTATATAATCGTCCGATGATACAAATCGCGAGAATAGAATTCAGTATCACATACTGATATTATTCTCGGTCCCGCACATATCTTATATGCGCTCCTATTTCATTTCGCTTGAGCCAGGAAACCTCTGTGTAGGACTCTAATGACTCGTCAATACGCCGGCAGCAGGTGATGATCATATCAAACACCCATAAGCCGCAAGCGGTCTGCTAAACGTAACGGCCACCCGAGTATTGAGCGATCAGAAGATCAACGAGCAAGCCCGCTCACACTCCTGTGAATCCAACCAGCAACACTTACCGTACAGTCCGGTCTGTTCGTCTGATATGTCGCATATCTCGCCTAGGGGTGGTAAACGTCAGACCTCAGTAGCTTGATAAGTCATGCCGATGTAAGGTCCATAACAAGCGTGAAACTACTGATAACTCTTACCAGTAAATCACTGCAACCCTGGCCAGGGATTTCCAGTTATGGCCAGTCGAGCATAGCGCAACATCAACCCCCAATACCGGGAGAGACGAATCCCCTCCTATCGCTCATTGCCTCCATGTGAATCGGGACTGTACCCAAAAACCACCTATTTGCACAACTCAGTAGAGCCGTGGTAGGGTGGAAATCAAAGCACAGTGGGAGACACACAAGACTCTATGACGATCTCGGGTCAACAGACTAAGCTGTACCAGTGTCACCAGAGAACTGCCATCTGACGTGAGGTATAATACCATCTGGGAGTTCTCGGCGAGTCCGTTCAGTGTACCCAGTTTCTATTGAGCACCCGCATACCATCTCTGATGTCAAACACCAATGGATATGGGATCATCCATCGCCCATCACATGGGTCGAGAAGATATACGCTAGTCTACTCTGGAATATCGATGCCCCGTCTCGATATTCCCACGACTAGGAACATTGAAGGATGTACTCATAGACTACCCTGGCCCCACTAGTATGATCTACATCATAGTCCTGGAAGTCGAGTACACATCCTAAGGGATTTATCAACATGTAACAGAGAGACACAAAGTATACATGTTAAGATAAAGAGCAACCAGATAGCGTACTATCATGTCGAGCAAGAAAGTACTACCTATATATGTCCCAGCATCCACTACAATATACATCCAATGTGCAGTAATGGCCTCTAGGGCATACATATAAGTAACAAGGCGAATGTGGTAGCTGATGCTTTGAGTCGTAGGCTCAGGGGTAGTTTGTCCCAGTTGAGCGCAGTTCAGCGATAGTCTTCTGCAGATTGGCAGCTCTTGTGTGATGGTAGAGTGCAGTTCGAGTTCACTTCCGCTAGGGGACAGCTTGCTCATGTCCGCGCCCATCCACTACTACTTGATCGTATCTGTGAGGCGCAGCCTAGTGATTCCCGTTTGTCTGGGATTCTTGAGCTTGTTCGGCAGGGTACAGTTTCGGAGTTCATGATTGATGACCAGGGTGTGCTACGATGCGGTACTCGCTTGTGTGTACCAGATGCTGATGGGTTGAGACGCGAGATCCTAGAGCAGGCCCATCAGTCGGCTTTTAGCGTCCATCCAGGTTCCACCAAGATGTACCGTGACTTGAGAGACTTTTACTGGTGGGAAGGGATGAAGCACGATATTTCGGACTTCGTTTCGAGATGCCTGATTTGTCAGCAAGTCAAGGATGAGCATCAGAGACCGGCTGAAGAGTTGCAGCCTTTACCTATTCCGGAGTTGAAATGGGAGCAGATTTCCATAGATTTCGTGGTGGGTCTACCCAGGACTAGTAGAGGGTATGACTCCATTTGGGTGATTGTTGACCGGTTGACGAAAGCGGCTCACTTCCTTCCAGTGAAGTCCACTTTCGGTTATGCTCAGTATGCTCAGTTGTATATTGATGAGATTGTGTGTTTGCACGGTGTTCCCACATGCATCATATCCGACAGAGGCGCCCAGTTTACTAGCCGTCTTTTGCAGAATCTTCAGGAAGCTTTGGGTACCCGGTTGAGTTTTAGCACAGCTTTTCATCCACAGACCGATGGTTAGTCGGAGTGGACTATACAGACTCTGGAGGATATGCTCCGTGCATGTGTGCTTGATTTTGGTGGCAGTTGGGATCGTCACTTGCCGTTGATTGAGTTCTCCTACAACAACAGCTTTTAGGAGACTATTCAGATGGCACCTTTTGAGACTTTATATGGTAGGAAGTGTCGATCGCCAGTCTGTTGGACCGAACTCAGCGAGAGTAGAGTTTTGGGACCCTAGCTAGTTCAGGAGACTACGGAGAAGATCCGGCTGATTCAGGACAGGATGAGATCAGCCCAGTGCAGGCAGAAGTCATATGCCGACCGTCGTCGTCGCAGACTTGAGTTCGCAGTGGGGGATCATGTATTCCTGAGGATTTCTCCGATGAAGGGCGTTATGCGATTTGGGAAGAGGGGGAAGCTCAGTTCCAGATTTGTAGGTCCTTTTGAGATCCTTGAGCGAGTGGGTTCTGTTGTTTATCGTTTGGCGCTCCCGCCTAGTTTTCCGAATGTTCACCCCGTTTTCCTTGTATCGATGCTTCGTAGATACCTTCATGATCCTTCTAACATGATTCACCACGAGACCATTCAGTTTGAGCGCGATCTTTCGTTCACCGAGCAGCCGGTAGTTTTTTTGGATCGGCAGGTGAAGAAACTTCGGTCAAAGGTCTTGCCATCTGTGAAGGTTCTTTGGCGTAGCCCTACTAGTGAGGAGATCACTTGGGAGGCCGAGAGCGAGATGCGGAAGAAATTCCCTCATCTCTTCGAAGGTACGCATAGTTAAATTTTAATTCGGGGACCGAATTTCTATAAGGGGAGGGAGATTGTAACGTATTAAAAATCGTTATACGAATTTTTCCGTTTTAGGGTAAAATAGTCGGTATTTTCCATTTTAACCCGATTGTGATCAAACTTCTGTATAAACTTGCCGGCACTTAGTTTAGCTAAAATAAAGCTAGTGCGCGAGCTTTGGGGGTATATGGGAAGTTTTGGTTCAAATAGAATTTTTTCCTAATTAAATATTTGTTTAATGTGTTAATTACGCACTTAATAAGTGGTATTTACATATTGGGTTTGGTTAATTACTCCAAAATTGTATCATTTCTAATTAATCAAGCTTAAGTAAAACAAAACCATCTATATAATATCTAGATCTTTTGTGCAATAGGATTAATGTTTTTAAAGAAAAGAAAAAGAATGAAAAAGGTGGCATGTCTGCATTAATTAAACATTTATTGTAGACTTAGCTAGAAAAATCCACACAATTCTTCATAAATCCCCCACTTCCCCCACTTGGCCGAGCTCCCTTCAAGTTCTGCCCTCTTACTTTTCTTTGCTCAATTTCTTCATTCCAAGCTCAATAAATCCTCAAAATTCCCTAAATAATCTCACCAAAACACTTCAAAGTCTTGCTTTTGCCTCTATGATCACTTGGAGCTTGGAAAGCTAGGATCTTGTGACTAAGTGTTGATAGATATAATCCCTAAACTGTTAAATAGGAGTTTTTATGATGTGTAGCTCATTGGCTGTTGTGTGGTACACTTTAAGTATCGTTTCGAATATCGTTTTTAGTGTCTTTTTAGAGCCTCTGTGAACTGCTGTGACCTGAGATTTTTGCCGTTTGACCAAAAAAGATTGTAGTGCTGTACTAATGACCCTAGGATTCCACCTGAAACACGAGACCCACCCCACCGGTTTTGGCCAGCGACTCGACCACGAAATCCGGCGACCTCGGATTTGGAGGGGGGTGTTAGGGTTGGGTTTTGTTGGGTAGTTGTCTGCTGTAGTTTAGGGGTGTTTGGTACTGTTTAATTTTTGAGTGTTTATAGTATGCAAAATCTGGGATTGTTTTCCTATAATCTAGTGTTTTGAGTCCACGTGTTATGTTATCCGACTCGGATAGTGATCTTGTGCAGCTGCTGCACTTGGGTTGGTTTTGTAGTGTCTCCATGAACGTTTGCAACCAGATGGACACTTGTGAGTTAGTTTGGAGTTGGTGCGTCGTTTAAAACATAGTTTTACGTGATATTGGTTGATTTATGAGATTTTGCACTGGCTATGTTTTGTGAAAATTTAGGATCGCAAGCGGGACTTCGGACACTGCGAACAAAGGGAAGCAGGTGGTCGGATTTTCATAGCTCGAGACCATCGGTGAGTAGATTTAACATCTACGGGGGAATCGCCCGTATGGCGTTATGCATCGGGGCTGATATGATATGATTGCTGCATGTTATTGCATATTAGTTGATTTCATATGAACGTCATTGCATAGTATTATCTGCTGTACCTTGACTTGTACCTTTGGATATAACTCATTACCGACGGTTCATGTTGCACGAGCACTAAATTGTATGCTACACCCACACCGTCAGTAATTCCCATGACACACACAAACCACCTACATACGTGATATGGTAGTGGATAGGGACAGTTGAGGTAGCGACTCTTATTCCATTGTGCATATGAAATACTATGGACACATACATACGTGATATTGCATTGGGCAGGGATAGTTGAGGTAGTGACCCTTATTCCATTTTATGTATACCTTGCTATAGCTGCATGTACATCATGCACACATACTGACACGTACACCCACATATTTTGCTATAGTTGCATATACCCTAAGTGGCATTGTTTTGACATGTGATATTGAGACGTTGACTATTGTGCTTATGAAATGCATCATACATACTTGCTTACATGTAGATACTTAAACCTTACTACAATTACATGTACACCTCATATGATGCTGCACTTGTTTTCGGAGGATTTGGGAACCGCATGCTATATTTTAAAGCTGGATTCATTTAAAAGAGCGGCTTTCCCTTAATATGCTCATATTGTTTTTTTATGCTGCATATATCAGTTTTCATGGATTTACGCATTGAGATATGGGTTTCATGTGATTTATGGATTTGAGAACCGTGGGGGTATTTCAAGAAAACTATGTATTATTTGAAAACCCGGTTTCTCTTGATTTGATATTTCAGTGCGTCCACCATATGATTTCTCGGTTCTGAGATTTGGCTTGTGATACCCGATTCGAGGAGCGGGAGGCACCGTCTGCGGGTACATGGTGGACCCGGTATGGTACCCCGGGGCGAGCGGTGATTTCGTGGTGTAGATGATAAGCCTGACAGAGGGATCACTACTTACCGGTGATTTTATTTGGACTCGGCGGTTATCGTGAGAATACCGACCGAAGTGATGTATGACATATCGTCAGGGCCAGTCGTAATGAAAGCACCTGAATTATGAGGATTTGCGTATCGATGCTAGACACGGGTTCCATGATGTTTCGAGTGTCGATGTTTGACACTTAGGTTTCCATGATTTTTACGTATTGTCGGTAGACATACGTGGTTGATATCCTCACACACACACACACACACACACATATATATACATACAGGTATATGTTTTTCAGGATGTTTTGGGTGTCGATGTTAGACACTCAGGTTCCATGAGACTTATAGGATGTGAGGGCCGATCTGTGGATGCGATGCCTGAGGATGTTGGGATTTGATGTGTCAGTGAGAGACACTGGGGTTTTTCCATACTGATGATTTTTGCATGAGGTTTTATTATATCATCCCACACTCAGGATTATTTTTGATATGCATTGCTTCATGTAGTTGTAGTACCCTGATGATGTACCTTTACATGATTGTTGCATATTCATATTGTCATACTTATGCTATCGGATTACATGTGATAGATTAATCGCTATTCATGCATACTTGCGATTACAGTATGATGTTAATTACTATTCACGAGTTGGCAACTCATCCCGTTGTGCTACAGTGTTTTGCAGGACTTACCCTCTGAGTAGTCGCGGCAGGACGTCTTATCACCTCTACTTTTGCGGATACCGCTACGGTTGGCTGTGAGGCCTTTGCTTTTAGGTGGGTTTACGGTTATCCATTTGTACATTTTATATCTTTTTGTTGGAGCTAGTATTCTCCATCTACCACTTCTTGTATTTGACTTAGAGATGAGTTGTGAGGATTCAGTGTTGTATTATTATTTTGGTGACTTTAGGTGCCGTGCTCGTGGGAGCCGGTTTTGTTGAAAAGTTTAACTTCTTTATGTAAGTATACGGTAGCGCCCCGGCCGTCTAACAGACGCCAATATGCGGAACAAAACTTTTACGACTGGCGCTATCGCGTACTATAAGCCGGATCTGCCATTAAAGCTAAACTAACAAATTTTAAAGAGGGTAGAATTGTTATACCGAATGATCCGAGTCCTTCGGTCTTCAACCATCATCCCACGCTTTGTTGCGGCGGCTTCGATCTTCTGAAACTCCAGTCTCGTCGTCCAGTTGGCACCACGTCGACGGATCTTTAAACGGGCTCCCGCCTCTGAACCGAGGAAACTCGGTCGTCAAGTTTGCCAAAAGAGACGACCAAGATGATATAGAGAATGAGTAGAACACTTTGTCTCGTTACGTCCAAGGCTATGGACGAACGGTTAATGAAGTTGCCATTTGGAATCGGGTGAATGGAAATTGAACTAGGAAATTTCCATACACTAAACTATCATGATCTTTTTCTCTCAAGCAAATGAAAAAACCATACTCTCTCACAATAAGGGGCCGGCCACTTATAGGGAAGGAGGAGGGTGACTGTAGGAGCAAGGAGGGTGAGTGTAAGGAAAAATATCAAGGATATTTATCATGAAGAAAGAATGAGTGGTATGAACACATTAAATGAATTAATCCACCTCACTTAACACCTCACCTCACAATTAATGCAAATGATGAGTCACTAATCCTAGTCATCATTTCTAGAATCTTCTAGAACCATGACTCACCCAAAAGAAGAAAGGATAAATCTGCATTTAACCGAATGTCAAATACGGCAGATAGAAAACTGGAAACTGGCAACTTCCAAAAGTGATCCTGAAACGAATTTCAGGATAACCCCGTAACAGTATAAACATACTCGCATTTGTATTATGACCGAATATAAATGCAACTGAGACAAAGATATTATATCTACACAGTATAATACTGGGATCCGGTTTAAACCAAAGCCTAGCAGTATTATCTGCCCGAAAAATGACACGCGCGAAAACGCACGTGCATTTTCCGAACCCTGCCATAATACCATACGGCATCTACAACGTTTCACCCGAACTTGGGAAAGTGTCTGTGGGGGACTCTAATGACTCATCAATACACTGGCACTGGGTATAACCACTAGCACGTCAGAGGTACTAGCTGTACGTAACGGTTTGCCTATGTATTGATTGGAAGGGAAGCTGAAGAGCGAACTCATCTATAAACCCTACTGAGCCTGACAGTGACAATATCCGTACAGTCCGGAACATTCGTCTATGAGTATCTCATATTAGGCCTAGGAGGTCGGTAAACGTCAGACCCCCAATAGCTGCATAAGTCGTGTCAGAGAGCAGCCCAGAACACCCTGAGATACTACTGGTATACCTACCAGTATATCTCGATTACCCTGGCCAGGGATTTCGTGTAATGGCTCTCCTAAACACAGCGCGATCTCACCCCCAATACCGGGAGAGACGAATCCCCGAAGATTCGCTCACTTGCCTCCAATGTGGCTCGGGACTGTACCCAAAATATTCCTGTTTGCACGACTCCTTTGACCCGTGGTAGGGTATAAATCAAAGCACAGTGGGAACTCACACGAGACAAATGACGACCTCAGGTCGATGAACTAACCTGTACACATGTCACCAGGGAACTGCTATCTGATGATATGTATAATACCAACTAGCATGTTCCTGGCGAGTCTTGTCTGGTGTACTCATAACCCAATGAGCACCTGTATACATCTTAGGTGATTCAACTGACACCAGTGGCTTGTGAGACCGGCCACCGCCCCTTGTCGGGGTCTCGACTGTATACACTAGCCTACTCTGGAGTATCGATGCCCTGTCTCGAAACTCCTACGACTACGGACAGTTTAAGGATGTGCTTATAGACCCCAGCTCCCACGTATATGATCGCCATCATACTGCTGGTAGTCAAGCAAGAATTCTATAGGCTCTATCATCATGCAATAGTGAACTAAAGCATATATACGATGATAAAGACAAACCAGATAGCATACTATCATCTCGAGTAAGACTGTTCTATCGGTATAGGTCCTCCCTCAATCATTGCAATCACGTACCTGTGATACAATAATTGACTTAGAAGGAACTATATCCAACAATCTCCCACTTGCACTTAAGGCTAATTATTGCAATGTCGCGTACTCACAGCTCGTGTGATGCCGAGCATCCAACTCCTCTACTAATTAGTTTCACAAAGCACGTTTGCAAAACTTTTGTGTTCGAGAAATAGCCTCAGTGAGTAGATCCGCTTCGGTGTTCCTTTCTGTATCTCTCTATATCTCAACTTCGCGGAGAAAACCATCTCCCGAATTGAGTAATACCTATCTTAGAATATGTTTGGATATCTGATGGGACCTAGTTCATAAATGAACTCCAAATCCAAACTTCACTGTATCAATCACTGAAACTAATCAGTGTCCAGCACCATGCCTCCCACAGTATCCCCTTGGACCACCTGTCCAAAATACTGTCCCTCATCAGAGGGAAAACTATAACTCTGACAATCACTATGTCATCCATGTCACCTTTGAAGCCTGGAATGATAACCGTCTCCTGAAGGAGGCTGCCGTCATCAAATCCGTAGATCATGTACTTATGTTCTAAAACCGCTTCCGTATGTTTCTTCAGGATTGGATTAATATAAACTTATCGTATCTAGTGCAAAAACGACATCTGGTGTGGTACTTGACATCTCACGATTGACTCAATTGCCTAAGCAAGTGATCTGTCAATCATGTACGTCCCTCTCCCCTTTAGTCTGTAAGACACCTTTAGAGAGGGTGACTCCATCACCTGCAGGTACACCACCATGCAAGGAGTCATCTATTCTAAAATACTATTAGAATACTGTCAAAATACCCACATTGGGAAACTACCTAAATCTAGATCTAAAACCATAGATTTAGTAACCAGAATGTCAGATATTATATCCATATCCTTTGTGGAGAAACAACTGTGTGACGACCACAGTACAACAGATCGCAGTATAGGAATTTTACTTCCTACTCTGTGTATGTCATCAAATACCAAGACATCACACCCTACTACCTTCTTAATAGATCCATCCCCTATTCTGATGAAGTCAAACCCATGACTGTCACATCAAAAGTTAGATGATCTTATCTCTTCTATATGTGCTCAAGTCTATAAATAGACACTAGCTACTTGCCCACTATGCTTCCGCTGCTCCCACTGACTATGACAACCCTCTGGCAGAATAATGTATACGTACATTTCTAAAACTAGTTTAGAATGATGCTATACATATCCTCTTGCCGGGTCTCATAGTCTGGAACAACGGTAGTGTCAAGTCTGGGTAAACCAGAACCTCCCTGTCACCGTCCTTGAGGCTACCTGAGTACTTCTTGGGTGTCTGAGGTTACCCACCATGTCTGCGGAGTGGCTAATGGAATGTCAAACCTGATTGAATATATAGGTCCTATTAAACTTTCCGTAATCGTTTGCGGTTCTGGAATCACTTCCAGTTCTACCATACTCCCACTACTGTTTTCTAAAAAAATCCATTTTATTAAAACTGTGGCGAGTCAAGAACAATATCACTATTGATCTCCCAGATGGTAGAAAATCAACCCTCGTCAAAGCTAGGGTCAACCCACAAACTGCCATTACAGAAACGTGCCTTGAGTTATCCAGTGTCTGGTTTTAAGCATAAGCTGGACAACTCCCTTTACCTTAACAATGTTAAGATATGATCCATTCTATATTCAATATAGAAACTTTGGCACATATTTAATTGGAACCAGATTCAAATCATGCAGCTGTCTCCAGTGCATATCATCTTAATGGAGAGAGGCTAATCAGCATTACTCAACTTAGGAATCCATCCAATTATGAGTAACCTGAAAGAGAAACAAGTTTCTCAAAACCATTACAATCGACTGAATACCAATCACAAGAATCTACATCTTCGATCTCTTTTGAAGAATCCTGATACTTGCGATACTTGGTTCTCTACTTTATTCTTATACCCATAACTTCTCAAAACTTAGACATTGTATTTCTACGAAACACTTGTCTAAAAACTAGAGAAGTTACAAGTAAACAGAATATAGTACGAGGACCAACCCCTTTGTCTTGATGGACACTGGACAACATACAATACTCTGTATAAGTCTGCTGAGTTAATAACTCAAAACCTATGCGTCGTAGGTTGAAAACTGTATCCAGGCGATTTCCTCAAATATTACCAATTACAACGAATTCCGATATAATGAGGATGATCACCTAATTCCCAATAACTTACTCCCACTCATTATCTGTAAAACTATACAGATGTGAGAATGAAACCTGGTAAATACATACCCTGGAGCAAGGGTTTAATTGGGAAATCAGTTTTTAATTAACAATGCACAGTGTAACTGAAACATTAATATGTTTTGTAGGGGTATCCTGGTATTCCTAGTAATGCCTCTTCCATAATCCAAATCATGACTTTAACCGTATATTTCCCTGCCATCTTTCCAATTCCCTTTATTTGTCTTTAGTCGTTACCTTCTGTACACCATCATTAGGCTAAATGGTTTTCTTTCTTCCCTACCGTTCGGCACCAGCCTATGGTTTGGAAGAAGAATATCCAGTAAGCATAATAGGTGTACCCTCCTAAACCTAGGAGTACTGGTAACTTGAGAGAAGGTGATGATAAAAAACAACTGAATAAACCTTATTCCTATTTCTCCTGAACCGGAATCCATCCTCGAAAAATATCTTTCGAGTTCGTATATAACCATACGATGGATTTATCCAATGGAATTGGATGTTCGTAGTGATACGGGTTGTTCTGGAGAAATCAAAGGTGAAGTAGGAGTGGCGATGAAACACGTGGTTTGGTCGTGAATATGAATAGTCGCAATTTACTTTGCCCCCTTTGTAATCCCTTTATTTTGTCTTTAGTTATTACCTTCTGTACACCCTACTTATGCTAATTGGTTTTCTTCATTCCCTACCTTTCGGCACCTGCCTATGGTTTGGAATAAGACTATCCAATAAGCGTAATAGGTGTACTCTCCTAATCCTAGGAGCCCTCGCAACCTAAGAGAATGTGATAATAAAAGACAACTAAATAAACCAATTCTATTTCTCCTGAATCTGGATCCATCCTCGAAGAAGTCCCTTCGAGTTCGTATATAACCATACGATGGATCTATCCAATGGAAGTGGATATCCGTAGTAATACGGGTTGTTCTGAGAAATACAAAGGGTAAAAGAAAGAGTGGCAATGACTTATGCAACTATAGACAATCCAAAAGCCAGTATATTAAGAAGGTTCGGTCAACTTTGGTCACTGAGTTATAGTCTAGGGTCGGTCAAAGGTCGCTGCCAAAGAGAGAGAGAAAAGAAACACTCTGCGTGCACTCTTACCTAGATCAGAATGGTTATCACTTTATCTAATTTAGGAAACCTCCCACTGTAATCTCAAATTCTCCTCCAAACATGAAAGAAGAATTAGTCGGGATCACCCGAAGAGTAAACCAACTCATCAGTGAGAATCGGGATCTAACTATCATCGCATGATAACTTGATGGAAGCCATTCAAGTTAACACACTCCAGAAGGTATGCGCAAGTCTGGAAAGTTTCTTGTATGTTTGAAACTCCCGATATAATTTTTTATCCCATGCACTTATGACCTTGACGTAGGCCAACAAATCATAAGCCACATGTCAAGTTCTACCCGTCGTTGTCCTGATTAATTTAGGTCATCGTACATGCCCTTGACGTAGGCCAACAAGGCTATACGTCTGTCCTAAACTAATGCATCTATCTATACAACAAATGAATACCCAGCAGCTACCAAACACTACACCTTGACGTAGGCCAACAAACATAGCTTGAATACCACTGACCATCCATAAGAAACGACGGAGGTATACGACTGGTTTTTGGCGAAAAACCTTTAACGTAATGAACTTGATCTCGTTGAAGGAACCTGATAGAATTTTATAAAAAATATATAGTAGCGAAAACCTTTTGCTAAAGAAGTCACTCCCGGTGAAAGGATCTCGGCTCTTTCCTCGTGGAATGAGGTGCAGGATATTCCAACTGAATACCGCTATGCAAAACAAAAGGAAACGTCTTTGTAATAATTCCTTTTTGAATTTGTTCCAACAACATCAAATATAGGTTTGTTTTATCCTTACATTGATAAGAATCAATGCAGTCCCATCAATCAATCACACCAGAAAAGAACGAAAATAAAATGTACGTATATGCCATCCGCATTCGCCACTGGGTCCCGTCATCACTCGTTAGGTTACTTAACTAACGACAGAGCGGGGGCTGGACTAGCGCGGGTGTAAAACATATACAACATCTAATAGTATATATACTAATATACAATAATCGCTTCAGGCGTGATAATATGCAACATTACAAAAAAGTAATAAGCATCACAGAACAATACAGATCATTTGGGATCCCCGGGTTTCATAGAGCCGCTGCTGAAACTCGACGCTCCCCTGGTCGCGTGGATAGCCTGTGCAATGAAACCTAGACCCCTACGGGTGCGGCAAGTTACCCGCCAAAACCTGAAGCGAGGTGGTCCCCACAACATAGTGAATGGAACACCCGGCACTTCACGGAATCCGGTAAATTGAGCACCCTTCCTTGGGTCAACCTGTACCCCCTACGAGTGCGGTGAATAGTTTGCCAATTTTAGAGTGAGGTCCTTTTGCCTCTCAAAGCCATGAGATACGGACCTGTTGCCCCCCAGAACCCGGCTATCTGTGCACTCCTTCGCGGGATAAACCTAGTACAGAAATAAAAATATGTACAACGGGTACATCGACCTCAACTCGGTCGTGCCCCAAAAGAATATTATACAACAGGCAGTGATGGCAGTCCACAAGTCGGAAGCTCGCCCCGCAATATCAAATGTACAAATAAATCCAAACTGCACTATCATTGCACCCTGCTATCCACCACGACAAATCCGCAACATCACAGCACAACACAGAATATCAACGTGAATGTCACGTTCGCAAACCCGTCTAAAAGAACTATAGCAATCAGACGCGGTTTACCGATCAAATGACATTCCCGGTCGGAGATATAAAGTAAGTACTGAAAACTAACACGTTTAAAATTTCGATCGACAAAATTTCCCGAAGTGGGCCCCACAAACATCTGCTGTACAGTAACCAAATATGGGCCCAAAAGAAACATTTCAGAAACCACAACTTCCTAAGATAAGCCTATAGGAGAATTTTTAAGCACTGTTCCCATAGTACTGCCGCGGTTCCGCGGTCAAACCCTAGGTTTGATCGCGGATCCGCGGCGGTCACGTTGGATCACGTGCTCAAAATTTCTACGTTTGCTTAAAAAACCCTGCTTGTTTTTCTGTGATATGCAAAATAATTTTTAGAACAGTTTAAAAATCAACAGAAACTTTGAACTGGAATTTTGCGGTTTTCGAAAATCCGTTCGATCGATGTTTTAAACGCGTTAGCACAACTTAGTATAGCTTAATGGTGAGGCTCTGATACCACTGTAAGTATACGGTAGCACCCCGGCCGTCTAACAGACGCCAATATGCGGAACAAAACTTTTACGACTGGTGCTATCGCGTACTATAACCCGGATTTGCCATTAAAGCTAAACTAACAAATTGTAAAGAGGGTAGAATTGTTATACCGAATGATCCGAGTCCTTCGGTATTCAACCTCGTCGTCCAGGTGGCACCACGTCGACGGATCTTTAAATGGGCTCCCGCCTCTGAACCGAGGCAACCCGGTCGTCAAGTTTGCCAAAAGAGACGACCAAGATGATGTAGAAAATGAGTAGAACACTTTGTCTCGTTACGTCCAAGGCTATGGACGAACGGTTAATGAAGTTGCCATTTGGAATCGGGTGAATGGAAATTGAACTAGGAAATTTCCATACACTAAACTATCATGATCTTTTTCTCTCAAGCAAATGAAAAAACCATACTCTCTCACAATAAGGGGCCGGCCACTTATAGGGAAGGAGGAGGGTGACTGTAGGAGCAAGGAGGGTGAGTGTAACGAAAAATATCAAGGATATTTATCATGAAGAAAGAATGAGTGGTATGAACACATTAAATGAATTAATCCACCTCACTTAACACCTCACCTCACAATTAATGCAAATGATGAGTCACTAATCCTAGTCACCATTTCTAAAATCTTCTAGAACCATGACTCACCCAAAAGACGAAAGGATAAATCCGCATTTAACCGAATGTCAAATACGGCTGATAGAAAACTGGAAACTGGCAACTTCCAAAAGTGATCCTGAAACGAATTTCAGGATAACCCCGTAACAGTATAAACATACCCGTATTTGCATTACGACCGAATACAAATGCAACTGAGACAAATATATTATATCTACACAGTATAATACTGGGATCCGGCTTAAACCAAAGCCTACCAGTATTATCTGCCCGAAAAATGTCACGTGCGAAAACGCACGTGCATTTTCCGAACCCTGCCATAATACCATACGGCATCTACAACGTTTTGCCCGAACTTGGAAAAGTGTCTGTGGGGGACTCTAATGACTCATCAATACACTGGCACTGGGTATAACCACTAGCACGTCAGAGGTACTAGCTGTACGTAACGGTTTTCCTATATATTGATTGGAAGGGAAGCTGACGAGCGAACTCATCTATAAACCCTACTGAGCCTGACAGTGACAATATCCGTACAGTCCGGAACATTCGTCTATGAGTATCGCATATTAGGCCTAGGACGTCGGTAAACGTCAGACCCCCAATAGCTGCATAAGTCGTGTCAGAGAGCAGCCCAGAACACCCTGAGATACTACTGGTATACCTACCAGTATATCTCGATTACCCTGGCCAGGGATTTCATGTAATGGCTCTCCTAAACATAGCGCGATCTCACCCCCAATACCGGGAGAGACGAATCCCCGAAGATTCGCTTACTTGCCTCCAATGTGGCTCGGGACTGCACCCAAAATATACCTGTTTGCACGACTCCTTTGACCCGTGGTAGGGTATAAATCAAAGCACAGTGGGAACTCACACGAGACAAATGACGACCTCAGGTCGATGAACTAACCTGTACACATGTCACCAGGGAACTGCTATCTGACGATATGTATAATACCAACTAGCATGTTCCCGGCGAGTCCTGTCCGGTGTACTCATAACCCAATTGTAGGGTGTTTTTCGTCACCCCATTGAGATGGGAATACGCGCGCGCTTGTCAGGCGTACTACAGATTCCCCCGGCCTAGGGTAGGCCGGGGTTTAATGATGGTGGGGATCCGAATCTCCGGCAGCCGCGGACTAAGCTGCCGTTAATTACCCATCGCCTTTGGGGCGAGGGAACCTCCGATTAACGGGTTAAACTGGTCATGCGAACTCAATGTGCAGTATACGTGTGTTCAATTCTGAAAGGGGGGGGTATGGATATATCGGGAGCCACGCAGAGTTTTTACGGGGGTCCCGCTACCCGGATAGCGGGCTGGGGGTCAAGGGGGCTAGCAGCCCCCTTGCGGGGTGCGGGGCAGCGCCCCGTTAGAAATTTTTTTCTAACAGGGACAGTGTCGTGGAGTACGTGTATGTATAAATTTGTATACATATGTATATGTGTATATATGTACACAAAAGAGGGGGAAAAGACATCCAAGGGATGCGCAGGTGCGCAAGCGCGCGCGCCACGTGTCGGCACGCGGGCGACTTGCGCACTTGCGCAGTTGCGCAAGCGCGCGCGCCACGTGTCGGCACGCGGGCGACATGCGCACTTGCGCAGTTGCGCAAGCGCGCGCGCCATGTGTCGGCACGCGGGCGACTTGCGCACTTGCGCAGTTGCGCAAGCGCGCGCGCCACGTGTCGGCACGCGGGCGACTTGCGCACACAACAGGCTTTTAGCCTAAAAAAGATTTCTCTGAAGAGAAATCAAAGAGGAGTTAGACTCCTGAGTGTGTTTTTTTTTCTTTTTTTTTTGTTGGGTTAATGGAAGGGTTCTTCTTCTTCCTCCTGTTGCTTGCTGGATCTTGAAGATCAAGAGATGTAAAATCTCAAAATCTCTCCTTTTTAAGATCTGATGGCAGATCCAAGTTCCCCTTTGTGGGTTTTGTGGTGAAAAACTATTTAGTTTTGAAAAAGGAAGAGTAAAACTCTTGATTTAATTCAAGAGAAAGAAGAAGGTTTTGGAACCTTGAAGAAGGAAGAAAGAGCTCAGCTCTAATTTTTTTTTTTGGAGAGAGAAAAAGTTATATTTTTTTTGAGATATTTCACTATCTTTGCCTTTATAGGCTATACACTTTACACATAGCCCCTTGGGCTTCACAAAATGGCATTTTGCCTATTTCATGGCTCATGTGCCATTTCTTTTTGCACATAAGCCATGGGCTTTACAAAAATTTGGCTTTTATGCCCATTTTCTTACATTTATCCATAAAATAAAATAAAAGAAAATGCAACAAAATTATTTATTACAAAATTTTTATCTTGGCATGGGGGGAGGCCGGCCGCTCCATGTTCAGGCTCGACCCGGGCATGGGCCCACTGGGTCTGGGCTTGGGCCCACTTGGCTTGGGGTTGACTTGGATTTTGACTTGGTCAACCGGGGTGTAAATTTTTACCCCAACAAATTGCCCCCCATCAATAAATGCACACCACATATGTGGGTCGTGTGCATGAAATTGATGGATCTTCTTTCACGTGGAGGCGACTTGAGTTGGTTCCGGCTTTTTAGGAAGCTGGCACTGCCCTTTTTACGACATGGACGGTCGTTGCTTGACATGTCTCCGAGACGGAGTGTCCGTGATAGACGTTTTCCCTGGCACGGAGTTATCTGGTTCCCGCTTTGTAGGAATCCTGCGCTGCCCTTTTTACGACGTAGACGGTCGTTGCTGCCCTTTTAGCGACGTGGACGGTCGATGCTACCATTTTTGCGACTTGGACGGTCGATTCTGCCCTTTTTGCGACTTGGACGGTCGGTGCTGCCATTTTAGCGACGTGGACGGTCGGTGCTGCCCTTTTAGCGACTTGGACGGTCGGTTCTGCCCTTTTTGCGACTTGGACGGTCGGTGCTGCCCTTTTAGCGACGTGGACGGTCGTTGCTGCCCTTTTAGCGACTTGGACGGTCGATTCTGCCCTTTTTACGACTTGGACGGTCGGTGCTGCCCTTTTAGCGACGTGGACGGTCGTTGCTGCCCTTTTAGCGACTTGGACGGTCGATTCTGCCCTTTTTGCGACTTGGACGGTCGGTGCTGCCCTTTTAGCGACGTGGACGGTCGTTGCTGCCCTTTTAGCGACTTGGACGGTCGGTTCTGCCCTTTTTGCGACTTGGACGGTCGGTGCTGCCCTTTTAGCGACGTGGACGGTCGTTGCTGCCCTTTTAGCGACTTGGACGGTCGATTCTGCCCTTTTTGCGACTTGGACGGTCGGTGCTGCCCTTTTAGCGACGTGGACGGTCGTTGCTGCCCTTTTAGCGACTTGGACGGTCGATTCTGCCCTTTTTGCGACTTGGACGGTCGATTCTGCCCTTTTTGCGACTTGGACGGTCGGTGCTGCCATTTTAGCGACGTGGACGGTCGGTGCTGCCCTTTTAGCGACTTGGACGGTCGGTTCTGCCCTTTTTGCGACTTGGACGGTCGGTGCTGCCCTTTTAGCGACGTGGACGGTCGTTGCTGCCCTTTTAGCGACTTGGACGGTCGATTCTGCCCTTTTTGCGACTTGGACGGTCGGTGCTGCCCTTTTAGCGACGTGGACGGTCGTTGCTGCCCTTTTAGCGACTTGGACGGTCGATTCTGCCCTTTTTGCGACTTGGACGGTCGGTGCTGCCCTTTTAGCGACGTGGACGGTCGTTGCTGCCCTTTTAGCGACTTGGACGGTCGATTCTGCCCTTTTTGCGACTTGGACGGTCGGTGCTGCCCTTTTAGCGACGTGGACGGTCGTTGCTGCCCTTTTAGCGACTTGGACGGTCGATGCTTGATTTGACTTGCTCTGTTTCTTGCAGTGTCAGGGGTAGACTTGACTTGCTCCGCTTCTTGCGGTGTCGGGTGGAAGTTGACTTGTTGATTTTGATTGGGTTGACATCAGCATCGCTATACTGGAATATGGTACCAGGAGCGAACCATCATCTGTCATGGAGAGGATTCTGGGATTTTGGTTTTTGTTTGGCATCTGCATTGCTGCACTGGAATAATGCCAGGAGCAACTCATCATTTGCCCCGAGAGAATTTGAAAATTGATGGCTTAGGAGGCAGGTTTAGATCCCTATTACCTAAGACTTTTCAATTTTATGGGCCGTGAGGGTCCCATAAAAGCATTTTCTCCCTACGAGTCGAAAGGATCTCGTAGGCGTGTTTTCTCCATAGGAGTCGTGGGGACTCCTAAGTGTGTTGCTCCTTTGTGAGTCGTAAGGATCTCACGCGGGAATTTCCTCCTCTCAAAGTCGAGAGGACTTTGAGAGTGCATTTCATCTTCTTTTCACGAGTTTGCGCCCTTTCAGGTTTTCACAAACTCGTCGGCAGTCCTGCTGTTTTTACTCACGGAGCCCTTTCGGGTTTTCCTCCGTGCCCATTTTGCTTGTGGACATACCCTTTTTTTTTTTTTTTTTTTTAGTGGGACTTTGAATGTGGTCTCACCGGTAGGACTTAGGGGAGATTGGGATTGTTTTACGCCCGTGGATTGTATACGGTTTTGCAGGATGTATGATCTAGACCGTAGGGCCAGAAAGATTTCAGGGATTTGTTGGCGTCTGCATCGCTGCACTGGAATGTGGTACCAGGAGCGAGTCATCATTCGCCGTTGGGGTATGGGATTTGGAATTTGGTTGGCGTCTGCATCGCTGCACTGGAATATGGTACCAGGAGCGACTCATCATTCGCCATTTAGGGACTTGGAATTTGGATCTTGTTTGGCATCAGCGTTGCTGCACTGGAATAATGCCAGGAGCAACTCATCATTTGCCTTGGGAGGACTTGGGATTTGGGTTTTTGGTCGGCATCAGCACCGCTAACACTGAAGCGAAATGCCAGGAGCGACTCATCATTTGCCGTTGCCCGTTGGGAAACGATGGCTTAGGAGATAGGTTTGGGTCCCTACCACCCAAGGCTTTTCAATTTTATGGGCCGTGAGGGTCCCATAAAAGCATTTTCTCCCTACGAGTCGTAAGGATCCCGCAGGTGTATTTTCTCCTTAGGAAACGTGAGGATTCCTAAGTGTGTTGCTCCTTTGTGAGTCGTAAGGATCTCACGCAGGGGTTTTCTCCTCGCAAGGTCGAGAGGGCTTTGCGAGTGTATTTCATCTCTTTTCACGAGTTTGCGCCCTTTCGGGTTTTCACAGACTCGCCGGTAGTCCTGCTGTTTTTACTCACGGAGCCCTTTCGGGTTTTCATCCGTGCCCGTTTTGCTTGTGGACATACCGTTTTTCTTTTGTTTTTTTTTTTGTTTTTTTTTTTTTTGTTCTTTTTTTTTTGTTTTGTTTTGTTTTTTTTTTTTTTGTTTTTTTGCCGCTGGTGGGACTTTAAAAGTAGTCTCACCGGAAGGATTTGGGAGAAATAGGGGTCATTTACGCCCGTGGATTGTATACGGTTTTGCAGGATGTCTGATCCAGACCGTAGGGCCGATGTGCTCAATTCGCCTGCGACTTGGAGCATTCATGTGTAGTATTTCTTGAGATATCGGCCATTGATGGGTGGCATGGGCCTTTCTCCCTCGGCACTTATTAGTTGGTAGGATCCTCCGTCGAACACTTTCTCGATGACGTATGGTCCTTCCCAGTTCGGCTCGAATTTTCCCTTGGCATGTCGATTGGGGATGATCGGTCTTTTGAGGACCAACACCAATTCACCTTTCTTGAAAGCGCGGAGACGGGTTATCTTGTCATAGGCCCGTGACATTTGGGCTCGGTATAGCTCCAGATTTTGCTGCACCGCGAGACTCTTTTCTTCGAGGGCATCGAGTTCTTCAAGTCGAAGGAGCACGTTTTCTTCCTCCGTCAACTCATGTTGGACGGCCATTCTTAAGCTTGGAACTTCAACTTCGAGGGGGAGGACCGCCTCCACTCCGAAGAGCAATGAGTATGGAGTGGACTGAGTTGGAGTACGGTGTGTGGTACGATATGCCCACAATGCCTCGTGAAGCTTGAGATTCCAGTCTCTCTTATTGGCTGAAGCATTTTTCCTCAGGAGCTTGCATAGAGTCTTATTGAAGGCTTCGGCTAGCCCATTGGCTCTTGGATTATAGATGGAGGAATACCTCCAGTCTATCTTGTGCTGAGTAGCGAATCTTGATACATTGAAGCTCTTGAAAGAAGGCCCGTTGTCAGAAATGATTCTTCTTGGTGTACCGAAGCGGTATAGAATATTATGGTGGAAGAATGTCAGAATATCCTTTGTCTTGACTTCTTTTAGCGGGACAGCTTCAGCCCATCTGGAGAAGTAGTCTGTCGCGGCCAGTATAAACCGATGGCCTTTGGATGACGGAGGATCAATTGGGCCAACAATGTCGGTGCCCCAGACTTCGAAGGGCCACGACGCCACTGTAGGATGCAATGGATTGGGATGCTTGTGAATAAAATCACCGTGAATTTGGCAGATATAACATTTCTTTGCATGCTCTCCGCAATCCCGTATCATGGTGGGCCAGTAATACCCAAGCCGTTTGATTTGAAGTCGCATCTTGGGGCCAGATTGGTGAGCACCGCAAACGCCCGAGTGGACATCTTTCATGACCTTTTGGGCTTCGGCCAATGACAGACACCTGAGCCATAGTTGGTCGTATGACCTGCGGTATAACGTGTCATTTACAAACACGTATCGGAGAGCTCTTTTCTTCAGCTGAATCCTCGCAGATTTTTCTTCGGGCAGCTTGTCGTATCGGAGGTACTCTATGAAGGGTTCTCTCCAATCGGGCTCGTCTTGGATGATCGAAGCTTCTTCCGCAGGACTGCTCTTCTGTTCCGCGCTTTCCTCTTCTCGTAGAGAGACTGGGGGTAGAATTTGTCGGCTCCTGACTGTGATCAGAATTTCGTCCATGTCAGGATCAGCCAGCTCCTTGGCTAGGCGAGCGAGTATATCGACTTTTCCGTTCAATGCTCTAGGGACTCTTGTTAGTTCGATATGAGTGAACCGTTTCATGAGTTCCACCACCCGGCTTCTGTATCGAGCCAACTCGGGTTTGTATATCTTATAGTCGCCGCTTACTTGGTTGACGACAAGCTGGGAATCACCGTAAACCCGTAGCCGAAGGATTTCCATTTCTATGGCGAGCTCCAAACCAGCTATCAGAGCTTCATACTCAGCTTCATTGTTTGTCCGAGGCTCGGTGAGAGCAAAAGAACGCCGTAGGGTTCCCATTGATGGTGTGATAAACACCAATCCTATCCCTGCTTTTATCTCCGGGACGCTTGATTTACTGGAGGTTCTTATCGATGAGGCCCCATCGAAGTAGAGCTCCCAACATGGCTCGTCATTCTCGAGATGCAGCACTTGTTCGTCGGGTAACTCACAATTTAGTGGCGACCCTTCTGGTATGGGATGAGCAGCGAGAAAGTCTGCAAGAGCTTGCCCTTTTACTGCTTTCTGAGGAGTGTAAACTATGTCAAACTCAAGTAGCATGACAGCCCATCTTGCCATTCTGCCGGCTAGGCTTGCTTTGGTCATCAAGTGTTTGAGCGGGTCGACCTTGGAGATCAGCATAACCCGATGAGCGAGCAGATAGTGCCTCAGCTTCTTCACAGCAAATATCAGAGCCAGGCATTGCTTTTCGATTGGGGAGTAGTTGTGTTCCGCCCCGACTAGAGTTCGACTGAGGTAGTAGAGGGCATTTTCTTTTCCTTCCTCATTATTCTGGGCGAGGAGCGCACCGAGTGACTCATCTAGCGCGGCAGTGTAGAGAATCAACGGTTTGTTTGGAATGGGAGCAGCCAGCACTGGAGGGTGCAACAAGTATTGTTTGATGCTTTCGAACGCTGCTTGACATTCGGCATCCCAGATAAAAGGAGCTCCTTTCTTCATGAGCTTTGAGAGGGGCCTACATCTCCCCGATAAATTTGAGATAAACCTCCGTATATAAGCAAGCTTGCCTTGAAAAGATCTTAGCTGCGTCAGACTCTTCGGAGGGGGCATCTCTATGATGGCCTTTATCTTCGACGGGTCAACTTCGATCCCTCGATGTCGGACTATGAAGCCCAAGAATTTTCCCGATGACACGCCAAAAGCGCACTTCAGAGGATTCATCTTCAGATCGTATTCCCTCAGTCTGGTGAGAACGGTCCTAAGATCTTGGATATGATCGGCCCTGGTTTTAGTCTTGACGACCAGATCATCGACATAACATTCGACGACTTTATGGATCAGGTCATCAAAGATATTGGTCATTGCCCTTTGATATGTAGCACCTGCGTTCTTCAGTCCGAATGGCATTACCTTGTAGCAATATATTCCGATCGGGGTTCGAAATGCTGTGTGCTTCTCATCCTCAGGCGACATCTTGATCTGATTATATCCAGACGAGCCGTCCATAAAGGTGAACAGTTCGTAATTTGAGGTGTCATCGACCATCATTTCCATGACCGGTAGCGGGAAGTCATCTTTAGGACATGCCTTATTGAGGTCCCTGAAATCGACACAGACTCGGATCTGCCCATTTTTCTTCTTCACTGGGACTATGCATGCGATCCAGTCTGCATATTTCTCTTCCCTGATGAAGCCGGCATCGATGAGCTTCTTAGTTTCCTCGATGACCTTTTCTTCTAGTTCCCTTCTCATTCTTCGAGGAGCTTGTTTGACTGGCTTAGCATCAGGAGATATAGCCAACTTATGTACGGCCACTTCAGGGGAAAGGCCAGGCATTTCTTTGTATGTCCACGCGAAGCAGTCGACGAACTCATGCAGCAGGGCGATTATCTGCGCTTTCATTTCCTCTGACAAGAGCGAGCTGATGTAGGTCGGCCTTGGATTATCGGGCGTTCCTAAGTCAATCTCGGTTAGCTCGTCAAAGGTTGCTTGCCCGCCATCTTCGAGCTCTTGAGGAGCTTCTTCTGGCTCGGCTATCTCGTCGTCATCATTTGATCTTTCGCTGGCCTCACCAACATGGATCATGTAGCATGCTTTGGAATCAGGTTGAATGTAGCCTATGCCCCGTCTATCTGGAATTCGTCCATCGATGAGTGCTCGGACCTGGGGCGGATGCCATAGCCCTTCGTAAAACTTTGCTTCGGACTCCGTTTGATATAACCGGCATCCGCACTTCTTAAAGTATTCCCGCATCTCGGGCGCATAGTATCTGGGATTGAGGACGGCTCTTATGCCTCTCTCATAGGGAAGGCACGCGACAGAAAGATCGTCCGGGTGCACAACGGGGTTTGACCCATAAAACAGGATGCCCTTCTGT
Organism: Agapanthus africanus; assembly: GCA_030015575.1. Lineage (NCBI taxonomy): Eukaryota > Viridiplantae > Streptophyta > Magnoliopsida > Asparagales > Amaryllidaceae > Agapanthus > Agapanthus africanus. The sequence goes on from CM057344.1 coordinate 442,286,705, forward strand.
CCACTTTTCCTCCCGGGAACGTAGAAAGTTTTCAGCTGGTCCACGGTGGAGATTGATAATGCATCGAGCTCTTTGTACATCTGCTCTGGTACCCTTGTCACGGCTAGGGACCCTTCTGCAACTTTGAAGGTCTCTCGTAGTTTCTCTTGTTGCATAGGGGTCCAATCTGCATCGCTGTTGCACGGCAGGTCCTCTTCCTCCGACTCTTCAGTGTCGCTGCCAAGATGAGGGCGGACTTTGCTGCTAGATGGGCCTTCAGTAACAGATTCGTCTGTATCGCTGCCGAAACGAGGACGAGTTTTACGGGAGGACGGGCTTCCAGCGTCGGACTCGTCAGTGTCGCTACCGAAATGCGGGCGTACTTGGGTATTTTTGCTTTTGAAAGTGATAGCCGGCGCAGATTTTCTTTTGAGTCTTGGGGCCGTTCTATCCTCAGTCAGTTGTGGCTTAGCATTTTGGTGGTTCGTAAAGTACCGAGAATCTTCGTATCGGACTTCATGCACACCGAACGGCTGGATGTCTCCGTCAATACGTCTTTCTTCGCCATTTTTAGTATACTTCATGCATTGATGGAGAGTCGACGGAATGATGCCGTAATCATGGATCCACGGCCGCCCCAAGAGAATCTTATAAGATGTGTCGGCGTCGATCACGTATATCTTAGCTTCAGTTTTCAGATCCCCAAATTTGATTGGCAAAGCTATAGACCCTAGAACTTGCTGGCAATTTTGGTTGAACCCTTGAATGACAATCCTTTCCCTCGACAGGTGTCGGACGTCCATTGACAAACTCTTCAGAGTTCGCAAGTTCATGATGTTCACTGAGGACCCCGGATCAATCAATATACGATTAATTCGATCTCCGTCGCTGTACCCGGTCACGTAAAGCGGCCGATTATGCTCAGCCGTTCCCAGTAGCAAGTCTTCATCCTTAAATGTGACTGCGGCGGCATGCAAAGCGTGCTGGGCTTCTTTCATATTAATTTCCGCAAAGTGAGCCTGATACCGCTCGGGGTTTTGTAGAGCATGGATGAGAACGTCTCTAAGCTCCTTAGATAGGACCAAGGCGTCGTAGATGCTCAGGAGAGATGGAAGCTTCCGGAGATGTGCCAAGACATTATAGTCCACCGAGGAAGGACTTATGTTTTCATCGGCCGGTTCTCTGCCATCTTCTTCATTAGCGACATGTTTTTCCTTCCCTTTTGGGGCGTTGCCCTGATTTTGCGGTAGAGCCCTGCCGCTTCTGAGCTGGATTTGATTGGCCTTTGTGGTGAGCTCCTCGTCCTCTTCCGGAAAACAGAGATCATCCTCAGAGTTGCTGCCAAGATGGATGGCGTAGCAGGTCACTACTGGAATTTCTTCATTGGAGTCTTCTTCTAACTCCTCCAGAATTTCAGCCGCTTGTACAGGGAAGAACTCCTTCAATTGAATCAATGTTCTTTCCTTTTGCTCATATTCTTCGAGCGAATCGATATACTTTTGAATGGTCGATCTCCCTGCAGACTCTTTTTCGCGCCGAGCTGCACTTTTCTTCTTCTTGAGCTTCTTGGATTTTGAGCCTGATGGAGCCGCATTGGCAGCTGGACTGGTAGGCTTCTTCTGTCCTTCCCATTCCATCCTGGGTTCTTTCCGAAGTAGCTTTATCATCTTCTTCGTCTTAATAGATATGTGCATACTCCACGGAGGCCGCGATGAGTCAGTTTCGTTTGTCAGGGCAGCGGGTTCGGCTGTCTGCTCCCAGAAGGCTTCAGCTTCCGTCTGTATAAAGTTGGCGGTTGCAACTTGATTGTTCACCAACACGCTTTTGGACAGCTCGATCTCTCCAGCCTTGTACTGCTTCTCGACCCAATCCTTGAAGATATAGCAATCCTCGATCGCATGGCTCACTACTCGGTGGTACGGGCAATACAGAGGATTGTCGGTCATTTTTGCTTCTTGGGGTCTTTTCGACTCCGGCAATTGTAAGCCGTTGTTCAAGGCATCTTTAAATATCTTACGGACCTTGTCCCTTCTGAAAGAGTAAACCTTGTTCTTCTTCTCTTCTAGGGAAGGCCCATCTCCTCCCAGCAATGGCTTTCGAGACCGGTTGGTTTTGGATTCGCCCGCCCTTCGCTTTTCTTCATTGTCGGAGGCATTGAAGACATTGGTACTGCTGGAACTCCCGCTTCTACGGTTGTCGTCCCGCTTGCTTTTCCAGGTTTTGTCTCTCTGAGTGTCCGGCGGGGACTCTTGCTTTGAGCGTTCCAGCATTTGGACTTTCTTGGTTAGCTCCTGAAATGTCTTGAGGCCCGCTGTACACAAGAATGGGACCATCCAATTGCTGAGGTTCCCAATGAGAAGGCTGACGGACTGGTCCTGCTCCAGCGGCGGTTCGCACTTAACTGTGAGATTACGCCACCGGGAGATAAAGTCGGTGTTGTTTTCATTCTTCCCCGGCTTGGTCCTCACAAGATCGGCTATGGAGATTTTATCACTGACACTCATGAACCTTTGCCGAAACAGGGACTCCATTTGGGCAAAGGTAATGACGGACCCGTCCGGTATACTCGCATACCAGTCGAAGGCGACGCCGGTCAGGCTGTTAACAAACTGACGAAGAAGGAGCGCGTCATTGCCCCCTGTATTTCCGCACGATGCTTTGAAGTGGGCGACGTGCTGATTTGCATTCCCCGTTCCATCAAATCTTCCGAACTTAGGAATGACGTAGCCGCTTGGGAACTCAATCAGATCGTACTGCGCGGGGTATGGCCGCCCACTACTGCTGATTTCTTTCTGAGCTTCAGCTTCGGCCACCAATGTTTTAACCTTGCTGGTGACCAAATCCATTATCCGATCCTGTGTTAACGGGATAGTGCTATCTGGGGCCAAGGCGTCCCCAGAAGCGGAGTGTGGCCGGCTTTCATGTGGCTCGACCAGTCTTGGACCCGAAGGAACAGGCATTGGCTGCCTCGGATTGTCCTCACCCGGCTGATTAGTAGCGGCTTGCGCTTGATTAGGAGGCGCTCGAGCAATTTGAGCCGTAAGCTGCATCACCACATTCGTTAAGTCGTCAATCTTCGAATAGAGCTTGGCCATCTCTTTATCTTTGCTCCTGAGCTGTTTTCGAAGCTCTTGAAGCAGCTCTTGCTCCGCAGTCCTGGGGCGGAAAGTCGGTTCTTCCTCGCTGTCCGAGCTTGACTCTGCATGGACCGAGGGGTCTTTCTGCCTATCATCCTCATCGAGAGGGTTTTCTTCATCCAGCTTGGGCGGCTGTTCTTGGGCGGCAGCAACCACATTCAGGCTAGATTGGGCTTGGGATGTGGGGGCCCCGTCCTTGCTTTTGCTGCGAAGGTTGTCGCTAGGGCGCCCGCCCGCCATATAGACCGTATGGATGGTATATCCGGATGTCTTTCTATCATTGGCAGCTGATTTCATGGGTCGCTGTCTTGACCCCCTTGTTTCGGTAGCTGGTAGTCGATTGAAGGCGGCTGGCTTAACCAGGTTCTTAAATGGTGCTGGCGCATCTTTTCTGGGTTTGCCCCGCTGCTTTCGTGCGGCACAGAGCGCTTGATAGACTCTTGAAGAGATAGTGTCGTACTTTTTCTGTTGAGGCGGGGACACGTCTCTTTGTGGCACTGTTCGGACCGCTGTCTTCTTGATTCGGGCGGTCATGGCGTTTTTCTGAACCCACTTCAGAGGCTCGAAGGAATTGCTGATTCTTACGTCCGGCTCAGCCGTCGTCACGGGGAAACCCTGCACTTGGAACTTCACATGATTCCATTTGGCCGAAGCCTTGGCCCTTTTGCTGGCTCGATACCTGAGCCGCTTCTGCCTTAACTTTTCTGTTCTAAGCACCTGGCAGACTTCAGCTCTTTGGGAAGACGCCGCAGACCGGGCGACGGAGGGCTTTGGAGATACGCTCGATTGTGCGTTTGTTGGAGTCATCGCTTGAGCTCGTCCGCGACATTTGTTGTTGCCCTTCGCACCGGAAGTCTTGCCCCCAGCTAGAGCGTCAGGGAATCGTTCAGACACCATCTTAAGTTTCGGTTGTGGTGCCTTAGCAATCACAACATTCGGCCTCTTGCCCCTTGGGACCGGCTTGACCACCTGTTCCGCCGGGATTTCCGCCAGATGAGCGCTTCCAGCAGGGTAGATGATGACGGAGCCAAACTGGCGGGGCGGTTCCTCCCACTGTCGACTGAGCCTTGCAGGGAGAACCACACGAGCGTTGATCTTGACCACGTATGGAATCGGGGTCACGTTGGAAGCTGAATTCATCTGGAGAGACATTGTCGTCGAAGGTTGATTGCTGCATAGAAAAGAAAATATCATTTCAGTATAGACAATAGATATGTATATTAATTGAGTTCGCATGAACGTTTAACCCGAAATATGGGAGGAGAGATTGGTCCCACCGGGCGTGCCAGAATCTGTAGGGTGTTTTTCGTCACCCCATTGAGATGGGAATACGCGCGCGCTTGTCAGGCGTACTACAGATTCCCCCGGCCTAGGGTAGGCCGGGGTTTAATGATGGTGGGGATCCGAATCTCCGGCAGCCGCGGACTAAGCTGCCGTTAATTACCCATCGCCTTTGGGGCGAGGGAACCTCCGATTAACGGGTTAAACTGGTCATGCGAACTCAATGTGCAGTATACGTGTGTTCAATTCTGAAAGGGGGGGTATGGATATATCGGGAGCCACGCAGAGTTTTTACGGGGGTCCCGCTACCCGGATAGCGGGCTGGGGGTCAAGGGGGCTAGCAGCCCCCTTGCGGGGTGCGGGGCAGCGCCCCGTTAGAAATTTTTTTCTAACAGGGACAGTGTCGTGGAGTACGTGTATGTATAAATTTGTATACATATGTATATGTGTATATATGTACACAAAAGAGGGGGAAAAGACATCCAAGGGATGCGCAGGTGCGCAAGCGCGCGCGCCACGTGTCGGCACGCGGGCGACTTGCGCACTTGCGCAGTTGCGCAAGCGCGCGCGCCACGTGTCGGCACACGGGCGACTTGCGCACTTGCGCAGTTGCGCAAGCGCGCGCGCCACGTGTCGGCACGCGGGCGACATGCGCACTTGCGCAGTTACGCAAGCGCGCGCGCCACGTGTCGGCACGCGGGCGACTTGCGCACTTGCGCAGTTGCGCAAGCGCGCGCGCCACGTGTCGGCACGCGGGCGACTTGCGCACACAATAGGCTTTTAGCCTAAAAAGATTTCTCTGAAGAGAAATCAAAGAGGAGTTAGACTCCTGAGTGTGTTTTTTTTTCTTTTTTTTTTGTTGGGTTAATGGAAGGGTTCTTCTTCTTCCTCCTGTTGCTTGCTGGATCTTGAAGATCAAGAGATGTAAAATCTCAAAATCTCTCCTTTTTAAGATCTGATGGCAGATCCAAGTTCCCCTTTGTGGGTTTTGTGGTGAAAAACTATTTAGTTTTGAAAAAGGAAGAGTAAAACTCTTGATTTAATTCAAGAGAAAGAAGAAGGTTTTGGAACCTTGAAGAAGGAAGAAAGAGCTCAGCTCTAATTTTTTTTTTTGGAGAGAGAAAAAGTTATATTTTTTTTGAGATATTTCACTATCTTTGCCTTTATAGGCTATACACTTTACACATAGCCCCTTGGGCTTCACAAAATGGCATTTTGCCTATTTCATGGCTCATGTGCCATTTCTTTTTGCACATAAGCCATGGGCTTTACAAAAATTTGGCTTTTATGCCCATTTTCTTACATTTATCCATAAAATAAAATAAAAGAAAATGCAACAAAATTATTTATTACAAAATTTTTATCTTGGCATGGGGGGAGGCCGGCCGCTCCATGTTCAGGCTCGACCCGGGCATGGGCCCACTGGGTCTGGGCTTGGGCCCACTTGGCTTGGGGTTGACTTGGATTTTGACTTGGTCAACCGGGGTGTAAATTTTTACCCCAACACCAATGAGCACCTGTATACATCTTAGGTGATTCAACTGACACCAGTGGCTTGTGAGACCGGCCACCGCCCCTCGTCGGGGTATCGACTGTATACACTAGCCTACTCTGGAGTATCGATGCCCTGTCTCGAAACTCCTATGACTAGGGACACATTAAGGATGTGCTTATAGACCCCAGCTCCCACGTATATGATCGCCATCATACTGCTGGTAGTCAAGCAAGAATCCTATGGGCTCTATCATCATGCTATAGTGAACTAAAGCATATATATGATGATAAAGACAAACCAGATAGCATACTATCATCTCGAGTAAGACTGTTCTATCGGTATAGGTCCTCCCTCAATCATTGCAATCACGTACCTGCGATACAATAATTGACTTAGAGGGCACTATATCCCACACTTTATGCAGTTTTCTTTTATATTTCTTCGCTCCGGCGTCATATATATATGTTTGTGGTGGTTGTCTCCGCCGTTGGGCGTGATTCGCTCCTGTTTGGGATGCTTTATATATTATCTATGTTGTTCCCGTTTTCGAGGCTAGTTTTTACAAAGGAGGTGCTGCCAAAATTTTCAAGAAAGGAAACTAAAGTTAAAGAATTTTACATGAGATTTTCTGAATGTTTTAAACTATGTTTTTCTCCACTTATCCAATTTTTTTTGGGTGGTTTTGATTTCTGGGTTTCGGCTTACTTAAATTACATATGCCTGTAGACGTTACGTGGTTTAAGAGCCGGTCACGTGCCAAATTTTGGGTCGTAACAACGACGCCCAATGGCGAAGATCACCACAAAAGATAATGAAATAAGCAAGACATCAAAACCACAAGTAGGGAAAAACCCCTCGCTCTATGTCTCGCAACCATAAGTCTCACTAAGTCTCATTACTTATACAAATACTAGTTTGATTGATGGAGTTGACTAGATACAATATGAATAGTAAATACAAGAGTGGGTACGATACAAATGTCCCACCTACCAATGAAAAACACCCGAATGCAGCTGTGTGCCAACGATACTGCTACAGATCCATGCGGCCAACCTGTAAGAACTGTGGCACAACGGGGGTGAGTTCCAAACTCGTGAGTAGAAAAATATCAGCAGGTAGAAATCGAAATAACAACGACTCCTAGGTCAACTGTATCATAAAGGTAATACTATGATATCTAGGGTGACTGTATCTGTATATGTGCCAACAACATAAATAAACGCCTATCAGCATGTGGATATCATCCAACCATAAAATCAATGTATGTAAGCATGTGGATCCCGTCCACGCGTCAAGCACTGACACAACAACATCATGCATGTAAATATCATAAAAGAATTTGCATGAAGGTATGAGGATATAAATCAACGTGTGTCCCTCTCGACACGTCAAAATCATGGAACCTGAGTGTCCAGCATCGACACTCGAAACATCATGAAACCCGTGTCCAGCATCAACACGTAAATCCTCATATCTTGGGCTCCGTCAGTCCGGATTGGCCCTCGGGCTCCGTCTGCGGGATCGGCCCATGGGCTCCGGCAGACGGGTCGGCCCTCTAACCATCTCTCGACTCCGGTCGGTATCCTCCGGATAACCGCCAGGTCTAACGAATCACCGGTAGGAAGTAGTCCCTCAGCCAGGCTCATCGTCATCCTCACAAAATCTCTCTCTCACCCCGGGGTACCATACCGGGTCCACTATGAACCCGCAAACGGATCATCCACCTCCTCGAATCGGGTTTTACATATCACACGTCTCAAAACCGAGAAAAAGCATGGTGGACGCACTGAAATATAATATCAAGAGAAACCGGGTTTTTTAAAAAGTACATACTTTCGAAATACCCACGGTTCTCAAATCCAGAAATCTCATGAAAACAGCATATCTCAATGCGTATAATCGTAAAGCATGATGTATGCGACATATAACAGAATTTAAGCATATCCGTATATCATGCAACATGGAACGGTAATATGCACATATCGAGGGAAAACCGCTCTTTTAAATGAATCCATTTTTAAAATATATCCTGCGGTTCCTAAGTTCTCCAAAGTCAAATGCAACATCGTATAAAGGTGCATATGTAACTATAGCAAGTAAATTATGCATAGAATCATATCATGATGCAGCAATTCTACTGTGTAGTGGCATGGCAATTATCGATGATGAAGTGTGTGAGCCGGCCAATCTGTGTAAATGTGACATACGCATCATCGATAATGGTGTAAATGTACTAGCACAGATATATGAAATGCAATGAGAGTGACATGAACGTAGCATAAGTAAATCGTATGCGAATGCTAACAGGTATACGTATCTAAGATGACCGAGTCGGTGAATTAATCAATCGGCATCCAGCATCACAACGTCACATACGGTATAATCCATCATACGACATCCAGCATCACAACGTCACATACAGTATAATCCATCATACAGCATCCAGCATCACAACGTCACATACGGTATAATCCATCATACGGCATCCTCTGGTCAAGGGTACGGATCAATCGTCATAAAACTCATCACGTACAGAAAATCATCGTACATCGGCATTAAACCATCGGGGATCCTATCATCCTATATGACAATGAGGGGTACGGACCTAACGTCTTGTATGATATATCACTCATGATTCACAACATTTATATTTCTATATACTTATGTCCCAAGTCACATCCATAACAAACTCATATCAGGGGACTGGCAAGGGTATCAATCATCTCAATCAACTCGCATTCGTATACCGACATATCAATCAAGTCATCATATCATCTCGTATGTCCTTTTCATCACATTTATATCTCATATGAATTCATCTTATATATACATTCTATCCTATACATCAAATGTCATGCTACTCTAAAATTCATACCATTCTAGTGTAACTACATATCTATAAGTCGTGATTCACATTCACCTTCCATATCCTTATAGCTTTCATCTCATACCTCAATACATATATTCAATCATTCATATCATCTCTAGCCATCTCTTTTAACCCTATCCATAGTTTTCTAATCTAGTTTTCCTTAACCATGTTCTATGAATCGGTTTCCATCAAAAACTTGCGGGGGTGCTATTCTCCATCCACCCGACTTCCCCCGTAGATATAGATCTACTCACCTGATCCTTGCTTTCCAAAGTCGATGACGCCATGATCCATCACCTCGGAATCTATGCGAAGGTACCTACAATAATATATAATCGCAAACGCTATTGAAATCGAATCCGGAAAACCGATACGGTACATGGATCGCCTATAGGTTAGAACCTATAGCCTACGCATGCAAAACTAACCAATTATCCATTTTTGTTGATGTACAAACATCCAACAACCAAATACAAATCCAAATATCAAAATCCAGCATTCAAAATATGGAAAACATAGCCAAAAATCACACCAAAGTGCTCCCAGATTTTGACTCAGGTCAATTGGAGCAAAACAAACAAGTATAGGGTGTTGTATGAAGAGTATATGAGCTACTGGACCAACCTAGACACCAAATACCATCAAGTGGCCGGCCACATTGCTTGAAATTCCGGCGAGCTCGGCCAGGGTAGCTCCATTGGGGTTCATTTGGTCAGGGTGGTCTCCTAGTGCCCTAATTTGGTTCCTGGAATTGTTTGGTTTACTCAAAAACATCTCAGGTCATCCCATATTCCCTGTAGGCCACTCAAATGTCACAAAACCATTACGGTTGATTTCCTAAGTCCGTGTTTTGGTTTCTAAACTCAATTCCAGGTCCAGAATTCAATACCTAAGGTTTTAAAACACTCACTACAGATCATGGTTCCACAAAAACACCCAAACCCTCTCTAGAAATTTCCAAGTTCCCAAATCCATTAAACACATTCTAAATTAAACTAATATGCTAGGAATTCAAAACTAAACTAATTGGAAGAATTTATACCTTCTTTAGGCCACTCAAGACAACCCTAGCTTCCCAATGTCATCAAAATCCCACTTTGCTCGGTCCATTGTGTAGAGGATGAGGAGGAGATTAACTTTAATGAAGAGGGTGTAAGGTTTTGGTGAATAAATGAAGATGGATCTAGGGGTAGAAGTGGAGGGAGATGAGGTTGAGGATGAAGATGAAGGGAAAATGGTGGAATGAAGAATGTGGCTGCCTTCTCTCTCCCCCCTTTTATTCTCACCCACTCTCTTACTAATTACCCTTTTGCCCTTTTTCTCTTTTTCTTTTCTTTTCAATTTTAAAACCAAATCACATAATACCCATAAAACAACACAAATGCAATAACATGTAACTAAATGCAACATGACATGGTTCACTAGCCATGGAAAACTGTAAAAACACGGATTTGGCCTAATCGCAATTAGGAGTGCATTAATCGGTTTTTATTCAAACTGCATATAATAAATTTTAAAAATGCCAAATCCGATAAATATATTTTTAAATGAATAAATTATTTTAATTTCCAATTATTTAATAATTATTGGTATATATTTATACCATTTTTCGAAAACCCCAATTTCGCAAATCGGGCAGTTTTCGGAAATATATTATTTTAATATTAAATTCCAAAAATAATATTTTATATTTTCTGAAATGTTACAATCTTACCCCCTTAAAAAAATTTGGTCCTCGAATTTAAATTTAAATCCCCAAATGCTAAAACATTTCAGTAATCAACTCAAATCAACGGGGCTCCGAAATCACGGAAGATACAGAATAACACAGCGCGTTAAGTGCGCATGAAAACGAGTACAAAACTCAAAAACCGAACTCCGTTAAGAGTCACGCAAATCATCGGATTTGCACACATATCCTCGGAGTTACAATGGAGATACAGATCTCGAAATCCACTGCTGAAATCCAATATACACTAGTCAATTACTATAATATGTATATAATACGCATCCTTGAAAAATTCACAAAAACTGAATAAAATACATGCAAAATCTTTTCTGAATCGCCGTGTGATGCGTAACTTACGGAACAAGTGACGGACGCTCATTTGTAAAGTACTAAGTATACGTTCATATATGTTTTCCTCAAATATACGTCTCGCCCTTTTAAAATATCCCAAAAGGTTTTCCTTTGTAAACGTTCGTGTCGCTCACGGACATGTAAGAAATAGCAAGACTATAGCTCCTTTTTGAAAACCTCTGGTTAAACTTTTAATGCATGCAAAGTACTCAGGTACTGTCCTCGGATCAGTCCTATTCGGCTATTATATAGTATAGTGCCCATCATGAAAACAAAGGGCTCAAGAGCAAAATCAGACTCGAAAGGCGTATCCAACAATCACGTGCGTCTGGTGCGCACAGAAATCAAATCCAAATACAGTGCTATGAATGTGCACAAAAGCCAAAATTAAGTGCAACGGGTGTGCACGAAAGTATCTGTCAAGTATAACGGGTGTGCACGACAACAACATCTAGTGCATCTATAGTGCACGGAAATCTCAATCCAGTGCAACTAACATGCACGAATGAAAATCCCAATCGAGTGCATCCGGTGTGCACAAAATCATATCTCATATCATGCGCCCAACATGCACGAAAATCCAAATCAAGTGCATCCGTCATGCACGAATGAAATCGAAATCAAGTGCATCCCATATGCACGAATAAAATCTAAATCAAGGGCATCCAACACGCACGAGTAAAATCTCACTCAAGTGCATCCGATGTGCACAAAATCTAATATCAAGCGCCTAATATGCACAAAACTCCAACCCAAGCGCGTCAAGTCCAAATAAATGTCCAGTGCGGTAAAGCGCACGAAAAACGAACGTCAAGTGCGACGCGCACAAAAACAAAAGTCTGGCGAAACAAATGATCAATTACATAAATCGGGTGAAACCAATGTACATAGTGAAAATCTAGTGCAACTAGTGCATGAAATACTCATCTGGTGCAACAAACGCATGAAATGCAAATCTGGTGCAACAAATGCACGAAATACAAATTTGGTGCAACAAATGCACGAAATACGAATCTATAACTCAAATGCATAAAAAGCAACACCGAGCATACCAGGGTGTATAAAATCATAAACGTGTGCAACTGCGTGCACAAAACACATCTCAATGCACTGCAAGCACATGTAAGCTATACCGAGTGCATAAATCAAATCGAGCGCGTACCACATGCACAAAATCAAATCAACTGTATGAAATCCACGAAATCATAAACACGTGCAGCCAAGCCACAAAATCGAAATCAAGTGCAATAGATATGCACAAATCATAAACCAACACAACAATGTGTAAAACATATATCAAGTGCACTAACTATGCACAAAATGTGAATACCCAGTTGGTGCAGCCATGGTGCACGAAAACAATATCATGAAACTTAATCATCAGAACTCAAATCCAAGCGATATAAGTGTGAAACTCGTATCACAAACAAAAATCACAATAAATGACATTGAGGTACACCTCCTACAATGCCGAAAAATGTCGATGCGCCTAAATCTGGCAGAGCAAGAACATCCGCTTGCCTCCTGCTCATGGTCTGGCGTCCTCTGTCTCTGGGTCCTCATTTTCTTTTTGGATTACCAATCTCACAATCCATCGGCTCATCGGCCCGGTCAGGTGTGCTAATGGAGACGATCCCGCTTTGGCACTTCTCTGGTCAACTCTCGGCTAATTAGTATGATCACTCATAAAGCAGTACATCACCGGCGCTGACCTCTGGTCCTCTGTATATACGTGACACATCTGATCCTCGGTGCAAATCTTATTGCAGCAGTGTCCTGGAAGGAACCTGCTCAAGGTCTCTTCCAGTCTCGCCTATGCCGAACTATACGGAGGCTGGTACTCTTACATAATATTTTCTCGCTTTCTGGACATCTGCGTTGTCAGCACAACATTTCCTCGGGAACTGGTCTCATCCCAACGCCTATGTAGACATATCCGATCTCTAATCTCAATAGGGAGTAACAACAGCTCTTCAGCATCTCGTACGAACCTCTTGTTCCACTTTGACGTCACGTCAGGCAATTGTTCTCGGCTACAGTCAATCCAGAGTTTCTCACATGGACTCTAAATCACAACTCGGTATCTTCATCACTCTGTAGACGATATCTAGCCGAACACGTCCTTGGGAACTCTTCCAAAACCATCAGAGGAATACTCCATACTCGTCCGTTCTCGATCAACTCACAACGCATCTGGGTGAGGTCCTCTATCCGAAGCTGGTCCACTTACTAATCTCCTATCGGATCATTCCACGAACGATATCATTTCTGGATTGATCTACTCTGGATCTGAGTAAGATTCTCCACACTAGAATTCTTCAACTCAACTGGGCCTGCGTCGGCGCATCAAATCAGACGAATCATCTCAGTCGTTCAACTTAGGATAAACTAGGTTCCATCTGTCGCATCTCTGCCTGGAAGCTCCAGCGATCTCAGCTCGTAAGCTCTGGAAGCGACATCTCATCAATCTCAGCAACAGCTGGGTCATCTGTCTGCACGGTAGATGACATACAATCTCTGAGGTATGCGGTACATCAACAGTCCTCTCATGATCATCCAGTGCAAAACCAAACGCTCGCCTCCACAAGAGGTCACGACATAACACTACATCAAGATGTTCCCATGTCACCAGACAACACAATGGTCAACCCTCGTACCAGATGAGCTCGCCCTGACCGCAACACTAGCAGCAGCTAAATCTGCGCTCAAACCATGGTGACAGGAACCTCAATCGTGTATCGATGAAAACAGATCAAGGGCATGAAAGGAAACAACAGATCCAGAATGGATACATGATCATAAAAAGAAACAACATCAATGAGAGTATGATCATGGAAACGAATAGAATCAAGGATCTCAAATGGATGTATAATCATGGGTACAAAGAGAATCACAGATCTCAAAATTTGTACATCCTAAGGTTTCTTAAGTGGAGTATCGTATCGTAAATATGCCGCGGAACATACATACGGTACGTCACTCTACTCAAGCTACTTACTCCATCAATCAGGGTAAACCTCTGAAATGAAAGTTCGGGTCTAATACCCCCTGTTCAAGTCTAAGTTCCGTAAGGTCAAGCCTAGGTTCCGAAATAGACACACGCGCTAGACTCCGCATCGTCAAACATAGACTCGAACCAAGGTTAAACCTAGAGCTCTGATACCAACTTTATCATGACCCGAAAGTATTAGCTCGTGACCGGTACTTAAATTACTCAACTTCTAAAGGCGTAACGTAATTCAAGTAAGCCGAAACCCAGAAATCTAAACCTTTTTAAGAAAATAAAGAGGTGAAGTTTTGAAATAAAGGTATGGTGAAAATCATATGTTTTCTTAAATACACAAGTAATGGAATATGAAAACGCAAGTAAATTTTTGCGAGTTAAAAACATGTTTCGTCTTTTAAAAATTTGGGCAGCACCTCCTTTGTATATTTTGACCCAAAACCATAAATACATGATAATGATAAAGGCATCCCCAAGCGGGAGCTAGCTCTTCGCCAATCGGCGGATCCACAACCACGCAAAGCATAAATATAAGTATACGACGCTCAACGGTGAAGATCACCACAAAAGATAATGAAATAAGCAAGACATCAAAACCACAAGTAGCGGAAAACCCCTCGCTCTATGTCTCACAACCACAAGTCTCATTAAGTCTTATTACTTATACAAATACTAGTTTGATTGATGGAGTTGACTAGATACAATATGAATAGTAAATACAAGAGTGGGTACGATAAAAATGTCCCACCTACCAATGCAAAACACCCGAATGCAGCTGCATGCTAATGATGCCGCTACAGATCCATGCGGCCAACCTGCAAGAACTGTGGCACAGCGGGGGTGAGTTGCCAACTCGTGAGTAGAAAAATATCAACAGGTAGAAATCGAAATAACAATGACTCCTAGGTCAACTGTATCATAAAGGAAATACTATGATATCTAGGGTGACCGTATCTGTATATATGCCAACAACATAAATAAATGCCTATCAGTATGTGGATATCATCCAACCATAAAATCAATGTATGTACACATGTGGATCCCGTCCACGTGTCAACCACCGACACGACAACATCATGCATGTAAATATCATAAAAGCATATGCATGAAGGTATGAGGATATAAATCAACGTGTGTCCCTCTCGATACATCAAAATCATGGAACCTGAGTGTCCAGCATCGATACTCGAAACATCATGAAACCCGTGTCCAGCATTGACACGTAAATCCTCATATTTCGGGCTCCGTCTGCGGGATCGGCCCGTGGGCTCCGGCAAACGGGTCGGCCCCCTAACCATCTCTCGACTCCGGTCGGTATCCTCCGGATAACCACCAGGTCCAACCAATCACCGGTAGGTAGTAGTCCCTCAGCCAGGCTCATCATCATCCCCACGAAATCTTTCTCTCGCCCCGAGGTACCATACCGGGTCCACCATGAACCAGCATATGGATCATCCACCTCCTGGAATCGGGTTTCACATATCACACGTCTCAGAACCGAGAAAACGCATGGTGGACGCACTGAAATATCATATCAAGAGAAACCGGGATTTTTAAACAGTATATACTTTCTTTTGAAATACCTACGGTTCTCAAATCTAGAAATCTCATGAAAACAGCATATCTCAATGCGTATAATCGTAAAGCATGATGCATGCGACATATAAAAGAATGTAAGTATATCCGTATATCATGCAACATGGAACAGTAATATGCACATATCGAGGGAAAACCTCTCTTTTAAATGAATCCATTTTTAAAATATATCCTGCGGTTCTCAAATTCTCCAAAGTCAAATGCAACATCATATAAAGGTACATATGTAACTATAGCAAGTAAATTATGGAAGGAATCATATCATGATGCAGCAATTCTACTGTGTAGTGGCATGGCAATTATCGATGATGAAGTGTGTGAGCCGGCCAATCTGTGTAAGTGTGACATAAATATCATCGATAATGGTGTAAGTGTACTAGCATAGATATATGAAATGAAATGAGAGTGACATGAACGTAGCATAAGTAAATAGTATGCGAATGATGACAGGTATACGTATTTAACATGACCGAGTCGGTGAATCAATCAATCGGCATCCAGCCTCACAACGTCACGTATGGTATAATCCATTATACGGCATCCTCTGGTCAAGGGTACGGATCAATCGTCATAAAACTCATCACGTACGGAAAATCATCGTACGGCGGCATTAAACCATCGGGGATCCTATCATCCTATATAACAATGAGGGGTACGGACCTAACGTCTCGTTCGACATATCACTCATGATTCACAATATTTATATATCTATATACCTATGTCCCAGATCACATCCATAACAAACTCATATCAGAGGACCGGCAAGGGTATCAATCATCTCAATCGACTCGCATCTGTATACTGACATATCAATCAAGTCATCATATCATCTCGTATATCCATTTCATCACATTAATATCTCATATCAAGTTATCTTACATATACATTCTATCATATACATCAAATGTCTTGCTACTCTAAAATTCATACTATTCTAGCGTAACTACATATCTGTAACTCGTGATTCACATTCACCTTCCATATCCTTATAGCTTTCATCTCATACCTCAATACATATATTCAATCATTCATATCATCTCTAACCATCTCTTTTAACCCTATCCATAGTTTTCTAATCTAGTTTTCCTTAACCATGTTCTATGAATCGGTTTCCATCAAAAACTTGCGGGGGTGCTATACGCCATCCACCCGAATTCCCCCGTAGATATAGATCTACTAACCTGATCCTTGCTTTCCGAAGTCGATGACGCCATGCTCCGTCGCCTTGGAATCCAAGCGAAGGTACCTACAATAATACACAATCACAAACGCTATTAAAATCGAATCCGAAAAACCGATACGGCACACGGATCGCCTATAGGTTAAAACTTATAGCTCACGCATGCAAAACCAACCAATTATCCCTTGTTGTTGACGTACAAACATCCAACAACCAAATATAAATCCAAATATCAAAATCTAGCATTCAAAATACAGAAAAAATAGCCAAAAATCACACCAAAGTGCTCCCAGATTTTGACTCAGGTCAATTAGAGCAAAACAAACAAGTATAGGGTGTTGTATGAGGAGTATATGAGCTACTGGACCAACCTAGACACTAAATGTTAGTTATATATATGCCCTAAAGGCCATTGTTGTACATATGATGTATATTATAGTTGATGCTTTGATATATATAGAGAGGACTTTCTTGCTCGACACGATAGTATGCTATTTGGTTTCATTTTGTCTTAACATGTTGACTTGTATTAGTTTATTGTCTTGCTCTCACATGTTGATAAAGCGCTTAGGATATGTACTCGACTACTGGGACTATGATGAGATCATACTAGTAGGGCAAGGGTAGTCAACGAGTACATCCTATAACTGTTCCTAGTCGAGGGTGTATCGAGACAGAGCATCGATACACCAGAGTAGACTAGCGTATACGCATCTTGACCCATATGATGTGCGATGGATGATCCCATATCCATGAGTGTTTGACATCAAAGATGGTGTACGCGTGCTCAGTGGAGATTGGGTACACTGAACGGACTCGCCGAAAACTCCTAGATGGTATTATACCTATCGTCAGATAGCAGTTCTCCGGTGACACTGGTACAGGTTAGTCTGTAGACTCGAGATCGTCATAGAGTCTTGTGTGATTCCCACTGTGCTTTGATTTCCACCTTACCACGTCCAAGAGGGCGTGCAAAAAGGTGGCTTTTGGGTACAGTCCCGAATCACATGGAGGCAATGAGCGATAGGAGGGGTTTCGTCTCTCCCGGTATAGGGAGTTGATGTTGTGCTGTGTTCGATTGGCTATAACTGGAAGTCTCTGGCCAGGGCTGATATGGAGTGCTACTGGTAAGAGTTATCAGTAGTTTCTCGACCTGTTATGAGCCTCACATCGACACGACTTATCGGTTACTAGTGTCTGACGTTTACCACCCCTAGACTTGATATGCGACATATCAGACGAAGAGACCGGACTGTACGGCAGTGCTACTGATTGGATTCACAGAAGAATGTACAGGCTTGCTTGTTGATCTTCTGATCGCTCAATACCTGTGTGGCTGTTACATTTAGCTGACCGCTTGCAACTTGTGGGTGTCTGATATGATCATCACCTACTGCCGGCGTATTGACGATTCTTTAGAGTCCTACACAGAGGTTTTCTGGCTCAGGCAAAACGGAGTAGGAGCACATATGTGATATGTGCGGGACCGAGAATAATATGATATGAGATACCGTATTCTATTCTCGCGATATGTGATATCGGCCGGGTATATGTGATATAGCCGGGTCATCAGATCAAGTGTTGATTCGATGGAATGGTACATATTATATTAGTCGGTTATATGCAATATAGCCGGATTGTCGGATCAAGAGTTGATAAAATAATTTAATGTATAATTATATATGTGATATATTACATTATGTTAACTAATATAAGCTCGCTTTATTGATACATTTTCTCACCGGATAATACATTGATATATATGCGATACATGTTAATTGTATTATTTTCTTTTGTTACAAAATATATTGTATATGTGATATATAATATTGTAATAAGTTAGGGTTACAAATGCAACATGCTTTGTTGAGTTTAAACATGGTTAGGGTTTGGATTAGGGTTAGCTTTTCATGAAGCTTCAAGAAGCTTTCCTTTTGTCTTTAGTTTTGATATTTTGTGTTGATATTTATTAACCCAACCCAAACCTTAACCTCTAGTTTATTCTCTACAAGGGTTAACTCTATCATTCTTAACCCATGGTTGGATTTGTAACCACAACAATCAATTCATAATTCATCACAAAAGGTTTCATCTTCTTCTTCCTCCTTGAAAAGCTTACTAGCTTTTGGTTTTGTGATGATATTGAGTAAGAAAAATAAAACAAAAGAGAGCAAAATTCCTACTTCATCATCCTCATCTATTCTAGCCACTTCGATTAGGGTGTTCACTTCTCTAATAAGTTGTTTAGTAAAGTGTAAGCTTGGGTTAGAGATTCTACAAGGTAGATCATCTTGGATCATGAAGACTACAAGCAAGGTGTCTCATTTACCTCATGGAGCCACTCGAGAGTCGGAGTTCATGTTGATCACAACGAAAGGACCTCAACACGGAGCTTATGAAGCGAAGGAACGGACTATAAAGGTTGTAATCCCTATCTTTTTTCTTATTTGTATGTGATAAAAACTTTTTATCCTAGAAGTTCTAGCATGATTCATGGTTAGTTAGCTTTGCACCTCTTTATTTTTCAAAATGGCATGAGTGATGCTACCAAACACTAGACTAGGTGTAAGGGTAACCCAACAGTGGTATCAGAGCCAAACTAGAATTCTAGATACGGTGTTATAACAATTACGAAATCGAAAATCACTTCGAAATACGGTATTAGGAAACCCCATTCTTGCTCTCTGGAAATTTTACAAAAAGTCCTTTAAAATTTTTTTCAAACAGGTGCAGAAAGGTCTCTGGGCCAATATATGAACATGGGAGAAATACGGAGGGAGGGAACCGGTTTTGAACCGGCCACAGGAGGCAAAATTCCGGCTAGGCCGGCCCCTGATGCTTCTCTGGCCCCTGTATTCCCCCTTTGCTCTTTTGGCTTCATTTTGGGTTTTCTAGTATTGTTTATTTAGCCCAATTTTCATGTGATGATCTGTTTGACCTGGGGGTAATTCGTAGTGCTTCGTAGTCATATAATTTAACACTATATTGGTAACCTTGACTATTTTTAGCAGTTCGATCGAACATCGCACACCACATTTTGTACCACGCTGAAATTTCCAAGTGCTGTAATTTTCCGAAGTTGATAGTACTCGTTAAATCGTGCAAGTACCCCCATGGACCCCCTAGAAGACTATAATAACCTTAACTCGATTCTGTGCCCATGGAACCGCGATCGAACTTTAGGGTTTGCCGTAGTTCCGTGGTGTTATAGGTGAGGCGTTGGTTAACTCCTTCTACGGCTGGACCATGGACACCGTGGCACGGTTTTTGAGTGTTTTGACTTTGCTCAAGTGTTGAGCTCACGGGGGTAATTTGTGCGTGTATGTTGATTAGATCAAAACGTTAAACATCGTCATGATATTCTGTAATGTGATACAATATGTGGAATTCATATAGTTAGACATGAAAAAGTTAATATGTGATATTTCGGGTTTACGATGTCTAAGTCGATTATGGATTCCAAATGTTGTACTTTTACATTTTCTTTTCTGCGACCGTAAGTGTAGTATGTTGGATATTGCCGGCTTCGTTGCTATACATCAACGACAATCGAGATACGCATACTTGCTTACGTTGATGATATAAGATATTATGTATTGCTGTGATATGTTATATTGGATTGTCGTGTTCTGAATAGCCAGGGGTTTTATGTGAGATGAGGGTTTTTATTTTCATTCATGTAAAATTCATTGTATGTAATATTCTTTTATTGGGACACTTCCGGGTTGGGGATGATGTCACCATTGTATATTATTTACTTTTCCGCATTAGGTAGACCCAAGGAGGGGAGCACAAATAACCGGGTTCTAGGGTCCAGTGGGAGGCTATCTCGAGGAGTCAAGACCGGGTCTCCTAACCCTAGAATTGACAGTGTTACTTGCTGCTCTTGTAGGGGTCTAGGGATGTGGGTTTGGCTATTCATCGCGACCGTGGAATCCATGTTTTATACAGGCTCGATATAAAACACGGACCTCTTAGTATATCCAATATTTCATATGTTTCTTCTGCTGCTGATATACTGTGATGTGATCATATTATATGCGTGAGACGAATGCTTTATTATTGTATATATGATATATATAATAAACGTTGCTTATGTTTTACACCCGCACTAGTCCCGTCCCGGTATGTCGTTAGTTAAGTAACCTAACGGTGCATAACGAAATATTGTGGCGAATGCGGATGGCATAAGCGTACGTTGTATTTTCGTTTCTTCTGTGATGATTAGGAAGCATAAATGATGGGATTTATTAATGAGAATAATAAAAGAAAAGAAACCTAAGAGATGTTGTAGAATCAAACTTTCAAAAAGGGTATCTACAGTTTTTGTTTTGCATAGCGGTATACATGATATACCCTGCACCTTATTCGATGAGAAAAGAGCCGAGATCCCTTCACCGGGAGTGACCTCTTTAGCAAAACTGGCAGATGCTACAAACTCATGGTTTATTTTTTGATTGCTTTTATAGTTCTTGCTTGGCACAACGGTATTTGTGAAATATCCTGCACCTTATTCAATAAGGAAAGAGCCGAGATCCCTTCACCGGGAGTGACCTCTTTAGCGAAACTAGAAAAGCTTAAAAAAAACTCCTTTTCAAAATCACTTGTTTCTACAACGATATCAAGTTCATTACGCTTATGGTTTTCTGAAAAACCTGCGTAGCCCTCCATCATTTCAGATAAGTATTATTTAGTATTCATACTACGGTAGTTTGGCCTCCGTCAAGGCGTAGTGTATGGTAGCTGATTAGTACTTATCTGTAGCATGAGATGCGATTGGATTAGGGTATTTGTACGGCGTAGTTTGGCCTCTGTTAAGGGTCGTGCGGGTGGGTCTAATTCAATCAAGAAATATACGGGTTGAACTTGACTAGCGCCCTATGGGTAGTTTGGCCTCCGTCAAGGTCATAGGACGCTAGGGGTAAAAGTATTATCGGGAATTTCAAGTGTTGAAATTTGCAATGAGATTGCATACTTTCTATGAGATAGACGGATCCCGATACCCACTGCGAGTAAGAGTCACTCCTGGGAGAGTTTTACACAGGACAAGTAGTCGATCAAGTAGGTGTCTACAAAGGTGTTAACGGGGTTATGCCTCTGGGAAAACGATGTTTATTTTAATTAGGTCCGTGCGAATGCACGGGGAACCTCCTTCAAAGTACCAACATTGGCCTGGCTGAAAGATTGGCGAACTTGTAAAGTGTAATTAATCCCAGCCAGTCTTACCATTTAGGGTTTGAAGGAAGATTTGATAAAAAGCAGTAGGAGCCATCCTGATTAGATAAGATAATAACCAATCTAATGTTGCAAGAGCATACACTAAAGTGTTTTCTTCTCTCTCTCTCCAGGTAGCGACCATATCAGGCCTTAATCAAGATAATAACATGGATGTATTGACTGAACCCGCTTTTTATACTGAGCAGGGGAACGTTGGTCCCGCTCCACTTATAATTGTTATAAGTCCGAGTAGGGAATAGTAGAATATCTGGATTCTCATGCCACCCAAGCGAAGAATAAGCATGTTGATGCATCTTCTTCAGGTGTGTTAGTTATCGAGAACTGTTTCTCAGTTCACTCTACGTCCTGGGTATTAGATACCGGATCGGGATCCCATATATGTAATATGTTATATGGGCTATGTAAAGGTAGAGAACTGGGAGAGGGTGATCATTCCGTAAGAGTAGGGAATGGTGTAAATGTTGCAGCCAAAGCGGTTGGCGAATATCACCTGTGTTACCAAATGGTAATACATTGGTTCTGAACGAATGCTATTACATTCCGACCCTGATATGAAATCTTATATCAGTTTCTTTATTGAGCAAAGAAGGATATAATTTTTGTAGTACAGGATAATGTTATGAACATATTCCTGAATCAAAAGTTGATTGGATCAGGCTCGTTAAATAATGGCATATACGTTCTCAACCAAACTACAGTACTTAATGTACAAAACACACACAAGAGGAAGAGTTCAGAAATGAACGAATCCTTCTTGTGGCATTGTAGACTAGGTCACATCAATGTGACACGGCTAGCTAAGTTACATAAGGATGGATATTTGAATCCATTCGAATTTTCATCTTATGATACTTGCCAGTCATGTCTCAAAGGAAAGATGAACAAAACTCCGTTTAGTGGACACGGATAAAGAGTTACGGAACTCTTGGTACTGATACATAGTGATGTATGTGGTCCCGTATCTACACATGCCAGGAACGGTTCTTCCTACTTCATTATATTCACTGACGATCTCTCAAGATATGGACATGTGTTCCTGATGAAACACAAGTCTGAAGCTTTTGAGAAATTCAGAGAATATATGCACGAATTAGAGAACCAAACGGGCAAAAGTATTAAGATCCTTCGATCTGATCGAGGAGGAGAATACTTGAGCAATGAGTTTCTAGACTATCTAAAAGAGAATGGGATTCTTTCTCAGCTTACTCCTCCCTATACACCACAACACAACGGTGTATCAGAGCAGAGGAATCGCACCCTATTAGATATGGTGCGCTCTATGATGAGCACTGCCGAGTTACCTATTTCCTTCTGGGGTTATGCGCTTAAGACAGCGGCATACCTATTGAATAGAGTTCCAACCAAATCAGTGCCTACCACTCCATATGAGATATGGAATGGGAAGAGGCCATGTCTTAATTTTATTAAGATATGGGGTTGTCCGGCCTATGTAAAATCACAAAATCTGGACAAGCTCGAGGCGAGGTCTGTCCTGTGCAAGTTTATTGGATATCCCAAACATTCGCGAGGGTATATCTTCTACCACTCCGAGGAACAAAAGGTGTTCGTTTCTCGACATGCCACCTTTTTAGAAAAGGGATTTCTTATGAAATAAATTAGTGGCAATGAGGTAGAACTGGAAGAAGTTCCAGCAACACAAATTACGACAGAAGATTTGGTGGAACCAGATGATTCAGTAGTTCCCGACGAACCCCAGCATCTCCGCCGATCTAGCAGGGTTCCTCATCCACCTGAGAGATACTACGGTTTTCTCATTGACGGTGGAAGCGAGGATTGAATGATAGAAGTTGATCACCCAACTAGCTTCGAGCAGGCCATCATGAGTGGTGACTTATGAAGTGGCTGGATGCAATGCGATCTAAGATGGAATCCATGTACATCAACAAGTATGGACTTTGGAAGTTGCTCCTGAAGGGGTAAAACCCATTGGGAGCAAGTGGATCTTTAAGAAGAAACTTGGTGTAGATGGAAAAGTGGAGACTCTCAAAGCTAGACTTGTTGCAAAGGGTTTTCGTCAACGACCAGGTGTGGATTATGAAGAAACCTTTTCTCCAGTGATTATGCTTAAGTCCATCCGGATATTACTTGCCATTGCTGCATACCATGACTACTAAATCTGGTAAATGGATGTTAAGACCACCTTTCTAAATGGTGATTTAGAGGAGTGCGTGTACATGACTCAGCCAGAGGGCTTCATAGATAGTGGGAGCAGCGGAAAGGTGTGCAAGCTGCTTAAATCCATCTACGGGTTAAAGCAGGTATCGCGGAGTTGGAACATCTGCTTTGATGTTGTAGTCAAAGAGTTTGACTTCATCAAGAACGTAGATGAACCTTGTATTTATAAGAAGGTTGCAGAGCGTAAGGTTGTCTACCTCGTATTATACGTGGATGACATACTCTTGATAGGAAATGATGTTCCTATGCTGCACTCGGTCAAGCTCTTCTTATCACAAAAATTCTCAATGAAAGATCATGGTGATGCCTCCTGCATTTTGGGAATTAAGATCTATAGAGAGAGATCTAAACGGATACTGGGATTGTCCCAATCCAGGTACATTGACACCATACTAAAGAGGTTTAGTATGGAAGAATCCAAGCGTGGGAACTAACCCACGATCTCTGGACTCACTCTCTCCAAAGAGATGTCTCCCAAGACTGATTTGGAGAGAGCTCGCATGCAAGGGATACCCTATGCTTCGGCAGTAGGCTCTATCATGTACGCGATGCTATGTACCAGACCCGATGTAGCATACTCACTAAGTGTAGTGAGTAGGTATCAAGCAGATCCAGGAGAGAGTCACTGGACGGCTGTGAAGAACATTCTCAAGTACTTGAGAAGCACTAAGGAGATGTTCTTGGTGTATGGTAACGGTGAACTCCAGGTGGAGTCCTTTACCGATTCAAGCTTCGAAAGTGATAAGGACGACTCTAAGTCGCACTCGGGATTTGTCTTTACCCTAAATAGAGGGGCGGTTTGTTGGAAAAGTTCCAAGCAAGAAACCGTGGCAGACTCAACGATGGAGGCTGAATACATCGCTGCCAACGATGCTGCCAAAGAGGCTGTCTGGATGAAGAAGTTCATCACCGAACTTGGTGTGGTTCCTTCCATTGAGCATCCAATATCTTTGTATTGTGATAACAATGGAGCTGTGGCTTTGGCCAAGGAACCTAGGTTCCATCAGAAGTCCAGACATATTCTGAGGCGGTATCACCTGATCCGGGAGATAGTTGATCGCTGCGAGATCGAGGTCAGGAGAGTTGACACGAAGGACAACATTGCGGATCCACTCACCAAGGCCATTCCTCAGATACAATTTGAGAGACTCTTCGGAATGTTGGGTATGAGATACTAGAACAGCTGGCCTTAGTGCAAGTGGGAGATTGTTAGTTATATATATTCCCCAGAGGATATTGTTGTATATATGATGTATATTATAGTGGATGCTTTGATATATATAGAGAGGACTTTCTTGCTCGACACGATAGTATGCTATTTGGTTTCACTTTGTCTTAACATGTTGCCTTGTATTAGTTTACTGTCTTACTTTCACATGTTGATAAAGCCCTTAGGATATGTACTCGACTACTAGGACTATGATGAGATCATACTAGTGGGGCCATGGTAGTCAACGAGTACATCCTATAACTGTTCCTAGTCAAGGGTGTATCGAGACAGGGCATGGATACACCAGAGTAGACTAGCGTATACGCATCTTGACCCATATGATGGGTGATGGATGATCCCATATCCATCGGTGTTTGACATCAAAGATGGTGTATGGGTGCTCAGTGGAGACTGGGTACACTGAACGGACTCATTGAGAACTCCTAGATGGTATTATACCTTTCGTCAGATAGCAGTTCTCCGGTGACACTGGTACAGGTTACTCTGTAGACCCGAGATCGTCATAGGGTCTTGTGTGATTCCTATTGTGCTTTGATTTCCACCTTACCATGTCCAAGAGAGTGTGCAAAACAGTGGGTTTTGGGTACAGTCCCGAATCATATGGAGGCAATGAGCGATAGGAGGGGTTTCGTCTTTCCCGGTATAGGGAGTTGATGTTGTGCTGTAATCGATTGGCTATAACTGGAAGTCCCTAGCCAGGGCTGATATGGAGTGCTACTGGTAAGAGTTATCAGTAGTTTCTCGACCTGTTATGAGCCTCATATTGACACGACTTATCGGTTACTGGGGTCTGACGTTTACCACCCCTAGATTTGATATGCGACATATCAGACGAAGAGACCGGACTGTACGGTAGTGTTACTGATTGGATTCACAGGAGAATGTACAGGCTTGCTTGTTGATCTTCTGATTGCTCAATACCTGGGTGGCTGTTACGTTTAGCTGACCGCTTGAAACTTATGGGTGTCTGATATAATCATCACCTACTGCCGGCGTATTGACGATTCTTTAGAGTTCTACACAGAGGTTTCCTGGCTCAGGCAAAACGTAGTAGGAGCACATATGTGATATGTGCGGGACCGAGAATAATACGATATGAGATACCGTATTCTATTCTCGCGATATGTGATATTGGCCGGGTATATGTGATATAGCCGGTTCATCAGATCAAGTGTTGATTCGATGAAATGGTACATGTTATATTAGTCGGTTATATACAATATAGCCGGATTGTCGGATCAAGAGTTGATTCGATAATTTAATGTATAATTATATATGCAATATATTACATTACGTTAACTAATATAAGCTCACTTTATTGATACATTTTCTCACCGGATAATACATTGATATATATGCGATATATGTTAATTGTATTATTTTCTTTTGTTACAAAATATATTGTATATGTGATATATAATATTGTAACAAGTTAGGGTTACAAATGCAACATGCTTTGTTGAGTTTAAACATGGTTAGGGTTTGGATTAGGGTTAGATTTTCATGAAGCTTCAAGAAGCTTTCCTTTTGTCTTTAGCTTTGATATTTTGTGTTGATATTTATTAACCCAACCCAAACCTTAACCTCTAGTTTATTCTCTACAAGGGTTAACTCTATCATTCTTAACCCATGGTTGGATTTGTAACCACAACAATTAATTCATTATTCATCACAAAAGGTTTCATCTTCTTCTTCCTCCTTGAAAAGCTTACTAGCTTTTGGTTTTGTGATGATATTGAGTGAGAAATAGAAAACAAAAGAGAGCAAAATTTCTACTTCATCATCCTCATCTATTCTAGACACTTAGATTATGGTGTTCACTTCTCTAATAAGTTGTTTAGTGAAGTGTAAGCTTGGGTTAGAGATTCTTCAAGGTAGATCATCTTGGATCATGAAGACTACAAGCAAGGTGTTTCATTTACCTCATGGAGCCACTCGAGAGTCGGAGTTCATGTTGATCGCAGCGAAGGGACCTCAACACGGAGCTTATGAAGCGAAGGAACGGACTACAAAGGTTGTAATCCCTATCTCTTTTCTTATTTTTATGTGATACAAACTTGTTACCCTAGAAGTTCTAGAAAGATTCATGGTTAGTTAGCTTTGCACCTCTCTATATTTCAAAATGGCATGAGTGATGCTACTAAACACTAGACTAGGTGCAAGGGTAACCCAACACCAAATACCACCAAGTGGCCGGCCATATTGCTTGAAATTCCGGCGAGCTCGGCCAGGGTAGCTCCGTTAGGGTTTGTCTAGTCAGGGTGGTCTTCTAATGCCCTAATTTTGTCCCTGGTATTGTTTGGTTTACTCAAAAACGTCTCAGGTCATCCCAGATTCCCTGTAGGTAACTCAAATGTCACAAAACCGATACGGTTGATTTCCTAAGTCCGTGTTTTGGTTTCTAAACTCAATTCCAGGTCTAGAATTCAATACCTAAGGTTTTAAAATACTCACTACAGATCATGGTTCCACAAAAACACCCAAACCCTCTCTAGAAATTTCCAAGTTCCTAAATCCACCATTAAACACAATCTAAATTAAACTATTAAGCTAGGAACTCAAAACTAAACTAATTGGAAGAATTTATACCTCCTTTAGGCCACTCAAGACAGCCCTAGCCTCCCAATCTCATCAAAATCCCACTTTGCTTGGTCCATTGTGTAGAGGATGAGGAGGAGATTAACTTTAATGAAGAGGGTGTAAGGTTTTGGTGAATAAATGGAGATGGATCTAGGGGTAGAAGTGGAGGGGGATGAGGTTGAGGAGGAATATGAAGGAAAAATGGTGGAATGAAGAATATGGCTTCCCTCTCTCTCTCCCCTCTCTTATTCTCACCCACTCTCTCACTAATTACCCTTTTGCCCTTTTTCTCCTTTTCTTTTCTTTTTAATTTTAAAACCAAATCACATAATACCCATAAAACAACACAAATATAACAACATGTAACCAAATGCAACATGACATGGTGCACTAGCCATGGAAAACTATAGAAACACGGATTTGGCCTAATCGCGATTAGCAGTGCACTAATCGGTTTTTATCCAAACTGCATATAATAAATTTTAAAAATGCTAAATCCGATAAATATATTTTTAAATGAATAAATCATTTTAATTTACAATTATTCCACAATTATTGGTATATATTTATATGCTTTTTCGAAAACCCCAATTTCGCAAATCGGGCAGTTTTCGGGAAATATATTATTTTAATATTAAATTCCTAAAATAATATTTTATATTTTCTAAAATATTACACTTGAGGTTCTACCAAATCTTCAGTTTTAGTTTATGGTCGTTAAGTTTCTTCCAGTTCTACCATACTCCCACTAGTTTTTTTTGCAAGAAATTACCACTCTAAAAAGGTGGCGTGGATAGATATAAACACTTTTTGTTCCTCGGTGTGGTAGAACTGATATCCTATTGAATTTTTAGGATATCCCACAAACTTGCATAAAATTGACCGTGCCTGAAGTTTGTCTAGATTCCGTTGTAACATTTCAGAAAATATAAAATATTATTTTTGGAATTGAATATTAAAATAATATATTTCGCGAAAACTACCCGATTTGCGAATTTAGGGTTTTTGTAAAATGGTATAAAGATATACCAATATTTTTGAAATAATAGGAGATTAAAATAATTTATTTATTTAAAATATATTTATCGGATTTTGCATTTTTATAATTAATTATATGCAGTTTGAATAAAAATTGATTAGTGCACTACTAATCGCGATTAGGCCAAATCCGTCTTTTTAATTAATCATGGTTAGCGCACCATGGCATGTTGCAATTTGGTTGCATGTTTTTTTATTTTAATTGTGGTATTTGGTTTTAAAAGAGAAAAGAAAAAGAAAAGTGAAGACAGTGAATTATTAAGGGGAGAGAGATGGGGGGACCGCATGATGGCATCAGAGCATGCCATGAGAGAGAGTGAGAGTGAGAAAGAGAGAGAGAGCCCTTGACCAATTTTCCATTTCTTTCTTCTTCATTTTTATTTCCTCAACTCCTTCATCTTCTTCATCTCTTCCTCCACCTCCTCTACCTCCATGGATCACCTCAAAAACCTTACTAAAACCCTATACTTTCTTCATTAAAAGTGATCACCACCTCTTTACAAGTCCATTGGACCAATCAAAGTTGGATTTTGAAGATTTTGAGCAACTCAAGAAAATTCTTGAGTTGCCAAATGAGGTATAATTCTAGACTTTAGTTAAGTTATTGTGTTAGTTTATCCTATTGTTAGTTTAGAGTTAAATCGATGTTGATTAGTGATGTTTGGAAATTCCAATAGAGGGTTTGGGTGATTGTGTGGACTTGTGTTATATAGTGGCTGTTAACAAGACTTTAGTGTTGATTTTATGGCCTAGAACACTGAATAGAAACCAAAATACAAACTTAGAAATTTACCCGTGTCAGTTTTGTGATGTTTAATAGCTTACAGGGAATCTGAAGCAATTTGGGACGTTTACGAGGAAAACTAGAAATATCACTGACCTAGATTAACCACTAGAAACCCACCATCGAAATACGGATCCAAGAATCCTCCTGTAGGATGGAGCTCGAATTTAGTGGGGATGTCGCCGGATTTTTAGTGGGTTCTAGGGTTGGGTTTTTGGCTGTAGCTCCTAATCCCCATATACTACCACACAGCACTGCTTGTTTATCCCCATTTTACCTGACCAAAAATCTGAAGCTAGATTTCTGAGTGGTTGTTCTTGAGTTTCAAGGTTTTCAATAACTTGGTTTTGGTATTTGAATTGTGGATTCGATTGTTGAATGTTTGTACGTCAACGACAAGGGTTTTATGTTTGTTCTTGCACGCATAGACCACAGGTTTTAACCTATGTGGGTTTTATGTGCCGTTTTAGTTTCCGTATGCGATTCTTGTTTACAATGCTATGTGTTTATATGTAGGCATCTTCATGTGGACTTCGTATAACAAGGAAGAGCATGACGACATCGACTTCGGCAAGCAAGGATCATGGTGAGTAGATTTATAACTACGGGGG
This sequence comes from Agapanthus africanus, assembly GCA_030015575.1. Taxonomy (NCBI): domain Eukaryota; kingdom Viridiplantae; phylum Streptophyta; class Magnoliopsida; order Asparagales; family Amaryllidaceae; genus Agapanthus; species Agapanthus africanus. Next base: position 442,317,007 of record CM057344.1, read on the forward strand.
AAGTCGGGTGGATGGCGTATAGCACCCCTGCAAATTATGAATGGAAACCAATATATAGAATACAATCGGAGAAACCTATACTAGGAAACTGGATATGGTTATAAGATATTTAGAAATGATATGAATGATTGAATATATATATCGAGATATGAGATGAAAGCCATAAGGATATGACATGAGATCGATGAATATGATAAGATTGAGATAGATGTGTTATGAGATCGGTAAAATAAGATAAAGGCAAATAAGATTACTTGATGTGAGATATTAAGGTGATGAAAAGAGAATGTGACGAAATAAGATGACTTGGCTTGATATGTTGATATACAGATGCGAGGTGATATGAGAGGGTAAATACTATTGCCAAGACATGATATGATATTGATGCTAAGGTGACGTGATATATATATATATATATATATATATATATATATATATATATATTGATAAAAATAATAAGTGATATGCCGTATGAGGCTTTAGATCCGTACCCTCATTGTCATATAGGTTGATAGAATCCCTAATTGCTTAATGCCGCCGTACGATGAATTATACCGTACGTGATGTTTTGAGGCTGGATGCCGATTGATAGATTCATCGACTCAGATATGTTATAGATATGTATAACTTATAGCATTTCACTGACGATGTACTTTATGCTATATTCATGATATTCTCGTTGCATTACATATACCCGTTCTAGTACAGCTACACCATTATCGATGATGTGTATGTTACACTTACATAGATTGGCCGGCTCACACACTTTCATCATCGATAATTGCTATGTCACTACACAGTAGAATTGCTACACCATGCTATTACTCTTAATGGTTCAGTACTGTCACATGACTCATTGGCATGATATACTTGCTATGCTCACATAATTATGCTATATCGCATGATATACTTGATATGCTCACATTTCTGTTCTATGTTTGCATACATCACGCTTTATGATTATATGCATTGAGATGTTGTTTTCATGAGATTCTGGATTTGAGAACCGTGGTTATATTTCAAACGAAAGTATGTATTGTTTTAAAAACCCGGTTTCTCTTGATATGATATTTCGAGACATCCACCATGAGTTTTCTCGGTTTTGAGATTGGTATGTGAAACCCGATTCGAGGAGCGGTAGGCACCGTCTACAGGTACATGGTGGACCTGGTGAGGTACCCCGAACAAGAAGACTCGTATAGTTAGGCGGTGAGCCTGGCAGTGGAGCACTACCTACCGGTGATAGTATTTGGACTCGGCTGTTATCCGGAGGATACCGACCGGAGTAGTGAGATGTTATGGGCTGATCCGGACTGACGGAGCTCGAGATATGAGGATTTATGTGTCGATGCTAGACACGGGTTTCATAATGTTTCGAGTGTCGATATTGGACACTCTAGTTCTATGATTTTTATGTGTCATTGATGGACACACGTTGATTGCTATCCTCATATTTACATGCTTTTGCTTTCATGATGTTTCGAATGTCGATGTTGGACACTCAGGTTCCATGATGTTGTTGTGTCATTAATGGACACTTGGATGATATCCACATGCATACAAGCATTGATTATATTGTTGGCATATATGCAGATACGGTCACCCTAGATATTATAGTATTACTTTTATGATATAGTTGACCTAGGAGTCGTTGTTTTAATCGATTTCTACCTGCTGATGTTTTCTACTCACGAGTTGGCAACTCACCCCCGTTGTGCCACAGTTCTTGCAGGTTGACCGCATGGATCAGTAGAGGTATCAATGGCACACGGCTTGCTTTCGGGTGATTTGCTTTGGTAGGTGGGACATATTGGATCGTGCCACTCTTGTATTATTATTCCTGTTGTGTCTAGTCAACTCCATCAATCAAAAACTAGTATTTGTATAAGTAGTAAGACTTAGACGGACTTGTGGTTGCGAGACTTAGAGCGAGGGATTTTATGTTCACTTATTGGGGATTTGATGTCTTGTTTTATTCACTATCCTTTTGTGTTGATCTTCGCCGTTGGGCATTGTATACATATATTTATGACTTGCGTGGTTGTGATTCCGCCGATTGGCGAAGAGCTAGCTCCCGCTTAGGGATACCTTTATTGTTGTTATGTATATGTGGTTTTGGATCAAAATATACAAGGGAGGTGCTGCCCAAATTTTTAAAAGACGAAAAATGTTTTTCAACTAGTATAACCCGCTTGCATTTTCATGTTCCATTATCTATGCATTTAAGAAAACTTTGATTTCATCATACCTTTATTTCAAAACTTCACCTCATTTATTTTCTTAAAAAAGGTTTAGATTTCTGGGCTTCGGCTTACTTAAGTTACGTTACGCCTTTATACGTTGCGTGATTTAAGTGCCGGTCATGAACTAAATTTCGGCTCGTGACAAACTTGGTATCCGAGCGCTGGGTTTAACCTTGGTTCGAGTCTAGGTTTGACTATGCGGAGCCTAGGGCATAATCTATTTCGTAACCTAGGTTTGACCTTACGGAACTTAGACTTGAACAGGGGGTATTACACCCGAACTTTCGTTACAAAGGTTGACCCTGATTGATGGAGTAGGTAACTCAAGTAGAGTGACGTGTTAGTTATATGTATGCCCTAGAGGCCATTACTGTACATAGGATGTATATTGTAGTGGATGCTGGGACGTATATAGGGAGGACTTTCTTGCTCGACATGATAGTATGCTATCTGGTTGAACTTTACCTTAACGTGTACACTGATTGTCTCTCTATTACATGTTGGTAAAGCCCTTAGGATCTGTACTTGACTACCTGGATTATGATGCGGATCATACTAGTAGGGACATGGTAGTCCATAAGTACATCCTTCAAAGTCTCTAGTCGTGGGTGTATCGAGACGGGGCATCGATATACCAGAGTAGACTAGCGTATACCTTCTCGACCCATACAGATGGGCGATGGATGATCCCATATCCATTGGTGTTTGACATCGGAGATGATATACGGGTGCTCAGTAGAGACTGGGTACACTGGACGGACTCGCCGAGAACTCCTAGATGGTATTATACCTCACGTCAGATGGCAGTTCTCTGGTGACACTGGTACAGAGTAGTCTGTTGACCCGAGATCGTCATAGAGTCTTGTGTGGTTCCCACTGTGCTTTGATTTCCATCTTACCACGTCCAAGAGGGCGTGCAAAACGGTGGTTTTTGGGTACAGTCCCGAGTTACATGGAGGCAATGAGCGATAGAAGGGGATTCGTCTCTCCCGGTATAGGGAGTTGATGTTGCGCAGTGTTCGATTGGCTATAACAGGAAATCCCTGGCCAGGGTTGCTGAGATTTACTGGTAAGTGTTACCAGTAGTTTCTCGAACAGTTATAGACCTCATATCGACACGACTTATCGAGCTATTGGGGTCTGACGTTTACCACCCCTAGGCGGGATATGCGACATATCAGACGATCAGACCGGACTGTACGGCAGTGTTACTGGTCGGATTCACTGGAGTGTGAGCGGGCTTGCTCGTCGATCTTCAGATCGCTCAATACCCGGGTGGCCGTTACGTTTAGCAGACCGCTTGCGGCTTGTGGGTGTTTGATATGATCATCATCTGCTGCCGGCGTATTGACGAGTCTTTAGAGTCCTACACAGAGGTTTCCTGGCTCAAGCGAAACGAAATAGGAGCGCATATGAGATATGTGCGGGACCGAGAATAATACGGTATGTGATATTGTATTCGATTCTCGCGATGTGACATTGATCGGTTATATGCGATATAGCCGGGTTATCGGATCAAGTGTTGATTCGATAAGATGTTACTAATGGTACCAGTCGGTTATGTGCGTCATGACCGGATCGTTAAATCAAGCGTTGATTTAATGATTTAATGCATAATTGTATATTTGATATATTACTTTGCATTAACTAGTATCGGTTCACTTTAAAATGGATTTTCTCACTCGGGTGTGCGCATTATATATGCGATATGATTTTGTGCACATGATTGTATCATGTTTGATGATGCATGCTAAATTGGTTAAGTGTAAAGATTAAACTATGGTTGTGAATGGTTAGGGTTATGTTTTCTTTTTCATTTATTTATTTATTAGTTATTCATTTGGAAAAGAAAATTAAAAGCAAAAAAAAGGAAATTGGTTACTATTTTGTTTTGTTCATGAATCTTCATGAAGCTTTGACTTAGTTAACCATTTTGTCTCATGCTTAACCCTAACCACTCCACTAACCCTAGTTCACTCTCTACAACTAACCATGGTCATGTTATGATAAGAATGAGTTTCTTTTCTAGTTAAATTAATTCTTATCATAATACTTATCTTCTTCTTGCTCTTCTTCTTCTTCAATTCTTCTTTGAAGAAAAGCTTGACCATCAATGGCAACTTGATGAAATGAGTGAGAAATCCAATTCTAAAGTCTACCCACTTCCTATTTCTTCATCCTCTACCTCTTGCCAAGTAGTAGAATGTGTTTTCTTCACAAGATTCATGACTTGGTGAAGTGAGAGCTTGATCTTGCGATGCTTCGACGTAGATCATCTTCGGCATGGACATCGACTACCTAGCTCGCTTATTCTCCGACGAAGCCGACGCTAGAGCCCGGATTTGATTTGGACAGCGGAGAGGACTTCGTTGCGGAGCTATGGAGGTGGAGCACCGGATCTACAAAGGTTGTATTTCCGTTAAACTTTTAGTTAAGTGTTAACTAGTTAGCTTTTCGCCTAGTTTTCTAGCAAACGATCCGTAGTTTAGGGTTTCTCGGCACCGTAAAATTTGAAATTGGCATGGTTGATGCCTTGTGAGACCTCTTGAGGGTGCCTAGGAACCCTACAGTGGTATCAGAGCCTAGCTAGAGCCTTAGGCGAAGTCCAGACGGAATTTGAAGTCCGAACGAACCCGAAACCCCAAATCAATCTTGCTCTCTGTACTTTTTTGAAAACAGTGAGTTTTTCCAAATTAAAAATTGCTAAAAAATTCAGCAGGGAAAAATAAGAATTATGGTGCAAAAAGTTTCTGGTGAACAGTAATTTTCGCGGCGGATCCGCGGCAGAAGCATGGCTTCTGCGGCGGATCAGCGGCCCAATCATGACGTCATCCCTTACTGTTTGCACAGTAATACCTGATAAATTCTTCTGGATTTTCTGGGAATTTTTAAAATTTATTCAAGAGTTGAATTTTCTGGGTTGTTTTGGGGATTCGAATGTTCGATCGGATTATCGAATTTTGTCTGTGTGGCTTTCCGGATAAATTTTTAGAATATGTTAAAAAGTTCGACCGGATATAAATACCCAACTTTTCCCCTGTCGGGAAATTTCCAAGTGTTGGATTTTTCCGTAGTTTAACGACGTTCTAAGTAGTGCAAGTAACGCGATGGTCCCTCTAGAAGACAACAAACCTTAACTCGATTATGTGACCGTCTTGAACTGCCCTTTGAACCTTCGGGTTTGGGGCAGTACGGCGTGCCACATGTGAGGCGTTGGCTTGACCCTTCTACGGCTGGACCGTTGGTACTGAGGCACGAACGGAATGTTGTTAGACTTATTTCATGTATTGAGCTGTATCGGGAAAACTTGGGTGTTCGATTGTTCGATCGAAAAGTTTAACATTTTCTGTTTATCTGGAATGGGATACAATAATTGGAATTCACAATTAGTTATGAGATAACTAAATGAATGTTATAAACACAGCAGTTTAGTCTCACTTGATCGGTTGCCACGGAATTTTGATGTGATCAAAAGTCCGTCGCAATCACGTAGCGTACGCGGATACTCGCCGGGTAAACTTAATAGACAGCCTCACTCCATAGCCCCGACCAAGTGACTGTAGGAGAACCCCGTCGCTGAAAGCATCCGTTCGGGTGCTCGCGGTAGCGGTGTTCCGCCTTGGTGCACTTCGTCGACGGTATCGGGGGTGCGGCCGCCTACTAAAGTTTGCGACGAGCATTCGATCAGGATGTCGGGAATCCTGTTGAATTGCCCGACTTGATATTGAAAAGTGTTTTCGATTTTGAGACTAAAATGCGGGGTTTATAATTGTTAGGCATGCGATGTCTAAGTAATTCATTTGGTCAGGCATGCGATGTCTGAGGTGGTTGCGGATTCCAACTGTTGTAGTTTTACACTTTCTTTTCTGTGACCGTAAGTGTAATATGTGATATCGCCGGTTTCGTTGCTATATGTCAACGACAATTGGGATGGACATATTTACTTACGTTGATGACATGTGATGTTATGTGTTGCTGGATATGTTATATTGGATCGTCGTGTTTGAATAGCCGGGGTTTTTTATGTGAGATGAGTGTTTTTCATTTTCATTCATGTAAAAACTTGTATGTAATATTCTTTTATTGGGGCGCTTCCAGGTTGCGGAAGTGGTCACCGTTTGTCTATTATTTACTTTTCCGCACTAGGATAGACCCAGGGAGGGGAGCACAAGTAACCGGGTTCTGGAGTCCAGTGGGAGACCAACTCGAGGAGTCGAGTCCGGGTCTCCTAACTCTAGAATTGGTAAGGGTTGCTTGCCGCTCTCGTAGGGGTCTAGGGGTGTGGGTTTGGCTATTCATCACGACCGTGGAATCCGTGTTTTATACTGGCTCGTATTGAAAACACGGACGTCCTAGTATATCCAATATTTCATATGTTTATTCTGCTGCGATATCTGTGATGTGTTTCTGTGATGGATATAATATATAGTATATATGATATATTATATAGACGTTACTTATGTTTTACACCCGCGCTAGCCCTGTCCTGCTCTGTCGTTAGTTACCTAACCTAACGGTGCACGAGGGGACATCGAGGCGAATGCGGATGGCATAAGTGTACGTCATATCTATCTGTGATGTTTAGGTATATAAATGATGGGACTTCATTAATGTGATTAATGAAATAAAAAGAAACCTAAGATGTTGTAGAATCGAATTTCAAAATAAAACAGGTAGCTACAGTTCTTGCTTTGCATAGCGGTATATGTGATATATCCTGCACCTTATTCGATGAGGAAAGGACCGAGATCCATTCACCGGGAGTGACTCCTTTAGCAATAACTGGTCGATGCTACGCCCTCGGTTTGTCTTTTGATTGCTTTTAGGAGATTTTGCTTTGCACAGTGATATATATGATATATCCCGCACCTCATTCGACGAGGAAAGGACCGACGATCCCTTCACCGGGAGTGACTCCTTTAGCAAAACTAGAAAAGCCTCAAAAGCACTCCATTTTAAAATCATTTGATTCTACAACGATATCAAGTTCATTACGCAATAGGTTTTTAGAAAAACCTGTCGTAGCCCTCCGTCATTTCAGATATGTACTGGTTAGTATTCGTGCTGCGTTTGTTGACCTCTGTCAAGGCGTAGTGTGCGGTAGCTGATTAGTGCTTATCTGCATAAGCATATGATGTGATTGATTTAGGGTAGTCGTGCGACCTTGTTGACCTCTGTCAAGGGTCGTGCGGGTGGGTTTACTTCAATCAGGAAATGACGGGTTGAACTTGACTAGCAGCCTATGGTTTGTTGACCTCTGTCAAGGTCATAGGACGCTAGGGGCAAAATATTATCGGGAATTTCAAGTGTTGAAATTTGCAATGAGATTGCATACCTTCTATGAGATAGTTGGATCCCGATACCCGCTGCGAGTAAGAGTTACTCCTGGGAGAGTTTTATACATTACAATTAGCCGATCAAGTAGGTATCTAGAAAGGTGTTAACGAGGTTACGCCTCTGGGAAAACGAGGTTTACATTAATTAGGTTCGTGCGAAAGCACGGGGGACCTCCCTCAAAGTACCGACACTGGCCTGGCTGAAAGATTGGCGAACTTGTAGTGTGTAATTAATCCCGGCTAGTCTTTCCTTTTAGGGTTTGAAGGAAGATTTGATAAAAAGCAGTGGGAGCCATCCTGATTAGATAAAATAAAAACCAATCTATTCTTGACAGAGCGCACGCTGAGTGTTTTCTTCTCTCTCTCTCCAGGTAGCGACCATATCACGCCTTAATCAAGATAATAATACAGAATATTGACCGAACCCGCTTGTTATACTGAGCTGGGGAACGTTGGTCCCGCTCCAACTTATAATTGTTATAAGACAGAGCAGGAAATTGGGGAATACCAGATTTCCCGTGCCGCCCAAACGAAGAGAGTGCATGCTGATGCATCATCTTCGGGTGTGTTCATTATACAGAACTGTTTCTCAGTATCTTTTACGTCCTGGGTATATGATACCGGATCAGGATCCAAGATATGTAATCAGTTACATAGGGCTACAGAAAGGTAAAGAACTGAGAACGGGTGATAAGTTTCATGAGGCAGAAAACGGGGCAAGAGTTGCAGCCAAGTCTGTCGGTCACTGTCACCCTGTATTACAAATACATTTATTCTGAACGAATGTTATTAGATACCGAACCTGATATACAAAATCATATCAGTCTCTTTATTAGTAAAGAAATGATAAAATTTTGTATGGTTGGATTATGTTTTGAACATTTCCTATATCAAAAGTTGATCGGTTCAGGCACGTTATCTAAAAGCATTGATGTTCTAAATCAAACTACAGTTCTTAGTATACAGAACACACACAAGAGGAAGAGTTCAGAACTGAACGAATTCTTCTTGAGGCATTGTAGACTAGGTCAGATCAATGTGACCCGGCTAGCTAGAGTTACATATAGATGCATATTTAAATCAGTTTGAATTTACATCTTGTGAAACTCGCCAGTCATGTCACAAAGATAAGATGACCATAGCTTCGTTTACTGGAAACAGAGAAAGAGTTAGTGAACTCTTGGGATGATACATGTTGATGTATGTAGGTCCCCAGTCTACAAATGCCAGGACTGATTCTTTGTACTTCATTACATTCTCTGATGATCTTTCGAGATTCAGACCTATGTTCTTGTTGAAACATAAGTCCGAACCTTCTAAGATATTCACAGAATATAAGTTAGAAGTAGAGAACCAAAATACGGGTATAAGTATTATGTCCTTTGATGTGATCAAGGAGGAGAATACTTGAGCACGGAAATCCTGGACTATTCTAAAGGAGAATGAGATTCTCTCTCAGCATTACTCCTCCGAATACACCATAGCACGATGGTATATCGGGGCGGAGCAGTCACACCCTATATGATAAGGTGTGCTCTATGATGAGTACTACTGAGTTACCTATTTCCTTTTGGGAGTTATGCGCTTGAGAAGCTGCATACCTATTGAATAGGGTTCGAATCAAATCAGTTACCTACCACTTTATATATGATATGGTATGGGAAGAGCCCATGTCTTAAGTCAGTTAAGATTTGGGGTTGTCCGGCCTATGTCTAAAAGCAAAATCCGGACAAGCTCGAGGCAAGATCTGTAATGTAGAACTGGAAAAGTTCCAGCCATACAAACTACAGCTGATGATTTGATAGAACCAAAGGATTCAGTAGATTCCAACGAACCTCAGCCTCTCCGCCGATCTAGTAGGGTTTCTCACCCACCTGAGAGATACTTCGGTTTCTCTATGACAGTGGGAGCGAAGATTGCATCATGAGATGATGACCCAACTAGCTTCGAGCTGGCCATCGAGAGTAAGACTCTGTAAGAATGGCTGGATGTTTAGCGATCTGAGATGGAATCCATATACACCAACAAAGTATGGACTTTGGTTGCTATATCTGAAGGGTTAAATCCCCATCAGGAGCAAGTATATCTTGAGAAGATTACTTGGTGTAGATGGAAAAGTTGAGACTTTCAAAGCTAGACTTGTTAAAGCTTTTCGTCATCGACCAGGCGTGGATCATGATGAAACCTTTTCAAGTGACTATGCTTAAGTCCATCCAGATCCTACTTGCCACGGCTACATACCATGACTGCGATATCTGGTGGTTGGGTGTCTTGACTGCTTTTCTAAATGATGATTTAGAAGAGAGCGTCTATAAGTACACAGCCAGAGGGCTTCGTAGACAGTGGGAGCAGCGGAAACGTGTGCAAGATACTTTATAGGATAAAGCATGCATCGCGGTTGGAACATCTGTTTTGATGAAGCGGTCAAAGAGTTTGACATCATCAAAATGGTAGATGAACCTTGTATAAACAAAAAGGTAGTAGGGAGTATGGTGGTGATCCTCGTAGAGTACGTGGATGACATACTCTTGATAGGGAAAGAGTTTCCTATGCTACGCTCGGTCAATCTCCGTTTATCACAATGATTCTCTATATAGGATCAAAGTGATACCTACTAAATCCTAGGTTTTGGATCTATGAGATAGATCTAAATGGATGTTAGGATTCTCACTAGTTGTAGTGAGAAGGTATCAATCGACCCTGGGGAGAATCACTGGAAGGGTTCCAGGGTGATAAAGACGACTGAATGTCAGTCGCAGGCATTGTCTTAACCCTCAGTAAAGGGACGGTATGTTGGAAGAGTTCCAAGCTAGATACCGTGGCATACTAGACGATAAAGGCAGGATACATCGCTACTTAAGATGCTACCAAAGAGGCTGTTTGGATGTATAATGGTTCATGAGATGAACTATGTTCCTCCCATTGTGTGACAATGGAGTTGTGGCTTATGCCAAGGAACGTCCGTCCCATCAGTGATCCAGACATATTCTAAGGCAGTATCACTTGATCATGGAGATGGTTGATCTCCAGGGAGATCGAGGTTAGGAGAGTAGACTCAGAGGACAACACAGCGGATCCACTCACAAAGGCTTGTTCCCAGAGAGAGACTTTTATGGGATGGTTGAGTATGAGATACTGCGACCACTGCTATCAGATGGCCCTAGTGCAAGTGGGAGATTGTTAGTTATATGTATGCCCTAGAGGCCATTACTGTACATAGGATGTATATTGTAGTGGATGCTGGGACGTATATAGGGAGGACTTTCTTGCTCGACATGATAGTATGCTATCTGGTTGAACTTTACCTTAACGTGTACACTGATTGTCTCTCTATTACATGTTGGTAAAGCCCTTAGGATCTGTACTTGACTACCTGGATTATGATGCGGATCATACTAGTGGGGACATGGTAGTCCATAAGTACATCCTTCAAAGTCCCTAGTCGTGGGTGTATCGAGACGGGGCATCGATATACCAGAGTAGACTAGCGTATACCTTCTCGACCCATACAGATGGGCGATGGATGATCCCATATCCATTGGTGTTTGACATCGGAGATGATATACGGGTGCTCAGTAGAGACTGGGTACACTGGACGGACTCGCCGAGAACTCCCAGATGGTATTATACCTCACGTCAGATGGCAGTTCTCTGGTGACACTGGTACAGAGTAGTCTGTTGACCCGAGATCGTCATAGAGTCTTGTGTGGTTCCCACTATGCTTTGATTTCCATCTTACCACGTCCAAGAGGGCGTGCAAAACGGTGGTTTTTGGGTACAGTCCCGAGTTACATGGAGGCAATGAGCGATAGAAGGGGATTCGTCTCTCCCGGTATAGGGAGTTGATGTTGCGCAGTGTTCGATTGGCCATAACAGGAAATCCCTGGCCAGGGTTGCTGAGATTTACTGGTAAGTGTTACCAGTAGTTTCTCGAACAGTTATAGACCTCATATCGACACGACTTATCGAGCTATTGGGGTCTGACGTTTACCACCCCTAGGCGGGATATGCGACATATCAGACGATCAGACCGGACTGTACGGCAGTGTTACTGGTCGGATTCACTGGAGTGTGAGCGGGCTTGCTCGTCGATCTTCAGATCGCTCAATACCCGGGTGGCCGTTACGTTTAGCAGACCGCTTGCGGCTTGTGGGTGTTTGATATGGTCATCATCTGCTGCCGGCGTATTGACGAGTCTTTAGAGTCCTACACAGAGGTTTCCTGGCTCAAGCGAAACGAAATAGGAGCGCATATGAGATATGTGCGGGACCGAGAATAATACGGTATGTGATATTGTATTCGATTCTCGCGATGTGACATTGATCGGTTATATGCGATATAGCCGGGTTATCGGATCAAGTGTTGATTCGATAAGATGTTACTAATGGTACCAGTCGGTTATGTGCGTCATGACCGGATCGTTAAATCAAGCGTTGATTTAATGATTTAATGCATAATTGTATATTTGATATATTACTTTGCATTAACTAGTATCGGTTCACTTTAAAATGGATTTTCTCACTCGGGTGTGCGCATTATATATGCGATATGATTTTGTGCACATGATTGTATCATGTTTGATGATGCATGCTAAATTGGTTAAGTGTAAAGATTAAACTATGGTTGTGAATGGTTAGGGTTATGTTTTCTTTTTCATTTATTTATTTATTAGTTATTCATTTGGAAAAGAAAATTAAAAGCAAAAAAAGGGAAATTGGTTACTATTTTGTTTTGTTCATGAATCTTCATGAAGTTTTGACTTAGTTAACCATTTTGTCTCATGCTTAACCCTAACCACTCCACTAACCCTAGTTCACTCTCTACAACTAACCATGGTCATGTTATGATAAGAATGAGTTTCTTTTCTAGTTAAATTAATTCTTATCATAATACTTATCTTCTTCTTGCTCTTCTTCTTCTTCAATTCTTCTTTGAAGAAAAGCTTGACCATCAATGGCAACTTGATGAAATGAGTGAGAAATCCAATTCTAAAGTCTACCCACTTCCTATTTCTTCATCCTCTACCTCTTGCCAAGTAGTAGAGTGTGTTTTCTTCACAAGATTCATGACTTGGTGAAGTGAGAGCTTGATCTTGCGATGCTTCGACGTAGATCATCTTCGGCATGGACATCGACTACCTAGCTCGCTTATTCTCCGACGAAGCCGACGCTAGAGCCCGGATTTGATTTGGACAGCGGAGAGGACTTCGTTGCGGAGCTATGGAGGTGGAGCACCGGATCTACAAAGGTTGTATTTCCGTTAAACTTTTAGTTAAGTGTTAACTAGTTAGCTTTTCGCCTAGTTTTCTAGCAAACGATCCGTAGTTTAGGGTTTCTCGGCACCGTAAAATTTGAAATTGGCATGGTTGATGCCTTGTGAGACCTCTTGAGGGTGCCTAGGAACCCTACATGACGTACCATTCGTATGTTATGCGGCCTACTTACGATACGATACTCCGCTTAAGTGACCTTAGGATGTACATATCTTGAGACTTGTGATTCTCTTCGTTCCCATGATCATACTTTCATTGATTCCGTTCCTCCTTATGATCATGTATCCATTTTGGGATCTGTTTATTCTTTTAATTCCTTTGATCTATTTTCATCGATACATGCTTGAGGTTCCTGTCACTATGGTTTGAGCACTGATTGAGCTGCTGCTAGTGATGCGGTCAGGGCGAGCTCGTCATGGACCAGGACTGACCATCGTGTTTTCTGATGACATGGGAACGTATCGATTTAGTGTTTGTGTTGTGACCTCTCGTTTGAGGCGAGTGTTCGATTTTGCACCGGATGATTGTGTTGGATATAGTGCCCTCAAAGTCAATTATTGGATCGCAGGTACGTGATTGCAATGATTGAGGTAGGACCTATACTGGTAGGACAGTCTTGCTTGAGATGATAATATGCTATCTGGTTTGTCTTTATCATCGTGTACATGCTTTAGTTCACTATTGCATGTTGATAGAGCCCATAGGATTCTTTCTTGACTGCCAGCAGTATGATGGAGATCATGTACGTGGGAGCTGGGGTCTATAAGCACATCCTTAAATGGTCCCTAGTCGAGGGAGTTTCAAGACAGGGCATCGATACTCCAGAGTAGACTAGTGTATACAGTCGAGACCCCGACGAGGGGCGTTGGCCGGTCTCATAAGCCATTGGTGTCAGTTGGTTCACCTAAGATGTATACAGGTTCTCATTGGGCTTTGAGTACACCGGACAGGACTCGCCGGGAACATGCTAGTTGGTATTATACCCATCGTCAGATAGCAGTTCCCTGGTGACATGTGTATAGGTTAGTCTGTCGACTTGAGATCGTTGTTTGTCTCGTGTGAGTTCCCACTGTGCTTTGATTAGTACCCTACCACGGCTCAAAGGAGTCGTGCAAACAGGTTTTAGTTGGGTACAGTCTTGAGCCATATGGAGGCAGTGAGCGGATCGTCGGGGATTCGTCTCTTCCGGTATTGGGGGTGAGATTGCGCTGTGTTTAGGAGAACCATTACACGAAATCCCTAGCCAGGGTAATCGAGATTTACTGTGTCATGACCCGAAAGAGCACGTGACTGGCCCATGAACCATATGAAGTCTATAGGACTCCATCTGATCCAAGTAAGCCAAAAGCCCAGAAATCTAAAACCATATTAAAAGTAAATACGAAAAATGGTTTAAGAAGTAAAGAAAAACATGTTTGAAGTCAAGGTTTTTAAATAACTAAGCCGAATATGCATTTTTAAAATGTAAAGTCTTTTCTAAAAATTTCGGCAGAGTTTCTTTTGTAAATACTGGCCCCGAACGGGTTACAACAAGAACAATATATATATGCAATGATAAAAGGCATCCCCAAGCGGGAGCTAGCTCTTCGTCAATCAACGGTCACAACCACGCAAGCAATAATAATATACAACGCCAAAGGGCGAGGATCAAAACCCAAAAAGGGACTTAAAACAGCCAGAAAACCACAGTACTACAAGCGCGACTCTAAGGTCGAAATAATACATCACTGTGTCTAAGTCTGAAACAAAATACAAGTTTTGGTTGATGGAATTTCTAGATACAATGAATAATAAATGTATAATGGTGGTTCTGATACAAAGAACCCACCTATCCAAGCAAGTCACCCATATAGAAGCAGTGTGCCAGAAAAGCCGCAATGGAATCTGTACGGCAAGAACCTGCAAGAACTGTGGCACAACGGGGATGAGTTGCCAATTCCTGAATAGAAAATATCTACAAGCAGAGATCGAATGTATGACCCATCCTAGGTCAATACAATCTGATATAAATAAACCTCAATATGAATAAGTCTGCAGCATGCTAAACTGGCAATGTAATCTCTATACATGAGTGTAGTGCCAAGTGCTCGTGCCAGTGCCTCAGGTAGTAGCATGTCATAAATATGAGGTAAAATCAGAGTAATGAAATCTACATGTACGTGGATCCCGTCCACTCGTCACCCAATGAAAATAACCATCAAGGATGTAAATATAATCAGCATATGCAGGGAAATCTGAGGATATAACTAAAAGCATGGAACCTGAGTGCTTAGCATCGACACTTGAAAACATCATGAAAACCTGTGCCTAGCATTGGCACGTAAATCCTCATATATCGGGCATCTGTCTGTCCGGGTCAGCCCACTCTCTCATATATCGGGCATCCGTCAGTCCGGGTCAGCCCACTCTCTCATACATCGGGCATCCGTCAGTCCGGGTCATCCCACTCTCTCATACATCGGGCATCCGTCAGTCCGGGTCAGCCCACTCTCTCATACATCGGGCATCCGTCAGTCCGGGTCAGCCCACTCTCTCATATATCGGGCATCCGTCAGTCCGGGTCAGCTCATTCTCTCATACATCGGGCCCCACCATGTACCCTCATACGGCACCACTCCTCGTATGGAGTATAAAATCAGGACCGATAAATCTCATGGTGGCAGTGCAAATATCATATCAAGGGAAACCGGCTTTTTCAAATAAGTACATACCTTGCTTTGAAATTATCCACGGTTCCCAAATCCAGAAATATCATGAAAACGAATATCTCGATGCGTATAATCAGAAAGCATGATGTATGTGACTATTAATGAAATGCAAGTACAACAGGATATCACGCAACATGGAATAATAGTATGCACATACAAGGTCCTATCCCGATGCAATAATACTACTGTGTAGTGACATGGCAATTATCGATGATGAAGTGTGTGAGCCGGCAACAAGTGTACGTGGAACATACGCATCATCGATAATGGTGCTGGTGTCCTAGCAGCATGACTGTAATATATCAACAACACAAGCGATGCAATGCAAATAGCATGAGCATGCAGAATCGAATAATCAACGCAACAGTAAAGAATCTACCTCAATAAATATATCATGCAGCCTTGATATTTTAAACAAGACGAATCGGGTTTTTAATAAAATAAGGGCTACGGTGTTTTAAGAAAAGATGCTTCGTTTGAAAATGCCCGTAGAATCCTTTTTGCCTATCTTTAAAATATCCCCGATTCGTTAGTTTTGCAATAGGTATGACTCGGTCTAGTCCAATGTCTACTAAGCCAAGTCCATCAGGAGGGGTATGGAAACCACCTAAATCTGAGTATATATATATATATAAATATAATAGTCAGTAATCCCGCCTCAATAGTATCACAAACGATATAACATCCTCGAGTCATGAGCGCGGATCTATCATCAATGTAGGCTCGTACGGTAAATCGTCGTACGGCATCCTAATAGCTGGGTACAGGTCAATATCGCATTCATCTCATCACATATCAGGTATCACTACCATCATATCACATAATCTAGGGTACAGATCTAAGTCTAGTACAATCGATACCATCTACATAGATATGAATGCGGGGTAACACACATGACCAAAAGACCGCTAAACCATCATGCCGTATCTCAAATACGAACTCTGTCATATCGCCGAATCTCACGGCCTCAATCAAATCACATCGACTCATCTCAATCCCGCGTATCATACTCAAATCCTGTATATGAACACATAGTCCCATACCCATGTGTAGATATACACACCTCCAAATGCGCACAGATAAAAGAAAGAATGTATGCAAGTATATGTGTACGTGTATGTGTGGGTGTAACCACTACTCTAGGGTTTCACACTATGCTAAACCAATACATCCTTATCATCCATAATCCATTATTACCATCAATAACTTAAACAACACGTAATAAATATACATGTGTATATGTATTCGTATACATCACCATGGACTGCGGGGGTGCTATACGCCATCCACCCGACTTCTCCCCGTAGATATAAATCTACTCACCTTGCGTTTTTATCTGTTGACGTCGCCACGCTTTTGCTTGTCGTCCCGAAGTCTTCATGGGGTACCTACACATTAACGTATCACAAATGCGTATCAAAACCAATTCAAGACTAAAACGGCATACGAAACCCAAAACGATACGCTATGACCTATAGGTTAGAACCTATGGACAACGCTTCCAAAACCATCAACAACCCTCGATATCGTCATATAAACGCCAAGTAGTCGAGGTAAAACACCATACGCAAACTCAGAATTCACAATACGGAAATACGGAAGCACGAATCCAAAACAGCAACTTAGGAAATAGGCTCCAGATTTCACCCTAGATCAAATTAGAAAAATATATACATGCCAGGGGTTTAATATACTGGTAAGGGGGCACCAAAACCAAAACGAGGCAAATCCACCATGTTCTGGCCGCAATTTGTGGCCAGAATGGATAAATTTGCGGCCGGGAATAAAGGTAAGGGCTAGGGTTCTGGTGGTAGCTTCCTGGGTGCATGCACATGTCACTGTCCATTCAATAAAATTTTCAGAGTCTCGGGTTGATAGAAGATCTTAAATAAGCTTAACAGATTCCACAAACTTTCCGATATCGGTTTCTAAATCCGTATTCCGAGTCTTAAGTCTCAGGTTTGGGTCTCCATACGTGCACCAGGGTATTTATATAACCTCTACTGAGCTCAATTTCATATTACAACATAAAATTTCCCATAACCCTAACTAGGTTTTCCTTAACTCCACAAAATCAAACAATATCGGTTCAATCTAAACACGGGGTAATGGTAATCCATAAACTAAGCTTAAGGTCCAGAAAATACCTCATTTGGCAACTCAAGAATTTTCTTGAGTTGCCCCTAGTGGCCAAAATCCTTGCTTCCTTGGTCCAATGTGTAGATCTTGAGCTTATGCACACTTTTTGTGAAATGAGAGTGGGGTTTTGGTGATGTTTGTGAGATGATTTGGGGCTTGAAGAGGGGAGGGAGAATGAGGTGCAGGAGCAGCAGCAGCAAGAGATGGAGGAGGAGAGAAATGAGTGAAGGTTGAAGAGGAAAATGGCTAAGTCTTGGTCAAAAGAAGACCATACCTCTCTCTCTCACCAAACCGCATATTTTATTCCTTTTCCATTTTCTTTTCTTTTCCTTTCTTCAATTTCCTTTCTCACATAAATAGTAACCCCAAAACAAACCATGGTGAAAATGCACAAGTGTAGAAAAAGATATGTGCATGTTTTGCACAAAATTGCTTAAAAGCTGATTAGCAATTTTTAATCGCGATTAGCATTAAATTAGCATATAACTAATCATAAAAACTTAAAAATGGCATAATTCTATAAAATAACCTATTTTATAATTTTCCATAATTTTCTATAATTTTTCCCATTTATTTGTATTTAATTATACCAGAATATTAAAATATTCATTAAAATAATATTAAATTATAAAACTTCCCAAAAATAACATTTTATTATTTTGAAATGTTACAATCTACCCTCTTTACAGAAATTCGGTCCCGGAATTTAAATTTAAACCCCCAAATACTAAAACATTTCAGTAAAAATCGAATTTGTCGGGGCTCCGAAAACATCAATACATAGTGAATATCATAAAAATGTACTGCTCTATTAGAAATCAATCCCTAAAAATGTATATATAAGAATATCCTGTGCGTCTGGTGCGCAAGGAATCCAAAATCCATATATGTGTCATACAGGTGCACAAAATAACATCTAGGTGCAACTGGTGTGCACGAAACATCTGTCATAGGCAACGTGTGTGCCTGACAGCAAAAATCAGGTGCATATGACATGCACGAAGAATCCCGATTTAGTGCATCTGGCGTGCACCAAAATCGTATATCAAGACACTAAAGGTGCATGAAAACTATGCTGAAAGTGTACATCAAATCACTGCATAAGATCGGCGTGAAATCACAATCAATACCTCAAATGTAATAACTATGCGCAAAATATAAATACCCAGTGGGTGCATGAAAACAAATGTCATGAAACTCAGCCATCAAGACTAAATCATACAAACAGAACGCCCAAAATACCGAAATTCAAGATGACGGATATGTGATAACCGAATCAGAAAATCACAAATCATAAATACCGTCGTCGGTAGTTCCTCCTTCAAAGTCGAGAAGGTGACGGTGCATCCAATACTAGCAGCGCAAGATATCTACTTGCCTCTTGCTCCCGGTCTGGCATCCTCTGTCTCTAGGTCCTTATCTTCTCTGCGGATTACCTATCTCGCAATCAATCGGCTCATCAGCCCTGTCCGGTGTGCTAACGAGGACGATTCCGTTCTGGCACTTCTCTGGTCATCTCTTGGTCAATCATCACGACTACTCGTAAAGCAGCATGTCACTGGCGTCGGTCTCTGGCTCTCTGAATACACATGACACATTTGATCATGGGTGCAAATATCATTGCAGCAGTGTCCTGGAAGGAATCCTGCTCAGGATCTCTTCCGATCTTGCCTATGCTGAACTTTACGGAGGCTGGTATTCTTGCATAATCTCTTCTCGCTCAATGGACATCTGTGTCCTCAGCACAACATTTCTCGGAAACTGGTCGCATCCCAACGCCTCTGTAAGCATATTAGGTCTCTGGTCTCGATGGGAAGTAATGACAGCTCGTCAGCGTCTCGCACGAACCTCTTGTTCCGCTTGTCTATATTATCGTCCACTTCGACGTCATGTCTCTATTTGCGCAGTGCAATGCTCTCGGCTACGGTCAATCCGAAGTCCCTCACACGGACTCGAAATCACGAACTCGGTATCTTCATCACTCAGTAGAAGATATCTAGCTAAACAAGTCCTCAGCGTGCATATCGCGTCTCTGATGTCAGCGGAGTAGAACGTCATCTCGTCAAAATCTTGTGCGAACTCTTTACTCCACTTGTTCCAAGGTCGACTGATTTGGACTCATCTCATCATGGCTGCACGGACTACGCTCCAACGGCTATACTCGTATCTGGAGTCTCCCAAGCAGTGTGTCCTATCACAATATCCGAAAGATGTCGAACCGTCCGATCGACTCGTCAGAACCTCATAATCCCCCAAGAGCTCAACATCATGGGTACATTTTAATAGTATTGAGTACATACCACAGCATCAGTGGTCCAACCGTAGAAGGGCAAACCCAATCCTCACTAATGGCGCCGCGGAACTGCCGCAAACCCTAAGGTTCAAAGGCTTTCACACGGTCATTATGTCGAGTTAGGGTTTTATTCTTCTAGAGGGTCCATAGAATCGCTTGCATGTATTTCCGAATACTTAAACTTGGAAATGGGTTCCTGACATTCGATCGTCTCAATCGACTCTCAACGAATCTGCGAGAAGTCGTCTCTAGCTGGAATCAATCTACCTGATGACCTCGCATCGGGGTAAGCAAACGAACCACATGTCCTAGTCATTCATCCTCGGTGACTAGCGGCTCACCATCATATCTCTAAGTATATGCTCAAGCTGCAGTAGCTCCAGCATCTGGGGCGATATCTCGTCATTCGCAGCAACAACTGGCTCATCCGTCCGTACGCTGAACAGTGCCTCAATCATCATGAATAAGCGACCTATCAATGGTCCTCACATCCTGGCTGACCTCTATCAGTGGCTCAATCCTCTGGTACCGATCGGCACGTCCGGTAAAATCTCGTAAAAGCGATCAGTCAAACGCTCACGGTGCGAAAACACAATAAGACGACGCCTCTATATACAATCGTATGTCTCTGGAATCACGCCCTGGTCAGTCCTCGTCCACGACGAGCTCAAGCTGACGCAACTCGAGCTGTAGCTCACTCTGCCCGTGCAATCGCGACAGCAAAATCATAACCAGTATCGATGAGGATAGATCATAGGAAGGAATATAATACTGTGCAAAGAAATGTACATCCTATGGTTTCTTAAGCGGAGTGGCGTGTCGTAAGTATGCCGCGGAACATATGTACGGTACGTCCCTCTACTCAAGCTACCTACTCCATCAACCAAGAATCATCCTATGCGACGAAAGTTCGGGTATAATACCCCCTCGACTAAGTCTAAGTTTCGTATATATATAACCGTCCTAGGCTCCACATAGTTAAACTTAGACTCGAACCAAGGTTAACCTAGCTCTCTGATACCAACTTTGTCACGACCCGAAAGAGCACGTGACTGGCCCTTGAACCATATGAAGTCTATGGACTCCATCTGATCCAAGTAAGCCAAAAGCCCAGAAATCTAAAACCATATTAAAAGTAAAAAAGAAAACTGGTTTAAGAAGTAAAGAAAAACATGTTTGAAGTCAAGGTTTTTAAATAACTAAGCCGAATATGCATTTTTAAAATGTAAAGTCTTTTCTAAAAATTTCGGCAGAGTTTCTTTTGTAAATACTGGCCCCGAACGGGGTACAACAAGAACAATATATATTGCAATGATAAAAGGCATCCCCAAGCGGGAGGTAGATCTTCGTCAATCAACGGTCACAACCACGCAAGCAATAATAATATACAAAAAAGGGACTCAAAACAGCCAGAAAACCACAGTACTACAAGCGCGACTCTAAGGTCGAAATAATACATCACTGTGTCTAAGTCTGAAACAAAATACAAGTTTTGGTTGATGGAATTTCTAGATACAATGAATAATAAATGTACAATGGTGGTTCTGATACAAAGAACCCACCTACCTAAGCAAGTCACCCATATAGAAGCAGTGTGCCAGAAAAGCCGCTATGGAATCTGTACGGCAAGAACCTGCAAGAACTGTGGCACAATGGGGGTGAGCTGTCAACTCGTGAATAGAAAATATCTACAAGCAGAGATCGAATGTATGACCCATCCTTGGTCAATACAATCAGATATAAATAAACCTCAATATAAATAAGTCTGCAGCATGCTAAACTCGCAATGTAATCTCTATACATGAGTGTAGTGCCAAGTGCTCGTGCTAGTGCCTCAGGTAGCAGCATATCATAAATATGAGGTAAAATCAGTGTAATCAAATCTGCATGTACGTAGATCCCGTCCACTCATCACCCAATGACAATAACCATCATGCATGTAAATATCATCAGCATATGCAGGGAAATATGAGGATATAACCAAAAGCATGGAACCTGAGTGCCTAGCATCGACACTTGAAAACATCATGAAAACCTGTGCCTAGCATCGGTAAGTAAATCCTCATATATCGGGCATCCGTCTGTCCGAATCAGCCCACTCTCTCATATATCGGGCATCCGTCAGTCTGGGTCAGCCCACTCTCTCATATATCGGGCATCCGTCAGTCCGGGTCAGCCCACTCTCTCATACATCGGGCCCCACCATGTACCCTCATACGGCACCACACCTCGTATGGAGTATAAAATCAGGACCGATAAATCTCATGGTGGCAGCGCAAATATTATATCAAGGGAAACCGGGTTTTTCAAATAAGTACATACCTTGCTTTGAAATTATCCACGGTTCCCAAATCCAGAAATATCATGAAAACGAATATCTCGATGCGTATAATCAGAAAGCATGATGTATGTGACATATTAATGAAATGCAAGTACAACAGGATATCACGCAACATGGAATAATAGTATGCACATACAAGGTCCTATCCTGATGCAATAATACTACTGTGTAGTGACATGGCAATTATCGATGATGAAGTGTGTGAGCCGGCAACAAGTGTACGTAGAACATACGCATCATCTGTTAGTTGTATGTATGCCCTAGAGGCCAGTATTGTACAGATGATGTATATTATATTGGATGCTTGGACATATATAGAGATGACTTTCTTGCACGATATGATAGTATGCTATCTGGTTGCTCTTTATCTTAACATGTACACTTGTCTCTTTAAACTGTCTTATAGCTACATGTTGATAAAGCCCTTAGGATGTGTACTTGACTGCCTGGACTATGATGCAGATCATACTAGTGGGGACATGGTAGTCCATAAGTACATCCTTCAAGGTCCCTAGTCGTGGGTGTATCGAGACGGGGCATCGATATACCAGTGTAGACTAGCGTATACGCTTCTCGACCCATGAGATGGGCGATGGATGATCCCATATCCATTGGTGTTTGACATCAGAGATGGTGTACGGGTTCTCAGTAGAGACTGGGTACACTGGACGGACTCGCCGAGAACTCCCAGATGGTATTATACCTCACGTCAGATGGCAGTTCTCAGGTGACACTTGTACAGGTTAGTCTGTAGACCCGAGATCGTCATAGAGTCTTGTGTGATTCCCACTGTGCTTTGATCTCCACCTTACCACGTCCATGAGGGCGTGCAAAACGGTGGTCTTTGGGTACAGTCCCGAGTCACATGGAGGCAATGAGCGATAGGAGAGGTTTCGTCTCTCCCGGTATTGGGGGTTGATGTTGCGCTGTGCTCGATAGGCCGTAACAGGGAAGTCCCTGGCCAGGGCTGATCAGAGATTTGCTGGTAAGTGTTACCAGTAGTTTCTCGACCCGTTATGAGCCTCACATCGGCACGACTTATCGGTTATTGGGGTCTGACGTTTACCACCCCTAGACTTGATATGCGACATATCAGACGAACAGACCGGACTGTACGGTAAGTGTTACTGGTTGGATTCACAGGAGTATGAGCGGGCTAGCTCGTCGATCTTCTGATCGATCAATACCCGGATGGCCGTTACGTTTAGCAGACAGCTTGCGGCTTGTAGGTGCTTGATATGATCATCATCTGCTACCGGCTTATTGACGAGTCTTTAGAGTCCTACACAGAGGTTTCCTGGCTCAAGCAAAACGAAATAGGAGCGCATATGAGATATGTGCAGGACCGAGAATAATGCGTGTATGTGATACCGTATTTCATTCTCGCGATGGATGTATCGATTGGTTATATTCGATATAACCTAGATATCGAATCAAGGATTGATTCGATAAGCCGATACATAGGATACTAGTCGGTTATATGCGATATGACCGGATCGTTAAGTGAAGTGTTGATTTAATGATTTAATGTATAATTATATATTTGATATATTATTTTGCATTAACTAGTATTGGTTCACTTTAAATGGATTTTCTCACTTGATGTGCAAGTTGTATATGTGATATACTTTTGTGCACATCTTTGTATCATGTTTGATGATGCTTGCTCATTTGGTTAAGTGTAAAGAATTAAACCTAGGTTAAGAAAGTGATTAGGGTTTTAATTATCCATTCTTTTATTTATTGATTTTGGAAAAAGAATGGGATATGAATACAAAATGGTTGCTTTCATTCTTGAACCTTTGTGAAGCTTCATGAAGCTTTGACCAAAGTGACCAATTTGTCTTCATGCTTAACCCTAACCACTCTTCTAACCTTGGTCAATTCTCTACACCTAACCATGGTTCCTATTATGATAAGTATTCATTTCTTTTTCATTTTGGATTAACTTATCATAATATTTCCTTCTTCTTGATCTTCTTCTTCAAGAAAGAAAGCTTGATGCCATCAATGGCAACTTGAGTTCTAAAGTGAGAAATCCAATTCTAAAGTGAACCCACCTCCTATTTCTTCACCCTCTACCTCTTGCCAAGTTGTTTTGGGTGTTTTCTTCACAAGTTTCACAAATTTGTGAAGTCGGAGCTTGAACTTGTGATGCCTCGACATAGATCATCTACGGCACGAAGCCGACGATCTAGTCCGCCCATTTCTCCGATCAAGCCGACGATTGAGTCCGGGATTCGAGATGGACAGCGAGAGGACGCCTACGTGGAGCTAAGGAAGTGGAGAACCGGATCTACAAAGGTTGTAGCCTCTCTCCTTTAGTTAAGATGTTAACTAGATTCGTATTTCGCCTAAATTTCTAGTCGACGATCCGTATTAGGGTTTCTCGGCACCCATAAAATTTGAAATTGGCATGGTAGATGCCTTGTAAGACTTTATTAGAGTGCCTAGGAACCCTACAGTGGTATCAGAGCCTAGCTAGAGCCTTAGGCGAAGTCTAGACGACGTTTGAAATCCGAACGAACCGAAACCCTAACCCAAAAAATGCTCTCTGTACATTTTTCAATTTCGAGGATTTTTCGATATTAAAGATATGCAGAAAAATCAGCAGGGAATTTTAAGAATTACTGTGAAGCCCGTACCCCTGAATCCACCAAAGTGCGGCGGAACCGCGGCATTAGCATGGCTAATGCGGCGGTTCCGCGGCCATGTGGTCTCCTCATGCATTTAATTTTGTACAGTAATTCTCATTATGCAGTGCTGGTTTTCCTGCGAATTTTTAATATTTATTCAAGAGTTGAATTTTCTGGGGTGTATTGGGAGTTCGTAGATTCGATCGGATTATCAGACTTCGTCTATGTGTTTTTCCGGATATTTTAGAATATGTTAAAAAGTTCGACCGGATGTAAATACCCAATCTTTCCCCTGCCGGGAAATTTCTAATTGTTGGACTTTTCCGTTGTTTAATGACGTTCTAAGTAATGCAAGTAACGCGATGGTCCCTCTAGAAGACAACAAACCTTAACTCGATTATGTGACCGTCTTGAACTGCCCTTTGAACCTTTGGGTTTGGGGCGGTACGGCGTGCCACATGTGAGGCGTTGGCTTGACCCTTCTACGGCTGGACCGTTGGTACTGAGGCATGAAGTGAATGTCTTTGAACTTATTTCATGTGTTGATCGGTTTCGGGAAAACTTGGGTGTTCGAATGTTCGATCGGAAAGTTTAATATTCTCTATTTATCCGGAATGGGATACAATAATTGGAATTCACAAACAGTTATGAGATAACTGAATGAATGTTATAAATCTAGCGGTTTAGTCTCACGTGATATTGAAAAGAGTTTTCGATAATGGGACTAAATTGCGGGGTTTATAATTGTTAGGCATGTGATGTCTAAGTATTTCATTTGATTAGGCATGCGATGTCTAAAGAGGTTGCGGATTCCAACTGTTGTAGTTTTACACTTTCTTTTCTGTGACCGTAAGTGTAATATGTGATATCGCCGGTTTCGTTGCTATATGTCAACGACAATTAGGATGCGCATATTTACTTACGTTGATGACATGTGATGTTATGTGTTGCTGTATATGTTATATTGGATTGTCATATTTGAATAGCCGGGGGTTTTTATGTGAGATGAGTGTTTTTCATTTTCATTCATGTAAAAACTTGTATGTAATATTCTTTTATTTGGGGCACTTCCAGGTTGCGGAAGTTGTCACCCTTTGTATATTATTTACTTTTCTGCACTAGGATAGACCCAAGGAGGGGAGCATAAGTAACCGGGTTCTAGGGTTCAGTGGGAGACCATCTCGAGGAGTCGAGTCCCGGTCTCCTAACCCTAGAATTGGTAGGGTTGCTTGCCGCTCTCGTAGGGGTCTAGGGGTGTGGGATTGGCTATTCATCACGACCGTGGAATCCGTGTTTTATACTGGCTCGTATTGAAAACACGGACGTCCTAGTATATCCAATGTTTCATATGTTTCTTCTGCTGCGATATCTGTGATGTGATCATGTGATGTTCTGTGATAGATACAGTATATAGTATATATGATATATTATATAGACGTTACTTATGTTTTGCACCCGCACTAGCCCTGCCCTGCTCTGTCGTTAGTTACCTAACCTAACGGTGCACGAGGGGACATCCAGGCGAATGTGGATGGCATAAGTGTACGTCGTATTTATCTGTGATGTTTAGGTGACTTAAATGATGGGACTTTATTAATGTGATTAATGAAATAAAAGAATCCAAATGATGTTGTAGAATCAGATTTTAAACAAAACAGGTAGCTACAGTTCTTGCTTTGCATAGCGGTATATGTGATATATCCTGCACCTTATTCGATGAGGAAAGGACCGAGATCCCTTCACCGGGAGTGACTCCTTTAGCAATAACTGGCAGATGCTACACACTCGGTTTGCTTTTGACTGCTTTTGAGTTCTTGCTTTGCACAGCGATATATATGATATATCCCGCACCTCATTCGACGAGGAAAGGGCCGACGATCCCTTCACCGGGAGTGACCCCTTTAGCAAAACTAGAAAAGCCTCAAAATCACTCCATTTCAAAACTTCATTTGATTCTACAACGATATCAAGTTCATTACGCAATAGGTTTTCAGAAAAACCTGACGTAGCCCTCCGTCATTTCAGATAAATCCTACTTAGTATTCGTGCTACGTTTGTTGACCTCCGTCAAGGCGTAGTGTGCGGTAGCTAACTAGTATTTATCTGCTTATGCATATGAAGCAGATTGGATTAGGGTAGTCGTACGACCTTGTTGACCTCCGTCAAGGGTCATGCGGGTGGGTTTGATTCAATCAAGAAATGACGGGTTGAACTTGACTTGCACCCTGTGGTTTGTTGACCTCCGTCAAGGTCATAGGATGCTTGGGGCAAAATATTATCGGGAATTTCAAGTGTTGAAATTTGCAATGAAATTGCAGACCTTCTATGAGATAGTTGGATCCCGATACCCACTGCGAGTAAGAGTTACTCCTGGGAGAGTTTTGCACACTACAATTAGCCGATCAAGTAGGTGTCTAGAAAGGTGTCAACGGGGTTACGCCTCTGGGAAAACGAGGTTTACTTTAATTAGGTCCGTGCGAAAGCACGGGGAACCTCCCTCAAAGTACCGACACTGGCCTGGCTGAAAGATCGACGAAGTTGTAGGGTGTAATTAATCCCGGCTAGTCTTTCCTTTTAGGGTTTGAAGGAAGATTTGATAAAAAGCAGTGGGAGCCATCCTGATTAGATAAGATAATAACCAATCTGATCTTGCACGAGCATACGCTAAAGTGTTTTATTCTTTCTCTCTCCAGGTAGCGACCATTTCATGCCTTAATCAAGATAATAATATGGATGTATTGACTGAACCCGCATGTTATACTGTGCTGGGGAACGTTGGTTCCGTTCATTCTTATAAGAGTTAGAGGAATGAACAGGATATAGGGGAATACCAGGATTCCCATGCCACCCGAATGAAGAGAGTACATGTTGATGCATTTTCTTCAGGTGTGTTGGTTACTGAGAACTGTTTCTCCATTTTCTCTACGTCCTGGGTATTAGATACCGGGTCAGGATCCCATATATGTAATCAGTTACATGGGCTTAGAAAAGGTAGAGAACTTGGAGAAGGTGATAAAGACATTAGAGTTGGAAATGGTGCAATTGTTGCAGCTAAGACTGTCGGGGAATATCATCTAGTGTTACCAATTGGTAATACATTGGTTCTGAACGAATGCTATTACATGCCGAACCTGATATGCAACATTATATCGGTTTCTTTATTGAGTAAAGAGGGATATAATTTTGTATTACAGGACAATGTTATGAACATTTTCCGTAACCAAAAGTTGGTTGGATCAGGCACGTTGTGCAATGGCATTTATGTTCTAAATCAATCAACAGTATTGAGCATAACAAACACACACAAGAGGAAGAGTTCTGAACTGAACGAATCCTTCTTGTGGCATTGTAGACTGGGTCACATCAATGCGACACGACTAGCTAAGTCGCATAAAGATGGATATTTAAATCCGTTTGAATTTTCATCTTATGACACTTGCCAGTCATGTCTCAAAGGCAAGATGACCAAAACTCCATTTACGGGACACGGAGAAAGAGTTACCGAACTCTTGGGACTGATACATAGTGATGTATGCGGTCCTATGTCTACACATGCCAGGGATGGTTCTTCGTACTTCATTATATTCACTGACGATCTCTCTAGATTCGGATATGTGTTCCTGATAAAACACAAATCAGAAGCTTTTGAGAAATTTAGAGAATATAAATAAGAAGTCGAGAACCAAACCGGAAAAAGTATTAAAATCCTTCGATCTGATCGAGGAGGTGAATACTTGAGCAATGAATTCCTGGACTTCCTAAAAGATAATGGGATTCTCTCTCAGCTAACTCCTCCATATACACCACAGCACAACGGTGTATCAGAACGGAGGAACCGCACCCTATTAGATATGGTGCGCTCTATGATGGGTGTAGCTGAGTTACCTGTTTCCTTCTGGGGATATGCACTGGAAACAACAGCATACCTACTGAATAGGGTTCCCACCAAATCTGTGCCTACCACACCATATGAGATATGGGAAGGGAAGAGACCATATCTTAATTTTATAAAGATATGGGGTTGCCCGGCCTATGTCAAAAGATAAAAACCGGACAAACTCGAGGCAAGGTCTGTATTGTGTAAATTTGTTGGATATCCCAAACATTCGCGAGGGTATATCTTCTACCACAGTGAGGAACAAAGAGTATTTGTTGCTCAACATGCCACCTTTTTAGAAAAGGAATTTCTTGCAAAAGAGATTAGTGGCTCTGAGGTAGAACTGGAAGAGGTTCCAGCTGAACAAAACACAACAGAAGATTTAGTGGAACCAGAGGATTCAGTAGTTCCCAATGAACCTCAGCCTCTCCGCCGATCTAGTAGGGTTCCTCGCCAACCTGAGAGATACTACGGTTTTCTCATGGATGGTGGGAGCGAGGATTGCATCATGGAGGATGATGACCCAACTAGCTTCGAGCAGGCCATCACGAGTGGGGACTCAGTGAAATGGCTGGATGCTATGCGGTCCGAGATGGAATCCATGTACACCAACAAAGTATGGACTTTGGAAGTTGCTCCTGAAGGGGTAAAACCCATTGGGAGCAAGTGGATCTTCAAGAAAAAACTTGGTGCAGATGGGAAAGTGGAGACTTTCAAAGCTAGACTTGTTGCAAAGGGTTTTCGTCAAAGACCAGGTGTG
Source organism: Agapanthus africanus (assembly GCA_030015575.1). Lineage (NCBI taxonomy): Eukaryota > Viridiplantae > Streptophyta > Magnoliopsida > Asparagales > Amaryllidaceae > Agapanthus > Agapanthus africanus. Next base: position 442,346,612 of record CM057344.1, read on the forward strand.
GACTATGACGAAACCTTTTCTCCAGTGGCTATGCTTAAATCCATCCGGATCATGCTTGCCATCGCTGCGTATCATGACTACGAAATCTGGCAAATGGATGTTAAGACCGCCTTTCTAAATGGTGATTTAGAAGAGTGCGTGTACATGACTCAGCCCGAGGGCTTCGTAGACAGTGGGAGCAGCGGGAAGGTGTGCAAGCTGCTTAAATCCATTTATGGATTAAAGCAAGCATCGCGGAGTTGGAACATCTGCTTTGACGTCGTTATCAAAGAGTTTGATTTCGTCAAAAACCCAGATGAACCTTGTATTTACAAGAAGGTGGCAGAGAGTAAGGTTGTCTTCCTCGTTTTTTACGTGGACGACATACTCTTGATAGGAAATGATATTCCTATGCTGCAATCGGTCAAGCTCTTCTTATCATAAAGATTCTCAATGAAAGATCTTGGTGATGCCTCCTGCATATTGGGAATCAGGATCTATAGAGATAGATCCAAAAGGATATTGGGATTGTCCCAATCCAGGTACATTGACACCATACTAAAGAGGTTTAGTATGGAAGAATCCAAGCGTGGGAACTTGCCCACGATCTCTGGAGTCACTCTCTCTAGAGAGATGTCTCCTAAGACTGATTTGGAGAGAGCTCGCATGCAAGGGATACCCTATGCTTCGGCTGTAGGCTCTATCATGTATGCGATGCTATGTACCAGACCCGATGTAGCATACTCACTAAGTATAGTGAGCAGGTATCAAGCTGATCCTGGAGAGAGTCTCTGGACAGCTGTGAAGAGCATTCTCAAGTAGTTACGAAGGACTAAAGAGATGCTCTTGGTGTATGGTAACGGAGAACTCCAAGTGGAGTCCTTTACCGATTCGAGCTTCCAGAGTGATAAGGACGACTCTAAGTCGCAGTCGGGCTTTGTCTTTACCCTTTACGGAGGGGCGGTTAGCTGGAAGAGTTCCAAGCAGGAAACCGTGGCAGACTCGACGATGGAGGCTGAATACATCGCTGCAAACGATGCCGCTAAAGAGGCTGTCTGGATCAAGAAGTTCATTACTGAACTTGGTGTGGTTCCATCCATTGAGCATCCAATACCTTTGTATTGCGATAACAATGGAGCGGTGGCTTTGGCCAAGGAACCCAGGTCCCATCAGCGATCCAGGCATATTCTGAGGCGGTATCACCTGATCCGGGAGATAGTTGATCGCCGGGAGATCGAGGTTAGGAGGGTTGACACGAAGAACAACACGGCGGATCCACTCACGAAGGCCATTCCCCAGATACAGTTTGAGAGACTCTTCGGGATGCTCGGTATGCGATACTACAGCAGCTGGCTGATCAGTCGAAAATATTGTATATTTTAGCCGGCAATTTCCTTAACATTTGCATACATTTAGAAGTGTTCGGCATTCATATTCTACATATTAGCAAATCTGTCACAAAATATGAGATTGCATGTGTTAGACTTTAAAACCGACACTTTAAAGGAAATTAACCGCATTTCATGGCATCGCATCATTTCTGTATTTGCGCAACACTTGTCTTGAGTATGTGCAGGAAATACGGAAGAAAAAGCAAAAGAGCTGATCAAAAATACGCCAACTAAATCATTTCAGATCTGGTAGCAGTGCAGAAGGAATTAGATAATTCTATATATCAAAAGAAGGCCCATACAAAAGTACAAGCCCACAACAGAAGAATGAAAGCCCAAAGCTCCAACTTGGCCGCGCATCCGCGGCAATAGCCTCCTTATGCCGCGGAAGAGCGGCTCAGTAGTGACGTCATCTCCTCATTTTCAGTGCAAAGTTCTTCCAGCGGGACCCACACCTCATTGTGATACTTCAAATCCCATAATTCTCTCGAACCTACTGCCAGATCAGCAAAGAAGATTAAGAAGGCTAATCCTAAATTAAGCTCCTAATTAATCCTCTTCTAGAAGCTCCCTCCTAACTAATCACATCTAGAAGCTTCTCCCCTAACTAACTTTTGGAGGGAAATTTGAATTTCTTCAACAAACTTTTGGAGGGAAACTTGGAATTTGAAATCCTAGATCTAGGGTTAGTTATCTATAAATAGGAGCCTAGATCTAAGGGTTGAGGTTAATCTTCATTAGTTAAATAATCCCTCTTTCATCATCTTCTTCCACAAGTCTAGTGACAAGGCTTGTGCGAAACCCTAACCCTAATTCCACTCCAAATCCAAGATCTTGAGTACCAAATCAAGTGAGCAGCCTTCAACCTTTTAGGAGCCGAGCCGATCTTCAATCGGGCAAGTGATCCAAGCCGATCCGCGATCCACGGAGACGAGCGAAGCCAAGTCGACGATCGAATTCTTCCTCTTGTAGTTCTTGAGCGAATGTAATGAAATTGTTGATATAAATAAAAGGTGAAATTCTTTAATCTTGCTTTCTTTTAATTCTTGCATCATGATTAGATCTCAATTTGTAATTGTTGTTCTTGTTGTGATGTTTGAGTAAAACTCCGCTCGTAAAGGAGTCGAGACGATTGTAGAATGATGATGTAACAAATCTTTATACGATTTTTAAGTCCTATGAGTTTTGAAAACCCTAGCAAGTTCAAGAATCGATGACCTAGTTTCGTAGCGATGCTTTCTTGATTGTGATCGCTCGAAATTAGGGATCTACGATCGTTTCTTGAATTTACTAGAGGCTAGAATATGAATGATATCAATGAAAGAACAAGAGATAAGATGAAACCCTAGTTTCACAAGAAGTCTCTAATTCTCATCGATCATCATCGATCTAGTATCAATTCATCGAAGAATAAGAATACGTAATTCTAAGATTACATCACATCTATAGATCCAATCGATTCCTACGAGCCTCATTTCGATTCTTGAGATTTGGTTTGGAAAAATCAACAAACGATCAATTCTTGATTCTATCTTTTAATGCTTTCTTAGATCTAGATTTTTCTCATTTCTTGAACTTCAAATTTAAATCATGAATTGTTTGTTTTCTTTTCCTTAAACTTTCAACTCACCTAAATCAAAAGACGAACGATTACACTTTCCCTGTGGACGATCCGCACTCACATACAAACTACATCCGACACCGTAGTTGATTGCGGTCAAATAATTTTTGGTTGTGATTTCTTTACCATTTCTTACTACACATCAAGAATTCATTTCAATCAAATGGCGCCGTTGCCGGGGATAGTGCGCTAATAGTTCGTATTTTGAAATTTGAGTTGAGCAATTTATTCCATTATAAATTTTAGATCAAAAAAATTCGTGCAAACACTAATACGTGTGTTGTGATTTGATTGCGAGAAAATCTGGAATCATTGGAGCTGGAGAAAAAATTTTCTGAAAATTCCAGTGGACTCAGCAGCTGAACAGAAGCTCTCTGTAAAAATCCTGTACAGTGATCTCACTAGAGAAGCGCGTTTCCGCGGCAATACCCCTTCAAACGCGGCGGATCCGCGGCTATTCTAGCTCCTCTCTGCATAAATTTTCCCCAGTGAGTCTCTATCTTTCTTATCTCCTCCTCTGTCTGCTCCAATTGACAATTTGCTGCAGGTTTCTTTGCAAATAAATCGCAGCGCCGCAAAGCAAAATAAAAATTTGTGCGTGTTTTGATTCTTTTGGTTGTTTGCATATTAATACGGAAATTAAGGGGCACGACCAAATCCAAATTAGGTGGGGATTTCATTACCCTTCCTAGGCCCCGAAAATCGCAAAACTTGCATCCGCATTGACCCTCATTAATTAAAAGAAATCTAGAGATGACTCTAAGGACCGTCGCGCTCAATTAGGACAAGAGAAGGCCGTGGGTAATTCATTGCTTATCCGCGTTTTCTTGTGGTGCCTAAGGCGAGTGTGTCTAAGGCTAGTGGTTATTAATTAGGCCCACTGTAGTGGTGGTTCCTTCCCACTTACCTGGCACTTATCCGGCCACAGGGGGATAAAGAGGCAGTGGAGGATTTATCCTGCGACTTGTCTTTTGGCAGTTAGGAGCGGTCTAGAGTTTGACCTAGGTGACCACTAGATTCTAGGGTTTGTGTGTTGCATTTGTTTTGTTGCATCATATTTTTTCAAAAATCGATATCTTTTCAAAACAAACACCGCATGCATCATTTCCCCTAATTATAAATTCACGCTGCCACGTGTACTAACCCTTTTTAGTGCAAGATAGGCTGGACAACGGGTTTCTAGTGCCTGTTAAGTCCGCGTCCCCTCATCGACCTAAAAGTCGGTATTTCTACATTTACCCTTTCTTTACCCACTACCACACCCACATCGATGGATCCACCTCCATCGAACTTCTTTTCCACTACTCTGCCGCCGTCCGTTGGTGCGCAGAATCCATCTCGCATCTCTCTCCAAGAGAGGTGCTATCCTACACGAGGCCCACTTTCCACCTGTCTTTCCATTCCACCAGCCAACGGGGAAAATTTTCAAATAAAACCCCAATACATCAACCTTCTACCAAAATTTCACGGTCTCGAGTCTGAAGACGCATACGTGTTTATCACGAAATTTGAAAATGTATGCGCAATGATGGGTACCTCACAGTTGTCTGTGGATGCTTTGCGTCTTCGTCTTCTCCCATTCACTTTGTGCGATTTAGCCGAGAAGTGGCTTTATAACACTACCGCACATTCCATTTCAAATTGGGACGAATTCGTCAAAGCATTCCTTAATAAATTCTACCCACATCAAAAGACAGCTCGAGTCCGTAGCGAAATCTATCAATTCACCCAGCTTCCAAATGAAACATTTTCAAAATGTCTTGACCGCTTCAAGGATCTGTTACTCCAATGTCCACATCACGGCATCCCGAGATGGGAATTGTGCCAAATCATTTATGAGGGCATTACTCCTTACACGAGACAGTCCCTTGAATCCATGTGTCAAGGCAACTTTATGACCAAAGATGATGGGGAAGCCTGGGAATTCCTAGAAAATTTCGCAGAAAAATCTTTACAGTGGGAGGGTGTGAGTCAATCGTCTAGGGATGGCAATGATATTTCCATAGGAGTTAGAGCTGACATTTCAGCTATGCAAAAGAAACTCGAGACTATGGAAAACAAATTTTTAGCCGCCCTAAGTCAAATATCACTCTCCAAAACTGTATGTGGTTGCTGTTCTGATCCGTCTCACTTGACGGAAGAATGTCCGTTTCAAGGTCATGAGCATACCAATGTCGCATTTCAAAGACCTAGAAACGATCCATCTTCCTCCACATATGATCAGGGTTGGAGGAATCACCCTAACTTTGATTGGAACCAATCCCAATTTCAAAACACGGTTCCAACCCAAAACAATTTCCAAGGGGCCCCTCCACCACAACAGCAGCCACCACTTCAATTGAGTCAGCACCCCTTTCAATCACAAAACTTCCAAAATCCGGCCAATACTTTTGCACCGTCTAGTCCTTTGCAATTGACCGGTACAAATAATACCTCTGCACTAGCACAAACCTTGGATACTTTCATGAAACAATCCATCCAAGGGATGGCAAGTTTGCAATCTTCCATCGAGAATGTGATGAAGATCATTATCTCTCAAAATGACAATATCAAATCGATGGAAGCACAAATTGCACAACTAAAAGCCGAAATGAGTGCACGAGAGAAAGGGAAACTTCCAGCTCAACCTTTACCTAATCCTAGCTATTCACATCATGTGGATGAAATCACGTTGAGATCTGGAAGAGTGCTTGACCATCACCTTGGGGAAGAGTTTGATGATACTAATAAATCAATCAATAACACCCCGGCTGAGACCTTTCCTCACACACACACTTCTTACCCCAGTTCTTCTACCCCACCATCTTCTTCCGAGCTTATTCTCCATTTCCCAAAAGGCTCGCCACTACAGCCCACCTCTTTTACCCCTCCACGGACGATCCCCACTTCTATACCAGGATCGGTTCCACACACACTTCCTTCTCCTATGATGGACCCAGCGCTTATTGCTAAAGCACCTTATCCTAATCGGTTAAGGGCTAACACTCCGAGTCCACATATGGAGAAGATTATGAACATTTTTAAGCAAGTAAACACCAACATCCCTCTCCTAGATGCCATCCAACAAGTTCCGTCCTATGCGAAAACTCTTAAGAACTTGTGCACTAGGAAGAGGAAGACTCATGCGCCCAAGAAGATATTCATGGAAAAAACAATAGACACGGCTTTCCCCCAACAATTACCGAGGAAACGTAAGGATCCAGGATATCCTACTATTTCCGTTTCTATTGGGGAAAAACACATCAACCGTGCTCTACTGGATCTTGGTGCTAGTGTTAACTTGCTTCCATATTCTGTTTATGAGCAACTAGGTATCGGAGAGTTAAAGCCAACCAATTGCACTCTCCAGATGGCTGACCGATCTATCACCAAACCTAGGGGTGAACTGGAGGATGTGTTAATAAAAATCGGAGAATTTATATTCCCGGTAGATTTTATTGTAATTGATACACAACCTGTAGCGAACCCACAGAATCAAATTCCGGTGATTTTAGGTCGCCCCTTTTTGGCCACTTCCAATGCTATAATCAACTGTCGTAATGGCTCTATGACCCTATCTTTCGGGAATAGGTCAATAGAGCTGAACATTTACAAGTTGGGAAGTGTACCCTCCGAACCTATTGCTCAGGCATGTTCTGTCGACTTAATGGATGTCGACAGCAGCGAATTTGATGATCCTCCTGTTATCGATCTTGACTCTTTTCATACGTTGTTGTTTGACCCAACTATGTATCATACACATACGGACTCTTCCACCGAGATGTCCGGGTCAACAATTAACACTGATTATGAACTGTTTTTAGAGTCTGAAGATCACCCCGCACTTTGTGATGACATTATTCATCAGGGTATAGATGGAACTTTTGAGGAGATCTTCGCTGATGAACTCGCATTTTTGAATGACACGGGTGTTGAGATGAATCATCTCCCAATCATTGAAATTGAACCTCCACCCCTTCTTTTGAACTGTAAGAAGAATGCGAGTAATCCATCACATACACTGCATTGTCTCTCCAATATGAGACGCACACACATTCTATTCCACCTCTTACCCTTTCCCCATTTCTTCTTCCACCAACCAGAGCACTGCATTGATAAAATTTTTGAATGGTTGGTATTAACATTTGGTCTTTGCAAAGCTTGGCATCGACCACTGATTTTTGACCCCCACTTGTGATTTTAAAAGCTTAACATTGCATAACTCAAGTTTGGGGGGGTATGTTTTTCTGGCTCCTAAAAAGAAAATTTTACAAAATGATGAGCCAAAAAAAATAAGTTTGGGGGAGATTCTTCACTTAAATATTTTGCCCCCACTAATAAATTCCTCCCAAGCTTACAGGTTTTTCGAGATTTAGCAGAAGGCAACAGTGAGGACACTGTTGAAAACAAGTTTGGGGGAGGTTTGTGCTTATTTTCGCATCATTTGCATATCATCTGCATAAGCACAAAACATTTCTTTTAAAAATTTATAAAAATTGAAAAATTTTCAAAACCCATAAAAATTTAAAAATTTTCAAATATAAAAATAATTTTAATATTTACACTTTTTGTATATAAATAAGACAATGAAAGTTTAGATAGTGAAAAATTGCATCCATGAGATTAGAAAAATTTTAGAAAACTAAGAAAATTAGAAGTTTTCTTATACGAACTAGTAATAAGTAGTTATGAGCCGTTGTCCCAAGGGTTAGTAAGATGAAAGACGTCACTAATCTGAGGATAAAAATAAGTCTGAAAAATGTTTCTATTCTGGAAGCCAAACATTTTGAACGTTGCTACCCTGCTATTCGCACTTACACACGTCTTGAAGCCTGGGATAGTAAAGGATACCTTGAAATGCTCTTGTCTTAAAGCCAAAAGTATGAAAAAAAATGGTGAGAAAAATGAACACTGGTTTTGTTATCACCAAGGGAAATAAAAAAATATATAGCAAGGGTGCCTTTTCATCTAGTGCCCTAAGGCCAACTGGTCTGGGAGTCAATGCTATACCTAAGGTGGTGCAAGATTAGGAAAATACACCAAATAAGCAAGCACATGAGTAATCGGTCGGTTAGTACCTCAAGAAGTATTAACGGTCGCATGAAAGTGTGTGAGCTCATCGAGAAAAAAAATATATACTGAGGCTGATGGGCAAGAGTATGATAGCTTGAATTAAATTCTCCGGGTGTAGGGATGTCTTTACACACACGCAGGGTTATATGATCGATGTTTGGAAGAAAGATAGGAATGAAGAATAAGACGATGTTTTATTGAGGGAGGACGTGATTTCTGACATCTTTTCATGACCATTAAGATAGGGCTCATGACAACCGAAAAGCTAGCTTAGTTGGAAACCCTAATTTTCAAGGCTTTTCTTTTAGAATTCTTGTCTTTAAATGTAATATTCATGATCTTTCTTTTATTATTGGATTTTGTCGGTGCAATCCGCTGAAAACCCTCAGGAGACAACACTCCTCCTACTAGGGACACCTAGAGGTTTAAAGGCTTGTTGCACGTGCTCAGTGCAATCGTGTTGCCTACGAAAGTGTGCTAGTTAGTTTTTCTCTTTCTTTATTTTCTCCTTCTCTTTTTAATAAAACATTCGCTCGAGACGATCGAAATTAAGTTTGGGGGTATTTGATCAGTCGAAAATATTGTATATTTTAGCCGGCAATTTCCTTAACATTTGCATACATTTAGAAGTGTTCGGCATTCATATTCTACATATTAGCAAATCTGTCACAAAATATGAGATTGCATGTGTTAGACTTTAAAACCGACGCTTTAAAGGAAATTAACCGCATTTCATGGCATCGCATCATTTCTGTATTTGCGCAACACTTGTCTTGAGTATGTGCAGGAAATACGGAAGAAAAAGCAAAAGAGCTGATCAAAAATACGCCAACTAAATCATTTCAGATCTGGTAGCAGTGCAGAAGGAATTAGATAATTCTATATATCAAAAGAAGGCCCATACAAAAGTACAAGCCCACAACAGAAGAATGAAAGCCCAAAGCTCCAACTTGGCCGCGCATCCGCGGCAATAGCCTCCTTATGCCGTGGAAGAGCGGCTCAGTAGTGACGTCATCTCCTCATTTTCAGTGCAAAGTTCTTCCAGCGGGACCCACACCTCATTGTGATACTTCAAATCCCATAATTCTCTCGAACCTACTGCCAGATCAGCAAAGAAGATTAAGAAGGCTAATCCTAAATTAAGCTCCTAATTAATCCTCTTCTAGAAGCTCCCTCCTAACTAATCACATCTAGAAGCTTCTCCCCTAACTAACTTTTGGAGGGAAATTTGAATTTCTTCAACAAACTTTTGGAGGGAAACTTGGAATTTGAAATCCTAGATCTAGGGTTAGTTATCTATAAATAGGAGCCTAGATCTAAGGGTTGAGGTTAATCTTCATTAGTTAAATAATCCCTCTTTCATCATCTTCTTCCACAAGTCTAGTGACAAGGCTTGTGCGAAACCCTAACCCTAATTCCACTCCAAATCCAAGATCTTGAGTACCAAATCAAGTGAGCAGCCTTCAACCTTTTAGGAGCCGAGCCGATCTTCAATCGGGCAAGTGATCCAAGCCGATCCGCGATCCACGGAGACGAGCGAAGCCAAGTCGACGATCGAATTCTTCCTCTTGTAGTTCTTGAGCGAATGTAATGAAATTGTTGATATAAATAAAAGGTGAAATTCTTTAATCTTGCTTTCTTTTAATTCTTGCATCATGATTAGATCTCAATTTGTAATTGTTGTTCTTGTTGTGATGTTTGAGTAAAACTCCGCTCGTAAAGGAGTCGAGACGATTGTAGAATGATGATGTAACAAATCTTTATACGATTTTTAAGTCCTACGAGTTTTGAAAACCCTAGCAAGTTCAAGAATCGATGACCTAGTTTCGTAGCGATGCTTTCTTGATTGTGATCGCTCGAAATTAGGGATCTACGATCGTTTCTTGAATTTACTAGAGGCTAGAATATGAATGATATCAATGAAAGAACAAGAGATAAGATGAAACCCTAGTTTCACAAGAAGTCTCTAATTCTCATCGATCATCATCGATCTAGTATCAATTCATCGAAGGATAAGAATACGTAATTCTAAGATTACATCACATCTATAGATCCAATCGATTCCTACGAGCCTCATTTCGATTCTTGAGATTTGGTTTGGAAAAATCAACAAACGATCAATTCTTGATTCTATCTTTTAATGCTTTCTTAGATCTAGATTTTTCTCATTTCTTGAACTTCAAATTTAAATCATGAATTGTTTGTTTTCTTTTCCTTAAAGTTTCAACTCACCTAAATCAAAAGACGAACGATTACACTTTCCCTGTGGACGATCCGCACTCACATACAAACTACATCCGACACCGTAGTTGATTGCGGTCAAATAATTTTTGGTTGTGATTTCTTTACCATTTCTTACTACACATCAAGAATTCATTTCAATCACTGGCCCTAGTGCAAGTGGGAGATTGTTAGTTGTATGTATGCCCTAGAGGCCAGTATTGTACAGATGATGTATATTATATTGGATGCTTGGACATATATAGAGATGACTTTCTTGCTCGATATGATAGTATGCTATCTGGTTGCTCTTTATCTTAACATGTACACTTGTCTCTTTAAACTGTCTTATAGTTACATGTTGATAAAGCCCTTAGGATGTGTACTTGACTGCCTGGACTATGATGCAGATCATACTAGTGGGGACATGGTAGTCCATAAGTACATCCTTCAAGGTCCCTAGTTGTGGGTGTATCGAGACGGGGCATCGATATACCAGTGTAGATTAGCGTATACGCTTCTCGACCCATGAGATGGGCGATGGATGATCCCATATCCATTGGTGTTTGACATCAGAGATGGTGTACGGGTGCTCAGTAGAGACTGGGTACACTGGACAGACTCGCCGAGAACTCCCAGATGGTATTATACCTCACGTCAGATGGCAGTTCTCAGGTGACACTTGTACAGGTTAGTCTGTAGACCCGAGATCGTCATAGAGTCTTGTGTGATTCCCACTATGCTTTGATCTCCACCTTACCACGTCCATGAAGGCGTGCAAAACGGTGGTCTTTGGGTACAATCCCGAGTCATATGGAGGCAATGAGCGATACGAGGGGTTTCGTCTCTCCCGGTATTGGGGGTTGATGTTGCGCTGTGCTCGATTGGCCGTAACAGGGAAGTCCCTAGCCAGGGCTGATCAGAGATTTGCTGGTAAGTGTTACCAGTAGTTTCTCGACCCGTTATGAGCCTCACATCGGCACGACTTATCGGTTATTGGGGTCTGACGTTTACCACCCCTAGACTTGATATGCGACATATAAGACGAACAGATCGGACTGTACGGTAAGTGTTACTGGTTGGATTCACAGGAATATGAGCGGGCTAGCTCGTCGATCTTCTGATCGATCAATACCCGCATGGCCGTTACGTTTAGCAGACCGCTTGCGGCTTGTAGGTGCTTGATATGATCATCATCTGCTACCGGCGTATTGACGAGTCTTTAGAGTCCTACACAGAGGTTTCCTGGCTCAAGCGAAACGAAATAGGAGCGCATATGAGATATGTGCAGGACCGAGAATAATGCGTGTATGTGATACCGTATTTCATTCTCGCGATGGATGTATCGATTGGGTATATTCGATATAACCTAGATATCGAATCAAGGATTGATTCGATAAGCCGATACATAGGATACTAGTCGGTTATATGCGATATGACCGGATCGTTAAGTGAAGTGTTGATTTAATGATTTAATGTATAATTATATATTTGATATATTATTTTGCATTAACTAGTATTGGTTCACTTTAAATGGATTTTCTCACTTGATGTGCAAGTTGTATATGTGATATACTTTTGTGCACATCTTTGTATCATGTTTGATGATGCTTGCTCATTTGGTTAAGTGTAAAGAATTAAACCTAGGTTAAGAAAGTGATTAGGGTTTTAATTATCCATTCTTTTATTTATTGATTTTGGAAAAAGAATGGGATATGAATACAAAATGGTTGCTTTCATTCTTGAACCTTTGTGAAGCTTCATGAAGCTTTGACCAAAGTGACCAATTTGTCTTCATGCTTAACCCTAACCACTCTTCTAACCTTGGTCAATTCTCTACACCTAACCATGGTTCCTATTATGATAAGTATTCATTTCTTTTTCATTTTGGATTAACTTATCATAATATTTTCTTCTTCTTGATCTTCTTCTTCAAGAAAGAAAGCTTGATGCCATCAATGGCAACTTGAGTTCTAAAGTGAGAAATCCAATTCTAAAGTGAACCCACCTCCTATTTCTTTACCCTCTACCTCTTGCCAAGTTGTTTTGGGTGTTTTCTTCACAAGTTTCACAAATTTGTGAAGTCGGAGCTTGAACTTGTGATGCCTCGACGTAGATCATCTTCGGCACGAAGCCGACGACCTAGTCCGCCCATTTCTCCGATCAAGCCGACGATTGAGTCCGGGATTCGAGATGGACAGCGAAAGGACGCCTACGTGGAGCTAAGGAAGTGTAGAACCGGATCTACAAAGGTTGTAGCCTTTCTCCTTTAGTTAAGATGTTAACTAGATTCGTATTTCGCCTAAATTTCTAGTCGACGATCCGTATTGGGGTTTCTCGGCACCCATAAAATTTGAAATTGGCATGGTAGATGCCTTGTGAGACTTTATTAAAGTGCCTAGGAACCCTACATCATCGATAATGGTGCTGGTGTCCTAGCAGCATGACTGTAATATATCAACAACACAAGCGATGCAATGCAAATAGCATTAGCATGCGGAATCGAATAATCAACGCAACAGTAAAGAATCTACCTCAATAAATATATCATGCAGCCTTGATATTTTAAACAAGAAGAATCGGGTTTTTAATAAAATAAGGGCTACGGTGTTTTAAGAAAAGATGCTTCGTTTGAAAATGCCCGTAGAATCCTTTTTGCCTATCTTTAAAATATCCCCGATTCGTTAGTTTTGCAATAGGTATGACTCGGTCTAGTCCAATGTCTACTAAGCCAAGTCCATCAGGAGGGGTATGGAAACCACCTAAATCTGAGTCGATATATATATATATATATATATATATATATATATATATAATAGTCAGTAATCCTGCCTCAATAGTATCACAAACGATATAACATCCTCGAGTCATGAGCGCGGATCTATCATCAATGTAGGCTCGTACGGTAAATCGTCGTACGGCATCCCAATAGCTGGGTACAGGTCAATATCACATTCATCTCATCACATATCAGGTATCACTACCATCATATCACATAATCTAGGGTACAGATCTAAGTCTAGTACAATCGATACCATCTACATAGGTATGAATGCGGGGTAAGACACATGCCCAAAAGCCCGCTAAACCATCATGCCGTATCTTAAATATGAACTCTGTCATATCGCCGAATCTCACGGCCTCAATCAAATCACATCGACTCATCTCAATCCCACGTATCATACTCAAATCCCGTATTTGAACACATAGTCCCATACCCATGTGTAGATATACACACCTCCAAATGCGCACTGATAAAAGAAAGAATGTATGCAAGTATATGTGTACGTGTATGTGTGGGTGTAACCACTACTCTAGGGTTTCGCACTATACTAAACCAATACATCCTTATCATCCATAATCCATTATTACCATCAATAACTTAAACATCACATAATAAATATACGTGTGTATATGTATTCGTATACATCACCACGGACTGCGGGGGTGCTATACGCCATCCACCCGACTTCTCCCCGTAGATATAAATCTACTCACCTTGCGTCTTTATCTGTTGACGTCGCCATGCTTTTGCTTGTCGTCCCGAAGTCTTCATGGAATACCTACACATTAACGTATCGCAAATGCGTATCAAAACCAATTCAAGACTAAAACGGCATACGAAACCCAAAACTATACGCTATGACCTATAGGTTAGAACCTATGGACAACGCTTCCAAAACCATCAACAACCCTCGATATCGTCGTATAAACGCCAAGTAGTCGAGGTAAAACACCATACGCAAACTCAGAATTCACAATACGGAAATACGGAAGCACGAATCCAAAACAACAACTTAGGAAATAGGCTCCAGATTTCACCCTAGGTCAAATTAGACAAATCTATACATGCCAAGGGTCTAATATACTGGTAAGGGGGCACCAAAACCAAAACGAGGCAAATCCACCATGGTCTGGCCGCAATTTGCGGCCAGAATGGATAAATTTGCGGCCGGGAATGGGAGGTAGGGGCTAGGGTTCTGGTGGTAGCTTCCTGGGTGCCTGCACATGTCACTGTCCATTCAATAAAATTTTTAGAGTCTCGGGTTGATAGCAGATCTTAAATAAGCTTAACAGATTCCACAAACTTTCCGATATCGGTTTCTAAATCTGTATTCCGGGTCTTAAGTCTCAGGTTTGGGTCTTCATACATGCACTAGAGTATTTATATAACGTCTACCGAGCTCAATTTCATATTACAACACAAAATTTCCCATAACCCTAACTAGGTTTTCCTTAACTCCACAAAATCAAACAATATCGGTTCAATCTAAACACGGGATAATGGTAATCCATAAACTAAGCATAAGGTTCAGAAAATACCTCATTTGGCAACTCAAGAATTTTCTTGAGTTGCCCCTAGTGGCCAAAATCCTTGCTTCCTTGGTCCAATGTGTAGATCTTGAGCTTATGCACACTTTTTGTGAAATGAGAGTGGGGTTTTGGTGATGTTTATGAGATGATTTGGGGATTGAAGAGGGGAGGGAGAATGAGGTGCAGGAGCAGCAGCAGCAAGAGATGGAGGAGGAGAGAAATGAGTGAAGGTTGAAGAGGAAAATGGCTAAGTCTTGATCAAAAGAAGACCATACCTCTCTCTCACCAAACCTCATATTTTATTCCTTTTCCATTTTCTTTTCTTTTCCTTTCTTCAATTTCCTTTCTCACATAAATAGTAACCCCAAAACAAACCATGGTGAAAATGCACAAGTGTAGAAAAAGATATGTGCATGTTTTGCACAAAATTACTTAAAAGCCGATTAGCGATTTTTAATCGCGATTAGCATTAAATTAGCATATAACTAATCATAAAAACTTAAAAATGGCAAAATTCTATAAAAATACCCTATTTTAGAATTTTCCATAATTTTCCATAATTTTTCCCATTTATTTGTATTTAATTATACCAGAATATTAAAATATTCATTAAAATAATATTAAATTATAAAACTTCCCAAAAATAACATTTTATTATTTTTAAACGTTACATACTGGTAGGTATTCCAGTAGTTTCTCAGGTTGTTCTGGGCTACTCTCCGACACGATTTATACCGCTATTGGGGGTCTGACGTTTACCAGGCCCCTAGACCCTATATGCGATACTCATAGAGAAAAGACCGGACTGTACGGATATTGTCACTGTCAGGCTCAGTAGGGTTTCAGGATGAGTTCGCTCATCAGCTTCCCTTTCTTTCAATACATAGGCAATCGTTACGTACAGCTAGTACCTCTGACGTGCTTGTGGTTAAACCCACTGCCAGTGTATTGATGAGTCATTAAAGTCCCCCACAGAAAGTTTCCCAAGTTCGGGCGAAACGTTATAGAGGCCGTATGGTTTTATGGCAGGGTTCGAACATGCACGTGCACTTGTGCATGTGTCATGGTTTGGACAGATAATACTAGTGGGCTCTGGTTTAAGTCGGATCCTAGTATTATAATGTGTAGAAATATTTTTGTCTCATTGCATTCGTATTCGGTCGAAATACAAATGCGGGCATGTATTTACAATTGAGGGTTAATCTCGTAATTCGTTACGGGATTACTTTCGTAGTTGCCAGTTTCTTTTTCCGTCTTAAAAATCCTGATCCATGATTAATTATTGTGAGCATTGACTTTGACCTTATTTGCCATTCTTCATTTTTGGCCATCCCCTGCAGTGACTATTTCGAGGCACAGGAAATTTCGAGAGTGGGGGAGGGATGGGTTTTGCGTGAGTCATCCATTAATATTAAATGAGCATGGGCTTGGTGGTGAGGTGTTCATGCTTTTTTTGTTTTTTTTGTATTGGGTAAGATATTTTTGAGGGGGTGAGGTGGCTGCTGTTTTGGTGGAGGGTTTTATTTTTTGTGAGTAAATTAATCAAAACATATATTCACTCACCACTTACATTTTGTGTTTCTGACCTCACCAATTCCAAAAAGAAATCCCCAGAGAACAAAAGGCTTTGGCCGACCCCCATTTTCCCTTAGCTTCACAAGCCAAATTCCATGTGCTCACATTTCTCATTCATGGCAACTTCAATTTACCTCCACCCTAATCATTGGGTGCCTTGAGACAAATTATTCTACACTCTCTCTATTTCATTCTTGGACATGTCGGCTAGCAAACTTCATGTCCGAGTTGCTTCGGTTTGAAGCGGGAGCCCGTATAAAGAATCCTTGACGCGGTGCTACCTCGACGAGCGAGATCGGAGAGCGGACTTTCTCGGTGCAGCCGCAAGGAGTTCGGCACAGAGATTGAAGACCGAAGGACACAGATCGATCGGTATAATCTCTCCAAACTCTTTTACAGTTTTCTAGTTTACGGTTAATGGAACGATCCGGGTATTGGGTTGCGGTAGCGCCGGTTTCGTAAAAAGTTTTTGTTCCGCATTTGGCCTCGTTTAGACGGCCGGGACGCTGCCGTATCCCAACATGGTATCAAAGCCTAACTATTAACTGTTAACTAGTTGGTTTTGACAATGTTAAAGTATCGAAATCGAAACAATACCCAAACACCGCCACGGAATATGCAGGTTCTGTTGTTTTTCAAAAGGTCTAGAAAATTTATTTAAACATGTGCAGAAGACTACTGGGGAGATCACAGGAACACACCCCAAGGACGAACCCCCTCCACCGGAATTTGGCCGAGCCCAAGTTCACAAAATCCGGCATCGCCGGTTTTTCAATGGCCTGTGGGGTTGGTGTTTTGGGTGTTGTTCTGGTCTCTGGGAAGTTGGTTCAGTGGTGTTGTTTGTGGAGCCCAGTTTGGATAAAGTTTTATCAGGTTGTTTGGGCTATTCAGGGGTTATTTCGAATTCGATATTTTCTAACATTGTTTAAAGTTTGCAGTGCATTACATTTCTATCTGTCACCATGAATGTCATTTGATCGGTAAATCTTGTTTAATCGCTATAGTCATTTTAGACGGATTTGCGAACGTGACATTCGCGTTGATATTTTGTGTTGTGCTGTGATGTTGCGGATTTGTCGTGGTGGATAGCTTGTGTGCAATGGTAGTGCGGTTTGGATTTATTTGTACATTTGATATTGCGGGGCGATTGTCCGACATGTGGACTGCCGTCACTGCCTGTTTGTATATTATTCTTTTGGGACACGACCGGGTTGAGTTCGATATCACCGTTGTATATATTTTCTTTTCTATACTAGGATTACCCCGTGGTGGGGTGCATGGATAGCCGGGTTCTAGAGTGCAACAGGCCCGTATCTCATGGTATTGATGTCACGACCCGAAATTGGCACGTGACGGCCCTTAAACTACGCAACGTCTACATGCGTAACGCAATTTAAGTAAGCCGAAAACACAGCAATCTAAACCATCAAAAGTAGTATGAAATAAGAACATTGTTAAAACCTTTGAAATCTCAACCCAGATTCTTTAAAAGTCCAACTTTTCTTCTTTTAAAATTTCGGCAGCACCTCCTTTGTAAAAACCAACCCCAAAAAAATGGGTACAACATAAATATAAATAAAGCATCCCCATACGGGAGCAAATACACGTCCAAAGGCGGAAAACAACCACCACAACAGATATACGACGCCGTAGCGAAGAAATAAAAGACGATATAAATAAAACTGCATAAAAGACATCCAAGTCACAAAAATAATATACAATATCGTCCCCACATCAAGTCTCTAAGTCATACAAGATAATAGTAGATGGAGAGTACATGGATACAACGAATATACAATGAACAAAACGGATAACCACAACCCACCTAAGCAAAACTGCACACTTTGAGCTGAAGCGGTATCCGCAGCAAAAGATTATATGATAGGTGAATAGCCTGCCTCGACTACTCTGGGGAAAAACCTGCAAAACAAACTGTGGCACAAAGGGGGTGAGTTGCCAACTCGTGAATAGTAAATAACATATGCAGGTAATCGCAAGTATGCACGTACAGCGCGAATCTAATATATGCAACTAATAGCAATAAAAGGTCATATGAATGCAATAATCATGAAAGGTACACTAGCAGCTACAACTAATACATGAAGCAATAATAATATGACAATCTGTATGCAACAATCATGTAAGGTACTATATCAGGTACTACTAATACATTAAGAAATGATATGACAATGTATATATGCCACAGTCATGAAAGGTACGCTAGCAGGTACAACTAACACATGAAGCAATGCATATAAATAAAGTATGTAAATGCAACAGTCATGAAAGGTACTCTATGAGGTACAACTAATAAATGAAGCAGTGCATAAACAATAAATGTGGAGTATGGAATGAAACATGTCATTTCCACGGAATCCTGATATCGTGGTAGGACCAAAATATATCAAGACGATCTAAATCCCAATTTCCTCAAATCAGCACCCAAATTGGCTCTCATATCATATAAGTCTCACAAATCCTGAATGTACAATATCAAATAAATCTCATATATCCTGAATGTACATAATCAACAATCTCATATATATCCTGTATCCAATATCAAGTAAGTCTCAAATATCCTGAATCCAATATCAAATGAATCTCAAATGTCCTAAATCCAATATCAAGTGAATCTCTTATATCCTAAGTAAATTTGCATGAATAATTATGATGAAGTATATGAATTAATATGTATACATATATATTAGAGTCTCATTCCACTAATATATATATATATATATATATATATATATATATATATATATATGCATATATAACAGCATCCCATTCCACTGTTATATATACTTAGGAGTAAAAATATCATGAAAACAATATGTCAAAAATCGACACAGAAATGCTGATCTATCAGGTGCTGTCACCACGACTGGCACCCTGATAGGTACGTATCATACGCTATACCGAAAGCTCGAGTGCCTAGCTCTGACCCTCGCCTCTCGACGTATCCATACGTACATGACTCCCATCGGTATCCCCACGATAACCGCCGAGTCATTGGTAATATCACCGGATGGTATGCTTCCCCTACCAGGCTCAATCGGTAAGGTCCATCAATCGTCTTGCCCCGGGGTACCTCCGGGCCCCACCATGTACCCTCATACGGCCCACGACTCTTCTCGCATGGGGTATATATCAGAACCGATAAATCTCATGGTGGATGCTGAAATATCATATCAAGAGAAACCATGTTTTTCAAATAATGCATAATTTCATGAAACTACCACGGTCCTCAAATCCAGAAAACATCATGAAAAATCCATATCTCAATGCGAAAATCCATGAATATAATATACGAAACAAAAAACTGTAATGTAAGCATATAAAGGAAAAGGCGCTAATTAACTGCAACAAGTTAATATAATATATCACGCGGTTCCTAATTTCTCCAATTCTAAATAATATCAAGTAAAGGTAAACATGTAGCTATAACTGATATATGTCTAAATATAAAGGTATAGCAAGATATAGATATCTACCTATCAGTAATGATGTAATATACCCCCCGGGTATAAGTGAAGTATGTATGCAAGGTATACATGTAGCTTTATCATTATGTGTGTATGTACCTATCGCTAGTGGTACAATACCCTATAGGTATACAGGTAACTAGCATGTAAGCATGTCAAGATATATGTGTAAGCATGTAGGTATACAGGTATGCTATATGTCATATGCGTAAAGAAATATGAATCAATGTCTCAATGTCCCTAACCAAACAATATTATATAGGTATGTGTGTTGTGCGTAACATGGCAATTATTGACGGTGTGTGTGGGATACAATCAGTGCTCGTGCAACATGAGCCGTCAATAATAGTGCAGTGTCCTAAGGGTATTAGTCCAAGCACAACAAATAACTAAGCAATAAGGGTATGTGCAAACTCTATATATGAAATAGAAAATGCGACAAAGTCAAGTCATCACTAGCCCAGACGCATAACGCCATGCGGGCGATTCCCCTGTAGATGTTAAATCTACTCACCAACGCTCCGGGCTAAGTGAAGCCTATCACCTGTTTCCCTTTCTTCGCATCGCCCGAAGTCCCCGCTTGCGAACCTACACCATTAAATCAATAAAATAAGTGTATATTAGCAATAGACCTAAAACACGTACAAACTACATTTAACCGACGCATCAACTCAAAACATACTCTCAAGTGTTCGTATTGTGGCCAACGTGCGTAGCGACACGATGAAACCAACCCAAGAGCAAAAATCACACAAAGTTCACGATCCGTGTCGTATAACGTATCGCGCGTAAACGCAACACCAGAAACTACCTAGGTGATCCCAGATTTTATATACAGTGAAAACTCAACAACCAAACAAGACCAAACACACCTAAACCACAGCAGACACCTACCCACAAAAACCCAAACCCCAACTCTCCCACCAAGCCAAGGTCGCCGGAATTCCTCTATATGTCGCCGGCCATGGTCCGAGCAGGGTGTTTCGTACTTGAGGTGAATGCTCAGGGTCTCAGGTACAACACAACTACACTGTTTGGTTTTCTAGTAAACTTTCCGGGTCACAGCAGATCACAGATGACATATATTGACACCAAAAATACGATATTTGCACGAAAACTTAACTTTAAACATTCTAAACTAAAACTACAAGACTACACAACACTAAAACAATATAAAGAACAGCTAGAGATCATTACCTAACCAAAAGAACTCAAAGATCCAAGCTTTGCAATCTCCGAGGCATCCAATAGGAAAAAGATGGTAAAAGATATGATTTTTGTGAGATTTGTGAAGGATTTGATATGGTTTTGTGATGGAAAATGAGAGTGTTCAGTTGAGATGAAGAGGAATGAGAGAATGAGAAGGAAATGAGTGTAATGGAAAAAGAAAATGAAAAGATAAAGGGAAAGAGAAAGGTAAGAGTAAGAGGTGAGTGTAACCCTTGCATTAATGCACCATCAACGCATTCACACTATCATGCCACCTCTTCTCTCCAAAATAAATATCTTCACACAACAAGAATAAATATCTAGATATTTAGGGTTAGGGCAAAGCAAAGAATTAGATTAGGTTAAGTGTCATGGCCACTAACCTAGATTAGCACAAACAAACCCTCACATTAACATGCATATGTGCGTGCATGCCATAACAAATAATAATAAAATTATTAATTAAATGTTATAAAATGTGAGGAACCCAAATTGGTAAACTTTTTACAGTAGACCCGCACTAACGTCTAAACTAACACTAACCGAAATCTAAGACGTTACATTTGAGACGGAGGGGCTTCACTCTAGAATTGGCGGGCTATTCGCCGCACTCGTAGGAGGTATAGGTTGACCCAAGGAGGGGTGCTCAAGTTACCGGATTCCGTGAAGTGCTGGATGGTCCATTCACTTTGCTGAAGGGGGCTGCCTCGCTTCAGGTTTTGGCGGGTAGCTTGTCGCACTCGTAGGGGTCTAGGTTTTCATTGTACAGGCTATCCACATGACCATAGGAACGTCGGGTTTCACTTGTGGCTCAATGAAACCCGGGGATCCCGGATTATCTGTATTGTTCAGTGATGCTTATTACTTTTCTGTGATGTTGCATTTATGACGCCTGGAGCGATTATTATATATTGATATATATACTAATAGAGTTTGTATTTGTTTTACACCCGCGCTAGTCCAGTCCCCGCTCTGTCATTAGTTAAGTAACCTAACAGGTGATGACGGGACCCAGTGGCGAATGCGGATGGCATATACGTACATTATATTTTCATTCTTTTCTGGTGTGATCAATTGATGGGACTGCGTTGATTCTTATCAATGCAAGGAAAACAAACCTACATTTGAGTTTGTTGGAACAATTTTCAAAAAGTTGTTATTACTAGGGCATTTTCTTTTGTTTTGCATAGATGTATTTGGTTATGAATATCTAGCACCTCATTCGACGAGGCAAGGGCCGAGATCCCTTCATCGGGAGTGACCCCTTGGACAGAGGTTTGCTTCAGGGTAATAACTTCACTATGTTAGTTGTATGTATGCCCTAGAGGCCAGTATTGTACAGATGATGTATATTATATTGGATGCTTGGACATATATAGAGATGACTTTCTTGCTCGACATGATAGTATGCTATCTGGTTGCTCTTTATCTTAACATGTATACTTGTCTCTTTATACTGTCTTATGGTTACATGTTGGTAAAGCCCTTAGGATGTGTACTTGACTACCTGGACTATGATGCAGATCATACTAGTGGGGACATGGTAGTCCATAAGTACATCCTTTAAGGTCCCTAGTCGTGGGTGTATCGAGACGGGGCATCGATATACCAGTGTAGACTAGCGTATACGTTTCTTGACCCATAAGATGGGCGATGGATGATCCCATATCCATTGGTGTTTGACATCAGAGATGGTATACGGGTGCTCAGTGGAGACTGGGTACACTGGACGGACTCGCCGAGAACTCCCAGATGGTATTATACCTCATGTCAGATGGCAGTTCTCAGGTGACACTTGTGCAGGTTAGTCTGTAGACCCGAGATCGTCATAGAGTCTTGTGCGATTCCCACCGTGCTTTGATTTCCACCTTACCACGTCCATGAGCGTGTACAAAATGGTGGTTTTTGGGTACAGTCCCGAGTCACATGGAGGCAATGAGCAATAGGAGGGGTTTCGTCTCTCCCGGTATTGGGGGTTGATGTTGCGCTGCGCTCGATTGGCCCTAGCAGGGAAGTCCCTGGCCAGGGCTGATTCAGAGATTTGCTGGTAAGTGTTACCAGTAGTTTCTCGACCTGTTATGAGCCTCACATCGGCACGACTTATCGGTTATTGGGGTCTGACGTTTACCACCCCTAGACTTGATATGCGACATATCAGACGAGGAGACCGAACTGTACGGGAAGTGTTGCCGGTTGGGTCGACGTGAGTTGTAGCAGGTTCGCTTGTTCTCTTCTGATCGCTCAATACCCGGGTGGCCGTTACGTTTAGCTGACCGCTTGCGGCTTGGGGGTGCTTGATATGATCATCACCCACTGCCGGCGTATTGACGAGTCTTAGAGTCCCACAATGGAGTTACCTAGTCCAGGCGAAACGTTGTGGTGCGCGTATGCGATATGCGCATGGACCCGATTAAAATGCGCGTATAGGATACCGTATATTGATCGGGCGGCTTGCTTTTGGTTAGGGTCATATGTGATATGGCCGGATTGATAAATCATGTGTTGATTTATCATTTAACCATTAGATTCTCACTAGAAATCTTTTCTTGAATCTTTGGATGTATGGATGCATGTATGCATTCCTTATTGATTCATGCACATATGGATGTGCATGCACACATACATACATACATCATCTATTATGGTTGTTTATACATAGAAAATGGTGGATATATAAGACTCACACCATGGTTTATATTATGGATATTTATTTCTATTTTTGCTAAAACAAAAGAAAAGAGATAAGATTGAATCATGGTCAAAATTTCTACACTCTTCTTTTGACCTAACCTTGTTAACCTACCTTTTGACCATGGTTTAATCTTTCTCTTGTGTTTTAACTAAAGTAAATTAAATATCCATAAAGTGATAACCATGGTTTGAGATGAGAAAAGAAAATTATATATTCTTATGTTTTTCTTTTTCTCTTGAGAGCTATTCTTCTCTTCTTCAAAAATATCCATAATCTTCTTCAACCTTGAGCTCTTGCTCTCTAGAATTTTCAAGTGAGCAAAATATTTATCAAGATAGGATTTTGAAGTGAGAAAAGCCACCACAACACCATTCTACACAAGTCTATCCCACTTGTTTAGAGTGTTTGCTTCGATTTTCATTCTTGATCTTGCGAAGTTGCTAGCTTGGACAAAGCGGACTCCGGGTGGATCATTGGTGACCTAGAGGAGTTCAAGCGGAGCTTTTCCAAACCCCAAGTAGCCAAGGAGTCCAGCGTAGGGAGCTACAAAGGTTGTACTCTCCAAACCCTAGCTTTTCTTTCATATGATGGTATGCAAGTTTTAGAAACCCTAATTTTCTAGGAACGATCCGATGTTTGTTAACTTAGCACCCTAAAGACTCCACCTTTGGTACATGTGATGCTTCCAAACCCTTCATGAGGTGCTAGGCTCACCCAACAGTGGTATCAGAGCTACTAAGCATTGGAGGTCGACCTATGGGGTTTCTCACTGTGTGACAGTGTGGCGAAGCATAGGCTCTTACCCCCAGGGTGTCCCGAGACCGGAAGGTGTTCCGGCGGGTTGTAATCCTCGCGAGGGGGCATGCGTAAAAAGTAGTGGCTGGGGGACCCGTTGGTGTCACGGCGACCCCATTGGATGGGGTGGCTGCCTAACCAACAGTGGTATTAGAGCCGACCTGGAACATTAGGCGACACTTTAACGAAGTTAAAACCCCGATCGAACCCGATATCGACAAAACCAACCCCTCTCTGGACAATTTCTAAAATCTGGGATTTTTGTGAATTAAAAATACTTTAAAAATACAGCAAGGAATTTTAAGAATTACGGAGAAAAAATGATCACGTGATCTGTACGGACCGCCGCGGCTCCGCGGCAATACCCTGCTTTTGCCCCGGAACCGCGGCCGTACAGTGAGACTTTGGAAGTTGGTTTGAACAGTAATTCTTGGTTCTGTTATTCATATTTTCTGTGTATTTGTAATTTGACTCAAGTGTTGAGTATTCAGGGGTTCATTTTGTAATCGTCGATTCGATCGGAGAATTTAATTTTGTTTTGCTTTTCCGGATAAATTAGAATGTATTGAAGTGTTTGAACGAGTATCATTTGCTCACTTTTCACGGGGTTTAAAATCTTTCGGAACTACGTGCAAGTTTGTTTATGGTGGACCCTCTAGAAGACAACAAACCTTAACTCGATTATGTGACCGTCTTGAACTACCTTTTGAACCTTAGGGTTTGGGGCAGTACGGCGTGCCACATGTGAGGCGTTGGCTTGACCCTTCTACGGCTGGACCGCTACCACTGTGTCACACTCCGGGTTTTTGAACTCCGCTCAAGTGTTGAGGTTTAGGGAATTTTGGGTATTTGATCATTCGTTCGAAAACTTTAATACCGTCTAATTATCTGGAATGAGATGCAATATGTGGAATTCATATAGTTGGACATGAAATACGAAGTATGTGATATTTCGTATTTACGATGTCTAAAGAGAATGTGGATTCCAAATATTGTAGTTTTACACTTTCTTTTCTGTGACCGTAAGTGTAGTATGTCGATATCGCCGATTTCGTTGCTATACATCAACGACAATTGGGGTACGCATACTTTCTTACGTTGATAATATGTGATATTATGTGTTGCTGAGATATGATGTGCAGGATTGTCGCGATTGAATAGCCGGGTTTTTTTTTATGTGAGATGAGAGTTTTATATTTTCGTTCATGTATATTCAAATGTAATGTAATATTCTTTTATTTGGGGCATTTCCGGGTTGAGGTCGATGCCACCAGTGTTGTATATTATTTACATTTCCGCATTAGGATGGACCCAAGGAGGGGAGCATGGGTGACCGGGTTCTGGGGTTCAGTGGGAGGTCATCTCGAGGAGTCGAGACCGGGTCTCCTAAACTCAGAATTGGTAGGGTCGCTTGCCGCTCTCGTAGGGGTCCAGGGTGTGGGCTTGGCTATTCATCGCGACTGTGGAATCCATATTTTCTATTGTTAGCTAAATACTAAATACGGACGTCCTAGTATATCCCACATTATATCTATGTTTCTGCTGCGATATCTGTGATGTGATCATTTGATATGTTGTGATGGATATAGTATATAGTATATATGATATATTATATAGACGTTACTTATGTTTTGCACCCGCACTAGCCCTGCCCTGCCCTGTCGTTAGTTACCTAACCTAACGGTGCACGAGGGGACATCGAGGCGAATGCGGATGGCGTAAGTGTACGTCGTATTTATCTGTGATGTTTAGGTGACTTAAATGATGGGACTTCATTAATGTGATTAATGAAAGAAAAGAAACCTAAAAGATGTTGTAGAATCAAATTTTAAAATAAAAGGGTAGCTACAGTTTTGCTTTGCACAGCGGTATATATGATATACCCTGCACCTTATTCGACGAGGAAAGATCCGAGATCCCTTCATCGGGAGTGACCTCTTTAGCAAAACTGGCAGATGCTACAACACTCGATTTGACTTTTGACTGCTTTTAGAGTTTTGCTTTGCACAGTGATATATATGATATATCCCGCACCTTATTCGATGAGGAAAGAGCCGAGATCCCTTCACCGGGAGTGACCTCTTTAGCAAAACTAATAAAAGCCTCAAAATCACTCCATTTCAAAACTTCACTTGATTCTACGACGATATCAAGTTCATTACGCAATAGATTTTCAGAAAAACCTGTCGTAGCCCTCCGTCATTTCAGATAAGTCCTGCTTAGTATTCGTGCTGCGTTTGTTGACCTTGTCAAAGCGTAGTGTGCGGTAGATGACCAGTATTTATCTTCTTATGCATATGATGCAGATTGGATTAGGGTAGTCGTACGGCCTTGTTGGCCTTGTCAAAGGTCGTGCGGGTGGGTTTAATTCAATCAAGAAGTGACGGGTTGAACTTGACTTACGGTCTGTGGTTTGTTAACCTTGTCAAGGTCATAAATCGTTTGGGGCAAAATATTATCGGGAATTTCAAGTGTTGAAATTTGCAATGAGATTGCATACCTTCTATGAGATAGTTGGATCCCGATACCCACTGCGAGTAATTGTTACTCCTGGGAGAGTTTTACACAGGACAATTAGCCGATCAAGTAGGTGTCTAGAAAGATGTCAACGGGGTTACGCTTCTGGGAAAACGAGGTTTACTTTAATTAGGTCCGTGCGAAAGTACGGGGAACCTCCCTCAAAGTACCGACACTGGCCTGGCTGAAAGATCGGCGAAGTTGTAGGGTGTAATTAATCCCGGCTAGTCTTTCCTTTTAGGGTTTGAAGGAAGATTTGATAAAAACAGTTGGAGCCATCCTGATTAGATAAGATAATAACCAATTTGATCTTGCAAGAGCATACGCTAAAGTGTTTTCTTCTCTCTCTCTCTCCAGGTAGCGACCATGTCATGCCTTAATCAAGATAATAATATGGATGTATTGACCGAACCCGCAAGTTATACTGTGCTGGGGAACGTTGGTTCGTTCTTTCTTATAAGAGTTATAGAAATGAACAGGACATAGGGGAATACCAGGATTCCCATGCCACCCGAATGAAGAAAGTACATGTTGATGCATTTTCTTCGGGTGTGTTCGTTACAGAGAACCGTTTCTCCATTTGCCCTACGTCCTGGGTATTAGATACCGGGTCAGGATCCCATATATGTAATCAGTTACATGGGCTTAGAAAAGGGAGAGAACTTGGAGAAGGTGATAAAGACATAAGAGTTGGAAATGGTGCAATTGTTGCAGCTAAGACTGTCGGGGAATATCACCTTACATTACCAACTGGTAATACATTGATTCTGAACGAATGCTATTACATGCCGAACCTGATATGCAACATTATATTGGTTTCTTTGCTGAGTAAAGAAGGATATAATTTTGTATTACAAGATAATGTTATGAACATTTTCCGTAACCAAAAGTTGGTTGGATCAGGCACGTTGTGCAATGGCATTTATGTTCTAAATCAATCAACAGTTCTGAGTATAACAAACACACACAAGGGGAAGAGTTCAGATCAGAACGAATCCTTCTTGTGGCATTGTAGACTAGGTCACATCAATGCGACACGACTTGCTAAGTTGCATAAAGATGGATATTTGAAACCGTTCGAATTTTCATCTTATGACACTTGCTAGTCATGTCTCAAAGGCAAGATGACCAAAACTCCGTTTACGGGACACGGAGAAAGAGTTACCGAACTCTTGGGACTGATACATAGTGATGTATGCGGTCCCATGTCTACACATGCCAGGGATGGTTCTTCGTACTTCATTACATTCACTGACGATCTCTCTAGATTCGGATATGTGTTCCTGATGAAACACAAGTCAGAAGCTTTTGAGAAATTTAGAGAATATAAACAAGAAGTCAAGAACCAAACCGGAAAAAGTATTAAAATCCTTCGATCTGATCGAGGAGGTGAATACTTGAGCAATGAATTCCTGGACTTCCTAAAAGAGAATGGGATTCTCTCTCAGCTGACTCCTCCATATACACCACAGCACAACGGTGTATCGGAACGGGGGAACCGCACCCTATTAGATATGGTGCGCTCTATGATGAGCACAGCTGAGTTACCTATTTCCTTCTGGGGATATGCGCTGGAGACAGCAGCATACCTATTGAATCAAGTTCCATCTAAATCTGTACCTACCACACCATATGAGATATGGAGTGGGAAGAGGCCATATCTTAAACGAGTTAAGATATGGGGTTGTCCGGCTTATGTCAAAAGACAAAATCCGGACAAACTCGAGGCACGGTCAGTTCTTTGCAAGTTTGTGGGATATCTAAAGAACTCATATGGGTATTTTTTTACCACAGTGAGGAACAAAAGGTGTTTGTTGCTCAACATGCCACCTTTTTAGAAAATGAATTTCTTGTAAAAGAAATTAGTGGCAAAGTGGTGGAGCTGGAAGAGGTTCCAGATACACAAACCGTAACTGAAGATTTAGTGGAACCAGAAGATTCAGTAGCTCCCAACGAACCTCAGCCTCTCCGCCGATCTAGTTGGGTTCCTCGCCAACCTGAGAGATACTACGGTTTTCTCATGGATGTTGGGAGCGAGGATTGCATCATGGAGGATGATGACCCAACTAGCTTCGAGCAGGCCATCACGAGTGGGGACTCAGTGAAATGGCTGGATGCTATGCGGTCCGAGATGGAATCCATGTACACCAACAAAGTATGGACTTTGGAAGATGCTCCTGAAGGGGTAAAACCCATTGGGAGCAAGTGGATCTTCAAGAAAAAACTTGGTGTAGATGGGAAAGTGGAGACTTTCAAAGCTAGACTTGTTGCAAAGGGTTTTCGTCAAAGACCAGGTGTGGACTATGACGAAACCTTTTCTCCAGTGGCTATGCTTAAATCCATCCGGATCATGCTTGCCATCGCTGCATGTCATGACTACGAAATCTGGCAAATGGATGTTAAGACCGCCTTTCTAAATGGTGATTTAGAAGAGTGCGTGTACATGACTCAGCCAGAGGGCTTCGTAGATAGTGGGAGCAGCAGGAAGGTGTGCAAGCTGCTTAAATCCATTTATGGATTAAAGTAAGCATCGCGGAGTTGGAACATCTGCTTTGACGTCGTTATTAAAGAGTTTGATTTCGTCAAAAACGTAGATGAACCTTGTATCTACAAGAAAGTGGCAGAGAGTAAGGTTGTCTTCCTCGTATTGTACGTGGACGACATACTCTTGATAGGAAATGACATTCCTATGCTGCAATCGGTCAAGCTCTTCTTATCACAAAGATTCTCAATGAAAGATCTTGGTGATGCCTCCTGCATATTGGGAATCAGGATCTATAGAGATTGATCCAAACGGATATTGGGATTATCCCAATCCAGGTACATTGACACCATACTAAAGAGGTTTAGTATGGAAGAATCCAAGCGTTGGAACTTACCCACGATCTCTGGAGTCACTCTCTCCAAAGAGATGTCTTCCAAGACTGATTTGGAGAGAGCTTGCATGCAAAAGATACCCTATGCATCGGCTGTAGGCTCTATCATGTACGCCATGCTATGTACCAGACCCGATATAGCATACTCACTAAGTGTAGTGAGCAGGTATCAAGATGATCCTGGAGAGAGTCACTGGACAGCTGTGAAGAGCATTCTCAAGTACTTACGAAGGACTAAAGAGATGCTCTTGGTGTATGGTAACGGAGAACTCCAAGTGGAGTCCTTTACCGATTCGAGCTTCCAGAGTGATAAGGACGACTCTAAGTCGCAGTCGGGAATTGTCTTTACCCTTTATGGAGGGGCGGTTAGCTGGAAGAGTCCCAAGCAGGAAACCGTGGTAGACTCGACGATGGAGGCTGAATACATCGCAGCCAACGATGCTGCCAAAGAGGCTGTCTGGATCAAGAAGTTCATTACTGAATTTGGAGTGGTTCCATCCATTGAGCATCCAATACCTTTGTATTGCGATAACAATGGTGCGGTAGCTTTGGCCAAGGAACCCAGGTCCCATCAGCGATCCAGGCATATTCTGAGGCGGTATCACCTGATCCGGGAGATAGTTGATCGCCGGGAGATCGAGGTCAGGAGGGTTGACACGAAGAACAACACAGCGGATCCACTCACGAAGGCCATTCCCCAGATACAGTTTGAGAGACTCTTCGGGATGCTCGGTATGCGATACTACAGCAGCTGGCCCTAGTGCAAGTGGGAGATTGTCAGTTGTATGTATGCCCTAGAGGCCAGTATTGTAGAGATGATGTATATTATATTGGATGCTTGGACATATATAGAGATGACTTTCTTGCTCGACATGATAGTATGCTATCTGGTTGCTCTTTATCTTAACATGTATACTTGTCTCTTTATACTGTCTTATGGTTATATGTTGGTAAAGCCCTTAGGATGTGTACTTGACTACCTGGACTATGATGCAGATCATACTAGTGGGGACATAGTAGTCCATAAGTACATCCTTCAAGGTCCCTAGTCGTGGGTGTATCGAGACAGGGCATCGATATACCAGTGTAGACTAGCGTATACGCTTCT
This sequence comes from Agapanthus africanus, assembly GCA_030015575.1. Lineage (NCBI taxonomy): Eukaryota > Viridiplantae > Streptophyta > Magnoliopsida > Asparagales > Amaryllidaceae > Agapanthus > Agapanthus africanus. The sequence continues at coordinate 442,377,446 of CM057344.1, forward strand.
CGACCCCTGAGATGGACGATGGATGATCCCATATCCATTGGTGTTTGACATCAGAGATGGTATACGGGTGCTCAGTGGAGACTGGGTACACTGGACGGACTCGCCGAGAACTCCCAGATGGTATTATACCTCACGTCAGATGGCAGTTCTCAGGTGACACTTATGCAGGTTAGTCTGTAGACCCGAGATCGTCATAGAGTCTTGTGTGATTCCTACTGTGCTTTGATTTCCACCTTACCACATCCATGAGGGCGTGCAAAACGGTGGTTTTTGGGTACAGTCCCGAGTCACATGGAGGCAATGAGCGATAGGAGGGGTTTCGTCTCTCCCGGTATTGGGAGTTGATGTTGTGCTGTTCTCGATTGGCCGTAGCAGGGAAGTCCCTGGCCAGGGTGATTCAGAGATTTGCTGGTAAGTGTTACCAGTAGTTTCTCGACCCGTTATGAGCCTCACATCGACACGACTTATCGGTTATTGGGGTCTGACGTTTACCACCCCTAGACTTGATATGCGACATATCAGACGAGGAGACCGGACTGTAGGGGAAGTGTTGCCGGTTGGCTCGACGGGAGTTGTAGCTGGTTCGCTTGTTCTCTTCTGATCGCTCAATACCCGGGTGGCCGTTACGTTTAGCTGACCGCTTGCGGCTTGGGGGTGCTTGATATGATCATCACCCACTGCCGGCGTATCGACGAGTCTTAGAGTCCCACAATGGAGTTACCTAGTCCAGACGAAACGTTGTGGTGCGCGTATGTGATATGCGCATGGACCCGATTAAAATGCGCGTATAGGATACCGTATATTGATCGGACGGCTTGCTTTTGGTTAGGGTCATATGTGATATGGCCGGATTGATAAATCAAGTGTTGATTTATCATTTAACAAATAGATTCTCACTAGAAATATTTTCTTGAATCTTTAGATGTATGGATGCATGTATGCATTCCATATTGATTCATGCACATATGGATGTGCATGCACACATACATACATACATCATCTATCATGGTTGTTTATACATAGAAAATGGTGGATATATAAGACTCACACCATGGTTTATATTATGGATATTTATTTCTATTTTTGCTAAAACAAAAGAAAAGAGATAAGATTGAATCATGGTCAAAATTTCTACACTCTTCTTTTGACCTAACCTTGTTAACCTACCTTTTGACCATAGTTTAATCTTTCTCTTGTGTTTTAACTAAAGTAAATTAAATATCCATAAAGTGATAACCATGGTTTGAGATGAGAAAAGAAAAATATATATTCTTATGTTTTTCTTTTTCTCTTGAGAGCTATTCTTCTCTTCTTCAAAAATATCCATCATCTTCTTCAACCTTGAGCTCTTGCTCTCTAGAATTTTCAAGTGAGCAAAATATTCATCAAGATAGGATTTTGAAGTGAGAAAAGCCACCACAACACCATTCTACACAAGTCTAGCCTACTTGTTTAGAGTGTTAGCTTCGATTTTCATTCTTGATCTTGCGAAGTTGCTAGCTTGGACAAAGCGGATTCCCGGTGGATCATCGGTGACCTAGAGGAGTTCAAGCGGAGCTTTTCCAAACCCCAAGTAGCCAAGGAGTCCAGCGTAGGGAGCTACAAAGGTTGTACTCTCCAAACCCTAGCTTTTCTTTCATATGATGATATGCAAGTTTTAGAAACCCTAATTTTCTAGGAACGATCTGATGTTTGTTAACTTAGCACCCTAAAGACTCCACCTTTGGTACATGTGATGCTTCCAAACCCTTCATGAGGTGCTAGGCTAACCCAACACACTATAGTCGATTACTTTTTGCTTTGCATCGTGGTATTCAGTTTGGAATATCCTGCACCTCATCGACGAGGAAAGAGCCGAGATCCCTTCACCGGGAGTGACCTCTTTAGCAAAGGTTTTCGCTAATATATATTTATAAAAAGCTATTCGGTTCTTTCAACGATATCAAGTTCATTACGCTAAACATTTTTCGCCAAAAATCATCCGTAGCCCTCCGTCATTTCGGATAAGTAGCACATAGTATTCATGCGGCGTTTGTTGGCCAAAGTCAAGGAATCGTGTGCGGTAGCTGTATGTTGCTTGTCCGTAGCATGGATATGCATTGGTTTAGGACAGTCGTACCACTTTGTTGACCAAAGTCAAGGATGTGTGCGGGTGGGTCTAAATCAATCAGGACAATGACGGAAAGAACTTGACTTGCGGGTTATGATTTGTTGGCCAAAGTCAAGCACATAAACCGCTTGGGGTAAAAACACATATCGGGAGTTTCAAACTTACAGGAAACTTGCATGACATGCGCATACCTTCTGGAGTGTGATAACTTGAGTGGATTCCATCAGGTTATCCTGCGATGATAGTTGGATCCCGATTCCTACTGATGACTTGGTTTACTCCTCGGGTAATCCCGACTAATTCTTCTTTCAGGTTTGGAGGAGAATTTGAGATTACAGTGGGAGACATCCTGATTAGATAAAGTGATTAACCATTCTGATCTAGGTTAGAGTGCACGCAGAGTGTTTCTATTCTCTCTCTCTTTGGCTGCGACCATGGCCCGACCCTAGACTATAACTCAGTGACCCAGTTGACCGAACTTTCTTAAAACACTGGCTTTTGGATTGTCTGAGTTGCATACTTTATTACCACTCCTTCTTTTACCCTTTGAGTTTCTCCAGAACACCCTGTATTATTACGAACGTCCACTTCCATTGGATAAATCCATCGTATGGTTATATACGAACTCGAAGGAACTTGTTCCAAATTCGAGGTTGGATTTTGGTTCTGGAGAGATTGAATAGGACTATTCAGTTGTCTTTTCCTTTTACCTTCTCTCAGGTTGTGAGGACTCCTAGGATTAGGAGAGGGTACACTTATTGCGCTTATTGGAAAGTCTTCTTCCAAACCATAGGCAGGTGCCAAAAGGTGGGGTATAGAGAAAACCAATTAGCCTAAGTTGGGTGTACAGAAGGTAATAAGTAAAGACAAATAAAGGGATCATATAAAGGGCAAAGTAAATTGCGACTGTTAACATTCACGACCAAACTACGTATTTCATCGTCACTCCTAATTCACCTTTGTATTTCTCCAGAACACCCCGTATCACTACAAACATCTAATTCCATTGGATAAATCCATCGTATGGTTATATACGAACTCGAAGGAACTTTTTCGAGGATGGATTCTGGTTCAGGAGAAATAGGAATAAGGTTTATTCAGTTGTCTTTTATCCTTACCTTCTCTCAGGTTGCGAGTGCTCCTAGGATTAGGAGAGTACACCTACTATGCTTATTGGACAGTCTTCTTCCAAACCAAAGGTCGGTGTCGAATAGTAGGGAAGAAAGAAAACCATTTGCCCTAACGATGGTGTACAGAAGGTAACGACTAAAGACAAATAAAGGGAATTGGATATACGGTTACAGTCATGAATCTGATAATGGAAGAGGTATTACTAGGAATACCCAGATAACCCTTTGAAACATATTCATGTTTCAGTTTCACTGTGTATTGTTAATTGAAAACTGATTTCCCAATTAGACCCTTGCTCCATGGTATGTATTTACCAGGTATGATTCTCACATCTGTATGGTTTTACAGATGATGAGTGGGAGTAAGTTATTGGGAATTAGGTGATCATCCTCATTATATCAGAATTCGTTGTAATTGGTGATATTTGAGGAAATCGCCTGGGTACAGTTTTCAACCTACGACGCACAGAGTTTGAGTTATTCAACTCAGGAGACTTATACAAAGTATTGTATGTTGTCAAGTGTCCATTAGGACAAAGGGGTTGGTCCTCGTACTGTATTCTGTTTACTTATGACTTCTTAATTTTTTAGACAAGTGTTTTGTAGAAATACAAGGTCTAAGTTTTGAGAAGTTATAGGTACAAGAATAAAGTAGAGAACCACGTGTTTCAAGTATCGGGATTCTTCAAGGTGATCGATGATGTAGATACTTGTGTATGGTATTCAGTAGATAGTAATGGTTTTTGAGAAACTTGTTTCTCTTTCCATTTATGAGTAACCTGAAAGATAGTTGCATGATTTGCTAGATCTATGGTTTCTCCATATAGGATATGGATATAATATCAGGCATTCTGGTTACTAGATCTATGGTTTTAGATCTAGATTTGGGTAGTTTCCCAATCTGGGTACTTTGACAGCATTCTAAAGGTATTTTAGAATGGAAGACTCCTGGCATGGTGGTGTACCTGCTGGTGATGGAGTCACCTTCTCCAAAGATGTCTTACAGACTAAAGGGGTGAGGGATGTATATGATTGACATATCACTTATTTAGGCAATTGAGTTAATCATAAGATGTCAAGTACCACACCAGATGTTGTTTTTACACTAGATGCAATAAGTTGATATTAATCCAATCCTAGAGAAACGTTAGGAAGCAGTTTTAGAACTTAAGTGGTTGTTCTAGGAATTTGATAATGACAGCCTTCTTCAGGAGACAGTTATCATTCCGGGCTTCCAAGGTAACCCCGATGACAGAGTGACTGTCAGAGTTATAGTTTTTCCTCTGACGGGGGGGGGGGGAGGGGCAGTAGTTTGAACAGGTAGTCCAAACAGATACTGAAGGAGGCATGGTGCAGGATACTGATTAAATTTAGTTGATGATACAGTCTAAGAAGTTTGCTGGATTTGGAGTTCATTTATGAACTGGGTCGCATCAGATATCCAGATATATTTTAAGACAGGTATTGCTTTTTTCGGGAGATGGCTTTCTCAGCGAACTTGAGACAATGAGAGACATAGAAAGAAACATCAGGGCGGATCCACTCACTGAGGTTATTTCTCGAAAACAATAGTTTTACAAACGAGCTTTGTGAAACTGATTAGTAGATGAGTTGGATGTTCGGTATCACACGAGCTGTGAGTATGCGACATCGCAATAATGAGCCTTAAGTGCAAGTGGGAGATTGTTGGATATAGTGCCCTCAAAGTCAATTATTGGATCGCAGGTACGTGATTGCAATGATTGAGGGAGGACCTATACCGGTAGGACAGTCTTGCTCGAGATGATAGTATGCTATCTGGTTTGTTTTTATCATCGTGTACATGCTTTTGTTCACTATTGCATGTTGATAGAGCCCATAAGATTCTTACTTGACTGCCAGCAGTATGATGGCGATCATATACGTGGGAGCTGGGGTCTATAAGCACATCCTTAAATGGTCCCTAGTCGAGGGAGTTTCGAGACATGGCATCGATACTCCATTGTAGACTAGTATATATATTTTCGATGTAAGGTTCCTAGGCACACTCAAGAGGTTCCACAAGGCATCTACCATGCCAAATTCAAATTTTCTATGTGCCGAGAAACCCTAATTCGATCGTTAACTAGAGGATAGGCGAAACTACAAGCAAGTTAACAACTTAACTACTAAGTGAATGGAAATACAACCTTTGTAGATCCGGTCCACCACTTCTCTAGCTCTATGTTGATGTCCCTCTGCTGCGATCATCGGAATCCCGGACTCTAGCGTCGGTTTCATCGGAGAAATGGGCGGGCTAGGTCGTTGACTTCGATGCCGAAGATGATCTACGTCGAGGCGACTCAAACTCAAGCTCCACCTTCACTTGGTCATGAACCTTGTGAAGATAACACCCTATACAACATGGCAAGTGGTAGAGGATGAAGAAATAGGAAGTGGGTTCACTTTGGATTTTGATTTCTCATTTGGATTCATCACTTGGAATTTTCTAGTAAGCATTCTTTAACTCATGAAGAAGATGAAGAAGAAGAAAAGAAAATGAATTATCTTAAAAAGAAAATTCAAGTGATGCTTATCATATAGCAACCATGGGTTAGTAAACTCATATAGAGAATAAACTAGGGTTTAAGTAATGGTTAGGTTTAGGAAAGAAACAAAATGGTCAAAGCTTTTCAAAGATTCATGAAGCTTCAAGTATAAAACAAAATAAGCCACCATTTTATTTCTTGCCAAAATAAATAAATAAATAAATAAATAATACCTTAACCATTAACCTAAACTATGGTTTAAAGCATGCATACCCAAGTTTGCATGTATCATCAAACATGATACAAACTAGTGCACAAACATATATCATATATACAATATGCACAATCTAGTGAGAAAATAATCTTAAGTGAACCAATACTAGTTAATGTAAAGTAATATATCAAATATATAATTATACATTAAATCATTAAATCAACACTTGATTTAATGATCCGGTCATACTGCATATAACCGACTAATATCAAGTGTATCAATGTATCAAATCAACACTTGATTCGGTAACCCGGCTATATCTCATATAACCGTCCAATAATACATATCGCGAGAATAGAATACAGTATCACATACTGGCATTATTCTCGGTCCCACACATATCTCATATGCGCTTCTATTTCATTTTGCTTGAGCCAGGAAACCTCTGTGTAGGACTCTAAAGACTCGTCAATACGCCGGCAGTAGGCGATGATCATATCAAACACCCACAAGCCGCAAGCGGTCTGCTTAACGTAATGGCCACCCGGGTATTGAGCGATCAGAAGATCAACGAGCAAGCCCGCTCACAGTTCTGTGAATCCAACCAGTAACACTTACCGTACAGTTCGGTCTGATGTCTGATATGTCGCATATCTCGCCTAGGGGTGGTAAACATCAGACCCCAGTAGCTCGATAAGTCGTGTCGATCTATAACAGTTCAAGAAACTACTGGTAATACTTACCAGTAAATCTCAGTAACCCTGGCCAGGGATTTCCGGTTATAGCTAATCGAACACAGCACAACATCAACTCCCTATACCGGGAGAGACAAATCCCCTCCTATCGCTCATCGCCTCCATGTGATTCGGGACTGTACCCAAAAACCACCATTTTGCACGCCCTCTTGGACATGGTAAGGTGGAAATCAAAGCACATTGGGAATCACACAAGTCTCTATGACGATCTCGGGTCTACAGACTAACTTGTACCAGTGTCACCAGAGAACTGCCATCTGACTTAAGGTATAGTACCATCTGGGAGTTCTCGGTGAGTCCGTCCAGTGTACCCAGTCTCCACTGAGCACCCGTATATCATCTCTGATGTCAAACACCAATAGATATGGGATCATCCATCGCCCATTTGTATGGGTCGAGAAGGTATACGCTAGTCTACTCTGGTATATCGATGCCCCGTCTCAATACACCCACGACTAGGGACCTTGAAGGATGTACTTATGGACTACCATGTCCCCACTAGTATGATCTGCATCATAGTCCACGTAGTCAAGTACACATCCAAAGGGCTTTACCAACATGTAACACAGAGACAATCAGTGTACACGTTAAGATAAAGAGCAACCAGATATGATACTATCATGTCGAGCAAGAAAGTCCTCCCTATATATGTCCCAGCATCCACTACAATATACATCCTATGTACAGTAATGGCCTCTAGGGCATACATATAACTAACAGTCTCCCACTTGCACTAGGGCCATCTGTAGCAGTGGTTGTAGTATCTCATACTCAACCATCCCATAAAAGTCTCTCTCTGGGAAAAGGCCTTTGTGAGTGGATCCGCCGTGTTGTCCTCTGAATCTACTCTCCTAACCTCTCTCCTCTGGAGATCAATCATCTCCATGATCAGGTGACACTGCCTTAGAATATGTCTGGATCATTGATGGGACGGGCGTTCCTTGGCATAAGCCACAACTCCATTGTCACACAATGGGAGGAACGAAGTTCATCTCATGAACTAATATACATCCAGACTGCCTCCTTGGTAGCATCTTAAGTAGCGATGTATCCAACCTTTATCATCTAGTATGCCACGGTATCTATCTTGGAACTCTTCCAACATACCGTCCCTTTACTGAGGGTAAAGACAATGCCTGTGACTAACATTCTGTCGTCCTTATCACCCTGGAAACTTTCCAGTGATTTTCCCCAGGATCGATTGATACCATCTCACTACATCTAATGAGAATCCTAACATCCATTTAGATCTATCTCATAGATCCAAAACCCAGGATTTAGGAGGTATCATTTTGATCCTATATGGAGAATCCTTGTGATAAGCGGAGATTGACAGAGCGTAGCATAGGAAACTCCTTCCCTATCAAGAGTATGTCATCCACGTACTCTACGAGGATCACCACCATAATCTCTACTACCTTTTTGTATATACTAGGTTCATCTACCATTTTGATGAAGTCAAACTCTTTGACTATCACATCAAAACAGATTTTCCAACTCCGCGATGCCTGCTTTATCACATAAAACATCTTGCTCACGTTTCCGTTTCTCCCACTGTCTACGAAGCCCTCTGGCTGTGTACTTATAGACGCTCTTTTCTAAAACATCATTTAGAAAAGCTGTCATGATACCCAACCGCCAGATATCGTAGTCATGGTATGTAGCCGTGGCAAGTAGGATCTGGATGGACTTAAGCTTAGATACTTGAAAAGGTTTCATTATAATCCATACATGGTCAATGATGCAAACTTTTAACAAGTCTAGCTTTGAAAGTCTCAACTTTTCCATGTACACCAAGTAACCTTCTCAAGATATACTTGCTCCTGATGGGGATTTAACCCTTCAGATAAAGCAACCAAAGTCCATACTTTGTTGGTGTATAAGGATTCCATCTCAGATCGCTAAGCATCCAGCCATTCTTACAGAGCCCCACTCCTGATGGCCAGCTCGAAACTAGTTGGGTCATCATCTCATGATGCATTCCTCGCTCCCACTGTCATAGAGAAACAAAAGTATCTCTCCAGTGGGTGAGGAACCCTACTAGATCGGCGGAGAGGCTGAGGTTCGTTGGTAACTATTGAATCCTTTGGTTCTTCCAAATCAGCAGCTGCAGTTTGTATAGCTAGAACATTTCCAGTTCTACATAACAGATCTTGCCTCGAGCTTCTCCGGATTTTGCTTTTTAGACATAGGCTGGACAACCCCAAATCTTAACAAACTTAAGATATGGGCTCTTCCCTTTCCATATCACATATGAAGCGGTAGGCAACTGTTTTGATTTGAACCCTATTCAATAGGTATGCAGCTTCTCAAGCGCATAACTCCCAAAAGGAAATAGGAAACTCAGTAGTACTCATCATAGAGCACACCATATCACATAGGGTGCTATTGCTCCGCCCCGATATACCATCGTGCTATGGTGTATACGGAGGAGTAATGCTGAGAGAGAACCTCATTTTCCTTTAGAATAGTCTAGGATTTTCATGCTCAAGTATTCTCCTCCCTGATCACATCAAAGGATATAATACTTATACCCGTATTTTGGTTCTCTACTTATAACTTATATTCTGTGATTATTTCAAAAGTTTCGGACTTGTGTTTCAACAGGAACATATATCTGAATCTTGAGAGATAATCAGTGAATGTAATTAAGTACAAAGAACCGGTCTTGGCATGTGTAGACAGGGGACCTACATACATCAACATGTATCATCCCAAGAGTTTACTAACTCTTTCTCTGTTTCCAATAAACAGAGCTATGGTCATCTTATCTCTGTGACATGACTGGCAAGTTTCACAAGATGTAAATTCAAACAGATTTAAATATGCATCTATATGTAACTTCAGCTAGTCGGGCCGCATTGATATGACCTAGTCTGCAATGCCTCAAGAAGGATTCGTTCATTTCTGAACTCTTCCTCTTGTGTGTGTTCCGTATACTAAGAACTGTAGTTTGATTTAGAACAACAATACTTTTAGATAACATGCCTGAACCGATCAACTTTTGATATAGGAAATGTTCAAAACATTATCCAACAATACAAAATTTTAACATTTCTTTACTAATAAAGAGACTGATATGATTTTGTATATCAGGTTCGGTATCTAATAACATTCGTTCAGAATCAATGTATTTGGAATACAGGGTGACAGTGACCAACAGACTTGGCTGCAACACTTGCACCGTTTTCTGTCTCATGAAACTTATCACCCGTTCTCAGTTCTCTACCTTTCTGTAGCCTTATGTAACAGATTACATATCTGGGATCCTGATCCGGTATCAAATACCCAGGACGTAGAGGATACAGAGAAACAGTTCTTTGTAATGAACACACCCGAAGGAGATGCATCATATGCACTTTCTTCGTTTGGGTGGCACGGGAAATCTGGTATTCCCCAAAATCCTGCTCTGTCTTATAACATTTATAAGTTGGAGCGGGACCAACGTTCCCCAGCTCAGAATAACAAGCGGGTTCGGTCAATTTATCCGTATTATTATCTTGATTAAGGCGTGATATGGTCGCTACCTGGAGAGAGAGAGAGAAGAAAACACTCTGCGTGCGCTCTTGCAAGATCAGATTGGTTATTATTTTATTTAATCAGGATGGCTCCCACTGTTATCATCAAATCTTCCTTCAAACCCTAAAAGGAAAGACTAGCCGGGATTAATTACACGCTACAAGTTCGCCAATCTTTCAGCCAGTCCAGTGTCGGTACTTTGAGGGAGGTTTCCCGTGCTTTCGCACGGACCTAATTATAGTAAACCTCGTTTTCCCAGAGGCGTAACCCCGTTGACACCTTTCTAGACACCTACTAGATCGGCTAATTGTAATGTGTAAAACTCTCCCAGGAGTAACAATTACTCGCAGCGGGTATCGGGATCCAACTATCTCATAGAAGGTATGCAATCTCATTGCAAATTTCAACACTTGAAATTCCCGATAATTTTTCCCCAAACGATCTATGACCTTGACAAGGTCAACAAACCATAGACCGTAAATCAAGTTCAACCCGTCATTTCTTGGTTGAATTAAACCCACCCGCACGACCCTTGACAAGGTCAACAAGGCCGTACGACTACCCTAAAATAATCTGCATCATATGCATAAGCATATAAATACTAGTTAGCTACCGCACACTGCGCCTTGACAAGGTCAACAAACGCAGCACGAATACTTTGCAGGACTTATCTGAAATGACGGAGGGCTACGATAGGTTTTTCTGAAAACCTATTGCGTAATGAACTTGATATCGTTGTAGAATCAAATGATTTTGAAATGGAGTGTTTTTGAGGCTTTTCTAGTTTTGCTAAAGGGGTCACTCCCGGTGAAGGGATCGTCGGCCCTTTCCTCATCGAATAAGGTGCAGGATATATCATATATACCGCTGTGCAAAGCAAAAACTATATAAGTAATCAAAAGACAAACCGAAGGGTGTAGCATCTGCCAGTTATTGCTAAAGGGGTCACTCCCGATGAAGGGATCTCGGCCCTTTCCTTATCGAATAAGGTGCAGGATGTTCTACAAGGAACACCGCGATGCAAAGCAAGAACTGTAGCTACCTATTTTTGAAAATTCGATTCCAAAACATCTTTTAGGTTTCTTTTCTTTCATTAATCATATTAATGAAGTCCCATCATTTAAGTCACCTAAACATCACAGATAAATATGACGTACACTTATGCCATCCGCATTCGCCTCGATGTCCCCTCGTGCACCGTTAGGTTAGGTAACTAACGGCAGAGCGGGGCAGGGCTAGCGCGGGTGTAAAACATAAGTAACGTCTATATAATATATTATATATACTATATACAGTATTTATCACAGAACATCAAATGATCACATCACAGATATCGCAGCAGAAGAAACATATGAAACATTGGATATACTAGGACGTCCGTGTTTTTAGTACGGGCCAGTATAAAACACGGATTCCACGGTCGCGATGAATAGCCAAACCCACACCCCTAGACCCCTACGAGAGCGGCAAGCAACCCTACCAATTCTAGAGTTAGGAGACCCGGACTCGACTCCTAGAGTTGGTCTCCCACTGGACTCCAGAACCCGGTTACTTATGCCCTCCTCCTTGGGTCTATCCTAGTGCGGAAATGTAAATAATATACAAATGGTGACATCATCCGCAACCTGGAAGTGCCCCAATAAAAGAATATTAAATACAAGTTTTTTACATGAATGAAAATGAAAAACACTCATCTCACATAAAAAAACCCCGGCTATTCAAACACAACAATCCAATATAACATATCCAGCAACACATAACATCACATGTCATCAACGTAAGTAAACACGCGTATCCCAATTGTCGTTGACATATATCAACGAAACCGGCGATATCACATATTACACTTATGGTCACAGAAAAGAAAGTGTAAAACTACAACAGTTGGAATCCGCAACCTGCATAGACATCGCATGCCTAACCATCTGAATTCTTTAGACATCATATGCCTAACAATTATAAACCCCGCATTTTATTCTCATTATCGAAAACACTTTTCAATATCAAGGCGGGCAATTCAATAAGATTCCCGTCATCCTGATCGAATGCTCGTCGCAAACTTTAGTAGGCAGCCGTACCCCCGATACCGTCGACGAAGTGCACTAAGGCGGAACACCGCTGCCGTGAGCACCCAAACGGATGCTTTCGGCGACGGGGTTCTCCTACAGTCACTTGGTCGGGGCTATAGGGCGTGGCTATCTATTAAGTTTACCCGGCGAGTATCCGCGTACTCTACGTGATTGCGACGGACTTTTGATCACATCAAAATTCCGTGGAAGCCGATCAAGTGAGACTAAAGTGCTATGTTTATAACATTCAAATCAGTTATCTCATAACTACTTGTGGATTCCAAATATTGTATCACATTCCGGATAAATAGAAAATGTTAAACTTTCCGATCGAACAATCAAACACCCAAGTTTTCCCGAAATATCTCAACACATGAAATAAGTTTAAAAACATTCACTTCATGCCTCAGTACCAACGGTCCAGCCGTAGAAGGGTCAAGCCAACGCCTCACATGTGGCACGCCGTACTGCCCCAAACTCTAAGGTTCAAAGGGCAGTTCGAGACGGTCACATAATCGAGTTAAGGTTTGTTGTCTTCTAGAGGGACCATCGCGTTACTTACACTACTTAGAACGTTCTCAAACAACGGAAAAATCCAACAATTGGAAATTTCCCGGCAGGGGGAAAAAGTGGGTATTTATATCCGGTCAAACTTTTCGACATATTCTAAAATTACCCGGAAAAACACATAGACAAAGTTTGACAATCCGATCGAATCTACGAACTCCCAATACAACACAGAATACTCAACTCTTGAGTGCAGAATAAAAATTCCCAGAAAACAAAGGCATTACAGACGGGGATTACTGTGCAAAGAACGTGACCAAATGCTTCTTTATAGCCGCGGAACTGCCGCCAATGCCAGGGTGGGGCCGCGGTTCCACGGCGCTTTAGTCGAGTTGCGCACGTGTTCCACAGTAACTCCTAGAAAACCCTACTATATTTTTTGGATATTTTTAATTTGGAAAAATCCACTGTTTTCAAAAATGTATAGAGACGGGTTGCGGATTAGGGTTTCGGGTTCGATCGGACTTCTAACATCGTCTACACTTCGCCTAAAGCTCTAGCTAAGCTCTGATAGCACTGTAAGGTTCCTAGGAACACTCAAGAGGTTCCACAAGGCATCTACCATGCCAAATTCAAATTTTCTATGTGCCGAGAAACCCTAATTCGATCGTTAACTAGAGGATAGGCGAAACTACAAAAAAGTTAACAACTTAACTACTAAGTGAATGGAAATACAACCTTTGTAGATCCGGTCCACCACTTCTCTAGCTCCGTGTTGATGTCCCTCCGCTGCGATCATCGGAATCCCGGACTCTAGCGTTGGTTTCATCGGAGAAATGGGCGGGCTAGGTCGTTGACTTCGATGCCGAAGATGATCTACGTCGAGGAGACTTAAACTCAAGCTCCACCTTCGCTTGGTCATGAACCTTGTGAAGATAACACCCTATACAACATGGCAAGTGGTAGAGGATGAAGAAATAGGAAGTGGGTTCACTTTGGATTTTGATTTCTCACTTGGATTCATCACTTGGAATTTTCTAGTAAGCATTCTTCAACTCATGAAGAAAATGAAGAAGAAGAAAAGAAAATGAATTACCTTAAAAAGAAAATTCAAGTGATGCTTATCATATAGCAACCATGGGTTAGTAAACTTATGTAGAGAATAAACTAGGGTTTAGGTAATGGTTAGGTTTAGGAAAGAAACAAAATGGTCAAAGCTTTTCAAAGCTTCATGAAGCTTCAAGTATAAAACAAAATAAGCCACCATTTTATTTCTTGCCAAAATAAATAAATAAATAAATAAATAATACCTTAACCATTAACCTAAACTATGGTTTAAAGCATGCATACCCAAGTTTGCATGTATCATCAAACATGATACAAACTAGTGCACAAACATATATCATATATACAATGTGCACAATCTAGTGAGAAAATAATCTTAAGTGAACCAATACTAGTTAATGTAAAGTAATATATCAAATATATAATTATACATTAAATCATTAAATCAACACTTGATTTAATGATCCGGTCATACTGCATATAACCGACTAATATCAAGTGTATCAATGTATCGAATCAACACTTGATTCGGTAACCCGGCTATATCTAATATAACCGTCCAATGATACATATCGCGAGAATAGAATACAGTATCACATACTGGCATTATTCTCGGTCCCGCACATATCTCATATGCGCTCCTATTTCGTTTCGCTTGAGCCAGGAAACCTCTGTGTAGGACTCTAAAGACTCGTCAATACGCCGGTAGTAGGCGATGATCATATCAAACACCCACAAGCCGCAAGCGGTCTGCTAAACGTAACAGCCACCCGGGTATTGAGCGATCAGAAGATCAACGAGCAAGCCCGCTCACACTCCTGTGAATCCAACGAGTAACACTTACCGTACAGTCCGGTCTGATCGTCTGATATGTCGCATATCTCGCCTAGGGGTGGTAAACGTCAGACCCCAGTAGCTCGATAAGTCGTGTCGATATGAGGTCTATAACAGTTCGAGAAACTACTGGTAACACTTACTGGTAAATCTCAGTAACCCTGACCAGTGATTTTCGGTTATAGCCAATCGAACACAGCACAACATCAACTCCCTATACCGGGAGAGACGAATCCCCTCCTATCGCTCATCGCCTCCATGTGATTCGGGATTGTACCCAAAAACCACCGTTTTGCACGCCCTCTTAGATGTGGTAAAGTGGAAATCAAAGCACAGTGGGAATCACACAAGACTCTATGACGATCTCGGGTTTACAGACTAACCTGTACCAGTGTCACCAGAGAACTGCCATCTGACGTAAGGTATAATACCATCTGGGAGTTCTCGGCGAGTCCGTCCAGTGTACCCAGTCTCCACTGAGCACCCGTATATCATCTCTGATGTCAAACACCAATGGATATGGGATCATCTATCGCCCATCTGTATGTGTCGAGAAGGTATACGCTAGTCTACTCTGGTATATCGATGCACCGTCTCGATACACCCACGACTAGGGACCTTGAAGGATGTACTAATGGACTACCATGTCCCCACTAGTATGATCCGCATCATAGTCCAGGTAGTCAAGTACACATCCTAAGGGCTTTACCAACATGTAACAGAGAGACAATCAGTGTACACGTTAAGATAAAGAGCAACCAGATAGCATACTATCATGTCGAGCAAGAAAGTCCTCCCTATATATGTCCCAGCATCCACTACAATATACATCCTATGTACAGTAATGGCCTCTAGGGCATACATATAACTAACAGTCGAGACCCTGACGAGGGGCGGTGGCCGGTTTCACAAGCCATTGGTGTCAGTTGGTTCACGTAAAATGTATACAATTGCTCATTGGGTTATGAGTACACCGGACTGGACTCGCCGGGAACATGCTAGTTGGTATTATACCCATTGTCAGATAGCAGTTTCCTGGTGACATGTGTACAGGTTAGTCTGTCGACTTGAGATCGTCGTTTGTCTTGTGTGAGTTCCTACTGTGCTTTTATTACTACCCTACCACGTCTTAAAGGAGTCGTGTAAACAGGTTTTAGTTGGGTACTTTCCCGTTCCACATGGAGACAGTGAGCGAATCGTCGGGGATTCGTTTCTCTCGGTATTGAGGGTGAGATGGCGCTGTGTTTAGGAGAACCATTACACGAAATCCCTGGCCAGGGTAATCGAGATTTACTGGTAGGTATTCCAATAGTTTCTCAGGGTGTTCTGGGCTATTCCAGTAGGTATTCCAGTAGTTTCTCCAACACGACTTATACCGCTATTGGGGGTCTGACGTTTACCAGCCCCTTAGGCCCTATATGCGGTACTCATAGATGAACAGACCGGACTGTACGGATATTGTCACTGTCAGGCTCAGTAGGGTTTCAGGATGAGTTCACTCATCAGCTTCCCTTTCTTTCAATACATAGGCAACCGTTACGTACAACTAGTATCTCTGACGTGCTTGTGGTTACCCACTGCCAATGTATTGATGAGTCATTAGAGTCTCCCACAGAAAGTTTTCCAAGCTTGGGCGAAACGTTGTAGAGGCTGTATGGTTTTATGGCAGGGTTCGAACATGCATGTGCACTTGTGCACGTGTCATGGTTTGGACAGATAATACTAGTGGGCTCTGGTTTAAGCCGGATCCTAGTATTATAATGTGTAGGAATATTTTTGTCTCATTGCATTAGTATTCGGTCGGAATACATATGCGGGCATGTATTTACAATTGAGGGTTAATTTCGTAATTCGTTACGGGATTACATTCGGAGTTTCCAGTTTCTTTATCCATCTTAAACATCCTGATCCATGTTTAATTATTGTGAGCATTGACTTTGACCTTATTTGCCATTCCTCATTTTTGGCCATCCCCTGCAGTGACTATTTTGAGGCACAGGAAATTTCGAGAGTAGGGGAGGGATGGGTTTTGTGTGAGTCATCCACTAACATTAAATGGGCATGGGCTTGGTGAGGTGTTCATGCTTTGTTTGTTTTTTTGTATTGGGTAGGATATTTTTGAGGGGGGTGAGGTGGCTGCTGTTTTGGTGGAGGGTTTTATTTTTTGTGAGTAAATTAATAAAAACATATATTAACTCACCACTTAGATTTTGTGTTTCTGACCACACCAATTCCAAAAAGAAATCCCCAGAGAACAAAAGGCTTTGGCCGAGCCCCCATTTTCCCTTGGCTTCACAAGCCAAATTCCATATGCTCACATTTCTCATCCATGGCAACTTCAATTTACCTCCACCCAAATCATTGGGTGGACATGTCGGCTAGCAAACTTCATGTTCGAGTTGCTTCGGTTTGAAACCCATATAAAGAATCCTTGACGTGGTGCCACCTCGACGAACGAGATCGGAGAGCGGACTTCATCGGTGCAGCCGCAAGGAGTTCAACGCAGAGATTGAAGACTGAAGGACATGGATCGATTGGTATAATCGCTCCAAACTCTTTTAGAGTTTTCTAGTTTACGGTTAATGGAACGATCCGGGTATTGGGTTGCGGTAGCGCCGGCTTCGTAAAAAGTTTTTGTTCCGCATTTGGCCTCGTTTAGACGGCCGGGGCACTACCGTAACCTAACATGGACCATTGTTAGAGGATGCCTATTGTGAGAGGACTGTTGATGTACAACCTACCTTAGAGTTTGTTATGTCGTCTACCTTGCCGACAGATGATCCAGTTGTTGCTGAGATTTATGGGATGTCGCTTCCAGAGCTTATGAGCTGAGATCGCTGGAGCTTTCAGGCAGAGATACGGCATAAGATAGCTAGTCTATCTTGAGTTGAGTTGAGCGACTGAAATGATTCGTCTGATTTGATGCGCCGACGCAGGCCCATTTGAGTTGAAGATTTCCAGTGTGGAGAATCTTACCCAGATCTAGAGTAGATCGACCCAGAGATGACGTTGTTCATTGGATGCTCCGATAGGAGATCAGTAAGTTGACCGGCTTCGGATTGAGGACCTCACCCAGATGCGTTGTGAGTTGATCGAGAATGGACGAATATAGAGTATTCCTCCGATGATTGGGACGAGTTCCCGAGGACGTGTTCATCTAGATATATTCTACAGAGTGATGAAGATACCGAGTTCATAATTTCGAGTCCGTGTGAGAGACTCTGGATTGACCATAGCTGAGGATAATTGCAGTACACAAATAGCATGGCGTGACGTCAAAATGGACGATAATAAAGGCGAGTGGAATAAAAGGTTTGTGCGAGATCTTAACGAGCTGTTGTTACTCCCCATTGAGATTAGAGATCGGATATGTATACAGAGGCGTTGGGATACAACCAATTCCCGAGGAAATGCTGTGTTGAGAACGCAAATGTCCAGAAAACGAGAAAAGATTATGTAAGAGTACCAGCCTCCGTATAGTTCGGCATAGGCGGGATCAGAAGAGACCTCGAGCAGGTTCTTTCCAGGACACTGCTGCAATAAGGTTTGCATCGAGGATCAGTTGTGTCACGTGTATTCAGAAGGCCAGAGACCAACACCAGTGACGAGCTACTTTACGAGTGGTCATGCTAATTAGCCGAGGGAGCGGAATCAATTCCGTTAGTACACCTGACCGGGCCGACGAGCCGATAGATTGCGAGATTGGTAATCCACAGAGAAAATGAGGACCCAGAGATAGAAGACGCCGGACCGTGATCAGGAGGCAAGTAGATGATCTTGCTCTGCCAGTTTTAGGCGCACCGACAGTTTTCGACAGTGTAGGAGGTGTACCTCAATATCATTTGTTGCGATTTGTGTTTGTGATACACGTATCACACTTATATTGCTTGGATTTGAGTTTCGATGATTGGGTTTCGTGATTTATGTGTTCGTGCACCATGGCTGCACATATTGGATGTTTTCTTTGTGCACAGTTATTGCACACTATTTATGTTTATACACTGCTACATTGGTTTGCGATTTGTGCATATTTATTACACTTGATATCGGTTTTGTGCCTTGGCTGCATGTGGTTATGAATTCGTGGATTTCATACGGTTGATTTGATTTTTGTGCATGTGGTACGGCCTCGATTTGGTTTTTGCACTCGGTATAGCTTACATGTGCTTGCAGTGCATTGATACGTGTTTTGTGCACGCAGTGCACACGTTTATGATTTTATACACCTTGGTACACTCGGTGTTGTTTTCATACGCATTTGAGTTATTGATGAGTTTCCGTGCACTTGTTGCACCCGATTTGTGTTTTGTGCATTTGTTGCATTAGATTTATACTTTATGCATTGGTTGCACCAGATTGGTATTTCGTGCATTGGTTACACTAGATTTATACTCCGTACATTGGTTGAACCCGATTTATGTCTTTGAGCATTTGTTTCACCAGATTTATGTTTTTGTGCGCGTTTGCACTTGGCGTTCGTTTTCGTGCAAGCTACTGCACTAGATTCTTTATACGGACCTGACGCGCTTGGGTTGGATTTTTGCACATATTAGGCGCTTGGTATTGGGTTTCGTGCATGTTGGATGCACTTGATTTAGATTTTATTCGTGCATGTTGGATGCACTCGATTTAGATTTCATTCGTACATGACAGATGCACTTGGTTTGGATTTTCGCACATGTTGGGCGCATGATATGAGATGTGATTTTGTGCATACCGGATGCACTCGATTGGGATTTTCATTCGTGCATGTTAGTTGCACTGGGTTGAGATTTTCATGCACTATAGATGCGCTTGATATTATGTCGTGCACATCCGTTGCACTGGACAGATGCTTTCGTGCACACCCGTTGCACTTAGTTTTGCTTTTGTGCATATTGTGGCACTTATATTGGATTTGATTTCCGTGCGCACCAGACGTACGTGATGTTGGATACGCCTTTTGAGGCTGATTTTGCTCTTGAGCACTTTGTTTTCATGATGAGCATTATATTATATAGTAGCCGAACAAGACTGATCTGAGGACAGTATCTGAGTACTTTGCATGCATTAAAAGTTTAACAAGAGGTTTTCAAAAAGGAGCTATAGTCTCGCTATTTCCTACGTGTCCGTGAGCGGTACGAACGTTTACAAAGGAAAACTTTTTGGGATATTTCAAAAAGGGCGGATCGTATATTTGAGCAAAATAATATATAGATATATTTTGTACTTTACAATTGAGCGTCTGTCTCTTGTGCGGTGAGCTATGCATCGCACAGCGATTCGGAAAAGATTTCCATGTGTTTTATCCAGTTTTTAAAGGAATTTAAAAGGATGCGTACTATTTACGTATTATGATTTTTGGAGTATAACATATTTGAGAATGGCATTGGATTTTGAGTTTTGCATCTTCTTTATAACTCTGATGATTTGCGTGCAAATCCGAAGATTTGCGTGATGCTTGACGGAGTTCGATTTTGAGTTTCGTACTCGTTTTTAGGCGCACACGATGCACTATGGTATTTCTGTATCTTCCGTAATTTCGGAGCCCCGTGATTTGAGCTAATTATTGAAATGTTCTAATATTTGGGGGTTTAAATTTAAATTCGGGGACCGAATTTATTTAAGAGGGGAAGATTGTAACATTTCAGAAAATATAAAATATTATTTTTGGAATTCAATATTAAAATAATATATTTCGTGAAAACTACCCGATTTGCGAATTTAGGGTTTTCATAAAATGGTATAAATATATACCAATATTTGTGAAATAATGGGAGATTAAAATAATTTATTTATTTAAAATATATTTATCGGATTTGGCATTTTTATAATTAATTATATGCAGTTTGAATAAAAATTGATTAGTGCACTACTAATCGCGATTATGCCAAATCCGTCTTTTTAATTAATCATGGCTAGCGCACCATGGCATGTTGCAATTTGTTTGCATGCTGTTTTATTGTAATTGTGGATATTTAGTTTTAAAAGAGAAAAGAAAAAGAAAAGTGAAGACATGAAAGTGAATTATTGAGGGGAGAGAAAGAGGGGGGGACCACATGATGGTATGGGAGCATGCCATGGGAGAGAGTGAGAGTGAGAAAGAGAGAGAGAGAGCCCCTTACCATTTCTTCATTTCTTTCTTCTTCATTTTTATTTCCTCAACTCCTCCTTCATCTTCTTCATATCTTCCTCCACCTCCTCCACCTCCGTGGAGCACCTCAAAAACCTTGCTAAAATCCTATATTCCCTTCATTAAAAGTGATCACCATCTCTCTACAAACCCATTGTACCAATTAAAGTTGGATTTTGAAGATTTTGAGCAACTCAAGAAAATTCTTGAGTTGCCAAATGAGGTATAATTCTAGACTTTAGTTAAGTTATTGTGTTAGTTTATCCTATTGTTAGTTTAGAGTTAAATCGATGTTGATAAGTGATATTTGGAAATTCCAATAGAGGGTTTGGGTGATTGTGTGGACTTGTGTAATGTAGTGGCTGTTAACAAGACTTTAGTGTTGATTTTATGGCCTAGAACACTGAATAGAAACTAAAATATGAACTTAGAAATTTACCCATGTCGGTTTTGTGATGTTTAATAGCCTACAGGGAATCTGGAGCAACCTGGAACGTTTACGATGAAAACTAGCAAGTCCACATACTTTCTAGTATTACTTTATGTGAGATATTATGGTGATGAAAAGAGAATGTGACTAAATAAGATGACTTGGCTTGATATGTTGATATACGGATACGAGGTGATATGAGAGCATAGATACTATTGCCATGACATGATATGAGATTGATGCTAAGGTGACGTGATATATATATATATATATATATATATATATATATATATATATATATATATTGATAAAAATAATAAGTGATATGCCGTACGAGACTTTAGATCCATATCCTCATTGTCATATAGGTTGATAGAATTCCTAATTGTTTAATGCTGCCATACGATGAATTATACCGTACGTGATGTTTTGAGGCTGGATGCCGATTGATAGATTCACCGACTCAGATATGTTATAGATATGTATACCTTATAGAATTTCGCTGACGATGTACTTTATGCTACATTCATGATATTCTCATTGCATTACATATACCCGTGCTAGTACACCTACACCAATATCGATGATGCGTATGTTACACTTACACAGATTGGCCAGCTCACACATTTTCATCATCGATAATTGCTATGTCACTACACAGTAGAATTAATACATCATGCTATTACTCTTAATGGTTCAGTACTATCACATGACTCATTGGCATGATATACTTGCTATGCTCACATCATTATGCTATGTCGCATGATATACTTGATATGCTTACATTTATGTTCTATGTTTGCATACATCATGCTTTACGATTATATACATTGAGATGTTGTTTTCATGAGATTCTGGATTTGAGAACCGTGGTTATATTTCAAAAGAAAGTATGTATTGTTTTAAAAACCCAGTTTCTCTTGATATGATATTTTGAGACGTCCACCATGAGTTTTCTCAGTTCTGAGATTGGTAT
Source organism: Agapanthus africanus (assembly GCA_030015575.1). Classification (NCBI taxonomy): domain Eukaryota; kingdom Viridiplantae; phylum Streptophyta; class Magnoliopsida; order Asparagales; family Amaryllidaceae; genus Agapanthus; species Agapanthus africanus. The sequence continues at coordinate 442,399,674 of CM057344.1, forward strand.
GCGAAACCCGATTCGAGGAGCGGTAGGCACCGTCTGCGGGTACATGGTAGACCCGGTGAGGTACCCCGGGGCAAGAATACTCGTATAGTTAGGCGGTGAGCCTGGCAGGGGAGCACTACCTACCGGTGATAGTATTTGGACTCGGCTGTTATCCGGAGGATACCGACCGGAGTAGTGAGATGATATGGGCCGATCCGGACTGACGGAGCCCGAGATATGAAGATTTACGTGTCGATGCTGGACACGGGTTTCATGATGTTTCGAGTGTCGATGTTGGACACTCCGGTTCCATGATTTAGATTTTTTATTGATGGACACACGTTGATTGATATCCTCATATTTACATGCTTATGCTTTCATGATGTTTCGAGTGTCGATGTTGGACACCCAGATTCCATGATGTTGTTGTGTCATTGATGGACACTTGGATGATATCCACATGCATACAGGCATTGATTATATTGTTGGTATATATGCAGATACGGTCGCCCTAGATATCATAGTATTACCTTTATGATATAGTTGACCTAGGAGTCGTTGTTTTATTCGATTTCTATCTGCTGATGTTTTCTACTCACGAGTTGGCAACTCACCCCTATTGTGCCACAGTTCTTGCAGGTTGACCGCATGGATCAGTAGCGGTATCGCTTGCACACAGCTTGCTTTCGGGTGATTTGCTTTGGTAGGTGGGATATATTGGATCGTGCCACTCTTGTATTATTATTCCGGTTGTATCTAGTCAACTCCATCAATCAGAAACTAGTATTTGTATAAGTAGTAAGACTTAGACGGACTTGTGGTTGCGATACTTAGAGCGAGGGATTTTATGTTATCTTACAGGGATTTGATGTCTTGCTTTATTCACTATCCTTTTGTGTTGATCTTCGCCGTTGGGCGTCGTATACATATAGTTATGACTTACGTGGTTGTAATTCCGCCGATTGGCGAAGAGCAAGCTCCCGCTTGAGGTTGTCTTTATTGTTGTTATGTATGTGTGGTTTTGGATCAAAATATACAAGGGAGGTGCTGCCCAAATTTTTAAAAGACGAAAAATGTTTTTCAACTAGTATAATCCGCTTGCATTTTCATATTCCATTATCTATGCATTTAAGAAAACTTTGATTTCATCATACCTTTATTTCAAAACTTTACCTCTTTTATTTTCTTTAAAAAGGGTTAGATTTCTGGGCTTCGGCTTACTTAAGTTACGTTACGCCTTTAGTCGTTGCGTGATTTAAGTGCCGGTCACGAACTAAATTTCGGGTCGTGACATCCGTACTTTAACATAGGCCGGACAACCCCATATCTTAATACATTTAAGATATGGTCTTTTACCATTCCATATCTCGAATGGTGTCTTAGGCACAGATTTGGATGGAACATCATTCAATAGATATGCTGCTGTTAAAAGCGCATGTCCCCATAATAAAAGTGGTAACTCGGCATTACTCATCATGGAGCGAACCATATCTAATAGGGTACGGTTCCTCTGCTCTAATACACCGTTGTGCTATGGTGTATACGGAGGAGTAAGCTGATAGAGAATACCATTCTCTTTTAAGTAATCAAGGAATTCCGTGTTTAAGTACCCCCTCCTCTATCAGATCGGAGAATCTTGATACTTCTTCCAACCCGGTTCTTTACTTCGTTCTTATATTCTTTAAATTTCTCAAAAGCTTCAGATTTATGTTTCATAAGATACACATATCCGAACCTAGAGAGACCATCAGTGAATGTAATGAAGTATGAGATCCTACCCCTTGCATTGTTAGACATCAAACCACATACATCACTGTGTATGAGTCCCAAGAGCTCTGCTGCTCTTTCTCCGTGTCTGGTGTACGGAGATTTGGTCATCTTTCTCTTGAGACAAGATTGACAAGTTTTGTAAGATGAAAATTCGAACGTATTCAAAAGTCCATTTTTATGCAACTTACTTAGTCTTTTCTCTCCGATATGACCAAGTCTACAATGCCACAAGTAGGATTTGTTCGTTTCTGGACTTTTCCTCTTGCGTGTGTTTTGTACATTGAGAACTGTCACGACCCAGAAAAGGCATGTGACTGGCACTTGAATCATGTGAAGTCTATAGGACCACACCTAATTCAAGTAAGCCAAAAGCCCAGAAATCTAAACCTTTTAGGGAAAATATTGGAGGTGAAGTTTGAAATAAGGTATAATGGAAACAAGTTCTTTATCTAAAAGATAAGTAATAGTATACGAAAACACAATGTGTTGTAGCTATCTTGAAAACTTGTTTCGTCATTGAAAATTTCGGCAGCACCTCCTTTGTATATTTTAACTCGAAAACGGTACAAACAATATAATATAAGGTATCCCCAAGCGGGAGCTAGCTCTTCGCCAAATTGGCAGAAACAACCACACAAGTAATGCAAATATACAATGCCAAAGGTGAGGATCCAAAATCCAGAAAGAAAGCAAGAAAACTTAGCCTCAGGAAAACCAGAAAACAATAATACTAAAAGAGCACGGGGTCGAAAGAATGTACAACTGGTTTTCTAAGTCTATCAAATATACAAGTCTGGTTGATGGAGCTTTTAAACTAGATAGAACTGAAATAATATACAACATATACTGGTGGTCACGAAGAAAAAGTATCCTACCTATCCAGCAATCACCCGAAAGAAGTGAAGTGCTAGCAAAGCCGCCATAGAACCTGTAAGGCAAAACCTGCAAGAAACTGTGTCACAACGGGGTGAGTTGCCAACTCATGAGTAGAAAACATCACCGGATAGAAACCGAATGTATGACGATCTCCTAGGTCATACAATAATATACTAATACTACAACAAGGGTAACAGTATAACTTAAGTGTGACATCAAAGTACTCATGTCCGTGAGTAATAATATATCATGTGTAACATGTAAGAATGCATCATCCAACGTGTTCCCTGTTGGATATATGTATGCCCTAGAGACCATTATATGATAGTGGATGTATCGGTATGTGTGCATATATATTCAGAGGACATTCTTGCTCGACATGATAGTATGCTATCTGGTTGTTTTTTATCTTGACATGTTCACTTGATCATGCATATTACTCATTTAGTACATGTTGATAAAGCCCTTAGGATATTTGCTTGATTACTGGGATTATGATGCAGATCATATTAGTGGGACATGTGTAGTTTATAAGCATATCCTTGAAATGTTCCTAGTCGTGGGTGTATCGAGATGGGGCATCGATATTCCAGAGTAGACTAGCGTATACGTTTCTTGTCCCATATGATGGGTGATGGATGATCCCATATCCATTGGTGTGGTGACACAAAAGATTGTATACGGGTTTTCAGTGGAGACTGGGTACACTGAACGGACTCGCCGAGAACTCCTATGTGGTATTATATTTATCGCCGGATAGCAGTTCTCAGGTGACACTGGTACAGGTTAGTCTGTAGACCCAAGATCGTCTTTGAGTCTTTTGTGTCCTCCCACTGTACTTTGATCTCCATCCTACCACGGCTCTATTGATGTTGGATATATGTATGCCCTAGAGGCCATTATATGATAGTGGATGTATTTGTACATATATATATATATTCAGTATACATTCTTGCTCGACATGATAGTATGCTATCTGGTTCTTCTTTATCTGACATGTTGATTTGATCATGCTTTTATTCATTCATACATGCTGATAAAGCCTTGAGGATATCGGCCTGACTATGGTGATTATGATGGAGATCATACTAGTGGGACATCTGTAGTCTATAAGCATATCCTGGAAAGTCCCTAGTCGTAGGTATATCGAGACGGGGCATTGATATACCAGAGTAGACTAGCGTATATGATACTAGACCCATACGATGGGCGATGAATGTTCCCACATTCATCGATGTTGGACATCAAGATCATATACGGGTGCTCAGTGGTGACTGGGTACACTGGAAGGACTCACCGAGAACTACTATATGGAATTATATCTATCGTCGGATAGCAGTTCTCAGGTGACACTGGTACAGGTTAGTCTGTAGACCCGAGATCGTCATAGAGTCTTGTGTATTCTCCCACTGTACTTTGATTGCCACCCTACCACGGCTCTACTGAGTCGTGCAAACAGGTGGCCGTTGGGTACAGTCCCGAGACACACGAAGACGATGAGCGATAGGAGGGGTTTCGTCTCTCCCGGTATTGGGAGTTGATGCTGTGCTGTGCCCGACTGGTTATATCAGTAAGTCCCTGGCCAGGGCTGCTGAGATTTGCTGATAAGTGTTATCAGTAGTTTCTCAATCTGTTATAGACCATTCACCGTCACGACTTATTGAGTTATTGGGGTCGACGTGACCATCCCTAGGCTCGATATGCAGCATATCTAATGAAGAGACCGGACTGTACGGTAGTGTTGCCGGTTGGCTCGACGGGAGTTGTAGCAGGTTCGCTTGTTTTCTTCTAATCGCTCAATACCCGGGTGGCCGTTACGTTTAGCTGACCGCTTGCGGCTTGGGGGTGCTTGATATGATCATCACCCACCGCCGGCGTATTGATGAGTCTCAGAGTCCCACAAAGGAGTTACCTTGTCCAGGCGAAACGTTGTGGTGCGCGTATGCGATATGCACATGGACCCGATTAAAATGCGCGTATAGGATACCGTATATTGATCGGGCGGCTTGCTTTTAGTGGGGTCATATGTGATATGGCCGAATTGATAAATCAAGTGTTTATTTATCATTTAACCATTAGTTTTCTCACTTGAAACCTTTTCTTGTTCATGATGGATGTATGCATGCATGTATGCTATCTTTCTTTTAGTTTCATGCACATATGGATGTACATACACACATACATACGTGCATCATCCTTCATGGTTGCTTATACATGGAATATGATGGCAATATAAGACTCACACCATGGTTGAATATATGGATTATTATTTGATTTATTGTTAAAACAAAAGATATAAAGGAAAGTATAATTCTTGACTTGTTTCTACATCCTTCTTTAACCTAACCATCCTCACCTACCCTTAACCTTGGATTAAACTTTCCTTCTATGTTTTAAACTCTAATTAAATAATAACTCAAACATTTGACCATGGTTTGAGATGAGAAGAAATATATATATAAGGATATATTCTCATTTCTTTTCAAGGGTTATCTTTTTACTCTTGTTAAAAAGAAAGCCATCATCTTCTTCCTCCACCATTTGCTCTCTAGTTTTTTATTGTAAGAAAAACACACATCAAGAAAGGTTTTTGAAGTGAGAATTACAACCACAACATCATTCTACACAAGTCTAGCCCACTTGTTTAGAGTGTTGTCTTCTTTTCTTCTCTTGGAATGTGAAGTCGATAGCTTGGACGAAGGAGCTTCGGGTGGATCGTCGTGGACACAAGAAGACTTCAAGAGGACCTTCCTCCTACAACCAAGAGACCAAAGAGTCTAGCGAAGGGAACTACAAAGGTTGTAGTCTCGAAACCCTAGTCTTTATTGCCTTTAACATTTAGAAACCCTAATTTTCTAGGATCGATCCCATGTATGCTTGCTTAGCACCATAAAAACTTCAACTTTGTGACATGTGATGCTTCCAAACTCTATATAGGGTGCTAGGTAAACCTAACATTGGCATCAGAGCCGACCTAGAATATTAGGCGACACTTTTATGATGTAAAAATCCTGATCGGATCAAAATACGATTTTTCGAGACCTTCAATGGACAAATTTTAAAATCTGACATTTTTCTGAATTAAAAATACTTAAAAAATACAGCAGGGAAATCTAAGAAATACTGTGAAATATGAACCCATGATCTGAACAAACCGCCGCAGAACCGCGGCAAATCCTTGCTTAGTCCGGCTCCGCGGCCTTACAGTGGCTTCATGGCTTCGTTTTTGCACAGTAACTCCTTAAATTGCTTGTATATTGTTTTTAGGTATGTTTAATCTGAATATAGTACTGTATTTTCTGGAGATGGTTTTGAACTCGACGATTCGATCGGAATTTTCGTTTCGTTTCTTTTCCGGGTAAATTAGAAAGTATTGAAGTGTTCGAACGAGTATCATTTGCTCACTATTCACGGGGTTTAAATATTCTGGAGATACGTGCAAGTTTTTTTTTGTGGTGGACCCTCTAGAAGACAACAAACCTTAACTCGATTATGTGACCGTCTTGAATTGCCCATTGAACCTTAGGGTTTGGGGCAGTACGGCGTGCCACATGTGAGGCGTTGGCTTGACCCTTCTACGGCTGGACCGCTACTGCTGTGTCACACTCCGGATTTTTGAACTCCGCTCAAGTGTTGAGCCTTAGGGAATCTTGGGTGTTTGAATATTCGTTCGAAAACTTTAATACTGTCTATTTATCTGGAATGTGATATAATATCTGGAATTCATATAGTTTAGGCATGAAATACGAAGTATGTGATATTTCGCATTTATGATGTCTAAAGAGTATGTGGATTCCAAATATTGTAGTTTTACACTTTCTTTTCTGTGACCGTAAGTGTAGTATGTTCGATATCGCCGGTTTCGTTGCTATACATCAACGACAATCGGGGTACGCATACTTACTTACATTGATGATATGAGATATTATGTGTTGCTGAGATATGATGTGCAGGATTGTCGCGATCGAATAGCCGGGGGGTTTTATGTGAGATGAGAGTTTTATATTTTTATTCATGTAAATTCAAATGTAATGTAATATTCTTTTATTTGGGGCCCTTCCGGGTTGAGGTTGTGTCACCATTGTTGTATATTATTTACTTTTCCGCATTAGGATGGACCCAAGGAGGGGAGCATAGGTGACCGGGTTCTGGGGTTCAGTGGGAGGCCATCTCGAGGAGTCGAGACCGGGTCTCCTAAACTCCAGAATTGATAGGGTCGCTTGCTGCTCTCGTAGGGGTCCAGGGTGTGGGATTGGCTATTCATCGCGACTGTGGAATCCGTATTTTCTATTCTGGCTAAATACTAAATACGGACGTCCTAGCATATCCCACATTATATCTATGTTTCTGCTGCCTGTGTTCTGTGATATCTGAGACGAATGACATATGATATATAGTAGACGTTGCTTATGTTTTACACCCGCGCTAGTCCCGTCCCGGTATGCCGTTAGTTAAGTAACCTAACGGTGCATAACGGAACATTGCGGCGAATGCGGATGGCATAAGCGTACGTGTTATTTTCGTTTCTTTTCTGTGATTAGCTTAAGAACTTAAATGATGGGATTACATTAATGTGATTAATGTAAAGAAAATAAACCTAAAAAGATGTTGTAGAATCAGATTTGAAAACCACTCGGCTATTTATGAAAAAGCTATATTTCAAAACTGCGGAGCTTAAGCCACTCCTTTTGAAAACCATTTAATTCTACAACGATATCAAGTTCAAAGCGTTAAAGATTTTCTTAAAAATCATCCGCAACCTTCCGTCATTTTAGGAAGTAGAGTACTTAGTATTCGTGCTACGTTTGTTGACCTTAGCCAAGGCGTAGTGTACGGTAGCTAAGTGATGTCTTCCTACAAATGCATATGATGCAGATTAATTAGGACGGGCATATGACTTTGTTGACCTTAGCCAAGGGTCATGTGAACGGGTCTAATTAATCAAGAAATGACGGGTTGAGCTTGACTAGTACTCGTGATTTGTTGACCTCAGCCAAGGTCACGAGTGCTAGGGGTAAAAACCACATCGGGAATTTCAATAGTTGAAATTTGCAATGAGATTGCATACCTTCCATGTGATGGTTGGATTCCAATCCCACTGTGGGCAATAGTTGCTCCTAGGAGAGTTTTACAGTTTACAATTAGCTAACTCATTAGGTGTCTAGAAAGGTGTTAACGGGGCTCCGCCTCTAGGAAAACGTGGTTTACTTTAATTAGGTCCGTGCGAAAGCACGGGGAACCTCCCTCAAGTACCGACACTGGCCTGGCTGAACGGTTAGCGAAGTTGTAGACTAAAATTATTCCTGGCTAGTTTTTCCTTTTTAAGGTTTGAAAGAAAAACTCGATAAAAGCAGTGGGAAACATCGATTAGACAAGATAATAACTAATCTGATCTATGCAAGAGCTTTCGCTGAGTGTATTCTTTTCTCTCTCTTAATGGCAGATACCCATGACTGGACTCAAGCTTCTACTAGATAAAAACAAACTGAATGGAACCAATTATAAAGACTGGCTGAGGAATCTGAAAATTGCCTTGACTTATGATAAAGTATCATATGTCCTCACGGCTTCAGCCCCGCCCGTCCCAGGTCCAAAATCCTCAGTTGCGGACATTGAAGTCCGTAAAACATGGGACGCTGACTGTGCCACGGCAAAATGCCTCGCGCTTGCATCGATGGATAACACACATCAAAAGCAGCACGAGGATATGGACATTCACGGTATATTGCTCCATACAAAAGAGTTGTATGGAGAGCAATCCCGTGTATTACGATACGAAGCATCAAAGAAATTGTTTCAGATGCGAATGGCCCCTGGCACACCAGTAGGAGACCATGTTCTGAAGATGATAGCTCTTATAGAAGAGCTTGAGGACCTTGGATGGACGATGGACAATGAACAATATATAGATATTATTCTGCAGTCCCTCCCCTCCACCTTTGCTCAGTTCATAGTGAACTTCAACATGCATGGCATGGAGAAGGAACTCCCTGGACTCCTTAACATGTTAAGGAGTGCAGAGAGCACTATGAAGTCAGCAAAAACTCCCGTTATGACTGTTGGACAGTCTTCCTCTTCTCGCCCGAAAGCTAAGGCCAAGGGAAAGAAAAAGAAGAAGCCCACCAATCCTAAGGGTGGAGTTAAAAAGGTGAAGGGAAAGGAAAAGTCCAAAGCTGGAGACTCGGGGAAAGGCGAATGTTTTCATTGCCACAAGACAGGACATTGGAAGCGCAACTGCACGGAGTACTTAAGTCTCAAGAAGAAGAATGGTGATGCTTCTGCTTCAGGTGCGTTTGTGACAGAAAACTGTTTTTCAATAAACTCTGCTTCCTGGGTATTGGATACCGGTTCAGGTTCTCACATTTGCAATTCTATGCAGGGGCAGAGAAATAGCAAAGTTTTGAAGATAGGTGACCATACTCTCCGCGTTGGAAATGGTTCCAATATACATACAGTCGCAGTGGGAGAGTATCACTTGGGGTTGCCATCTGGATGTATTTTGGTTTTGAATCCTTGTTATTTTGTACCCAGTATGCTTTGTAATATAATACACGTTTCTTTGTTAGACAATGAAGGATATAATTTGTATTGCAGAACAATGTTATGAACATTCACCTGAATCAAATGTTGGTTGGGTATGGTACGCTTAATAACGAAATATATGTCCTAAATTAACACACAATTTTCAGTATACAAAACACTAATAAAAGAAAACTTTCAGAATTAAATGAAGCTTTTCTATGGCACTGTAGACTTGGTCATATTAACGAAACAAGACTAAACAAGTTACACAAAGATGGATATTTAAACTCTTTTGAATATAAATCTTATGTGACTTGCCAGTCTTGTATCAAGGGTAAAATGACCAAACCTCTGTTTACCGGACACGGAGAAAGAGCTACTGAGCTCCTAGGCCTCATACATAGTGATATATGCGGGCCAATTTCTTCACAGGCTAGAGGCGGTTTTTCATACTTCATTACATTCACTGACGATTTCTCAAGATTCGGTCATGTATTTTTATTAAAGCACAACTTCGAAGCTTTCGAGAAATTCATTGAATATAAACAAGAAGTAGAAAAACAAACCGGCTTGAGTATCAAGATGCTTCAATCAGATCGAGATGGTGAGTATCTCAGTACAGAATTTGCAAACTTCCTAAAGGAGAATGGGATTCTTTCTCAGCTCACTCCTCCTTACACACCACAGCACAACGGTGTGTCAGAACGACGGAATAGGACCCTATTAGATGTGGTCCGGTCAATGATGAGTGACGCTGAGTTACCAGTTTTGTTTTGGGGGCATGCATTGGAGACTGCAGCGTTTCTACTAAACAGGGTTCCAACCAAAGCCGTGTCTGCCACGCCATATGAGATATGGCATGGGAAGAGACCATCTCTTAAGAGAATTAAGATTTGGGGTTGCCCAGCCTATGTTAAAAAGCAGAATCCGGACAAACTCGAGACACGGTCAGTCATGTATAATTTTGTGTGGTATCCAAAGAATTCTTATGGATATCTATTCTACCACAAAGAGGAATAAAAGGTGTTTGTTTCTCAACATGCCACATTCTTGGAAAAAGAGTTTTTCAGAGATAAAGATGATGGCAAGGTGGTGGATCTAGAAGAGGTTCTAGAGACACAAACTACAAATGACGATTTGGTTGAACCGGCTGTTGCAACAGAAACTGAGGAACCTCGGCCACTCCGTAGGTCTGGTAGGACTTCTCGCCCACCAGAGAGGTACTACGGTTTCCTCATTGATGGTGACGGAGAAGATTTCATCATGGATGATGATGATCCTACCAGTTTTCAGCAAGCTATCACGAGTGGAGACTTTGTGAAGTGGCTGGATGCCATGAGGTCCGAAATGGAGTCTATGTACACCAACAAAGTATGGACTTTGGACGATGTACCTCCTGGGGTAAAACCTGTGGGGTGCAAATGGATCTTTAAAAGAAAGATTGGTTTAGATAGGCAGGTGGAGACCTATAAGGCAAGACTTGTGGCGAAGGGTTTTCGTCAAAGACCAGGTTTGGACTATGACGAGACTTTTTTCTCCCGTAGCCATGCTTAAATCCATTCGGATCCTACTTGCTATAGCTGCTCACTACGACTATGAAATCTGGCAGATGGATGTTAAAACCGCATTTCTAAATGGAAATTTAGAAGAATGCGTTTATATGGATCAGCCAGAGGGTTTCATTGACAGTGGGAGCAGCGGGAAAGCATGTAAACTGCTTAAATCCATATATGGGTTAAAGCAGGCATCACGGAGTTGGAACATCTGTTTCGATGATGTCATCAAAGAGTTTGATTTCATCAAGAATCCAGATGAACCTTGTGTTTATTAGAAGGCTGTAGGGAGAGCTGTCACATTCCTCGTATTGTACGTGGACGACATTCTTCTGATAGGAAATGATATTCCTATGCTACAGTCGGTAAAATCTTTCTTATCACTGAGGTTCTCCATGAAGGACCTGGGTGATGCCACATACATTCTGGGCATAAGGATCTATAGGGATAGATCCAAAAGGTTATTGGGATTGTCCCAAACCAGGTACATTAACACCATCTTAAAAAGGTTTAGTATGGAAGACTCCAATCGGGGTGCCTTACCCGCTTGCCATGGGGTCACTCTCTCCAAGGATTCTTGCCCAAAGACCGATGAAGAGAGAGCTCACATGAGTGTTATACCCTATGCTTCGGCAGTAGGATCTATAATGTATGCGATGTTATGTACACGCCCAGATGTAGCTTATGCACTTAGTGTTGTAAGCAGGTATCAATCCAACCCAGGGGAGAATCACTGGACAGCTGTGAAGAACATTCTTAAGTACTTGCGAAGGAGTAAAGAATTGTTCTTGGTGTATGGTAATGGAGATCTCCAAATGGAGGCCTTTACCGATTCGAGCTTCCAGAGCGATAAGGACGACAGCAAATCTATCTCTGGGTTTGTATTTACCCTTAATGGAGGGGCGGTAAGTTGGAAGAGTTCCAAACAAGATACCGTTGCAGACTCAACGATGGAAGCTGAGTACATTGCTGCGAATGATGCCGCCAAGGAAGCCGTCTGGATGAAGAAGTTCGTCTCGGAGCTAGGAGTAGTTCCAACCATTATTGATCCAATACCTTTGTATTGTGATAATAATGGGGCTATGGCGTTAGCCAAGGAGCCCAGATCCCATCAGCGGTCAAGACACATCCTGAGGCGTTTTCATTTGATCCGGGAGATTGTAGATCACCGCGAGATCAAGATTAGGAGAGTAGACACAAAGAATAACGCCGCGGATCCATTCACCAAGGCCCTCCCTCAGCCGCAGCATGAGCGACTTTTTGAGATGTTGGGTATGAGATACGCCAATAACTGGCCTTAGTGCAAGTGGGAGATTGTTGGATATATGTATGCCCTAGAGGCCATTATATGATAGTGGATGTATTTGTACATGTATATATATTCAGTATACATTCTTGCTCGACATGATAGTATGCTATCTGGTTTTTCTTTATCTAACATGTTGATTTGATCATGCTTTTATTCATTCATACATGCTGATAAAGCCCTGAGGATATCGGCTTGACTACTGTGATTATGATGGAGATCATACTAGTGGGACATCTGTAGTCTATAAGCATATCTTGGAAAGTCCATAGTCGTAGGTATATCGAGACGGGGCATTGATATACCAGTGTAGACTAGCGTATATGATACTAGACCCATACGATAGGCGATGAATATTCCCACATTCATAGATGTTTGACATCAAGATCATATACGGGTGCTCAGTGGTGACTGGGTACACTGGACGGACTCACCGAGAACTCCTATATGGAATTATATCTATCGTCGGATAGCAGTTCTCAGGTGACACTGGTACAGGTTAGTCTGTAGACCCGAGATCGTCATAGAGTCTTGTGTGTTCTCCCACTGTACTTTGATTGCCACCCTACCACGGCTCTACTGAGTCGTGCAAACAGGTGGCCGTTGGGTACAGTCCCGAGACACACGAAGACGATGAGCGATAGGAGGGGCTTCGTCTCTCCCGGTATTGGGAGTTGATGCTGTGCTGTGCCCGACTGGTTATATCAGTAAGTCCCTGGCCAGGGCTGCTGAGATTTGCTGATAAGTGTTATCAGTAGTTTCTCGATCTGTTATAGACCATTCACCGGCACGACTTATTGAGTTATTAGGGTCGACGTGACCATCCCTAGGCTCGATATGCAGCATATCTGACGAAGAGACCGGACTGTACGGTAGTGTTGCCGGTTAGCTCGACGAGAGTTGTAGCAGGTTCGCTTGTTTTCTTCTGATCACTCAATACCTGGGTGGCCGTTACGTTTAGCTGACCGCTTGCGGCTTGGGGGTGCTTGATATGATCATCACCCACTGCCGGCGTATTGACGAGTCTTAGAGTCCCACAAAGGAGTTACCTAGTCCAGACGAAACGTTGTGGTGCGCGTATGCGATATGCGCATGGACCCGATTAAAATGCGCGTATAGGATACCGTATATTGATCGGGGGGCTTGCTTTTGGTTCGGTCATATGTGATATGGCCGAATTGATAAATCAAGTATTGATTTATCATTTAACCATTAGTTTTCTCACTTGAAACCTTTTCTTGTTCATGATGGATGTATGCATGCATGTATGCTATCTTTCTTTTAGTTTCATGCACATATGGATGTGCATACACACATACATACATGCATCATCCTTCATGGTTGCTTATACATGGAATATGATGGCAATATAAGACTCACACCATGGTTGAATATATGGATTATTATTTGATTTATTGTTAAAACAAAAGATATAAAGGAAAGGATAATTCTTGACTTGTTTCTACATCCTTCTTTAACCTAACCATCCTCACCTACCCTTAACCTTGGATTAAACTTTCCTTCTATGTTTTAAACTCTAATTAAATAATAACTCAAACATTTGACCATGGTTTGAGATGAGAAGAAATAAATATATAAGGATATATTCTCATTTCTTTTCAAGGGTTATCTTTTTACTTTTGTTAAAAAGAAAGCCATCATCTTCTTCCTCTTTCACCATTTGCTCTCTAGTTTTTTATAGTAAGCAAAACACACATCAAGAAAGGTTTTTGAAGTGAGAATTACAACCACAACATCATTCTACACAAGTCTAGCCCACTTGTTTAGAGTGTTGTCTTCTTTTCTTCTCTTGGAAAGTGAAGTCGATAGCTTGGATGAAGGAGCTTCGGGTGGATCGTCGTGGACATAAGAAGACTTCAAGAGGACCTTCCTCCAACACCCAAGAGGCCAAAGAGTCTAGCGAAGGGAGCTACAAAGGTTGTAGTCTCGAAACCCTAGTCTTTATTGCCTTTAACTTTTAGAAACCCTAATTTTCTAGGATCGATCCCATGTATGCTTGCTTAGCACCATAAAAACTTGAACTTTGTGACATGTGATGCTTCCAAACTCTACATAGGGTGCTAGGTAAACCTAACAATTGAGTCATGTAAACAGGTGGATTTTGGGTATAGTCCCAAGGCATATGGAGGCAATGAGTGATAGGAGGGCTTTCGTCTCTCCCGGTATTGGGGGTTGATGTTGCACTATGCTCGATTGGCTATAACAGGAAGTCCCTAGCCAGGACTGTTGAGATTTTCTGATAAGTGTCATTAGTAGTTTCTCGATCTGTTATATGCCATATACCGGCATGACTTATTGAGTAATTGGGGTCGATGATACCATCCCTAGACTCGATATGCAGCATATCTGACGAAGTGACCGGACTGTACGGTAAGTGTTGCCAGTTGGCTCGACGGGAGTTTTGACAGGTTCACTTGTTTTTCTTTTGATCGCTCAATACCTGGGAGCCGTTACGTACAGCTAGTGCCGCTGACGGTTTGTGGTATGTGATATGATCACTGCCTACTGCTAGAGTATTGACGAGACTTAGAGTCCCACAGAGGGGTTTCCTAGCTCAGGCGAAATGATGTGGGGTGCATATGGGATATGCGCGGGAGCTCGATTAAATGCATGTAATTGATACCGTATTTTAATCGGGCGTTTACTATTGGACGAGTCGTATGTGATATTGTTGGATATATGTATGCCCTAGAGGCCATTATATGTATAGTGGATGCTTGGACATGTATATATATATATAGATCACTTTCTTGCTCGACATGATAGTATGCTATCTGGTTTACTTTATCTGACATGTTGATTTGATCATGCTTTTACTCATTTGCACATGTGGATAAAGCCCTCAGGATATTTGCTTGACTACTGTGACTATGATGCGGATCATACTAGTAGGGCACGTGTAGTTTATAAGCTTATTCTTGAACTGTTCCTAGTCGAGGGTGCATCGAGACGGGGCATCGATATTCCAGAGTAGACTAGCGTATACCATTCTTGTCCCATATGATGGGCGATGGATGTTCCCATATCCATCTGGTGAGGTGACACCAAAGAATGTATGCGGATGCTCAGTGGAGACTGGATACACTACGGATTCACAGAGAACTCCTATAGGGTATTATATCTATCGTTGGATAGTAGTTCTCAGGTGACACTGGTACAGGTTAGTCTGTAGACCCAAGATCGTCATAGAGTCTTGTGTGTCCTCCCACTGTACTTTGATCTCCACCCCACCACGGCTCTACTGAGTCGTGCAAATAGGTGGTCTTTGGATACAGTCCCGAGGCACATGGAGGCGATGAGCGATAGGAGGGGTTTCGTCTCTCCCGGTATTGGGAGTTGATGTTGTGTTATGCTCGATTGGCTATAACAGGAAGTCCCTGGCTAGGGCTGCTGAGATTTACTGATAAGTGTTATCCGTAGTTTCTCGATCTGTTATGTGCAATACACTAGCATGACTTATAGAGTTATTAGGGTCGACGATACCATCCCTAGCCTCGATATGCAACATATCTGACGAGGAGACCGGACTGTACGGTAAGTGTTGCCAGATGGCTCGACGGGAGTTTTGACAGCTTTGCTGGTTTTCTTCTGATCGTTCAATACCCGGGTGGCCGTTACGTTTAGCTGACCGCTTGCGGCTTGTGGGTGTTTGATATGATCATTACCCACTGCCGGCGTATTGACGAGTCTTAGAGTCCCATACAGAAGTTCCCCAGCCCAGACGAAAAGATATGGTGTGCATATGTGATATGCACGGGACCCGATTGAATACGACTATGTGATATTGTATGTTAATCGACCGTTTTTCTATTAGTCAGGTCGTATGCGATATGACCGGATTGTTAAATCAATTATTGATTTAATATTTTGACTTTTAGTTTTATTCTTATTTTTTATTCAAACCCTTTTTATTAAAGAGGAAGAATGCATGCATGTATGCACATGTTGATGTGCATGTATGCACATGTTTATGTGCGTTGAAACATACATGCAAAGTATCATGGTTGTTGATACAACTTTAGTGGCAATATAAGACTTACATGGTTATATAATATATAGATATATATTTGTATTTGTTTTAAAACAAAATAAAAGAAGAAAATTAATCCATGGTTATCTTCTACACTCTTCTTGGAGCTATCCTTTGTTCGCCCACTTTTTAACCATGAGTTAATTTTTCTTTTGTCTTTTAACTCAAGTGCAATAATATTTATATTATGTAACCATGGTTTGAGATGAAGAGTAGAAAATATATATACTTATCTTTTCTATTATTCATCAAGCTTTATCATTATCAAAAGCTTTTGCCATTATCATCTTCTTCCTTCTTGCTCTCTTGAATTTTCCAAAGTGAGAGAGAGTTAAAAAGAAAGGGTTTTGAATATAGAAAACACACCACCTCATCATTCTATTTTAATCTTGCCAATTAGATTAGAGTGTTTAGCTTCATCATCTTGTTTAATCATTTGAAGCTAGGAGCTTGGACTAAGTGGACTTCGGGTGGATCATCATGGACAAAGGACCTCACTTGCAAGCTTTTCCAACTCTCAACGATCATAGGAGTCACTACAAAGAGGACTACAAAGATTGTATTCCTTTCACTTAGTGTTAATTTAGTTTTAGTATGTGACACTTGTGATGTTACCCTAGTATTCTAGTTAAAGATCCATGCTTAGTTTGCTTAGCACCTCTAGAAATTTTAAAGTGGCATGTGTTAGTGTATATGCCCTAGAGGCCATTACTGTATCATACTAGTTTGTATATTACTTAATGGAAGCTTGGGATATTCACAGTTGTATAGACAATCTTGCTCAAAATGCTAGTATGCTACTTGGTTTGTTTTTACTTCAATATGTGCATGTGTTTCTTTTAGCATATTGCTTATACATATTAGTGGAGCCCTTAGGATCTTTGCTTGATTACCAGCGTTATGATGGCAGTTATACTAGTGGGGGCTGGGTAATCTACAAGCACATTCTTATACAGGTCCTTAGTCGTAGGATTATCGAGACGAGGCATCGATACTCCGGAGTAGACTAGCGTATACGCTTCTCATCCCAGAAGAGGAGATGGTCTGTCCCACAGCCATTAGTATGTCGTACTGGAGATATTATGCGGGTGCTCGTTAGGTTACGAGTATAATGGATAGGACTCGTCGGGAACTGTTGGTTGGTAATATATCTATCGTCAGATAACAGTTCCCAGGTGACAGGAGTACAACTTAGTCCGTTGACTTGACACTGCTGCTTCGCCTCGAGTGTGTTCCCACTGTACTTTGATTACTACCCTACAACGGCTCAAAGGAGTCGTGAAAACAGGTAGTAGTTGGGTGCAGTCCCGAAGCACTTGGAGGCAGTAGCGGTTAGATAGGATTCGTCTCTCCCGGTATTGGGGGTTGATATCGCGCTGTGTCTAGGAGAGCCATTACACAAAGTCCCTGGCCAGGGCAAGCGAGAATTACCGGTAGTGTTTCCAGTAGTTTCTTAGGGTGTTCTGGGCTACACTCTGGCATGACTTGTACCACTATTAGGGGTTTGACGTTTACCGCCTCTAGGCCCGACATGCGATACTCTTAGACGAACAGACCGGACTGTACGGAGATTGTCATATTCAAGCTCAGTAGGAGTTCGGATGGGTTTACCTCATCGGCCTTCTTATCGACATCTACCTGGGGACCGTTACGTACAGCTAGTGCCGCTTGCGGTCTGTGGTTAAACCCACTGCCAGCGTAGTGTCGAGTCTTTAGAGTCCCACACAGAGAGTTTCTCTGCACTGGGCAAAAGGTGTAGAGGCCATATGGTTTTACGGCAAGGCTACAATCACTTACGTGCACTTGTGCGCGTATGATGTTCGGGCAGACGATACTAGTGGGTTTTAGTTTAAGCCGGATCCTAGTATTGTATAGATGGATTAGTTTTGTCTTCTGTGCATTCGCATTCTACGGAATGCGGATGCGGGTGTGTATGCACGGTTGTGAGGAACGAAGAAGGAAGTGCCTCATTGGGGTTCTGACCGTTGATTCGTTAAAACCATTATGAGGTGAGGAAAATATTTACTAATCTTTTTAATGATAATTGTGTTATGGCTAATTGCTTTGACCATTTGATCATGCTTGACAATTTGACCTAGTTGACCATTGTTGACTTGGATATTTCTTGTGAGCTCTAGACTCTTCTTTGGCTTTATCAAGACATGATAGTGGTCAAATCAAACTTAGCCATCATAATTATCATAAAAGATTGGTTTTTATTTTTTCTATGGCTCATTATCCTTTTAGCATTCTCTCTCATCAAAAAGTGAGCTCCCATGGTTCCTCCTTCTTCTTCCTCTCTAGAATTTTCTATAGCTCTCATGTGTTGAGAAAAATAGAAACAAAATAGACAAACAAATCCATCTTCTTAGGACATCAAGAATAGCAAACTTTTTGCCCTAGTTACCTCGGCTTGAGGTGGAGCTCGGACTACAGACTCTCGGGTGGATCGTCTTCGACTTTAGGAGGCCGCAGAGGTGACCAAGATCCGTATCGATTCTCGAAGCTTGCATGGACGAGGAGGACAGCGGAGAGAAGACTCGAAGGACTTGTTGCATGAGGTATAATCTTCTAAGAATAGTAGATAGAACCTCATGTAGTTTGTTAGTAATGGTTTGGCAAAGATCCTTTAGCTTTAGTCTATGTTGCCATGTAAGAAAGTTTTGATTTTTACTTGTTCCGCCTCCTTGCTAGCTTGCGGGGTGAGAGACATAGATTTACAGTGGTATCAGAGCCTCGCTAAACCATTACTAACTCGTTAGCAAAGTGTTAGAAATTCGATCGCCGGAAAAATCGCAAAAATACGTCAAAAATGAACGTTTTCTATCGATTTTAAAAACTGGCCCAAAAATTTTTCCAGGGACCTTAAAAATACGTGCAGACTTTTTTAAGAAGACCCAAGAAAAATAAGATCTTGACTCGGTGAGACCGCCGCGGAAGCGCGGTGTCACGACCCGAAATTGGCACGTGACGGCCCTAATACTACGCAACGTCTACAAGCGTAACGCAGTAAAAGAAAGCCAAAACCCAGAAATCTAAACCATTAAAAGACAAGAAAAGATAAGAAATATTGTTTAAACCCTTAAAAAAAATCTCAAGTATATATTCTTAAGTCCAATTTTCTTTCTTGAAAATTTCGGCAGCACCTCCTTTATAAAAACCAACCCCAAAAGTGGGTACAACATAAATAAAAAGTAAAGCATCCCCAACGGGAGCAAATCCACGCCCAAAGGCGGAAAACAACCACCACAACAAATATACGACGCCGTAGCGAAGAAATAGAAGACGATAGAAAGGAAACTGTATAAAAGACAACAAGTCACAAATAATATACAACATCGTCCTCACCAAGTCTCTAAGTCAATATGAAAATAGTAGATAGAGAGTACATGGATACAACGAATATACAATACAATGAATAACCACAAAACCCACCTAAGCAAACTGCACACTGTGAGCTGATGCGGTATCCGTAGCAAAAGATGATAAGATGTGTGATAATAGCCTGCCTCTGACTATCCTGAGAAACACCTGCAAACACTGTGGCACAACGGGGATGAGTTGCCAACTCGTGAATAGTAAATAACATATGTAGGTAATCGCGAGTATGCACGTACAGCGTGAATCTAACATGTGCAATTAATAGCAATAAAAAAGTCATATGAATGCAATAATCATGAAAGGTACACTAGCAGGTACAACTAATACATGAAGTAATGTGTAACATTTCAAAAAAATAAAAAAAATATTATTTTTGGGAATTTTCATAATTTAATATTAATTTTTAATGAATATTTTAATAGTCGGTATAATTAAATACCGATAAATGGTGAAAATTCTGGAGAAAATTATAGAAATTCTAAAATAGCTTATTTTGTGGAAATATGCCATTTTACAGTTTTTATGATGGATTATATGTTATTTTGGTGTTAACCGCGATTAAAAATCGCTAATTGGATTTTTGGACTTTTGTGCAAAATGTGCACATATCATTTTCTACACTTGTTATACTTGTTTCATGATTTGGACTCATGATGGCTTAGGTTTGAACCATTTGATTAGGTTAATTGGGTTAACCTTTTGGTTAAGATAATTAGTTTAATTAAGGGTGTGGTTTTGTTTAAAGTTGATTAGGGTAGAAGTTGACTTATAGGTAGGTGAGAGAGGGAGAGCCTTGTTGGCTGGAGCAAGCAACTTTAAGAGAGAGAGAAAGGTGGTTAGGGTGAGCCATGATCCATTCCATTCTATAATCCCTTATGTTCTTTCACCCCCCCTCTCACTCATACCATTCCCTCTCATTTATCACATCTCTCCTCACATCACTCACACTCAAAAACCATTAAAACAACACCATCATCAACTATAACAGCTGTTGCCCAAACATCAGCAATCAACAGCAGCAAAAAGAGCCCCCTAACACCTTAGCCCAACACCTACACCCACACTTCAGCCCCCATATACACACATCAGCCCCATATCAAACATCATCAGCACATTTTCAGCCACCAGAACAGCAGCTACATCAGCACAACTTCAGCTCATATTTTCATCAACATCAGCTGCATCAACCTCATTCAAATCAACAGCCCCCCTGCAT
This sequence comes from Agapanthus africanus, assembly GCA_030015575.1. Classification (NCBI taxonomy): domain Eukaryota; kingdom Viridiplantae; phylum Streptophyta; class Magnoliopsida; order Asparagales; family Amaryllidaceae; genus Agapanthus; species Agapanthus africanus. Next base: position 442,420,328 of record CM057344.1, read on the forward strand.
CTGCTGCTGACACAGCCACAACAACATCCTTTTAACCTACAACAGCTGCTGCTGCCTCTATTCTGAACCCCCACCATGTCATTTCCTCCTTCCTCCTTAACTCCACAACCCCAACCACAAAATAGCCTCAGCCACAGCAGCAGCTACTGCAACAACACCATAACATGAACCCCATCAGCTTGTAACTGATGCTGGAACAGCAACGCAACCCCAAAGCAACAACAACCTCAGCCCACACAACAACATCAGCCACTAAATAACCACCACAACAACTGAAACAGCCTCATAGCAACAACAGCATCAGCATCAGCATCAGCTGCAGAGCAACCCCAGCAGCTGTAGCAGCAAGCCAGTAGCAGCAACTCCCTCCTCTTCACATCCTTCTTCTCTTCTCCTACATTCTAGGATTTTCTTGAGGTATAATCTCACAACCAACTCCTATCTTGTTAAATTATGGTTAGTTATCTGATAATTTAGTGTTTATATGGTGATTAGTGCTAGTTTAGGCAAAATTGAGTGAGACTTGACCAAGTGTTGGTTTTGATTGTTAGTATAGCCTTATTAGGTGTATTTGAAACCATTGTAACCAAGATTACCCCAGATTCCAGTGTTACACCTGAAAGTTTAGAATCGGTGTAATTTAGCGTTTTTGTCGATTTTGTGACCTTTCTGAGATCTGCTTTCACCCCGGGAACCCTAAAATAAAATTGACTTGGCAGTGAGGTATGCAGGTAGATAGAAACCAACACCCAAAACCCTAGCCCCAACCACCTTACCCCGGTCGCAGATTCAATCCCCCTGGCCGCAATTTGCGGCCAGACCAGGGTGAAACCTCTTCGTTTTGCGTGCACAGCCCTATTTCATGTAAACTTGACCCCCCGTATGTCTAGTTTTGTCTGGTTCCAGTTAGGGTAGAATCTGGGATGATTTTTCTATGTTGACGTATGATTTACGACTTGTTTTCGTATGGATTTTTGATATTCGATGATTCGTTTCTGTCGGGTGGCGTTTGGACGTCAACGACAGTGGATATTGGCTGTGTTTGCACGCGAGGCCATAGGTTTTTACCTATGGGCGTAGCTTGCACCATTTTGATTTCCGACATGGTTTTCATGAGTTTTAGCGTGTGATATCCTTGCAGGTACCCCGCGTGGCAACGAGGCGTTGGAGATGCAAAGGGCGACATCGGCACCGGCACGCACATAACAAGGTGAGTAGATTTATATCTACGGGGAGAAGTCGGGTGGATGGCGTATAGGACCCCCGCAGTCCGTGGTGATGTATACGGATGTGTATACACACCAGCAATTATTATATGTTATTTAGGATTAATGATAATGTTAAGATGGATTTTAGTGTGTTGGATTGGTGAAAGGTTACGAAACCCTAGGTAGTGGGTGCACTACATATACACACATACATACATGCGTACATCCTTATTTCATATGCGGTAATGGGATTCTATATAGATATGTGTGCACATGAGTATGGGACCACGTGTTCACATACGGATTTGAGGATGATACATGGGATTGAGATGAGTCGATGAGTTTTAGCTGAGATTATGATATCGGTGATATGATAAAATTCATAATTAAGATACGTCTTGATGCTTTAGAGGATTTTGGGGATGATGATGCCATATGAATGGTGACATATATATTAAGTGATCGACATGTGATTATGTTATGAGATATGATATGATATGATATGACCAGATAATTATGATAGGCCGCATTCGGCGATGTTTTCTCCTTATGATGATATGTGATGAGATATTGATTTATACGAGACTGTCGATCAGTAGTCAGATCTTGATTATATTGATGACATTAGCATTGTAATAGACATAGGTCAGTACCCCAGATAATGATCTTGATAAAGAGAATACTAGATGAATGATATGACGGATGTGATATTGACCCGTACCCAGATTTGGGGATGCCATACGACGGATTTACGTACGAGCTATAATTGATGTTTGATCCGCACTCTTGATTTGAGAATAACTGATTATAGAGATATGTTATCGGATGTGATATTATCGAGGCGGGATCAGCGAATATATATATATATATATATATGTATATATATATATATGTATATATATATGTATCCACTCAGAGGTTAGGAGGTTTCCCTTACCTACTGTTAGCTTTAGCTCAGCCTTATAGTGGTGTAGCTATAGGACTCTTATGACATTAGATGCAGTTCAGCCATCATTGTGTTAGTATTCAGCTCCCGCACTTTATCATTGTTGCTCTGCATTGCATACTGTTGTGATTCATATTTTATTATTGATATCCTGCTGTTAGGACACCAGCACCATTACCAATGATGTGTATGTACCACGTACACTTATTTGCCGGCTCACACACATCTTCATCGGTAACTGCCATGTCACGAACACTTAGAAAATAGTATTGCTTGATTTAGCTTGTTAGCTAGTAGTGATATGATATTAGTATGCTTGCCTTATATGCCAGCTTGACATTGTAGTTATTACCTGTCACTTCATGCATACTGTTGTTCATTATATGCCGCATTCATGGATTCTCATGCTTATATTCTAGGTTTTACATGCTATTGATGATTCAGATTTCCATGATATTTCCTGGATTTGGAGGAAAACCGCAAAATATATATAAACTGCTTTCACTCTTTTTAAATAAAAAATGTGGTTTTCCCATGATGTATGAGTCGTCCACCATGAGTTTGCTGATGGATTTCGAGACCCGATTCGAGGAGTGGAGGAACCGTTTCGGGTACATGGTGGGCCCGGTGCGGTACCCTGGGGCAAGAAGATCGCAGGAGATGGCGTTGAGCCTGGCAGGGGAGCACTACCGACCGGTGATTTTACCCGACACGTCGGATATCCGGAGGATACCGTCGTAGTCATGAGATGGATGTTAGGGGCCGATCTGGACTGACGGCGCCCTAGATATTATGATTGAGACTTTGAGATTTGAGATATTGAGGTACAGAGATTATGATACAGAGATATCGAGATATTGAGATTTATGTTTGTGCCGATGCTTGGCATTGTTTTATGCTGATTGCATTATGATACCTCATTTTAAAAATACAGAAATCTCATTAATTTACAAAAGCAGTTTCTTTCCGTACATGCATTCTGTTTCATGCCTTCATACATCATTCATATGATATTTTGCCACCTGATGCACTGACACGGGCACATGGGATTACACTTGGGTTAGATATTTACCCTAGTCTTGTTATAGATTGCTGGTTATATATTTGAGGATTATATTATGATCGTATGACCTAGGATTGCGTCATACATGCGATTTTCTGTTCGTAGATCTTTTTCTACTCACGAGTTGGCAACTCACCCCCGTTGTGCCCCAGTTTCTTGCAGGTGTTGCCGTACGGGTTTCATTACGGCTTTGCGGGCACAGCTTCTTTCAGGTGACTTGCTAGTAGGTGGGTTATTTGTATCGTACCCATCATTATACATTGTATATTATATTTCAGTTATATCTAGAAGTTCCATCAACCAAACTTATACTTATTTAAGATAGAGACCAGTGATGTTTATTCTTTCGACCTTAGAGTCGTGTGTTATATTTCTCTTAGTTTCTTGCTGATTGGAGTTTCTTTTCTGTTGAGATCCTCGCCTTTAGGCATTGTATATTATGTTGCTAGCTGGTTGACTTTAGTGGCTTTCCTATACTCTACTACTTCTCTTGGTTTGGATTTCTGGGCTCGGCTTACTTAGAGCACGTACGCCCTGAGACGTTCGTAGCCTAAGTGCCGGTCATGTTCCGTACTTTCAGGACGTGACAAAGTTGGTATCAGAGCGTTAGGTTTTACCTTCGGAACGTAGGATGACCCTTGGTTGATGGAATAGGTGACTGAAGTAGAGTGACGTACCGTTGGTATGTTCCGCGGCATATTTACGACACGCCACTCCACTTAAGAAGCCTTAGGATGTACATTTCTTTGTTCAGTATCATATTCATTCCTGATCTAGCCTCATCGGTACCAGTTATGGTTTTGCTGCCATGATTACGGGCAGGGAGAGCTACGGCTAGAATTGCGGTCAGCTTGAGCTCTTCATGAACGAGGACTGACCGGGGCGTGATTCCGGCGACACATGATTGCAGAGATGTGTCTTTTGATTGTGTTTGCGCCACGAGCGCTGATGGATCGCTGTATGGGATTACTCGGAGGTGCCGATGTGCACCAGAGGATTGAGCCACTGATAGAGACCAGCCAGACTTTGATGACCATTGAAGTGTTGCTTATCCATGATGATCAAGGCACGGTTTAGCGTGCAGACGAGCGAGCTAGTTATTGCTGCGAACGACGAGATATCGCCCCAGATGTTGGAGCTATTGCAGTACAAAATTGTACTAAGAGATTATAGAAGGTCGCTAGTCACCAAGGATGAATGACTAGGACGTGTGGATCGTTCGCTTACCGATGCGAGGGCATCAGATAGATTGATTCCAATTAGAGACGACTTCACGCGGAGACGTTGAGAGTCGACAGAGATGATCGAATGTCAGTAACCTATTATTCCAAGTTTAAAGTATTCGGAAAGACATGCAGGCAATTCTATGGTCCCTCTAGAAGAATGAAACCCTAACTCGACTTAATGACCATGTGAAAGCCTTTGAACCTTAGGGTTTGCGGCAGTTCTGCGGTGCCATTAGTGAGGCATGGGTTTGCCCTTCTACGGCTGGACCACCGATGTTGTGGTATGTACTCGATACTATTATACTGTACCCAAGATGTTCAGCTCTTGGGGGATTATGAGGTCTTGACAAATCGATCGGATGGCTCGACTTAATTCGGAAGCTAGGTGGTGAGACGCATTTCTTGGAAGACTCCAGACACGAGGATAGCCATTGGAGCTCAGTCCATGCAGCCACGACGAGACGAGTCCGAAGCAGTCGACATTAGAGAAAAGGGGAGTACGAGGTTCGTACAAGATCTGGATAAGATGACGTTCCACTCCGTCGACATCAGAGATGCGATACGCATGCTGAGGCATAGTACTTGGATATACCTTCCAGGAGAAGTCGTGATGAGTATGCAGCCGTTCCAGAACAAGAAAAAGATATATTAAGGGACGATGACTCCCGGACAGTGGCAGAGATGAGACTTGGAAGAGACCTTGAGCAGGATTCCTTCCAGGACACTGCTGCAATGAGATTTGCATCCAGGATCAGATGTGTCCCGTGCGTTCAGAGAACCAGAGGCCGATGCCTGTGATATGCTGCTTTACGAGTGGTCGCGATGATTGACTGAGAGATGACCAGAGAAGTGCCAGAACGGAATCTTCCCCGTTAGCACACTTGATAGGGCCGATGAGCCGATGGATCGTGTGTTAGTTATATGTATGCCCTAGAGGCCATTACTGTACATAGGATGTATATTGTAGTGGATGCTGGGACATATATAGGTATGACTTTCTTGCTCGACATTATAGTATGCTATATGGTTACTCTTTATCTTAACATGTATACTTCCTGTCTCTCTATTACATGTTGATAAAGCCCTTAGGATATGTGCTCGACTTCCAGGAATATGATGCAGATCATACTAGTGGGCCTGGATAGTCTATGAGTACATCCTTCAATGTTCCTAGTCGTGGGAATATCGAGACGGGGCATTGATATTCCAGAGTAGACTAGCGTATATCTTCTCGACCCATGTGATGGGCGATGGATGATCCCATATCCATTAGTGTTTGACATCAGAGATGGTATGCGGGTGCTCAGTGGAGACTGGGTACACTAAACGGACTCGCCAAGAACTCTCAGATAGTATTATACCTCACGTCAGATGGCAGTTCTCTGGTGACACTGGTACAGCTTAGTCTGTTGACCCGAGATCGTCATAGAGTCTTGAGTGTCTCCCACTGTGCTTTGATTTCCACCCTACCACGGCTCTACTGAGTCGTGCAAATAGGTGGTTTTTGGGTACAGTCCCGATTCACATGGAGGCAATGAGCGATAGGAGGGGATTCGTCTCTCCCGGTATTGGGGGTTGATGTTGCGCTATGCTCGACTGGCCATAACTGGAAATCCCTGGCCAGGGTTGCAGTGATCTACTGGTAAGTGTTATCAGTAGTTTCATGCTATGTTATGGACCTTACATCGGCATGACTTATCAAGCTACTGGGTCTGACGTTTACCACCCCTAGGCGAGGTATGCGACATATCAGACGAACAGACCGGACTGTACGGTAAGTGTTACTGGTTGGATTCACAGGAATGTGAGCGGGCTTGCTCGTTGATCTTCTGATCGCTCAATACCCGGGTGGCTGTTACGTTTACCAGACCTCTTGCGGCTTGTGGGTGCTTGATATGATCATCACCTGCTTCCGGCGTATTGACGAGTCTTTAGAGTCCTACACAGAGGTTTCCTGGCTCAAGCGAAACGAAATAGGAGCGCATATGAGATATGTGCGGGACCGAGAATAATACCAGTATGTGATACTGAATTCTATTCTCGCGATTTGTATCATCGGACGGTTATATAAGATATAGCCGGGTTACCGAATCAAATGTTGATTCGATACATTGATACACTTGATATTAGTCGGTTATATGCAGTATGACCGGATCATTAAATCAAGTGTTGATTTAATGATTTAATGTATAATTATATATATTTGATATATTACTTTACATTAACTAGTATTAGTTCACTTAAGATGGATTTTCTCACTTGATATGCACATTGTATATATGATATAGTTTTGTGCACTAGTTTGTATCATGTTTGATGATACATGCAAACTTGGGTGAGTGTATGCTATACACCATGTTTAGGTTAATGGTTAGGGTTTTAAATTATTCACTTATTCATTTTATTTATTTTCTTTGTTCCTTTTGGCAAAAATGAAATGGTGGCTAACTTTGTTTCTTGCTTAAGCTTCATGAAGCTTCTTAGCTTTATCTACCATTTTGTTTTTTCCTTAACCCTAACCATTCACCTAAACCCTAGTTTAGTCTCTACACTAGTTACACTAACCCATGGTTGCTATATGATAAGATCACTTGATTTATTATTATTAATCAATTGATTTTATTATGCATATCATATTCTTTTTCATCTTCTTCTTCTTTAAGAAAAAGAAACCTTGCTACCTCCAATGGTGCAATGATCAAAAGAGTGAGAAATCCAAATCCAAAGTGAACCCACTTCCCATTTCTTCATCCTCTACCAATTGCCATGTAGTAGAGTGTGTTATCTTCACAAGTTCTATGACCAAGTGAAGATGGAGCTTGATCTTGAGTTGCCTAGACGTAGATCATCTTCGGCATCGAAGTCGACGACCTAGCCCGCCCATTTCTCCGATAAAACCAACGCTAGAGTCCGGGATCCGATGATCGCAGCGAAGGGACATCGTCACGGAGCTAAGGAAGTGGTGGACCGGATCTACAAAGGTTGTAGTCCCTTTCACTTTTAAGTTAAGTTGTTAACTTGCATGTTTCGCCTTACCTCTAGTTACGATCTTGCTTAGGGTTCTTTGGCACTTGATAAAAAAAATTTGATTTTGGCATGTTTGATCTGTTGTAGAACCTCATGTGTGTGCCTAGGAACCCTACAGTGGTATCTGAGCCTAGCTAGAGCTTTAGGCGAAGTGTAGACGATGTTAGAAGTCCGATCGAACCCGAAACCGTAATCCAGAACCCTTCTCTGTACAATTTTTGAAATCATGGATTTTTGTGAATTAAAAATATGCAAAAAATTCAGCAGGGTTTTCTAAGAAAAACTGTGAAGCACGTGTGCCTGAGTCCACTAAAGCGCCGCGGAAACGCGGCACGAGCATGGCTCGTGCGGCGGTTCCGCGGCCATACAGTACCATTATGTTGTGAATTTTGCACAGTAATTTCTTTCTTTAGTTGCTGAGTTTTCTAGGAATTTTTAAAGTTTACTCAAGAGTTGAGTTTTCTGGGTTGTATTGGGAGTTCGTAGATTCGATCGGATTGTCTAATTTTGTCTATGTATTTTTCCGGGTAATTTTAGAATATGTTAAAAAGTTCGACCGGATATAAATACCCAATTTTTCCCCTGCCGGAAAATTTCCAAGTGTTGGACTTTTCCGTGGTTTAAAGACGTTCTAAGTAGTGCAGGTAACGCGATGGACCCTCTAGAAGACAACAAACCTTAACTCGATTATGTGACCAACTTGAACTGCCCTTTGAACCTTATGGTTTGGGGCAGTACGGCGTGCCACATGTGAGGCGTTGGCTTGACCCTTCTACGGATGGACCGTTGGTACTGTGGCATGATGTGAATGTTTTTAAAATTATTTCATGTGTTGAGCTGTTTCGGGAAAACTTGGGTGTTTGATTGTTCGATCGGAAAGTTTAACATTTTCTATTTATCTGGAATGTGATACAATATTTGGAATCCACAAGTAGTTATGAGATAACCGATTTGGATGTTATAAACATAGCACTTTAGTCTCACTTGATTGGTTGCCACGGGATTTTGATGTGATCAAAAGTCCGTCGCAATCATGTTGATTACACGGATACTCGCCGGTAAACTTAATAGACAGCTACACCCCATAGCCCCGATCAAGTGACTGTAGGAGAACCCCGTCGCCAAAAAGCATCCGTTCGGGTGCTCGCGGCAGTGGTGTTCCCCCTTAGTGCACTTCGTCGACGGTATCGGGGGTGCGGCCGTCCACTAAAGTTTGCGACGAGCATTCGTTTTGGATGCCGGGAATCTTGTTGAATTGCCCGACTTTATATTGAAAAGTGTTTTCGATATTGAGACTAAAATGCGGGGTTTATAACTGTTAGGCATGCGATGTCTAAGGAATTCATTTGGTTAGGCATGCGATGTCTAAAGAGTTTGCGGATTCCAACTGTTGTAGTTTTACACTTTCTTTTCTGTGGCCGTAAGTGTAATATGTGATATCACAGGTTTCGTTGCTATATGTCAACGACAATTGGGATGCGCATATTTACTTACGTTGATGACATGTGATGTTATGTGTTACTGGAAATGTTATATTGGATCGTCTTGTTTGAATAGCCGGGGGGTTTTATGTGAGATGAGTGTTTTTCATTTTCATTCATGTAAAAACTTGTATGTAATATTCTTTTATTGGGGCACTTCCAGGTTGCGAAAGATGTCTCCGTTGATGTATATTATTTACTTTTCCGCATTAGGATAGACCCAAGGAGGGGAGCACAAGTAACCGGGTTCTAGGGTCCAGTGGGAGACCATCTCGAGGAGTCGAGTCCGGGTCTCCTAACCCTAGAATTGGTAGGGTTGCTTGCCGCTCTCATAGGGGTCTAGGGGTGTGGGTTTGGCTATTCATCGCGACCGTGGAATCCGTGTTTTATACTGGCTCGTATTGAAAACACGGACGTCCTAGTATATCCAATATTTCATATGATATTTTCTGCTGCATTATCTGTGATGTGATCATGTGATTTGTTCAGATAGATATTGTATATAGCATATATGATATATTATATAGACGTTGCTTATTTTTTACACCCGCGCTAGCCCTGCCTCGCTCTGCCGTTAGTTACCTAACCTAACGGTGCAGACGGGACATCGAGACGAATGCGGATGGCATAAGCGTACGTTGTATTTATCTGTGATGTTTAGGTGGACTTATTTGATGGGACATTCATTAATGAGATTAATGAAAGAAAATAAACCTAAAAGATGTTGTGGAATCGAATTTCAAAATAAAACAGGTAGCTACAGTTCTTGCTTTGCATCGCGGTGTTCCTAGTAGAACATCCTGCACCTTATTCGATAAGGAAAGGACCGAGATCCCTTCACCGGGAGTGACTCCTTTAGCAATAACTGGCAGATTCTACAACCCTCGGTTTGTCCTTTGATTGCTTCTATAGTTTTCACTTTGCACAGCGGTATATATGATATATCCTGCACCTTATTCGATGAGGAAAGGGCCGACGATCCCAACACCGGGAGTGACCCCTTTAGCAAAACTAGAAAAGCCTCAAAATCACTCCATTTAAAAACCATTTGATTCCGCAACGAGATCAAGTTCAAAGCGTTAAAGGTTTTCATAAAAACCATTCGCAGCCCTCCGTCATTTTAGGAAGTAAAGTACTTAGTATTCGTGCTGTGTTTGTTGACCATAGTCAAGGCACAGTGTACGGTAGCTATGTGATTTCTTCCTACACCGCATATGATGCGATTAGTTAGGACAGTCGCGTGACTTTGTTGACCTTAGTTAAGGGTCATGTGGGTGGGTCAAATTAATCACGAAATGACGGGTAGAACTTGACTAGTACTTATAATTTGTTGACCATAGTTAAGCTAATAAGTGCTAGGGGTAAAAACCTTTATCGGGAGTTTCAAGTGTTGAAATTTGCAATGAGATTGCATACCTTCTATATGTTAGTTGGATCCCGATACCCACTGCGAGTAATTGTTACTCCTGGGAGAGTTTTGCACTTTACAATTAGTCGATCAAGTAGGTGTCTAGAAAGGTGTCAATGGGGTTACGCCTATGGGAAAACGAGGTTTACTTTACTTAGGTCCGTGCGAAAGCACGGGGAACCTCCCTCAAAATACCGACACTGGCCTGGCTGAAAGATTGGCGAACTTGTAGAGTGTAATTAATCCCAGCAAGTCTTTCCTTTTAAGGTTTGAAGGAAGATTTGATAAAAACAGTGGGAGCCATCCTGATTAGATAAAATATATAACCAATCTAATCTTGCAAGAGCGCACGCAGAGTGTTTTCTTCTCTCTCTCTCTCCAGGTAGCGACCATATCACGCCTTAATCAAAATAATAATATGGATGTATTGATCGAACCCGCTTGTTATACTGAGCTGAGGAACATTGGTCCCGCTCCAACTTATAATTGTTATAAGACAGAGCAGGAAATAGGGGAATACCAAAATTCCTATGCCGCCCAAACGAAGAAAGTGCATATGATGCATCTTCTTCGGGTGTGTTCATTACAAAGAACTGTTTCTCAACGTCCTCTACGTCCTAGGTATTTGATACCGGATCAGGATCCCGCAAATGTAATCCGTTACATAGGGCTACAGAAAGGTAGAGAACTGAGAACGGGTGATAAGTTTCATGAGACAGAAAACGGAGCAAGTGTTGCAGCCAAGTCTGTTGGTCACTGTCGCCCTGTATTACCAATACATTGATTTTGAACAAATGCTATTAGATACCAAACCTGATATACAAAATCATATCAGTCTCTTTATTAGTAAAGAAATGATAAAATTTTGTATTTTTGGATAATGTTTTGAACATTTCCTATATCAAGAGTTGATCGGTTCAGGCACGTTATCTAAAAGCATTGACGTTCTAAATCAAACTACAGTTCCTAGTATACAGAACACACACAAGAGAAAGAGTTAAGAAATGAACGAATTCATCTTGAGGCATTGTAGACTAGGTCATATCAATGCGACCCGACTGGCTGAAGTTACATTTAGATGCATATTTAAATTAGTTTGAATTTACATCTTATGAAACTTGCCAGTCTTGTCACAAAGATTAGATGACCATAGCTCTGTTTATTGGAAACAGAGAAAGAGTTGTTAAACTCTTGGGACTGATACATAGTGATGTATGCAAGGTCTCCTGTCTATACATGCCAAGACCGGTTCTTTGTACTTCATTACATTCTCTGATGATCTCTCAAGATTCAGCCATATGTTCCTGTTGAAACATAAATCCGAAGTTTTTGAGATATTCACAGAATATAAGTTAGAAGTAGAGAACCAAAAACCGGGTATAAGTATTATGTCCTATGATAAGATCAGGGAGGAGAATACTTGTGCATGGAATTCTTGGACTATTCTAAAGGAGAATGAGATTCTCTCTCGGTATTACTCCTCTGAATACACCACAACACAACGGTGTGTCGGGGCGGAGCAATCGCACCATATTAGATATGGTGTGCTCTATGATGAGTACTACTGAGTTACCTATTTCCTTTTAGGGGTTGTGCACTTGAGAAGTTGCATACCTATTGAATTGGATTCGAATCAAATCAGTGCCTACCACTCCATATAAGATATGGTTTGAGAAGAACCTATCTCTTAAGCAAGTTAAGATTTAGGATTGTCCGGCCTCTGTCAAAAGCAAAATCCGGACAAGATCGAGGCAAGTTCAGTTCTGTAGAACTGGAAGAAGTTCCAGTTATACAAACTACAGCTGATGATTTGACAGAACCAAAGGATTCAATAGTCCCCAACGAACCTCAGCCTCTCCGCCGATCTGGTCGGGTCCCTCATCCGCCTGAGAGATACTTCGGTTTCTCAATGACAGTGGGAGCGAGGATTGCATCATGAGATGATGACCTAAAGTTTCGAGCAGGCCATCGAGAGTAGGGACTCTATAAGAATGGCTGGATGCTTAGCGATCTGAGATGGAATCCATGTATACCAACAAAGTATGGACTTTGGATGCTATATCTGAAGGGTTAAATCCCCATCAGGAGCAAGTATATCTTGAGAAGATTACTTGGTGTAGATGGAAAAGTTGAGACTTTCAAAACTAGACTTGTTGAAGGTTTTCGTCATCAACCAGACGTGGATAATGATGAAACCTTTTCCAAGTGGCTATGCTTAAGTCCATCCGGATCCTACTTAACATTGCTACATACCATGACTACGATATCTGGTGGTTGGGTGTCATGACTATTTTTCTAAATACTGATTTAGAAAAGAACGTCTATAAGTACACAGCCAGAGAGCTTCGTAAACAGTGGGAGCAGCGGAAACATGTGGAAGTTGCTTTACAGGATAAAGCAGGCATCGCAGAGTTGGAACGTCTGTTTTGATGTGGTAGTCAAAGAGTTTGACTTCATCAAAATGGTAGACGAACCTTGTATATACAAAAAGGTAGTAGAGAGTAAGGTTGTCATCCTCGTATTGTACGTGGACAACATACTCTTGATAAGAAAAGAGTTTCCTATGCTATGCACGGTCAATCTCCTCTTATCACATGGATTCTCCATATAGGATAAAGTTGATACCTCCTAAATCCTGGGATTTGTGTCTATGAGATAGATCTAAATGGATGTTAGGGTTCTCACTAGTTTTAGTGAGATGGTATCAATCGATCCTGGAGAGAATCACTGAAAAAGTTCCAAGGTGATAAGAACGACTGAATGTCAGTCGTAGGCATTGTCTTTACCCAAAGTGGAGGGAAGGTATGCTGGAAGAGTTCCAAGCTAGATACCGTGGCAGACTAGACGATAAAGGCTGGTCACATCGCTATCAAACATACTAACAAAGAAGCAGTTTGGGTGTATATTGGTTCATAAGATGAACTAGGTTCCTACCGTTGTTTGACAATGGAAGTGTGGCTTTGGCCCAGGAACCCTGGTCCCATCAGTGACCCAGACATATTCTGAGGCAGCATCACCTGATCATGAAGATAGTTGATCTCCAGGGTGATCGAGGTAAGGAGAGTAGACTCAGAGGACAACACGGCGGATCCACTCACAAAGGCCTTTTCCCAAAGAGAGACTTTTATGGGATGGTTGAGTATTAGATACTGCAACCACTGCTACAGATGGCCCTAGTGCAAGTGGGAGATTGTTAGTTATATGTATGCCCTAGAGGCCATTACTGTATATAGGATGTATATTGTAGTGGATGCTGGGACATATATAGGTATGACTTTCTTTCTCGACATGATAGTATGCTATTTGGTTACTCTTTACCTTAACGTGTATACTGATTGTCTCTCTGTTACATGTTGGTAAAGCCCTTAGGATGTGTACTTGACTACCTGGACTATGATGCGGATCATACTAGTGGGGACATAGTAGTCCATAAGTACATCCTTCAAGGTCCCTAGTCATGGGTGTATCGAGACGGGGCATCGATATTCCAGAGTAGACTAGCGTATATCTTCTCGACCCATGTGATGGGCGATGGATGATCCCATATCCATTAGTGTTTGACATCAGAGATGGTATGCGGGTGCTCAGTGGAGACTGGGTATACTGAACGGACTCGCCAAGAACTCCCAGATGGTATTATACCTCACGTCAGATGGCAGTTCTCTGGTGACACTGGTACAGCTTAGTCTGTTGACCCGAGATCGTCATAGAGTCTTGTGTGTCTCCCACTGTGCTTTGATTTCCACCCTACCACGGCTCTACTAAGTCGTGCGAACAGGTGGTTTTTATGTACAGTGCCGATTCACATGGAGGCAATGAGCGATAGGAGGGGATCCGTCTCTCCCGGAATTGGGGGTTGATGTTACGCTATGCTCGACTGGTCATAACTGGAAATCCCTGGCCAGGGTTGCAGTGATCTACTGGTAAGTGTTATCAGTAGTTTCATGCTATGTTATGGACCTTACATCGGCATGACATATCAAGCTACTGGGGTCTGACGTTTACCACCCCTAGGCGAGGTATGCGACATATCAGACGAACAGACCAGACTGTACGGTAAGTGTTACTGGTTGGATTCACAGGAGTGTGAGCGGGCTTGCTCGTTGATCTTCTGATCGCTCAATACCTGGGTGGCCGTTACGTTTAGTAGACCTCTTGCGGCTTGTGGGTGCTTGATATGATCATCACCTGCTTCCGGCGTATTGACGAGTCTTTAGAGTCCTACACAGAGGTTTCCTGGCTCAAGCGAAACGAAATAGGAGCGCATATGAGATATGTGCGGGACCAAGAATAATACCAGTATGTGATACTGAATTCTATTCTCGTGATTTGTATCATCGGACGGTTATATAAGATATAGCCGGGTTACCGAATCAAATGTTGATTCGATACATTGATACACTTGATATTAGTCGGTTATATGCAGTATGACCGGATCATTAAATCAAGTGTTGATTTAATGTATAATTATATATATTTGATATATTACTTTACATTAACTAGTATTAATTCACTTAAGATGGATTTTCTCACTTGATATGCACATTGCATATATGATATAGTTTTGTGCACTAGTTTGTATCATATTTGATGATACATGCAAACTTGGGTGAGTGTATGCTATACACCATGTTTAGGTTAATGGTTAGGGTTTTAAATTATTCACTTATTCATTTTATTTATTTTCTTTATTCCTTTTGGCAAAAATGAAATGGTGGCTAACTTTGTTTCTTGCTTAAGCTTCATGAAGCTTCTTTGCTTTATCTACCATTTTGTTTTTTCCTTAACCCTAACCATTCACCTAAGCCCTAGTTTAGTCTCTACACTAGTTACACTAACCCATGGTTGCTATATGATAAGATCACTTGATTTATTATTATTAAACAATTGATTTTATTATGCATATCATATTCTTTTTCATCATCTTCTTCTTCTTCTTCAAGAAGAAGAAACCTTGCTACCTCCAATGGTGCAATGATCAAAAGAGTGAGAAATCCAAATCCAAAGTGAACCCACTTCCCATTTCTTCATCCTCTACCACTTGTCATGTAGTAGAGTGTGTTATCTTCACAAGTTCTATGACCAAGTGAAGATGGAGCTTGATCTTGAGTTGCCTAGACGTAGATCATCTTCGGCATCGAAGTCGACGACCTAGCCCGCCCATTTCTCCGATGAAACCGACGCTAGAGTCCGGGATCCGATGATCGCAGCGAAGGGATATCGTCACGGAGCTAAGGAAGTGGTGGACCGGATCTACAAAGGTTGTAGTCCCTTTCACTTTTAAGTTAAGTTGTTAACTTGCATGTTTCGCCTTACCTCTAGTAACGATCTTGCTTAGGGTTCTTTGGAACTTGATAAAAAAAATTTGATTTTGGCATGTTTGATCTGTTGTAGAACCTCATGTGTGTGCCTAGGAACCCTACATCGTGAGATTGGTAATCCACAGAGAAGACTTGGACCCAGGAGTGGTCATTGTTACGCACACCAGTAGGCCGGAGTTCAGGATCGTCGACGAGATATGCTATGAGTGACCACGACAGTTGGCCAGAGATTCTTGGAGGATGCGCTTGAGCGGGACTATTCCGCCATACTTGATTTCGGTATTGTTGGGCGATTCATTCGCATGATTTGATTTTGATGATTGAGGATTTACGGTTTTTGCACAGTTGTTGCACTTGATATCGTTTTCGTGTCTTGGTTTCACATGTTTGTGATTTTATGGGGTTTAGACATTTGAGTTGATTTTATGCATATGCACGCACACGATTTGGTTTATGCACTCGGTATAGTTCACATATGCTTGCAGTGCAGAGATTGGCATTTTGTGCACTTAGTTGCACTGGACTTCAATTTCGATGGTGATGTTCGATATTTGTTTGTGCACTTTATGCACCTGATTGGATTTTGCGCATGTTTGACGCTTGATATTGGATTTCATGATTTCGTGCATGATGGATACACCAGATTTGGAATTTCAGCGCATGTTGGGCGCCTGTTATGAGATGCGATGGTGCACACCAGATGCACTAAATCGGGATTTTCGTGCATGTCAGATGCACCTGATTTTGCGGTCAGGAACGTACGTTGCCTATGACCGATGTTGTGTGCACAACCGTTGCACCTTGTTGTCGTTTTGGTGCACCTGCTTGGCATATTTATGGATTTTGATTTCTGTGCGCACCGGACGCACAGGGTTTTCATATGCATTTTTGGGACTGATTTCTTATGGAGCAGTACATTTTTTTGTGTTGATGTGATTTGTTTTCGTACTGAGCAGGACTGGTCAGATGACAGTGCCTGAATATATTTTGCATGCACTGATAGATTTCAAAAGAGATTTCCAAAAGCGAGCTATAGTCTCATTATTTACATGCGTGTCCGATACGACACGAAACGTTTAAAACGAAGGAACCCTTCTAAGTTGTTTTCAAACGGCGGATCGTGCATATTAAACAAAAGATATAAACGTATATGGCTATTTTCTTATAGAGACATCCGCCACTGTGCAGTGCTATGCGCATTGTACATCGACTTTAAAGAATTTGGCATGCATTTCCTTCATATATTTACATGTATAGTTCCGATTACTAGCATATCGGTTTTGCCTTGGATTTGGCATTCGTGTTTTCGCCTTGACTCCAATGATTGCAGGATGCTTGACGGAGTTTTGATTTCGAGTTATCTGCTTGTTACTCATGCGCATGTATTGCGCTATGATGCCTTTTATATATTGATGATTTCGGAGCCCCGTTGACTTGGACATTTTATTGAAATGTTTTAGAATTTGGGGGTTTAAATTTAAATTCGGGACCGAATTTCTTTAAGGGGGAAAGATTGTAACATTTCAAAAAAATAAAAAAAATATTATTTTTGGGAATTTTCATAATTTAATATTAATTTTTAATGAATATTTTAATAGTCGGTATAATTAAATACCGATAAATGGTGAAAATTCTGGAGAAAATTATAGAAATTCTAAAATAGCTTATTTTGTGGAAATATACCATTTTACAGTTTTTATGATGGATTATAAGTTATTTTGGTGTTAACCGCGATTAAAAATCGCTAATTGGATTTTTGGACTTTTGTGCAAAATGTGCACATATCATTTTCTACACTTGTTATACTTGTTTCAAGATTTGGACTCATGATGGCTTAGGTTTGAACCATTTGATTAGGTTAATTGGGTTAACCTTTTGGTTAAGATAATTAGTTTAATTAAGGGTGTGGTTTTGTTTAAAGTTGATTAAGGTAGAGGTTGACTTATAGGGTAGGTGAGAGAGGGAGAGCCTTGTTGGCTTGAGCAAGCAACTTTAAGAGAGAGAGAGAGGTAGTTAGGGTGAGCCATGATCCATTCCATTCTATAATCCCTTATGTTCTTTCACCCCCCCCTCTCACTCATACTATTCCCTCTCATTTATCACATCTCTCCTCACATCACTCACACTCAAAAACCATTAAAACAACACCATCATCAACTACAACAGCTGTTGCCCAAACATCAGCAATCAACAGCAGCAAAAACAGCCCCCTAACACCTTAGCCCAACACCTACACCCACACTTCAGCCCCTATATACACACCATCAGCCCCATATCAAACATCATCAGCACACTTTCAGCCACTAGAACAGCAGCTACATCAGCACAACTTCAGCATATATTTTAATCAACATCAGCTGCATCAACCTCATTCAAATCAACAGCCCCCCTGCATCTGCTGCTGACACAGCCATAACAACATCTTTTTAACCTACAACAGCTGCTGCTGCCTCTATTCTGAACCCCCACCATGTCATTTCCTCCTTCCTCCTTAACTCCACAACCCCAACCACAAAATAGCCTCAGCCACAGCAGCAGCTGCTGCAACAACACCATAACATGAACCCCATCAGCTTGTAACTGATGCTGGAACAACAACGCAACCCCAAAGCAACAACAACCTCAGCCCACACAACAACATCAGCCACTAAATAACCACCACAACAACTGAAACAGCCTCATAGCAGCAACAGCATCAGCTGCAGAGTAACCCTAGCAGCTGTAGCAGCAAGCCAGTAGCAGCAACTCCCTCCTCTTCACATCCTTCTTCTCTTCTCCTACATTCTAGGATTTTCTTGAGGTATAATCTCACAACCAACTCTTATCTTGTTAAATTATTGTTAGTTAGCTGATAATTTAGTGTTTATATGGTGATTAGTGCTAGTTTAGGCAAAATTGAGTGAGACTTGACCAAGTGTTGGTTTTGATTGTTAGTATAGACTTATTAGGTGCATTTGAGACCATTGTAACCAAGATTACCCCAGATTCCAGTGTCACACCTGAAAGTTTAGAATCGGTGTAATTTAGCGTTTTTGTCGATTTTGTGACCATTCTGAGATCTGCTTTCACCCCGGGAACCCTAAAATAAAATTGACTTGGCAGTGAGGTATGCAGGTAGATAGAAACCAACACCCAAAACCCTAGCCCCAACCACCTTACCCCGGCCGCAGATTTAATCCCCCTGGCCGCAATTTGCGGCCAGACCAGGGTGAAACCTCCTCGTTTTGCGTGCACAGCCCTATTTCATGTAAACTTGACCCCCTGTATGTCTAGTTTTGTCTGGTTCCAGTTAGGGTAGAATCTGGGATGATTTTCCTATGTTGACGCATGATTTACGACTTGTTTTCGTATGGATTTTTGATATTCGATGATTCGTTTCTGTCGGGTGGCATTTGGACGTCAACGACAATGGATATTGGCTGTGTTTGCACGCGAGGCCACATGTTTTTACCTATGGGCGTAGCATGCACCATTTTGATTTCCGACATGGTTTTCATGAGTTTTAGCGTATGATATCCTTATAGGTACCCCGCGTGGCGTCGAGGCATTGGAGATGCAAAGGGCGACATCGGCACCGGCACGCACATAACAAGGTGAGTAGATTTATATCTACGGGGAGAAGTCGGGTGGATGGCGTATAGCACCCCCGCAGTCCGTGGTGATGTATACGGATGCGTATACACACCAACAATTATTATATGTTATTTAGGATTAACGATAATGTTAAGATGGATTTTAGTGTGTTGGATTGGTGAAAGGTTACGAAACCCTAGGTAGTGGGTGCACTACATATACACACATACATACATGCATACATTCTTATTTCATATGCGGTTATGGGATTCTATATAGATATGTGTGCACATGGGTATGGAACCACGTGTTCACATACGGATTTGAGGATGATGCATGGGATTGAGATGAGTCGATGAGTTTGAGCTGAGATTATGATATCGGTGATATGATAAAATTCATAATTAAGATACGTCTTGATGCTTTAGAGGATTTTGGGGATGATGATGCCATAGGAATGGTGACATATATATTAAGTGATCGACATGTGATTATGTTATGTTATGTGATATGATATGATATGACCGGATAATTATGATAGGCCGCATTCGGCGATGTTTACTCCTTATGATGATATGTGATGATGATATCGATTTATACGAGACTGTCGATCAGTAGTCAGATCTTGTTTATATTGATGACATTAGCATTGTACTAGACATAGGTCAGTACCCCAGATAATGATCTTGATAAAGAGAATACTAGATGAATGATATGACGGATGTGATATTGACCCGTACCCAGATTTGGGGATGCCGTACGACGGATTTACGTACGAGCTATAATTGATGTTTGATCCGCACTCTTGATTTGGGAATAACTGATTATAGAGATATGTTATCGGATGTGATATTATCGAGGCGGGATCACCGACTATATATATATATATATATATATATATATATATATATATATATATATATATGCGTATCGATTCAGAGGTTAAGCGGTTTCCCTTACCTAATGTTAGCTTTAGCTCAGCCTTATAGTGATGTAGCTATAGGACTCTTATGAAATTAGATGCAGTTCAGCCATCATTGTGTTAGTATTCAGCTCCCGCACTTTATCATTGTTGCTCTGCATCGCATACTGTTGTGATTCATATTTTATTTTTGATATCCTGCTGTTAGGACACCAGCACCGTTACCGATGATGCGTATGTACCACGTACACTTATTTGTCGGCTCACACACATCTTCATCGGTAACTGTCATGTCACGAACACTTAGAAAATATTATTGCTTGATTTAGCTTGTTAGCTAGTAGTGACATGATATTAGTATGCTTGCCTTATATGCCAGCTTGACATTGTAGTTATTACCTGTCACTTCATGCATACTGTTGTTCATTATATGCCGCATTCATGGATTCTCATGCTTATATTCATGGTTTTACATGCTATTGATGATTCAGATTTCCATGATATTTCCTGGATTTCGAGGAAAACCGCAAAACATATATAAACTGCTTTCACTCTTTTTAAATAAAAAATGCGGTTTTCCCATGATGTATGAGTCGTCCACCATGAGTTTGCTGATGGATTTCGAGACCCGATTCGAGGAGTGGAGGAACCGTTTCGGGTACATGGTGGGCCCGGTGCGGTACCCCGGGGCAAGAAGATCGCAGGAGATGGCGTTGAGCCTGGCAGGGGAGCACTACCGACCGGTGATTTTACTCAACACGTCGGATATCCGGAGGATACCGTCGTAGTCATGAGATGGATGTTAGGGGCCGATCTGGACTGACGGCGCCCTGGATATTATGATTGAGACTTTGAGATTTGAGATATTGATGTACAGAGATTATGATATAGAGATATCGAGATATTGAGATTTATGTTTGTGCCGATGCTAGGCACTGTTTTATGCTGATTGCATTATGATACCTCATTTTAAAAATACAGAAATCTCATTAATTTACAAAAGCAGTTTCTTTCCGTACATGCATTCTGTTTCATGCCTTCATACATCATTCATATGATATTTTACCACCTGATGCACTGACATGGGCATATGGGATTACACTTGGGTTAGATATTTACCCTAGTCTTGTTATAGATTGCTGGTTATATATTTGAGGATTATATTATGATCGTATGACCTAGGATTGCGTCATACATGCGATTTTCTGTTCGTAGATCTTTTTCTACTCACGAGTTGGCAACTCACCCCCGTTGTGCCCCAGTTTCTTGCAGGTGTTGCCGTACGGGTTTCATTACGGCTTTGCGGGCACAGCTTCTTTCAGGTGACTTGCTAGTAGGTGGGTTATTTGTATCGTACCCATCATTATACATTGTATATTATATTTCAGGTGTATCTAAAAGTTCCATCAACCAAACTTATACTTATTTGAGATAGAGACGAGTGATGTTTATTCTTTCAACCTTAGAGTCGTGCGTTATATTTCTCTGAGTTTCTTGCTGATTGGAGTTTCCTTTCTGTTGTGCTCATCGCCTTTAGGCGTTGTATATTATGTTGCTAGCTGGTTGACTCTAGTGGTTTTCCTATACTCTACAACTTCTCTTGGTTTGGATTTCTGGGCTCGGCTTACTTAGAGCACGTACGCTCTGAGTCGTTCGTAGCCTAAGTGCCGGTCATGTTCCATACTTTCGGGACGTGACACAATGCATATAAATAAAGGTATGTAAATGCAACAGTCATGAAAGGTACTCTAACAGGTATACTAATACATGAAGAAATGATATGAATAAAGGTATGTAAACGCAACAGTCATGGAAGGTACTCTAACAGGTACACTAATGCATGAAGTAGTGCATAAACAGTAAATGTAGAGTATAGAATGAATATGTCATTTCCACGGAATCCTGACAGCGTGGTAGGATCAAAATCCATCAAGACAATCCAAATCCCAATTTCCTCTAATCAGCCCCTAAATTGGCTCTCATATCATATAAGTCTCACAAATCCTGAATATACCATATCGAATAAATCTCATATATCTTGAATGTACAAATCAGCAATCTCAGAAATATCCTGTATCCAATATCAAATGAATCACCTATATCCCAAATCAAATTATCAAGTAAAAATCTAACATCCTAAATATATTTGCATGAATAAATATGATTATGTATATAATTTAATGTCAATACACATATATTAGCGTCCCATTCCACTAATATTGGTGTAAGGGCATATATAACAGCGGCCTAAACCCCTGTTATATATACAAAGGAGTAAAAAGAAATATCATGAAACCAATGTGTCAAGCATCGACACAGAAATGCAGGTCTATCAGGTGCTGTCACCACGACTGGCACCCTGATAGGTACGTATCATGCGCTATCCCGAAAGCTCGAGTGCCTAGCTCTGACCCTCGCCTCTCGACGTATCTATATGTACATGACTCCCGTCGGTATCCCCATGATAACCGCTAAGTCATTGGTAATGTCAACGGATTTTATGGTTCCCCCACTAACTCATCGTCTACTCCACGATTCTTGCCCCGGGGTACCTCCCGGGCCCCACCATGTATCCACAGACGGTGCCTCCCGCTCCTCGAATCGGGTATATAATCAGAACCGATAAATCTCATGGTGGATGCTGTAATATCATATCATAAAGGGAAACCGGGTTTTTCAAATAATGCATAATTTCATGAACTACCACGGTCCCCAAATCCAGAAAACATCATGAAAAATCCATATCTTAATGCGAAAATCCATGAATATAATATATGCAACAGAAAACTGTAATGTAAGCATATAAAGGAAAAGCTGTTATTTAACTGCAACAAGTCAAATATAAATATATGCAGTTCCTAATTTCTCCAATTCTAAATAATATCAAGTAAAGATAAACATGTAGCTATAACCAGATATGTGTGTAAACATGAAGGTATAGCAAGGTATATGTATCTATCTATCAGTAATGATGTAGTATACCCCCTGGGTATAAGTGAAATAGGTGTGCAAGGTATACCTGTAGCTATGTCATAAAGTGTGCATGTACCTATCACTAATGGTACAATACTCTATAGGTATACAGGTAACTAGCATGTAAGTATATCAGAGCATATGTGTAAGCATGTAGGTATACAGGTATGCTATAAGTCAATGCATAAAGAAATATGAATCAAAGTCTCAATGTCCCTAACCAAGCAATATCATATCTATAAGTGGGTTGTGCGTGACATGGCAATTATTGACGGTGTGTGTATCATACAATCAGTGCTCGTGCAACATGAATCGTCAATAATATGTGCAGTGTCCTAAGGATACTAGTCCAAGCACAACAATATCTAAGTAATAGGGTAAATGCGCAATTCTAAATATGACATAGAATATGCGACAAAAATAACATCTCTAGCCCAGACGCATAACGCCATGCGGGCGATTCCCCTATAGATGTTAAATCTACTCATAAACGCTCCTGGCTAAGTGAAGCCTACAACCTGTTTTCCCTTGTCGTAGCGTCCGAAGTCCCCGCTTGCGAAGCTAAAATTTCACAAACACATCACATAAGCAAAAATCCTACATCGACGAAAAGATATCGAAACGCAAGAATAACCCCCTGAAAATTACACTGCGCGCTTAGCGCATCTATCGCGCACGACATCGGCCAAAAACCCTAATTGGGGTCGCTAAACTACAATACACAAGTCTAGACCCCGATCGTCCCGATCGCGCAACACAACACAAAAATTATGAGGAATACAATAGATATAACCCGCAACGACGAATCGAAACCACGTCTGAAAAACCCCGAAATCTAGTAAGCAGCCTATCGCAATATTTCGCACTAGTTTCAAGCTAACGCATATCTCGCGATTACAAACACCTTAAAATAGCTTAACTAAGCTATCAAAACCATTTCTATATTTTTAACACTTGGTAAATAAATTTTAGCAAAAACCTAGTAAGCAAAATTGCATAATTAAACAAAGTGTTCATTAGAAAAAATTTGTAGGGTTCCTAGGCACTCGAATGAGGTTCCACAAGGCATCAACCACGCCAAATTCAAAAATTTCCGGTGCCGAGAAACCCTAATGCGATCGTTGACTAGAGTTTAAGCGAAACTACAAGCTGCTAAACTGCTTTAGTGCTAAGTGAACGGAAATACAACCTTTGTAGATCCGCTCCACCATTTCTTTAGCTCCATGATGACGTCCCTCCACTGTACCCATCGGAATCCTAGACTCTCGCGGTGGTTTCATCGGAGAAAAGATCGGACTAGGTCGTCGACTTCGATGCCGAAGATGATCTACGTCGAGGCAACTCAAGATCAAGCTCCAACTTCACCAAGTCATGAAACTTGTGAAGAAAACACCCTATATTACATGGCAAGTGGTAGAGGATTAAGAAATAGGAAGTGGGTTCACTTTAGAATTGGATTTCTCACTCTTCTTCACAAGGCACCATTGAAGGTATCATGGTTTCTTCTTCTTCGAAGAAGAAGAAGAAGAAGAAGAAGAAGAAAGAATATATGATAAGAATTATGAATAATAGAAAATAAAATCATTCTTATCATTATGCAACCTTGGGTTAATTTAACAAGTGTAGAGAATAAACTAGGGTTAGGTGAATGGTTAGGTTTAGGAAAGAAACAAAGTGGTCAATGCTTCATAAAGCTTCAAGGTAAAAACAAAAGAAGCCACCCTTTTGTTTCTTGCCCTAAAATAAATAAATAAAACAAATAATTAAGAAAATATAAAAAAACCCTAACCATTCACTTAAACATGGTTTAAAGTAAACATACACCCAAGTTTGCATGTATCATCAAACATGATACAATCTAGTGCACAAAAATATATCACATATACTAATTGTGCACATCAAGTGAGAAAATCCATTTTAAGTGAACAAATACTAGTTAATGTAAAGTAATATATCAAATATATAATTATACATTAAATCATTAAATCAACACTTGATTTAATGATCCGGTCATACTGCATATAACCGACTAATATCAAGTGTATCAATGTATCGAATCAACACTTGATTCAGTAACCCGGCTATATCTTATATAACCGTCCAGTGATACAAATCGCGAGAATATAATCCAGTATGTCATACTGGTATTATTCTCGGTCCCGCACATATCTCATATGTGCTCCTATTTCGTTTCGTTTGAGCCAGGAAACCTCTGTGTAGGACTCTAAAGACTCGTCAATACGCCGGCAGCAGATGATGATCATATCAAGCACCCATAAGCCGCAAGCGGTCTGCTAAACGTAACGGCCACCCGGGTATTGAGCGATCAGAAGATCGACGAGCAAGCCCGCTCACACTCCTGTGAATCCAACCAGTAACACTTACCGTACAGTCCGGTCTGATCGTCTGATATGTCGCATATCTCGCCTAGGGGTGGTAAACGTCAGACCCCAGTAGCTCGATAAGTCATGTCGATATGAGGTCTATAATAGTTCGAGAAACTACTGGTAACACTTACCAGTAAATCTCAGCAATCCTGGCCAGGGATTTCCGGTTATAGCCAATCGAACGCAGCGCAACATCAACTCCCTATACCGGGAGACATGAATCCCCTCCTATCGCTCATTGCCTCCATGTGATTCGGGACTGTACCCAAAAACCACCGTTTTGCACGCCCTCTTGGATGTGGTAAGGTGGAAATCAAAGCACAGTGGGAATCACACAAGACTCTATGACGATCTCGGGTCCACAGACTAACCAGTACCAGTGTCACCAGAGAACTGCCATCTGACGTAAGGTATAATACCATCTGGGAGTTCTCGGCGAGTCCGTCCAGTGTACCCTGTCTCCACTGAGCACACGTATATCATCTCTGATGTCAAACACTAATGGATATGGGATCATCCATCGCCCATCTGTATGGGTCGAGAAGGTATACGCTAGTCTACTCTGGTATATCGATGCCCCGTCTCGATACACCCATGACTAGGGACCTTGAAGGATGTACTTATGGACTACTATGTCCCCACTAGTATGATCCGCATCATAGTCTAGGTAGTCAAGTACACATCCTAAGGGCTTTACCAACATGTAATAGAGAGACAATCAGTATACACGTTAAGGTAAAGAGTAACCAGATAGCATACTATCATGTCGAGAAAGAAAGTCCTCCCTATATATGTCCCAGCATCCACTACAATATACATCCTATGTACAGTAATGGCCTCTAGGGCATACATATAACTAACAATCTCCCACTTGCACTAGGGCCATCTGTAGCAGTGGTTGCAGTATCTCATACTCAACCATCCCATAAAAGTCTCTCTCTGGGAAAAGGCCTTTGTGAGTGGATCCGCCGTGTTGTCCTCTGAGTCTACTCTCCTAACCTCGATCTCCTTGGAGATCAACCATCTCCATGATCATGTGATACTGCCTTAGAATATGTCTGGATCACTGATGGGACGGACGTTCCTTGCCATATAGCCACAACTCCATTGTCATACTATGGGAGGAACTAAGTTCATCTCATGAACAAATATACATCCAGACGGCCTCTTTGGTAGCATCTTAAATAGCGATGTATCCTGCCTTCATCGTCTAGTATGCCACGGTATCTAGCTTGGAACTCTTCCAACATACCGTCCCTACACTGAGGGTAAAGACAATGCCTGTGACTGACTTTCAGTTGTCCTTATCACCGTGGAACCTTTCCAGTGAATCTCCCCAGGATCAACTGATACCATCTCACTACAACTAGTGAGTATCCTAACATCCAATTAGATTTATCTCATAGATCCAAAACCCAGGATTTAGGAGGTATCACTATGACCCTATATGGAGAATCATTGTGATAAGCGGAGATTGGCCGAGCGTAGCATAAGAAACTCCTTCCCTATCAAGAGTATGTCATCCACGTACTCTACGAGGATCACTACCATACTCCCTACTACCCTTTTGTATATACAAGGTTCATCTACCATTTTGATGATGTCAAACTGTTTGACTAACTCATCAAAACAGATGTTCCAACTCCGCGATGCCTTCTTCATCACATAAAACATCTTGCACACGTTTCCACTGCTCCAACTGTCTACGAAGCCCTCTGGCTGTGTACTTATAGACGCTCTGTTCTAAAACACCCTTTTAGAAAAGTAGTCATGACACCCAACCACCAGATATCGTACTCATGGTATGTAGCCGTGGCAAGTAGGATCTGGATGGACTTAAGCATAGGCCCCAGAAAAGGTTTCATCATTAGCCACAACTGGTCTATGATGCAAACCTTTAACAAGTCTAGCTTTGAAAGTCTCAACTTTTCCTTGCACATCAAGTAATCTTCTCAAGATATACTTGCTCCTGATGGGGATTTAACCCTTCAGATTAAGCAACCAAAGTCCATACTTTGTTGGTGTATAAGGATTCCATCTTAAATCGCTAAGCATCCAGCCATTCTTACAGAGTCCCACTCTTGATGGCCAGCTCGAAACTAGTTGGGTCATTATCTCATGACGCAATCCTCGCTCCCACTGTCATAGAGAAACAGAAGTATCTCTCAGGTGGGTGAGGAACCCTACTAGATCGGCGGAGAGGCTGAGGTTCGTTGGTAACTATTGAATCCTTTGGCTCTTCCAAATCATCAGCTGTAGTTTGTATAGCTGGAACCTTTCCAGTTGTACATAACAGACCTTGTCTCTAGCTTGTCCGGATTATGCTTTTAGACATAGCCCGGACAACCCCAAATCTTAACTAACTTAAGATATGGGCTCTTCCCTTTCCATATCACATATGAAGCGGTAGGCAACTGATTTGATTGGAACCCTATTCAATAGGTATGCAACTTCATAAGTGCATAACTCCCAAAAGGAAATAGGTAACTCAGTAGTACTCATCATAGAGCACACCTTATCATATAGGGTATGATTGCTCCGCCCCGATATACCATCGTGCTATGGTGTATACGGAGGAGTAATGCTGAGAGAGAATCTCATTCTCCTTTAGAATAATCCAGGATTTCCGTGCTCAAGTATTCTCCTCCCTGATCACATCAAAGAACATAATACTTATACCCGTATTTTGGTTCTCTACTTCTAACTTATATTCTGTGAATATCTCAGAAGGTTCGGACTTGTGTTTCAACCGGAACATATGTCTGAATCTTGAGAGATTATCAGAGAATGTAATGAAGTACAAAGGACCGGTCTTGGTATGTGTAGACAGGGGACCTTCATACATCAACATGTATCATCCCAAGAGTTCAACTAACTCTTTCTCTGCTTCCAATAAACAGAGCTATGGTCATCTTATCTCTGTGACATGACCGGCAAGTTTCATAAGATTTAAATTCAAACTGATTTAAATATGCATCTAAATGTAACTTCAGCTAGTCGGGTCGCATTGATATGACCTAGTCTACAATACCTCAAGAAGGAATCATTCATATCTGAACTCTTCCTCTTGTGTGTGTTCTGTATACTAAGAACCGTGGTTTGATTTAGAACGTCAATGCTTTTAGATAACGTGCCTGAACCGATCAACTCTTGATATAGGAAATGCTCAAAACATTTTCCAACAATACAAAATTATATCCTTCTTTAATAAATAAAGAGACTGATATGATTTTGTATATCAGGTTCGGTATCTAATAGCATTTGTTCAGAATCAATGTATTGGTAATACAGGGTGACAGTGACCAACAGACTTGGCTGCAACACTTGCACCGTTTTCTGCCTCATGAAACTTATCACCCGTTCTCACTTCTCTACCTTTCTATAGCCCAATGTAACAGATTACATTTGCGGGATCCTGATCCGGTATCTAATACCTAGGACGTATAGGACACTGAGAAATAGTTCTGTATAATGAACACACCCGAAGGAGATGCATCATATGCACTTTCTTCGTTTGGGCGGCATAGGAATTCTGGTATTCCACTATTTCCTGCTCTGTCTTATAACATTTATAAGTTGGAGCGGGACCAACGTTCCCCAGCTCAGTATAACAAACGGGTTCGGTCAATATCCGTATTATTATCTTGATTAAGGCGTGACATGGTCGCTACCTGGAGAGAGAGAGAGAAGAAAACACTCAGCGTATGCTCTTGCAAGATCAGATTGGCTATTATTTTATCTAATCAGGATGGCTCCCATTGTTTTTATCCAATCTTCCTTCAAACCCTAAAAGGAAAGACTAGCTGGGATTAATTACACGCTACAAATTCGCCAATCTTTCAGCCAGGCCAGTGTCGGTACTTTGAGGGAGGTTCCCCGTGCTTTCACACGGACCTAATTAAAGTAAACATCGTTTTCCCAGAGGCGTAACTCCATTGACACCTTTCTAGACACTTACTAGATCGGCTAATTGTAATGTGTAAAACTCTCCCAGAAGTAACAATTACTCGCAGTGGGTATCGGGATCCAACTATCTCATAGAAGGTATGCAATCTCATTGCAAATTTCAACACTTGAAATTCCCGATAATTTTGCCCCTAGCAGCTATATGACCTTAACATAGTCAACAAATCATAAGTGCTGGTCAAGTTCAACCCGTCATTTCCTGATTGAATTAAACTCACCCGCACGACCCTTAACATAGTCAACAAAGTCGCACGACTACCCTAATCTAATCGCATCATATGCTTATACAGATAAGCACTAATTAGCTACCGCACACTATGCCTTAACATAGTCAACAAACGTAGCACAAATACTAACTAGTACTTATCTGAAATGACGGAGGGCTACGACAGGTTTTTTTGAAAACCTATTGCGTAATGAACTTGATATCGTTGTAGAATCAAACGATTTTAAAATGGAGTGTTTTTTAGGCTTTTCTAGTTTTGCTAAAGGGGTCACTCCCGGTGAGGGGATCGTCAGCCCTTTCCTCATCGAATGAGGTGCGGGATATATCATATATATCACTGTGCAAAGCAGAAACTATAGAAGCAATCAAAAGACAAACCGAGTGTGTAGCATGTGCCAGTTATTGCTAAAGGGGTCACTCCCGGTGAAGGGATCTCGGCCCTTTCCTCATCGAATAAGGTGCAGGATGTTCTACAAGGAACACCGCGATGCAAAGCAAGAACTGTAGATACCTTTTTTATTTTGAAATTCGATTCCACAACATCTTAGGTTTCTTTTCTTTCATTAATCACATTAATGAAGTCCCATCATTTAAGCACCTAAACATCACAGATAAATACGACGTACACTTATGCCATCTGCATTCGCCTCGATGTCCCCTCGTGCACCGTTAGGTTAGTTGACTAACGACAGAGCGAGGCAGGGCTAGCGCGGGTGTAAAACATAAATAACGCCTATATAATATATCATATATACAGTATACAGTATTTATCACAGAACATCACATGATCACATCATAGATATCGCAGCAGAAGAAACATATGAAACATTGGATATACTAGGACGTCCGTGTTTTTAATACGAGCCAGTATAAAACACGGATTCCATGGTCGCGATGAATTGCCAAACCCACACCCCTAGACCCCTACGAGAGCGGCAAGCAACCCTACCAATTCTAGAGTTAGGAGACCCGGACTCGACTCCTCGAGTTGGTCTCCCACTGGACTCCAGAACCCGGTCACTTGTGCCCTCCTCCTTGGGTCTATCCTAGTGCGGAAAAGTAAATAATATACAAAAGGTGACATCTTCCGCAACCTGGAAGTGCCCCAATAAAAGAATATTACATACAAGTTTTTACATGAATGAAAATGAAAAACACTCATCTCACATAAAAACCCCCGAGCTATTCAAACACGACGATCCAATATAACATATCCAGCAACACATAACATCACATGTCATTAACGTAAGTAAATATGCCCATCCAAATTGTCGTTGTCATATAGCAACGAAACCGGCGATATCACATATTACACTTAAGTTCGCAGAAAAGAAAGTGTAAAACTACAACAGTTGGAATCTGCAACTACTTTAGACATCGCATGCCTAACCATCTGAATTCCTTAGACATCACATGCCTAACAATTATAAATCCCGCATTTTAGTCTCATTATTGAAAACTCTTTTCAATATCCAGTCGGGCAATTCAACAAGATTCCCGATAAACTAATCGAATGCTCGTAGCAAACTTTAGTAGACGGCCGCACCCCTGATACCGTCGACGAAGTGCACCAAGGCGGAACACCGCTACCGCGAGCACCCGAACGGATGCTTTCGGCGACGGGGTTCTCCTACAGTCACTTGGTCGGGGCTAAGGGGTGTAGCTGTCTATTAAGTTTATCCGGCGAGTATCCACGTACGCTACGTGATTGCGACGGACTTTTGATCGCATCAAAATTCTGTGGCAACCGATCATTTGAGACTAAAGTGCTATGTTTATAACATTCATATTAGTTATCTCATAACTACATGTGGATTCCAAATATTGTATCACATTCCAGATAAACAGAAAATGTTAAACTTTTCGATCGAACAGTCAAACACCCAAGTTTTCCCGAAACAGCTCAACACATGAATTAAGTTTAAAAACATCCAGTTCATGCCTCAGTACCAACGGTCCAGCCGTAGAAGGGTCAAGCCAACGCCTCACATGTGGCACGCCGTACTGCCCCAAACCCTAAGGTTCAAAGGGCAGTTCAAGACGGTCACATAATCGAGTTAAGGTTTGTTGTCTTCTAGAGGGACCATCACATTACTTGCACTACTTAGAACGTCATTAAACCACGGAAAAATCCAACAATTGGAAATTACCCGTCAGGGGAAAAAGTGGGTATTTATATCCGGTCGAACTTTTCAACATTTTCTAAAATTATCCGGAAAAACACATAGACAAAGTTTGATAATCCGATCGAATCATCGAGTCCTAATACAACCCCAGAACACTCAACTCTTGAGTAAAGATTAAAATTACCCAGAAAACACAATAGTCAAATAGAAACGTTACTGTGCAAAATTTGGTCAACAAAGCAACAGTATGGCCGCGGAACCGCCGCACCACGTGGGGTAAGGCCGCGGTTCCGCGGCACTTTGATAGAGTTAAGACCTCATTTTGCACAGTAATTCATATAAAACCCTGCTTATTTTTCTACATAGTTTTAATCAGGAAAAATCCATATTTTCAAAAATTGGACAGAGAGGGGTATGAATTAGGGTTTCGTGTTTCGTTCGGATTTCTAACATCGTCTACACTTCGTCTAAGGCTCTAGCTAGGCTTTGATACCACTGTAAGGTTCCTAGGCACTCGAATGAGGTTCCACAAGGCATCAACCACGCCAAATTCAAAAATTTCCGGTGCCGAGAAACCCTAATGCGATCGTTGACTAGAGTTTAAGCGAAACTACAAGCTACTAAACTGCTTTAGTGCTAAGTGAACGGAAATACAACCTTTGTAGATCCGCTCCACCATTTCTTTAGCTCCGTGATGACGTCCCTCCGCTGTACCCATCGGAATCCTAGACTCTCGCGGTGGTTTCATCGGAGAAAAGATCAGGCTAGGTCATCGACTTCGATGCCGAAGATGATCTACATCGAGGCAACTCAAGATCAAGCTCCAACTTCACCAAGTCATGAAACTTGTGAAGAAAACACCCTATACTACATGGCAAGTGGTAGAGGATGAAGAAATAGGGAGTGGGTTCACTTTAGAATTGGATTTCTCACTCTTTTTCACAAGGCACCATTGAAGGTATCATGGTTTCTTCTTCTTTGAAGAAGAAAAGAAGAAGAAAGAATATATGATAAGAATTATGAATAATAGAAAATAAAATCATTCTTATCATTATGCAACCTTGGGTTAGTTTAACAAGTGTAGAGAATAAACTAGAGTCAGGTGAATGGTTAGGTTTAGGAAAGAAACAAAGTGGTCAAAGCTTCATGAAGCTTCAAGGTAAAAACAAAAGAAGCCACCCTTTTGTTTCTTGCCCTAAAATAAATAAATAAAACAAATAATTAAGAAAAGATAACAAAACCCTAACCATTCACTTAAACATGGTTTAAAGTAAACATACACCCAAGTATGCATGTATCATCAAACATGATACAATCTAGTGCACAAAAATATATCACATATACTACTTGTGCACATCAAGTGAGAAAATCCATTTTAAGTGAACAAATACTAGTTAATGTAAAGTAATATATCAAATATAAAATTATACTTTAAATCATTAAATCAACACTTGATTTAATGATCCGGTCATACTGCATACAACCGACTAATATCAAGTGTATCAATGTATCGAATCAACACTTGATTCGGTATCCCGGCTATATCTTATATAACGTCCAGTGATACAAATCGCGAGAATATAATCCGGTATCTCATACTGGTATTATTCTTGGTCCCGCACATATCTCATATGTGCTCCTATTTCGTTTCGTTTGAGCCAGGAAACCTCTGTGTAGGACTCTAAAGACTCGTCAATACGCCGGCAGCAGATGATGATCATATCAAGAACCCACAAGCCGCAAGCGGTCTGCTAAACGTAACGGCCACCCGGGTATTGAGCGATCAGAAGATCGACGAGTAAGACCGCTCACACTCCTGTGAATCCAACCAGTAACACTTACCGTACAGTCCGGTCTGATCGTCTGATATGTCGCATATCTCGCCTAGGGGTGGTAAACGTCAGACCCCAGTAGCTCGATAAGTCGTGTCGATATGAGGTCTATAACAGTTTGAGAAACTACTGGTAACACTTACCAGTAAATCTCAGCAACCCTGGCCAGGGACTTCCGGTTATAGCCAATCAAACACAGCGCAACATCAACTCCCTATACCGGGAGAGACGAATCCCCTCCTATCGCTCATTGCCTCCATGTGATTCGGGACTGTACCCAAAAACCACCGTTTTGCACGCCCTCTTGGACGTGGCAAGGTGGAAATCAAAGCACCGTGGGAATCACACAAAACTCTTTGACGATCTTGGGTCCACAGACTAACCTGTACCAGTGTCACCAGAGAACCGCCATCTGATGTAAGGTATAATACCATCTG
Organism: Agapanthus africanus; assembly: GCA_030015575.1. Classification (NCBI taxonomy): domain Eukaryota; kingdom Viridiplantae; phylum Streptophyta; class Magnoliopsida; order Asparagales; family Amaryllidaceae; genus Agapanthus; species Agapanthus africanus. Next base: position 442,454,450 of record CM057344.1, read on the forward strand.
GGAGTTCTCGGCGAGTCCGTCCAGTGTACCTTGTTTCCACTGAGCACCCGTATATCATCTCTGATGTCAAACACCAATGGATATGAGATCATCCATCGCCTATCTGTATGGGTCGAGAAGGTATACGCTAGTCTACTCTGGTATATCGATGCCCCGTCTCGATACACCCATGACTAGGGACCTTGAAGGATGTACTTATAGACTACTATGTCCTCACTAGTATGATCCGCATCATAGTCCAGGTAGTCAAGTACACATCCTAAGGGCTTTACCAACATGTAACAGAGAGACAATCAGTATACACGTTAAGGTAAAAAGTAACCAGATAGCATACTATCATGTCGAGCAAGAAAGTCCTCCCTATATATGTCCCAGCATCCACTACAATATACATCCTATGTACAGTAATGACCTCTAGGGCATACATATAACTAACAAAATTAATATTTTCTACTAGGTTAATCTTTTCCTAAACACAAATTACACTTCAATAAAATATTAAACACATAAATCAAGTTTTACCCTAACTAAATTATCATAAAAATCAAGTCTTGAATTTCAAACATGAAATTAAAAGCTTAAATAAAAAATTAATATGCTAATTAGAAATTTAGAAACAACAAAAAGAATTAGGGTTAGGGTTTTATACCTCCACAAAAGATCAAAACCAAGAAACCAAACTCATCATCTTTTTCTCAAAAATGATGTTTTGAATGAAGATCCAAGCTACTTTTGTGAAGAAGAAAGAAGGAAAATGAATATATTTGAGTTTTTGTGATTTTATTTGGTTTTTTCATGATTTATTTGATGCAAAATGAGTTGAAAAAGAGTGGGAATGATGGAGGGCAGCAAGGGGAAGGGAAGGGCCAGTCGAGGGGGTGAGGGGGGTATTTTTGTGAATTTTTTTGAAGAAATTGCTAGGAAAAGGAGTAATAAATGCTTAATAAATGCACTTTGCCACCTTTACACATTTTTTTTCTTTTTAAAATAAAACCTTTTGCACTCTAAAAAATATCTAGATATTTAAAAAGAAGTTTCCAAAATATTCTAGTGACAAAAATAATTTATTCACAAGAGAATTTTTTCCCGATTTACGTGCACAAAATACCGCTTAAAATAATATTTTATTTGGGAAAAATTTTATCTGAACTAAAACCTCCCAAATACCCATAAAGTTCGCGCACAAGATTTATTTTAGCTAAAAAAAGTGCCGGTAAGGTTTTACGGAAGTTTGATCGAAATCGGGTTAAAACGGAAAATACCAACTTTTTTGCCCTAAAACGGAAAAATTCGCAAAACGATTTCTGAAACGTTACAATCTCCCCCTTATAAAAATTCGTCCCCGAATTAAAAATTTTTACTAAGCGTACCTTCAAAGAGAGGATTACTAAACTCTCATATCTCGTTCGCAGCCTCCCAAGTGATTACCTCGCTATACGGCTACGTCCAAGAAAAACCCTTTACAGATGGCAAGACCCTTGACCGAAGTTTCTCCACCCGCCTAGCCATTAACACAATTGGCTGCTGGTGAACGAAAGATCGCGTCCAAGCTAAATGGTCTGGTGCTGAATCATGTGAGAAAGGTCATGAAGGTAATTGCATAGTATTGACACAAGGAATACGGGGTGAATACTCAATAATCTGGGCGGAAGTGCCAAATTAAAGGAAACGGAACTAACTCACTTTAAGGATCTCGAAAGGACCTACAATTCTGGGTAAGTTTCCCAAAACTCAACACGTCCTTCATCGGAAAAATCCGTAGGAATACATGATCTCCCACTGCGAACTCGAGCCTACGATCACCATGGTCGGCATAAAACCTCTGTCCGCACAGGACTATCATCATCCTCACCTGAAACAGCTTGATCATTTCCGAAGTCTCTAGACTAGCTGGGGTCCAAAAATCCTACTACGTAGAGTCAGAAAAACAGACTGGAGATCGACACCACCTAACAAACAAAACTTAAAGGTTACCAATTGGAATGTCTCCTGATAACTGCTATCGAAGGAGAGTCCTAACAATGGTAAGTGACGATCCCAACTGCCGACAACAATTAGTACGTATGCACGAGTATAACCTCTAGAGTCGGTATAGCCCGCTCACACAAAACCATCATCCTGCGGATGGAAAGACGGAGCTAAAGCTCAACCAGTACCCAAGGCTTCCTGAAGCTCCTGCCTAAGATGGCAAGCGAATAAGGTGCCTTCATTGGATATGACCCATAAAGGAACTCCATGCAACACACAAACATAACAAAGAACAACTGAGCAAACTGAGTATAACCGGACAACAAGCATCCGAATGGAGTCACACCCTGACTAAACCTGGGTATACGCCATAACAAATATTCATGGATATCTGCTCCCATTCCCACTTCGAAACGGTTTAAGGTTGCAACTCTCCAGCCGGTCTCAGATGCTCAACCAAAACACACAACAAGACAATACCTTGAAATGAAATCCGAAACTTCTCTTTACATCCTTGCCCACCCGTAACTATCTCACAAGTCACGTCAAATGCTGGTGGAACTTTAATGAGTACAGAGAGTTGACAGATGTGCCTTCTCTAGGATTTCACGTCTCTACCCAATAGTATCAGGTACGTAAACGCATCCCTAAACTCATCACACCCTTGTCACAAATCAATGACTCCGAATCATTACCCAGCCAAGTATGCTCAAGTATTTCTGACGAATGAGCATCGGCGGGCAGTGTCTCGCGAAAGCGATTAAGGAAAAGTGGTCGGGCGCGGACATGAGCAAGCTGTCCCCTTAGTAGAGGCGAACTTAAGCTGTGCTCAACGATCGCACAAGAACTGTGAATCTGCAGAAGACTATCTCAACAATCAAAATCCGCTGCAGGAAGATGTACATTAAGCTCCGATAGTCCTTGAAAATCTGACACGACTCTCGAACAAGTAGTGTCTCCAAATCTCCAACGCAAGACCACCATGACTATCTCCAGATCGTGAGTGGAATATCCTTCTAGTATTTCCTCCAAATGTAGGGAAGCAAAAGCGATAACTCTATAGTGTCACCTCAGTACACAATCGAGCCCCACTCGCGAAACATCACAGTTAAAACAACAAAGTCGCCCGAAACAAAAAGCAAGAAGAACTGGTGCAGTTGTTAACCGAATCTCCAACTGCTGAAAAACTCCGCACGCATGCCTCAGTCCAAAGAAAAATAAACCTCCTTTCAGGTCAGTCCAGTCAACGGTGCAGCACTACACTAGCAATCCTGCATGAAACGGCGGTAAAAACCTGCTAAGCCTAAAATCTGCGGACTTCCGTCCCGTATACAAGTCTGGACCAAAGCTGTATGTCCTCGATCTTCCTCGGAACCATACGAAAACCGTCTCCCGTAACTACAAGACCTAGGAGTCAACACAACAAGCCTAAAGGAACACTCCGAGAATCTAGCAAACCGCTGGGGCTCTCCCAGTATCTGCAAATCAAATCCTCAAGTGCTGCTCCTATCCCTCAAGACACATTAAATAGACCAGAATGTCGTAAATAACACAACAATAACTGGTCGAGGAACGGCTTGAAGAAATCCGGTTCATCACATCTTGGAATGCTGCTAGGGCATTGGTGAGTCCAATGACACACCAGCACACACAAAGCCCGTAGCACACACAAGGCAGTCTTCGGAATGTCATCACTTCGAACCCGCAACAATGATGACCTGATCCCCAAACAAACTTAGAAAAAAATTCTCGCACTTAGGAGCTGATCGAAGAAATCGTCAATGCGAGGTAAAGGATACCTGTCCGCACCGTAAGCCGGTTCAATTGACGATCCATCAATACACAACCTCAAACTGTCATCTTCCTCTTTGACGAACAGAAATAGGAGCTCCCCAATGCGAAATGCTCAGACGCACAATCCTCCCAACAAACAACTCTGCAGCTGATCCTTAAGCTCCCTAAGCTCCGCCGGCTCATCTGGAACAACGTCGAATAACTCTCGCACGATAAGAACCCGGTCTAAGAATTCTCGACATCCTCTCCACAAAAGCCGACTAGCGAAAAAGGCTGAATTCGAGCTGTGAGAGGCGGCACCACTGTCCCCCTGCACAACAAGAACCGACTTGCCGGAAAAATAAACCTGACTGTTTCCTCGCGGTAGTCCACAGATGCCTAGCACGTAACTAACCAGTCCGTGCCCTGGAGAACGTCAAATCCAACATCTCTAGAAGGATCAAGTGACGGATGAATCTCCTAACCGATTGGCATACGACTGAAATACGTGTCGCGCAACAAAAGAATCGCTGACAGAAGTTAACACAACAAACGGCTGATCTAGCTAACACGAATCCCCTCATCCCAAACCTCTGCTACTCCCGCAATGGTCACGAAACCTATTTCGACGACTAGTCCTCTGTCTCTGGGTTGGTACACCGGTATGAGTCCTCCACTGTTCCGGAACTCTCAGAGTCTTTGGAATACGTGTCTTGTAAACTGGGGCTGCATCCACTGGTGCTATGTAGGTGACGGAATACTGTATGCTGATCGCAAGGAACAACTGGGCAGCAGGGTTGAAAACCTCCTGTCGCTGTGCTCGAATGGCCTCAACCAATGAACTCATCGTCTGGCGCATGTCTTGCATCTCAGTCACAAGCCTAGCGGTACTATCTGTCGAAGGCGGATCCGTCTACTCCTGTGCAACGAGCGTGCCATCCCGGTCAGTCCTTGACCCACCCGAGTCAACTCTGACCTCGGCCCTCGCTGCTCCTCACTGAGTCCCCATAGTCGTCGGTGGCAAAGGCTATAAATAGGGATAGGATTCGACATGAACACGGAAATCGAATCACAAGGATATGAATCATCAAAGAAGGAATTTCAAACAATTGTACTTAGGTCACTTTAGATAGAGTACCACATCGTGAGTATGCTGCAGACATACACACACTACGTTACTCTGCTTAAGCTATCTACTCCATCATACCAAGGTCATCCTACACTTCGTAAGGTAAAAACCTAGCGCTCTGATACCAACTTTGTCACGACCCGAAATTGGCACGTGACGGCCCGAATACTACGCAACGTCTACAGGCGTAACGCGGTAAAAGAAAGCCAAAACCCAGAAATCTAAACCATTAAAAGACTAGAAAAGATAAGAAACATTGTTTAAACCCTTAAAAAAAATCTCAAGTATAAATTCTTTAAGTCCAATTTTCTTTTTTGAAAATTTCGGCAGCACCTCCTTTATAAAAACCAACCCCAAAAGTGGGTACAACATAAATAAAAAGTAAAGCATCCCCAACGGGAGCAAATCCACGCCCAAAGACGGAAAACAACCACCACAACAAATATACGACGCCGTAGCGAAGAAATAGAAGACGATAGAAAGGAAACTGTATAAAAGACAACAAGTCACAAATAATATACAACATCGTCCTCACCAAGTCTCTAAGTCAATATGAAAATAGTAGATGGAGAGTACAGGGACACAACGAATATACAATACAACGAATAACCACAAAACCCACCTAAGCAAACTGCACACTGTGAGCTGATGCGGTATCTGTAGCAAAAGATGATAAGATGTGTGATAATAGCCTGCCTCTGACTATCCTGAGGAACACCTGCAAACACTGTGGCACAACGGGGGTGAGTTGCCAACTCGTGAATAGTAAATAACATATGCAGGTAATCGTCAGTATGCACGTACAGCGTAAATCTAACATGTGCAATTAATAGCAATAAAAAAGTCATATGATGCAATAATCATGAAAGGTACACTAGCAGGTATAACTAATACATGAAGCAATTCATATAAATATGTTAGTTATATGTATGCCCTAGAGGCCATTACTATACATAGGATGTATATTGTAGTGGATGCTAGGACGTATATAGGGAGGACTTTCTTGCTCGACATGATAGTATGCTATCTGGTTACTCTTTACCTTAACGTGTATACTGATTGTCTCTCTGTTACATGTTGGTAAAGCCCTTAGGATCTGTACTTGACTACCTGGACTATGATGCGGATCATACTAGTGGGGACATGGTAGTCCATAAGTACATCCTTCAAAGTCCCTAGTCGTGGGTGTATCGAGACGGGGCATCGATATACCAGAGTAGACTAGCGTGTACCTTCTCGACCCATACAGATGGGCGATGGATGATCCCATATCCATTGGTGTTTGACATCAGAGATGATATACGGGTGCTCAGTAGAGACTGGGTACACTGGACAGACTCGCCGAGAACTCCCAGATGGTATTATACCTCACGTCAGATGGCAGTTCTCTGGTGACACTGGTACAGAGTAGTCTGTTGACCCAAGATCGTCATAGAGTCTTGTGTGGTTCCCACTGTGCTTTGATTTCCATCTTACCACGTCCAAGAGGGCGTGCAAAACGGTGGTTTTTGGGTACAGTCCCGATTCACATGGAGACAATGAGCGATAGGAGGGGATTCGTCTCTCCCGGTATAGGGAGTTGATGTTGCGCTGTGCTCGATTGGCTATAACAGGAAATCCCTGGCCAGGGTTGCTGAGATTTACTGGTAAGTGTTACCAGTAGTTTCTCGAAATGGTATAGACCTCATATCGACACGACTTATCGAGCTATTGGGGTCTGACGTTTACCACCCCTAGGCAAGATATGCGACATATCAGACGATCAGACCGGACTGTACGGTAGTGTTACTGGTTGGATTCACAGGAGTATGAGCGGGCTTGCTCGTCGATCTTCTGATCCCTCAATACCCGGGTGGCCGTTACGTTTAGCAGACCGCTTGCGGCTTGTGGGTGCTTGATATGATTATCACCTGCTGCCGGCGTATTGACGAGTCTTTAGAGTCCTACACAGAGGTTTCCTGGCTCAAGCGAAACGAAATAGGAGCGCATATGAGATATGTGCGGGACCGAGAATAATGCGTGTATGTGATACCGTATTCCATTCTCGCGATGAATGTATCGATTAGGTTATATGCGATATACCCTAGTTATCGAATCAAAGGTTGATTCGATAAGCCGATACATAGGATACTAGTCGGTTATATGCGATATGACCGGATCGTTAAATCAAGTGTTGATTTAATGATTTAATGTATAATTATATATTTGATATATTAGTTTGCATTAACTAGTATCGGTTCACTTTAAATGGATTTTCTCGCTCGGATGTGCACATTGTATATTCGATATAGTTTTGTGCACATGCTTGTATCATGTATGATGATATATGATAGCTAGGGTTTGTGTAAAGAGTTAATACCTTGGTTAAATAAATGGTTAAGGTTTTTATTCATTTATTCATGCAATTATCTTTTAATCTGGATTAAAAGAAAAAGTGAAAAGAAAATAAAAAGGTTGCTTTCTTACATGAAGCTTCTTGTAGCTTCATGCAACTTTGACTTATGTAACCTTTTTGTCTTCTTGTTTAAACCCTAACCATTCATCTAACTTGAGTTAACTCTCTACATCTAACCTTGGTTTAAGTTATGATAAGGATAATTCTTTTTCTATTATTAAATAACTTATCATAATTAGCTTCTTCTTCTTCATTTTCTTCAAGTGAAGAAAGCTTGCCTCCATCAATGGCAAGTGATGAAAAGAGTGAGAAATCCAAATCTAAAGTCTACCCACTTCCTATTTCTTCATCCTCTACCTTTTGCCAAGTAGTAGAGTGTGTTTTCTTCACAAGTTTCATGACTTGGTGAAGTGAGAGCTTGATCTAGCGATGCTTCGACGTAGATCATCTTCGGCATGGACATCGACGACCTAGCTCGCCTATTCTCCGATGAAGCCGACGCTAGAGCCCGGGATTTGTTTTGGACAGCGAGAGGACTTCATTGCGGAGCTATGGAGGTGGAGCACCGGATCTACAAATGTTGTATTTCCGTATTCCTTTAGTTAAGTTGTTAACTAGTTTCATTTTCGCCTAGACATCTAGCCAACGATCCGTAGTCTAGGGTTTCTCGGCACCATAATTTTTGAAATTGGCATGGTTGATGCCTTGTGAGACCTCTTGGGAGTGCCTAGGAACCCTACAGTGGTATCAGAGCCTAGCTAGAGCCTTAGGCGAAGTCTAGACGCAATTTGAAGTCCGAACGAACCCGAAACCCGATCACAAAAATGCTCTCTGTCCTTTTTTCAAAAACTGAGATTTTTCCAGATTAAAAATTTCCAAAAAATTTAGCAGGGAAACCTAAGAGTTACTGTGAAGCACGTGGCTCTATATCGACCAATGAGCCGCGGAACCGCGGCCCCACCCTGGGTTCCGCGGCGGTTCCGCGGCCATGTTGGTGATTTAGAACACGTGTCTTGCACAGTAATTCTTGTGTAAAAGTGCTGAGTCTTCTGGAAATTTTTATATTTTATTCAAGAGTTGAATTTTCTGGAGTTGTTTTGGGGATTCGGTGTTTTGATCGGAGTATCCAATTTTGTCTGTGTGGCTTTCCGGATAAATTTTAGAATATGTTAAAAAGTTCGACCGGATATAAATACCCAATTTTTCCCCTGTCGGGAAATTTCCAAGTGTTGGATTTTTCCGTAGTTTAACGACGTTCTAAGTAGTGCAAGTAACGCGATGGACCCTCTAGAAGACAACAAACCTTAACTCGATTATGTGACCGTCTTGAACTGCCCTTTGAACCTTCGGGTTTGGGGCAGTACGGCGTGCCACATGTGAGGCGTTGGCTTGACCCTTCTACGGCTGGACCGTTGGTACTGAGGCACGAACTGAATGTTGTTAGACTTATTTCATGTGTTGATCTATATCGGGAAAACTTGGGTGTTCGAATGTTCAATCGGAAAGTTTAACATTTTCTGTTTATCCGGAATGTGATACAACAATTGGAATTCACAAAAGTTATGAGATAACTGAATGAATGTTATAAACATAGCAGTTTAGTCTCACTTGATCGGTTGCCACGGAATTTTGATGTGATCAAAAGTCCGTCGCAATCACGTAGCGTACGTGGATGCTCGCCGATAAACTTAATAGACAGCCTCACTCCATAGCCCCGACCAAGTGACTGTAGGAGAACCCCGTCGCCGAAAGCATCCGTTTGGGTGCTCGCGGTGGCGGTGTTCCGCCTTGGTGCACTTCGTCGACGGCGTCGGGGGTGCGGCCGTCTACTGAAGTTTGCGACGAGCATTCGATCAGGATGTCGGGAATCTTGTTGAATTGCCCGACTTGGTATTGAAAAGAGTTTTCGATAATGAGACTAAAATGCGGGGTTTATAATTGTTAGGCATGCGATGTCTAAGTAATTCATTTGGTCAGGCATGCGATGTCTGAGGTGGTTGCGGATTCCAACTGTTGTAGTTTTACACTTTCTTTTCTGTGACCGTAAGTGTAATATGTGATATCGCCGGTTTCGTTGCTATATGTCAACGACAATTGGGATGCACATGTTTACTTACGTTGATGACATGTGATGTTATGTGTTGCTTGATATGTTATATTGGATCGTCGTGTTCGAATAGCCGGGGGTTTTTATGTGAGATGAGTGTTTTTCATTTTCATTCATGTAAAAACTTGTATGTAATATTCTTTTATTGGGGCGCTTCCAGGTTGCGGAAGTTGTCACCGTTTGTATATTATTTACTTTTCCGCACTAGGATAGACCCAAGGAGGAAGGCACAAGCAACCGGGTTCTGGAGTCCAGTGGGAGACCAACTCAAGGAGTCGGGTCCGGGTCTCCTAACTCCAGAATTGGTAGGGTTGCTTGCCGCTCTCGTAGGGGTCTAGGGGTGTGGGTTTGGCTATTCATCACGAAAGTGGAATCCGTGTTTTATACTGGCTCGTATTAAAAACACGGACGTCCTAGTATATCCAATATTTTATATGATTCTTCTGCTGCGATATCTGTGATGTGATCATGTGATGTTCTGTGATAGATACAGTATATAGTATATATGATATATTATATAGACGTTACTTATGCTTTACACCCGTGCTAGCCCTGCTCTGCTCTGCCGTTAGTTACCTAACCTAACGGTGCACGAGGGGACATTGAGGCGAATGCGGATGGCATAAGTGTACGTCGTATTTATCTGTGATGTTTAGGTAATTTAAATGATGGGACTTCATTAATATGATTAATGAAATAAAAGAAACCTAAAATGTTGTAGAATCGAATTTCAAAATAAAACAGGTAGCTACAGTTCTTGCTTTGCACAGCGGTGTATATGATATATCCTGCACCTTATTCGATAAGGAAAGGACCGAGATCCCTTCACCGGGAGTGACTTCTTTAGCAATAACTGGCAGATGCTACACACTCGGTTTGTCTTTTGATTGCTTTTAAGAGTTCTGCTTTGCACAGTGATATATATGATATATCCCGCACCTCATTCGACGAGGAAAGGACCGACGATCCCTTCACCGGGAGTGACTCCTTTAGCAAAACTAGAAAAGCCTCAAAAACACTCCATTTCAAAATTCATTTGATTCTACAACGATATCAAGTTCATTACGCAATAGGTTTTCAGAAAAACCTGTCGTAGCCCTCCGTCATTTCAGATAAGTAGTAGTTAGTATTCGTGCTACGTTTGTTGGCCTGCGTCAAGGCGTAGTGTGCGGTAGCTAACTGGTGCTTATCTGCATAAGCATATGATGTGATTGGATTAGGGTAGTCGTGCGACTTTGTTGGCCTGCGTCAAGGGTCGTGCGGGTGGGTTTAATTCAATCAGGAAATGACGGGTTGAACTTGACTAGCGGACTATGGTTTGTTGGCCTGCGTCAAGGTCATAGCACGTTAGGGGCAAAATATTATCGGGAATTTCAAGTGTTGAAATTTGCAATGAGATTGCATACCTTCTATAAGATAGTTGGATCCCGATACCCGCTGCGAGTAAGAGTTACTCCTGGGAGAGTGTTATACATTACAATTAGCCGATCAAGTAGGTGTTTAGAAAGGTGTCAACGGGGTTACGCCTCTGGGAAAATGAGATTTACATTAATTAGGTCCGTGCGAAAGCACGGGGCACCTCCCTCAAAGTACCGACACTGGCCTGGCTGAAAGATTGGCGAACTTGTAGTGTGTAATTAATCCCGGCTAGTCTTTCCTTTTAGGGTTTGAAGGAAGATTTGATAAAAAGCAGTGGGAGCCATCCTGATTAGATAAAATAATAACCAATCTATTCTTGCAAGAGCGCACGCTGAGTGTTTTCTTCTCTCTCTCTCCTGGTAGCGACCATATCACGCCTTAATCAAGATAATAATACGGATTATTGACCGAACCCGCTTGTTATACTGAGCTGGGGAACGTTGGTCCCGCTCCACCTTATAATTGTTATAAGACAGAGCAGGAAATTGGGGAATACCAGATTTCCCGTGCCGCCCAAACGAAGAGAGTGCATGCTGATGCATCATCTTCGGGTGTGTTCATTACAGAGAACTGTTTCTCAGTATCCTTTACGTCCTGGGTATGTGATACCAGATCAGGATCCCACATATGTAATATGTTACATATGGCTACAGAAAGGTAGAAGAACTGAGAACGGGTGATAAGTTTCATGAGGCAGAAAACGGGGCAAGTGTTGCAGCCAAGTCTGTTGGTCACTGTCACCCTGTATTACCAATACATTGATTCTGAACGAATGTTATTAGATACCGAACCTGATATACAAAATCATATCAGTCTCTTTATTAGTAAAGAAAGGATATAATTCTGTATTGTTGGATAATGTTTTGAACATTTCCTATATCAAAAGTTGATCGGTTCAGGCACGTTATCTAAAAGCATTAATGTTCTAAATCAAACTACAGTTCTTAGTATACGGAACACACACAAGAGGAAGAGTTCATAAATGAACGAATCCTTCTTGAGGCATTGTAGACTAGGTCATATCAATGCGACCCGACTGGCTGAGTTACATTTAGATGCATATTTAAATCAGTTTGAATTTACATCTTGTGAAACTCGCCAGTCATGTCACAAAGATAAGATGACCATAGCTCTGTTTATTGGAAATAGAGAAAGAGTTAGTGAACTCTTGGGATTGATACATGTTGATGTATGTAAGGTCCCCTGTCTACACATGCCAGGACTGGTTCTTTATACTTCATTACGTTCTCTGATGATCTCTTTAGATTCAGACATATGTTCTTGTTGAAACACAAGTCCGAACCTTTTGAGATATTCACAGAATATAAGTTAGAAGTAGAGAACCAGAATACAGGTATAAGTATTATGTCCTTTGATGTGATCAAGGAGGAGAATACTTGAGCACGGAATTACAGGACTATTCTAAAGGAGAATGAGATTCTTTCTCGGCATTACTCCTCCAGATACACCATAGCACGATGGTATATCGGGGCGGAGCAATCACACCCTATATGATATGGTGTGCTCTATGATGAGTACTACTGAGTTACCTTTTTCCTTTTGGGAGTTATGCACTTGAGAAGATGCATACCTATTGAATAGGGTTCGAATCAAATCAGTTGCCTACCACTTCATATGTGATATGGAAAGGGAAGAGCCCATATCTTAAGTTAGTTAAGATTTGGGGTTGACCGGCCTATGTCTAAAAGCAAAATCCGGACAAGCTCGAGGCAAGGCCTGTAATGTACAACTGGAAAGGTTCCAGCTATACAAACTGCAGCTGATGATTTGATAAAACCAAAGGATTCAATAGTTACCAACGAACCTCAGCCTCTCCGCCGATCTAGTAGGGTTCCACACCCACCTGAGAGATATTTCGATTTCTCTATGACAGTGGCAGCGAGGATTGCATCATGAGATGATGACCCAACTAGTTTCAAGCTGGCCATCTAGAGTAAGACTCTATAAGAATGGCTGGATGCTTAGTGATCTGAGATGGAATCCTTATACACCAACAAAGTATGGACTTTGGTTGCTATATCTGAAGGGTTAAATCCACATCAGGAGCAAGTATATCTTGAGAAGATTACTTGGTGTGCATGGAAAAGTTGAGACTTTCAAAGCTAGACTTGTTAAAGGTTTGCATCATTGACCAGGTGTGGATCATGATGAAACTTATTCTAAGGATCTATGCTTAAGTCCATCCAGATCCTACTTGCCACGGCTACATACCATGACTACGATATCTGGTGGTTGGGTGTCATGACAGCTTTTCTAAATGATGTTTTAGAAGAGGGAGTCTATAAGCACACAGCCAGAGAGCCTCGTAAACAGTGGGAGCAGCGGAAACGTGTGCAAGATGCTTTATAGGATAAAGCAGGCATCGCGGAGTTGGAACGTCTGTTTTGATGAAGTAGTCAAAGAGTTTGACATCATCAAAATGGTAGATGTACCTTGTATAAACAAAAAGGTAGTAGGGAGTATGGTGACGATCCTCGTAGAGTACGTGGATGACATACTCTTGATAGGGAAGTAGTTTCCTATGCTACGCTCGATCAATCTCCGATTATCACAAAGATTCTCCATATAGGATCAAAGTGATACCTCCTAAATCCTGGGTTTTGGATCTATGAGATAGATCTAATTGGTTGTTGGGATTCTCACTAGTTGTAGTGAGATGGTATCAATCGATCCTGGGAAGAATCACTGGAAGTGTTCCAGGGTGATAATGACGACTGAGTGTCAGTCACAGGCATTGTCTTTACCCTCAGTAAAGGGACGGTATGTTGGAAGAGTTCCAAGCTAAATACCGTGACATACTAGACGATAAAGGCTGGATACATCGCTACTTAAGATGCTACCAAAGAGGATGTTTGGGTGTATATTAGTTCATGAGATGAACTACGTTCCTACCATTGTGAGACAATGGAGTTGTGGCTTATGCCAAGGAACGCCGGTCCCATCAGTGATCCAGACATATTCTAAGGCAGTATCACCTGATCATGGAGATGGTTGATCTCTAAGGGATCGAGGTTAGGAGAGTAGATGCAGAGGACAACACAGCGGATCCACTCACAAAGGCCTTTTCCCAGAAGAGAGACTTTTATGGGATGGTTGAGTATGAGATACTACAACCACTGCTACAGATGGCCCTAGTGCAAGTGGGAGATTGTTAGTTATATGTATGCCCTAGAGGCCATTACTATACATAGGATGTATATTGTAGTGGATGCTAGGACGTATATAGGGAGGACTTTCTTGCTCGACATGATAGTATGCTATCTGGTTACTCTTTACCTTAACGTGTATACTGATTGTCTCTCTGTTACATGTTGGTAAAGCCCTTAGGATCTGTACTTGACTACCTGGACTATGATGCGGATCATACTAGTGGGGACATGGTAGTCCATAAGTACATCCTTCAAAGTCCCTAGTCGTGGGTGTATCGAGACGGGGCATCGATATACCAGAGTAGACTAGCGTGTACCTTCTCGACCCATACAGATGGGCGATGGATGATCCCATATCCATTGGTGTTTGACATCAAAGATGATATACGGGTGCTCAGTAGAGACTAGGTACACTGGACGGACTCGCCGAGAACTCCCAGATGGTATTATACCTCACGTCAGATGGCAGTTCTCTGGTGACACTGGTACAGAGTGGTCTGTTGACCCGAGATCGTCATAGAGTCTTGTGTGGTTCCCACTGTGCTTTGATTTCCATCTTACCACGTCCAAGAGGGCGTGCAAAACGGTGGTTTTTGGGTACAGTCCCGAGTCACATGGAGATAATGAGCGATAGGAGGGGATTCGTCTCTCCCGGTATAGGGAGTTGATGTTGCGCTGTGCTCGATTGGCTATAACAGGAAATCCCTGGCCAGGATTGCTGAGATTTACTGGTAAGTGTTACCAGTAGTTTCTCGAAATGCTATATACCTCATATCGACACGACTTATCAAGCTATTGGGGTCTGACGTTTACCACCCCTAGGCAAGATATGCGACATATCAGACGATCAGACCGGACTGTACGGTAGTGTTACTGGTTGGATTCACAGGAGTATGAGCGGGCTTGCTCGTCGATCTTCTGATCGCTCAATATCCGGGTGGCCGTTACGTTTAGCAGACCGCTTGCGGCTTGTGGGTGCTTGATATGATCATCACCTGCTGCCGGCGTATTGACGAGTCTTTAGAGTCCTACACAGAGGTTTCCTGGCTCAAGCGAAACGAAATAGGAGCGCATATGAGATATGTGCGGGACCGAGAATAATGCGTGTATGTGATACCGTATTCCATTCTCGCGATGAATGTATCGATTAGGTTATATGCGATATACCCTAGTTATCGAATCAAAGGTTGATTCGATAAGCCGATACATAGGATACTAGTCGGTTATATGCGATATGACCGGATCGTTAAATCAAGTGTTGATTTAATGATTTAATGTATAATTATATATTTGATATATTAGTTTGCATTAACTAGTATCGGTTCACTTTAAATGGATTTTCTCGCTCGGATGTGCACATTGTATATTCGATATAGTTTTGTGCACATGCTTGTATCATGTATGATGATATATGATAGCTAGGGTTTGTGTAAAGAGTTAATACCTTGGTTAAATAAATGGTTAAGGTTTTTATTCATTTATTCATGCAATTATCTTTTAATCTGGATTAAAAGAAAAAGTGAAAAGAAAATAAAAAGGTTGCTTTCTTACATGAAGCTTCTTGTAGCTTCATGCAACTTTGACTTATGTAACCTTTTTGTCTTCTTGTTTAAACCCTAACCATTCATCTAACTTGAGTTAACTCTCTACATCTAACCTTGGTTTAAGTTATGATAAGGATAATTCTTTTTCTATTATTAAATAACTTATCATAATTAGCTTCTTCTTCTTCTTCATTTTCTTCAAGTGAAGAAAGCTTGCCTCCATCAATGGCAAGTGATGAAAAAGAGTGAGAAATCCAAATCTAAAGTCTACCCACTTCCTATTTCTTCATCCTCTACCTCTTGCCAAGTAGTAGAGTGTGTTTTCTTCACAAGTTTCATGACTTGGTGAAGTGAGAGCTTGATCTAGCGATGCTTCGACGTAGATCATCTTCGGCATGGACATCGACGACCTAGCTCGCCTATTCTCCGATGAAGCCGACGCTAGAGCCCGGGATTTGTTTTGGACAGCGAGAGGACTTCATTGCGGAGCTATGGAGGTGGATCACCGGATCTACAAAGGTTGTATTTCCGTATTCCTTTAGTTAAGCTGTTAACTAGTTTCATTTTCGCCTAGACATCTAGCCAACGATCCGTAGTCTAGGGTTTCTCGGCACCGTAATTTTTGAAATTGGCATGGTTGATGCCTTGTGAGACCTCTTGGGAGTGCCTAGAAACCCTACAAAATAAAGGTATGTAAATGCAACAGTCATGAAAGGTACTCTAACAGGTACACTAATACATGAAGAAATGATATGAATAAAGGTATGTAAACGCAACAGTCATGGAAGGTACTCTAACAGGTACATTAATGCATGAAGTAGTGCATAAACAGTAAATGTAGAGTATGGAATGAATATGTCATTTCCACGGAATCCTGACATCGTGGTAGGATCAAAATCCATCAAGACAATCCAAATCCCAATTTCCTCAAATCAGCCCACAAATTGGCTCTCATATCATATAAGTCTCACAAATCCTGAATGTACCATATCGAATAAATCTCATATATCTTGAATGTACAAATCAGCAATCTCATAAATATCCTGTATCCAATATCAAATGAATCACCTATATCCTAAATCAAATTATCAAGTAAAAATCTAACATCCTAAATATATTTGCATGAATAAATATGATGATGTATATAATTTAATGTCAATACACATATATTAGCGTCCCATTCCACTAATATTGGTGTAAGGGCATATATAACAGCGGCCTAAACCCCTGTTATATATACAAAGGAGTAAAAAGAAATATCATGAAACCAATGTGTCAAGTATCGACACAACAATGCAGATCTATCAGGTGCTGTCACCACGACTGGCACCCTGATAAGTACGTATCATACGCTATCCCGAAAGCTCGAGTGCCTAGCTCTGACCCTCGCCTCTCGACGTATCTATACGTACATGACTCCCGTCGGTGTCCCCATGATAACCGCTGAGTCATTGGTAATGTCACCGAATGGTATGGTTCCCCCGCTAACTCATCGTCTACTCCACGATTCTTTCCCCGGGTACCTCCCGGGCCCCACCATGTACCCGCAGACGGTGCCTCCAGCTCCTCGAATCGGGTATATAATCAGAACCGACAAATCTCATGGTGGATGCTGTAATATCATATCATCAAGGGAAACCGGTGTTTTCAAATAATGCATAATTTCATGAACTACCACGGTCCCCAAATCCAGAAAACATCATGAAAAATCCATATCTTAATGCAAAAATCCATGAATATAATATATGCAACAGAAAACTGTAATGTAAGCATATAAAGGAAAAGCCGCTATTTAACTGCAACAAGTCAAATATAAATATATGCGGTTCCTAATTTCTCCAATTCTAAATAACATCAAGTAAAGATAAACATGTAGCTATAACCAGATATGTGTGTAAACATGAAGGTATAGCAAGGTATATGTATCTACCTATCAGTAATGATGTAGTATACCCCCTGGGTATAAGTGAAATAGGTGTGCAAGGTATACCTGCAGCTATATCATAAAGTGTGCATGAACCTATCACTAATGGTACAATACTCTATAGGTATACAGGTAACTAGCATGTAAATATATCAGAGCATATGTGTAAGCATGTAGGTATACAGGTATGCTGTAAGTCAATGCGTAAAGAAATATAAATCAAAATCTCAATGTCCCTAACCAAGCAATATCATATCTATAAGTGGGTTGTGCGTGATATGGCAATTATTGGCGGTGTGTGTATCATACAATCAGTGCTCGTGCAACATGAATCGTCAATAATATGTGCAGTGTCCTAAGGATACTAGTCCAAGCACAACAATATCTAAGTAATAGGGTAAATGTGCAATTCTAAATATGACATAGAATATGCGACAGAAATAACATCTCTAGCCCAGACGCATAACGCCATGCGGGCGATTCCCCTGTAGATGTTAAATCTACTCACAAACGCTCATGGCTAAGTGAAGCCTACCACCTGTTTTCCCTTGTCGTAGCGTCCGAAGTCCCTTCTTGCAAACATAAAATTTCATAAACACATAACATAAGCAAAAATCCTACATCGACGAAAAGACATCGAAACACAAGAATAACGCCCTAAAAATTACACTGCGCGCTTAGCGCATCTATCGCGCACGACATCGGCCAAAAACCCTAATTGGGGTCGCTAAACTACAATACAAAAGTCTAGACCCGATCGTCCCGATCGCGCAACACAGCACAAAAATTATGAGGAATACAATAGATATAACCTCGCAACGACCAATCGAACCCACGTCGGAAAAACCCCGAAATCTAGTAAGCGGCCTATCGCAATATTTCGCACTAGTTTCAAGCTAACGCATATCTAGCGATTACAAACACCTTAAAATAGCTTAACTAAGGTATCAAAACCATTTCTATATTTTTTAACACTTGCTAAATAAATTTTAGCAAAAACCTAGTAAGCAAAATTGCATAATTAAACAAAGTGTTCATTAGCAAAAATTAACATTTTCTACTAGGTTAATCTTTTCCTAATCACAAATTAACACTTCAATAAAATATTAAACACATAAATTAAGTTTTACCTAACTAGATTATCTTAAAAATCAAGTCTTGAATTTCAAACATGAAATTAAAAGCTTAAATAAAAAATTAATATGCTAATTAGAAATTTAGAAACAACAAAAAGGATTAGGGTTAGGGTTTTATACCTCCACAAAAGATCAAAACTAAGAAACCAAACTCATCATCTTTTCCTCAAAAATGATGTTTAGAATGAAGATCCAAGCTACCTTTGTGAAGAAGAAAGAAGGAAAATGAATATATTTGAGTTTTTGTGATTTTATTTGGATTTTTCATGATTTATTTGATGCAAAATGAGTTGAAAAAGAGTGGAAATGATGGAGGGCAGCAAGGGGAAGAGAAGGGCCGGCCAAGGGGGTGAGGGGGGTATTTTTGTGAATTTTTGTGAAGAAATTGCTAGGAAAAAGAGTAATAAATGCTTAATAAATGCACTTTGCCACCTTTATACATTTTCTTTTCTTTTTAATATAAAACCTTTTGCACTCCAAAAAAATATCTAGATATTTAAAAAGAAGTTTTCAAAATATTCTAGTGAGAAAAATAATTTATTCACAAGAGAAATTTTTTCCCGATTTACGTGCACAAAATACCGCTTAAAATAATATTTTATTTGGGAAAAATTCTATCTGAACCAAAACCTCCCAAATACCCCCAAAGTTCACGCACACGCTTTATTTTAGCTAAAAAAAGTGCCGGTAAGGTTTTACAGAAGTTTGATCGAAATCACGTTAAAACGGAAAATATCGACTATTTTTCCCTAAAACGGAAAAATTCGCAAAACGATTTCTGAAACGTTACACGCGGCAAAACCATGGGTTTTGCCGCAGACTCGCGGCCGAGTCGACTCCGAGTCAGCTCATTTTTCCTGCAGAATGTCTATCTTGGTGTTTTGTGATTTCTCTGATATTTTGTTTCTGTCCAGATTTTGTTTAGTACCGTGTTGTGCTTGGGGTAGATTCAAATCTGGTAATCGATCGAAATTTAAAGTACTTTAGCTAATTGGATCTTCTGTGATGTGATATATGTATTGAACGTCTATTAATCGCTATACGTCGATTAGTGGGGGTTGTGCATATCTGTGATCTATGATGTTGGTTTGTGTATATGAATTTATTGGATTGTCATGATGAATAGCCGGGGATGTGAGATGAGAGTTTTCATTTTTCATTCAATGTAAAATTTGTAATTTGATGTAATATTATTTTATTGCCGCACATCCGGGTTGAGGTTGTAGCCGCCATTGTATATTATTTATTTTACTGTTTTTGCTTCTAGGATAGACCTAAGGAGGGGTGCACAAACTACCGGGTACTTTGAAGTGCCGAGTGGCCTACTCATGTTGTTGAGGGAGGTTGCTTCACTTCGGGTACTTAGCGGGTAGTTTGCTGCACCCGTAGGGGTCTAGGGTGGGGTTTGGCTATTCATCGCTACCGTGTAATCCGTCTTTCATTGCAGGCTCGAACGAAATGCGGATTCCTAGCATATCCAATGTGTTCATCTGTGATCTGGAATGGCTATCATTGCATCTGACGAATGTATATATCTATATATGATATCTAGTAGGCGTTGCTTATATTTTGCATCCGCGCTAGTCCAGCCCCCACTCTGTCGTTAGTTAAGAAACTTAACGGGTGATGACGGGCCCCGTGGCGAATGCGGATGGCATAAGCGTACGTCATATTTTCGTTGTTTTCTGCAATGGTAGGATTAATTGATGGGACGCATTATATTAATGCAAAGAAAATAAACCAAAGTTAAATCGTTGGAACAATTTCAAAACCACTCGGTTTTTTCCAAAACAGAAAACTTTTAAAAACGCGGAGCTTAAACCACTCCTTTTAAAAGCTATCAAGGTTCCTTCGATTATATCAAGTTCACTACGTTCACGGTTTCTCCAAAACCATTCGTAGCCCTCAGTCATTTCATATGAATATTCAATACTATTCAAGCTATGTTTGTTGACCT
This sequence comes from Agapanthus africanus, assembly GCA_030015575.1. Classification (NCBI taxonomy): domain Eukaryota; kingdom Viridiplantae; phylum Streptophyta; class Magnoliopsida; order Asparagales; family Amaryllidaceae; genus Agapanthus; species Agapanthus africanus. Next base: position 442,474,972 of record CM057344.1, read on the forward strand.
TCGTCAAGGCATAGTGATTGGTAGCTGTTGGATGTTCATATGTAGCATAGATAGATGCGTTGGTTTAGGACAGTCGTATTATCTTGTTGACCTTCGTCAAGGGTCTATACGGGTGGGTTCAAATTAACCTGGATAATGATGGGTAGAACTTGACATGTGACTTATGATTTGTTGACCTTCGTCAAGGTCATAAGAGCATGGGGCAAAAATCCACATCGGGAGTTTCTAAGGAAATTGAAACTTGCTAGTGCTACATACCATTTGGAGTTTGATAATGTTGGTAGGATTCCTTCAGCATTATCTCACAATGATATTTGGATCCCGATCCTACTGTGAGTATCCGCTACTCCTCGGGAGACTTTTCACTTAACGATCAATACTATAAACCAAGTAGGTGTCTAGAAAGGTGTTAGTGGGGCTACGCCCACAGGGAAAAGAGGTTATTTAATTAAGGAACTTCGCGAAAGCGTCGTAAAACCTCCCTCGAAGTACCGACACTGGCCTGGCTGAACGGTTAAGCAAGTATTGTACGGTGAGATTAAATCCTGACTAATTCTTCTTTTGTGGTTTGAGGAAGGATTCGAGAAACAGTGGGAGGTATCTTGTTTAGATAAACAAAAACCCAATCTAAACTTGCAAGAGCATCATGCTAAGTGTTTTCTTCTCTCTCTCTTAATTGCAGAGACCCAGTGACCAAACATAGGTTACATCTAGATAATGAAATGACTGAATCAGACTGTTATGACTGGCAAAGGTCTGTCCAGATGTCCATTACCCATGACAAGCTGGGACACCTCTTAACTAATCAAACCCCTGCCGTCTCAGGACCAGTTTCCCCTGTCACGGATATTGATATCCGTAAGACATCGGAAAAAGACTGTGTGAATGCCAAGTGCCTCGTGTTGGCCTCAGTTGATGGTGCATACCAGAGGCAGCACGAGAAGATGGACTTAGTTTCTATCTTCATCCATAACAAAGATTTATATGGAGAGCAATCTCGTATCGCAAGATATGAGACCTCGGACGAATTGCTTCAAGCAAGGTTGGCTGTCGGGTCATCTGTAGGGGACAACGTCCTTACAGAGACTAGCTATTTTTATGAGCTCACGGACCTGAAGACCACGTTCAAGAACGGGTCAAATACTGACTTGATTCTACAGTCTCTACCCTCTACTTACACCCTGAAGGAAACCAGGGAAGTAGAAGAAAAGGGAAGGGCAAAAGTTTTGGGACTAGATGTAGTGAAGGAAGGCGTTCCTATTGTTACGGGAAAAGACATTGGAAGAAGGATTGCAGGGCTTTGAAAGCCAATAGCCAGGATTCGAAGCATGTTGTGGCTTCGGCTTCGGGTGTGTTTGTAATAGAAAACTATATGTCAATTAACTCTACTTCCTGGGTACTAGATACCAGATCAGGATCTCACATCTGTAATTCATTACAGGCTTTGAGAAATCGAAGAGTTATCAGGTTAGGTGATATGACTCTCAGGGTTGCTAACGGAATGAGCGTGGACGCTGAATCCGTAGGGGAATATCACCTTGGATTAACAAGTGGGCAGATATTGATTCTGCGTAACTGTTTGTATATACCTAGTATGGCTTGTAATATCATATCTGTATCCTTACTTTCTAAGGAAGGATATGATTTTACTTTTGTAAGCGATGTGGTCCACATCCACCTAAATCAAGTTCTGATTGGGTCAGGTACATTAGAAAACGGAATATACGTATTGAATCAAGCTCAGGTTTTCAATGTCCAGAACACACTCAAAAGAAAGTCTCCGGACATAAATCATGCTTTCTTATGGCATTGTAGAATGGGTGACATTAATGAGACACGGTTAACAAAGTTACATAAAGTGGGATACTTGAATCCGTTCGATTATCAGTCTTATGCTACTTGTGAATCTTGTCTTATGGGAAAGATGACAAAGACTCCGTTCACTAGACACGGAGTAAGAGCGAGCGAGCTCTTGGGACTCATACACAGTGACGTGTGTGGTCCAATGTTTACACATGCGCGAAGTGGTTATTCATACTTCATTACTTTTACGGATGATTTCTCTAGGTATGGACATGTCTTCCTGATGAAGCATAAATCCGAGGCCTTTGAGAAATTTCGGGAATACAAGGATGAAGTTGAAAAACAAACAGGCATAAGTATCAAGACACTGAGATCTGATCGAGGTGGTGAATACTTAAGTGCCGAGTTTCTGGGCTACTTAAAAGCGAATGGAATTCTCTCTCAGTTTACTCCTCCATACACACCACAACACAACGGTGTATCGGAAAGGCGGAATCGAACTCTATTGGATATGGTTCGTTCCATTATAAGTAAGGCTGGGTTACCACAATCTTTCTGGGGTTATGCACTAGAATCAGCTGCATATCTTTTGAACAATGTTCCAACCAAGACTGTGCCTACCACTCCATATCAGATATGGAGTGGGAAGAAACCCTGTCTTAAGTATCTTAAGACATGGGGATATCCAGCTTTTGTAAAGAGGCAGTATGCGGACAAGATCGAGACACGCTCTGTAAGTCAATGTACAACACCCCACGACTTGCGGGGAGGCGGAAATATGAAAAACGATCTTGTTCTTTGCTTAAACATCGACTAACCTCATGAATCGAAGCTAAACGATAACTAACATCAAACATAGTTGTTAACAACTACTATGTAAAGGGATTATACCTAAAGAACCGTGTCCTTCGTCTTTACGAACTCCACCTCCTCTTCGGCCTTCTCCAAGTAGTAGACGATCCACCACGAGAACTAAACTCCAAGCTTTGCCTCTAAACTTGAGGCAACTGGGTATCTTTAAGTGCTAATCAAAGTACCTAGATGAAATAGAGTATGGTTATAGATTAAGTAGTCTAACTAATCCTTGTACTCAACACATGAGAGGGGAGGATTAGGGTTTGAAGAGGGAGAGCTTGAGGAGAGAGAAGATGAACATCATAATGAGAAGAGAAAATGAGTTATCATAATATATATCAAGAATTTTATTTTATCAAGAAAAGAAAAGAAAATGATTTACAACCATGCTTGATAAATATCTTGTGGTGATTCATCTCCATGAGTCATTAAGCAATTATGAAGCATTAATGACATGGATGAATCATCCATATGACTCACTAATCTCATTCAATGTATATGCCACCTAAACCTCCTTAGTCACCATCTTCTAGAAGCTTCTCACGCAATTACGAGAACGCCCCTCCTATCCGTGAAAACACGGAAAAACTTTAGACTGTATAAATCCAATAACCGGATACTACTAACTGGCTTAAACCAAAGCCGACTGGTAAAAACTGTCCGAAAGTCGTACGTGCATAAACACACGTATGCGTCCGAACCCTTGTCGTAAAACCATACGACCTGTATATCGTTTCACCTGGAGTAGGGAAACTCTCTGCGTGGGACTCTAGAGACTCGACTACTACGCTGGCAGTGGGTTTAACCACAGACCGCAAGCGGCACTAGCTGTACGTAACGGTCCCCAGGTAGATGTCGATAAGAAGGCCGGTGAGGAAACCCATCCAAACTCCTACTGAGTCTGATGTGACAATCTCCGTACAGTCCGGTCCGTTCGTCTAAGACTATCGCATATCGGGCCTAGAGGGACGGCAAGCGTCAGTCCCCTAATAGCTGTATAAGTCGTGTCGGAGCGAAGCCCATTACACCCTGAGAAACTACTGGAACCTACCAGCAAATCTCGCTTGCCCTGGCCAGGGACTTTGCGTAATGGCTCTCTGACACAGCGCGATATCAACCCCCAATACCGGGAGAGACGAATCCTGTCTAACCGCCACAGCCTCCAAGTGCTCGGGACTGCACCCAACTGCTACCTGTTTGCACAACTCCTTTGAGCCGTGGTAGGGTAGCAATCTAAGAACAGTGGGACACACTCGAGGCGAAGCAGCAGTGTCAAGTCTGCGCACTATGCTGTACTCATGTCACCTGGGAACTGTTCACTGACGACTGGTATAAAACCAACCAACAGTTCCCTATGAGTCCTGTCCGGTGTACCCGTAACCCAATGAGCACCTGCATACTATCTCTAGTACGACGTACTGACGGCTGTGGGACAGACCATCTCCCCAACTGGGATGAGAAGCGTACACACTAGTCTACTCCAGAGTATCGATGCCCTGTCTCGATAATCCTACGACTAGGGACCCGAATAAGGATGTGCTTGTAGACTACCCAGCCCCTACTAGTGTGACTGCCATCACAACGCCGGTAGTGAAGCAAGATCCTAAGAGCTCTATCAATACGTATACTCACATATTAAGATAGAAGAAACCAAGTAGCATACTACAATGTTTAGCAAGACTGTTATATACATGTGAATATCCCAAGCTTCCATTAAGTAATATACAAACTAGTATGATACAATAATGGCCCCTAGGGCATATACACTAACAATCTCCCACTTGCACTAGGGCCATGTACTGGCATATCGAAGACTGATGATCTCGAGTAGCCTCTCGAACTGAATCTGCGGTAGGGCCTTTGTGAATGGATCAGCAATGTTCTCTTCAGAAGCAACTCTCCGAACCTCGATCTCCCGACGATCAATGATCTCCCTGATCAGGTGATACCGCCTTAAGATGTGTCTGGACTTCTAATGGGACCTTGGTTCCTTCGTTAAAGCTATAGCTCCGTTGTTGTCGCAATACAGAGGTATTGGATCAACTATGGTAGGAACCACCTGAAGTTCTGTTAGGAACTTCTTTATCCAGACTGCTTCTTTTGCGGCATCGGAAGCAGCTATATACTCCGCTTCCATCGTCGAGTCAGCAACGGTGTCCTGCTTGGAGCTCTTCCAGCATACCGCCCCTCCATTGAGGGTAAAGACATAACCCGACATGGACTTGGAATCGTCCTTATCACTCTGGAAGCCGGAATCAGCAAAGGCCTCCAACCTGAGGTCTTTTCCGCCGTAAACCAAGAACATCTCCTTAGTCCTTCTCAGGTACTTGAGAATGTTCTTTACTGCTATCCAGTGCTTCTCCCCTGGGTCTGACTGATACCGGCTTACCACGCTCAGTGCGTAAGCTACATCTGGTCTGGTGCACAACATCGCATACATTATAGAGCCTACCGCAGAAGCGTAGGGTATAATAGACATGCGTTCCCTTTCTAAATCAGTCTTGGGAGACATCTCTTTGGAGAGGGTGATTCCGTGACAAGCCGGTAGATTACCACGCTTAGAATCTTCCATACTGAATCTTTTCAGTACAATGTTGATATACCTACACTGTGAAAGTCCCAACATCTTCTTGGATCTATCACGATAGATCCAGATCCCCAGAATGTAAGAGGCATTACCCAGGTCTTTCATGGAGAACCTGTGTGACAAGAATCCTTTGACAGATTGTAGCATAGGAATGTCATTTCCTATCAATAGAATGTCATCCACGTACAAGACGAGGAATACGACACTTCTGGCTACAACTTTACTATAAATGCACGGTTCATCTGGATTTTTGATAAAGTCATATTCTTTGACTGTCTCATCAAAATAGATGTTCCAACTCCGCGATGCCTGCTTTAGTCCATAAATGGACTTAAGCAGCTTGCATACTTTCCCGCTGCTCCCACTCTGATTGAAACCCTCTGGCTGATCCATATAGACGCACTCTTCTAAATTTCCATTCAGAAAAGCCGTCTTTACGTCCATCTGCCAGATTTCATAATCATGGAAGGCAGCAATAGCAAGAAGGACCCGAATGGATTTGAGCATAGCCACTGGAGAAAACGTTTCGTCATAGTCCAAACTAGGTCTTTGACGAAAACCCTTTGCAACAAGTCTAGCCTTATAGGTTTCCACCTGTCCATCTACACCAATCTTTTTCTTGAAGATCCATTTGCATCCTATGGGTTTTACCCCATCTGGAGCAAAGTCCAAAGTCCATACTTTGTTGGTGTACATGGACTCCATTTCGGTCCGCATTGCATCTAGCCATCGTACCAAGTCGCCGCTCTGGATGGCCTGCTGAAAGTCAGTAGGTTCATCATCATCTATGATGCAATCCTCTCTATCCCCATCTATGAGAAAACCGTAGTATCTCTCAGGCGGATGAGACGGCCTACTACTCCTGCGGAGGGGTGCGGGAATGTCCTGTTCTTCTTGAACTACCGGTTCTACCAAACTTTCAGTAATAGTTTGTGGTTCTGGAATTTCTTCCAGTTCTATTTCGCTCCCACTAGATTCCTTTTCTAAAAACCGATGTTCTAGAAAATGGGCATTACGAGAAACAAATACCTTTTGTTCCTCTGCGTAATAGAATAGATATCCCCTGGAGTTCTTTGGATATCCCACAAAATTACACTTTACTGATCGTGCCTCGAGCTTGTCCACATGCTGCTTTTTAATAAAAGCTGGACATCCCCAAATCTTTATATACTGTAGATGGGGTTTCTTCCCGCTCCACATCTGATATGGAGTGGTAGGCACAGTCTTGGTAGGAACCATGTTCAAAAGATATGCCGCTGATTCTAGCGCATAACCCCAGAAAGATCGCGGTAACTCAACATTACTCATCATGGATCGTACCATATCCAATAGGGTTCGATTCCATCTCTCCGATACACCATTATGCTGTGGAGTGTATGGAGGAGTAAGCTGAGAGAGAATTCCTTTCTCTTTTAGGTAACCTAGGAACTCGGCACTCAAGTATTCACCACCTCGATCAGATCTAAGTGTCTTGATACTTTTGCCGGTTTGGTTTTCTACTTCATTCTTATACTCTTGGAATTTCTCAAAAGCCTCGGATTTATGTTTCATCAGATAAATGAATCCGTATCTTGAGTAATCATCCGTGAAATTAATGAAATAGGAAAAACCACCTCTTGCATGCGTAGATATTGGACCGCATACATCGCTGTGTATGAGTCCTAAGAGCTTGCTCGCTCTTACTCCATGTCCAGTAAATGGAGTCTTTGTCTTCTTTCCTTTGAGACAAGATTGACAAGTGTCATAAGTTTGATATTCGAACGAGTCCAAATATCCTTCTCTATGCAACTTAGTCAACCTTCTCTCATTGATGTGACCCAGTCTACAATGCCATAAGAAAGCTTTATTTAAATCTGGAGACTTTCTTTTTAGTGTGTTCTGGACATTGAAAATTTGGAGTTGGTTTAAAACATATATACCGTTATTTAGTGTACCGGACTCAATCAAACCATGATTAAGGTGGATGTTAACAACATCTCTTACAAACGTGAAATCATAACCTTTATTTGATAACAAGGAAACTGATATGATATTACACGTTAAGCTTGGTACAAAAAAACAGTTATGTAAAACCAAAATGTGTCCACTCGTCAATCCTAGGTGATAATCCCCGACGGACGTAGCTCCCACGCTAGCTCCGTTAGCAACCATTAGGGTCATATCACCTTCCTTCAGCACTCTACGGTTTCTCAGTGCCTGCAATGAATTGCAAATATGAGATCCTGACCCGGTATCCAATACCCAGGAAGTAGAGTTAATTGACAGACAATTCTCAATTACAAACACACCTGAAGTCGAAGCCACAGCTTGCTTCGGTTCCTGGTTCTTGGCGTTCCACGCCTTGCAATCTTTCTTCCAGTGCCATTTCCTGTGACAATGGAAGCACTCATCCTGGCCCACTACCGGTACCGCAAACTTTTTCTTTCCCTTCCCTCCCACCTTACTAACACCTCCTCTAGGTTTGGTGGCGGCCTTCTTCTTCCTTCCTTTGGCCTTAGCCTTGGACCCGGAAGAAGATGCACCGCCAACAAACATAGCGGGTGTTTCCCTTGTCTTCTGCAAGGTGCCCTCTGCACTCCTTAACATGTTCAGGAGTTCCGGAAGTTCAACTTCTTTTCTTTGAATGTTGAAGTTCAGGATAAACTGGGCGTAGGTGTGAGGAAGGGACTGGAGAATAAGGTCTGTATAGAGCTCATTATCCAAAGTCGTCCCAAGGTCTGCGAGCGCTTCAATATAGCCGATCATCTTTAGGACATGTTCTCCTACCGATGACCCGACAGCCAACCTCGCTCGAAACAAGTTCTTAGAGGTCTCGTATCTTGCTATACGAGATTGCTCTCCATAAAGTTCCTTTGTATGGAGAAATATGCCATCTAGTTCCATATCCTCGTGCCTCCTCTGATGTTCATTGTTCATCGAGGCAAGCACGATGCACTTGGCTTTCGCGCAATCTAAATCCCAGGTTTTGCGGATTTCCTTATCCACGTTACTGGATTTGGGACCAGGGACAGCAGGTGCCGTAGCGGTGAGGACGTACCCCAATTTGTCATAGGTCAAAGCCATTTTGACATTCCGCAGCCAATCTTTATAGTTTGGTCCTGTCAGTATATTTTTCTCTAAAAGTAACTTAAGTCCAGTCATTTTCAGGGTCGCTGCAAATAGGAGAGAGAGAAAAAAACTCTTTAGCATGATGCTCTTGCAAGTTTAGAGTGGTTTTTAGTTTATCTAAACTGGATGGCTCCCACTGTTTCTCGAATCCTTCTTCAAACCATAAAAGAAGAATTAGCCAGGACTATTCTCACCGTACAATACTTGCTTAACCGTTCAGCCAGGCTAGTGTCGATACTTCGAGGGAGGTTTTCCAACGCTTTCGCGAAGTTTCTTAATTAAATAACCTCTTTTCTCTGGGGGCGTAACCCCGCTGACACCTTTCTTGACACCTACTTGGTTTATAGCATTGATCGTTAAGTGGCGAATATCCTGATAAGTAGCATATACTCACAGTAGGATCGGGATCCAAATATCATTGTATGATAATGTTGAAGGAATCCTACCAACATTCATCAAACTCCAAATGGTATGTAACTCTTTGCAAATTTCAGTTTCTTTAGAAATTCCCGATATATATTTTTGCCCCATGCTCTTATGACCTTGGCGTTAGGTCAAAATGTCATAAGTCACATGTCAAGTTCTACCCATCATTATCTTGTCAATTTGAACCCATCCGTATATATCCTTAACGTTCGGCCAAAATGATAATACGACTGTCCCAAACTAACTCATCTATCTATGCAACAAATGAATACCCAGTAACTACCAAACACTATGCCTTGGCGTTAGGTCAAAATACATAGCTTGAATACTACTGAATACCCAGATGAAATGACGGAGGGCTACGAATGGTTTTGGCGAAACCGTGAACGTAGTGAACTTGATATAACCGAAGGAACCTGATAGCTTTAAAAGGAGTGGTTAAAGCTCCGCATTTAAAAATATCTGTTTTTAAAATTAACCGAGTGGTTTCTTTTAAATTGTTCCAACGATTAAACTTTTTGGTTTATTTTCTTTGCATTATAAATAATGCGTCCCATCATTAACCTATCATTGCAGAAAACAACGAAAATACAACGTCCTCTTATGCCATCCGCATTCGCCACGGGGTCCCGTCATCACCCGTTAGGTTACTTAACTAACGACAGAGCGGGGGCTGGGCTAGCACGGGTGTAAAACATAAGTGACGTCTAAATAGCTATCATATATAGATATTGTACATTCGTCAGACGCAATAATAGGCATTCCAGATCACAGATGAACTTTATTGGATTTGCAAGTAATCCGTGTTTGTTTTGAGCCTGCAACAAATGACGGATTACACAGTTGTGATGAATAGCCATTACCCCACCCAAGACCCCAACGGGTACGGCAAACTACCCGCCCGGCAGTTTGTGCACCCCACCTTGGGTCTGTCCTAGGAGCAAAAACAGTAAAATGAAATAATACAACGGTGGCTACAACCGCAACCTGGATGTGCCCCGCAAAATAATATTACAACAAATTACATTTACATCAAATGAATTAAATAATAACCCATCACATAACCCCGGCTATACATCACAACAGTCCAACACAGTTCATATCCACAAACAGTAAAATCCATTATAGAAATGTGCAACCCCCTGCCAACCGACATACTAGCAGTTAGGGGAGGTTTACGAACACATTATATAAACACAGATATAATCCAACAAGCAAATACCGTATAATTTCGATCGATTAAACACATTTAATTTTGCTCCAATACTTCTCTGTAAATCTGAAACCTGAGCAAAAATAAAAAAATTCCAGAAAATACCAAATATCACAGAGAACCAACACAGGAAAATTGGGTTCATGAATCGGCAACTCGGCGGCGGAAGCGCGGCGGATCGGTGGGATCCGCCGCGGTTTCGCGGCGCTTTAGCCGATTCATGGGCCCAATTTTCTTGGGTGTTCTACTACTGTCATTTAGAGCTTTCTGAACCTTCCTGAAAAATTTTTGGACTTCATTTAAAAATCGACAGAAACTCATGATATCGGGGTTTTCCGGTTTCGTTTTTTCCGTTCGAAATTCATATAATTTTGCAAGTGAGTTATTTATTGTTTAGCGAGGCTCTGATACCACTGTAAGTCGATGTACAACACCCCACGACTTGCGGGGAGGCGGAAATATGAAAAACGATCTTGTTCTTTGCTTAAACATCGACTAACCTCATGAATCGGAGCTAAACGATAACTAACATCAAACATAGTTGTTAACAACTACTATGTAAAGGGATTATACCTAAAGAACCGTGTCCTTCGTCTTTACGAACTCCACCTCCTCCTCGGCCTTCTCCAAGTAGTAGACGATCCACCACGAGAGCTAAACTCCAAGCTTTGCCTCTAAACTTGAGGCAACTAGGTATCTTTAAGTGCTAATCAAAGTACCTAGATGAAATAGAGTATGGTTATGGATTAAGTAGTCTAACTAATCCTTGTACTCAACACATGAGAGGGGAGGATTGGGGTTTGAAGAGGGAGAGCTTGAGGAGAGAGAAGATGAACATCATAATGAGAAGAGAAAATGAGTTATCATAATATATATCAAGCATTTTTTTTTATCAAGAAAAGAAAAGAAAATGATTTACAACCATGCTTGATAAATATCTTGTGGTGATTCATCTCTATGAGTCATTAAGTAATTATGAAGCATTAATGACATGGATGAATCATCCATATGACTCACTAATCTCATTCAATGTATATGCCACCTAAACCTCCTTAGTCAACATCTTCTAGAAGCTTCTCGCGCAATTACGAGAACGCCCCTCCTATCCGTGAAAACACGGAAAAACTTTAGACTGTATAAATCCAATAACCGGATACTAGTAACTGGCTTAAACCAAAGCCGACAAGTAAAAACTGTCCGAAAGTCATACGTGCGTAAACACACGTATGCGTCCGAACCCTTGTCGTAAAACCATACGAGCTCTATATCGTTTCACCTGGAGTAGGGAAACTCTCTGCGTGGGACTCTAGAGACTCGACTACTACGCTGGCAGTGGGTTTAACCACAGACCGCAAGCGGCACTAGCTGTACGTAACGGTCCCCAGGTAGATGTCGATAAGAAGGCCGACGAGGAAACCCATCCGAACTCCAACTGAGTCTGATGTGACAATCTCCATACAGTCCGGTCCGTTCGTCTAAGACTATCGGGCCTAAGGGGAGGCAAGCGTCAGTCCCCTAATAGCTGTATAAGTCATGTCGGAGCGAAGCCCATTACACCCTGAGAAACTACTGGAACCTACCAGCAAATCTCGCTTGCCCTGGCCAGGGACTTTGCGTAATGGCTCTCTGACACAGCGCGATATCAACCCCCAATACCGGGAGAGACGAATCCTGTCTAACCGCCACTGCCTCCAAGTGCTCGGGACTGCACCCAACTGCTACCTGTTTGCACGACTCCTTTGAGCCGTGGTAGGGTAGCAATCTAAGAACAGTGGGACACACTCGAGGCGAAGCAGCAGTGTCAAGTCTGCGGACTATGCTGTACTCATGTCACCCGGGAATTGTTCACTGACGACTGGTATAAAACCATCCAACAGTTCCCTGTGAGTCCTGTCCGGTGTACCCGTAACCCAACGAGCACCAGCATACTATCTCTAGTACGACGTACTGACGGCTGTGGGACAGACCATCTCTCCAACTGGGATGAGAAGCGTACACTCTGGTCTACTCCGGAGTATCGATGCCCTGTCTCGATAATCCAACGACTAGGGACCTGAATAAGGATGTGCTTGTAGACTACCCAGCCCACACTAGTGTGACTGCCATCACAACGCTGGTAGTCAAGCAAGATCCTAAGAGCTCTATCAATACGTATACTCACATATTAAGATAGAAAAACAAAGTAGCATACTACCATGTTTAGCAAGACTGTTATATACATGTGAATATCCCAAGCTTCCATTAAGTAATATATAAACTAGTATGATACAATAATGGCCCCTAGGGCATATACACTAACACGCTCAGTACTGTGTAAGTTTGTGGAATACCCCAAGAACTCCAGGGGGTATCTTTTCTATTCCGCAGATGAACAAAAGGTTTTTGTTTCTCAGCATGCCCACTTCTTGGAAACTGAATTTTTAGAAAATCAGATAAGTGGGAGCGCAATAGAACTGGATGAAATTCCAGAACCACAAGCTATTACTGAAAGCTTCGTAGAACCAGAAGTTTCAGGAGAACCGGACATCCCAGCGCCACTCCGCGGGAGTAGTAGGCAGTCTCATCCACCCGAAAGATACTACGGTTTTCTCATAGACGGGGATCGAGAGGATTGCATCATTGAAAATGATGAGCCTACTAGCTTCCAGCAAGCCATTCAGAGCGGTGACTCAGTAAGATGGCTGGATGCAATGCGGATCGAGATGGAGTCCATGTACACCAACAAAGTTTGGACTTTGGACATTTCTCCAGAAGGGGTAAAACCCGTAGGCTGCAAATGGATCTTCAGAAAGAAGATTGGTGTAGATGGGCAGGTTGAAACCTATAAAGCTAGACTTGTTGCAAAGGGTTTTCTTCAAAGACCTGGTTTGGACTATGACGAAACCTTTTCTCCAGTGGCTATGCTCAAATCCATTCGGATCCTTCTTGCCATTGCTGCCTTCCACGATTATGAGATCTGGCAGATGGACGTAAAGACGGCTTTTCTAAATGGAAATTTGGAAGAGTGCGTCTATATGGATCAGCCGGAGGGTTTCATTCAGAGTGGGAACAGCGGTAAAGTGTGTAAGTTTCTTAAGTCCATTTATGGACTAAAGCAGGCATCGCGGAGCTGGAACATCTGCTTTGATGATACTGTCAAAGAATTCAACTTTATCAAAAATCCGGATGAACCATGCATTTACAGTAAGATTGTAGGGAGAACTGTGGTATTCCTCGTCTTGTATGTAGATGGCATTCTCCTAATAGGAAATGACATTCCTATGCTACAGTCGGTCAAAGGATTCTTGTCACAGAGGTTCTCCATGAAGGACCTGGGTGATGCCAACTACATTCTGGGGATCCAGATCTATCGTGATAGATCTAAGAGCATGTTGGGACTTTCGCAGTCCAGGTACATCGACACTATACTGAAACGATTCAGTATGGAAGATTCAAAGTGCGGTAATCTACCGGCTTGTCACGGAATCACCCTCTCCAAAGAGATGTCTCCCAAGACTGATTTGGAAAGGGCTCGCATTTCATCTATACCCTACGCATCTGCGGTAGGCTCTATAATGTATGCGATGTTGTGTACCAGACCAGATGTAGCATACGCATTAAGCGTTGTAAGCCGGTATCAGTCGGACCCAGGGGAGAAACACTGGGTAGCAGTAAAGAACATTCTGAAGTACCTGAGAAGGACTAAGGAGATGTTCTTGGTGTATGGCAGAAAAGACCTCCAGATCGAGGCCTTTGCTAACTCCAGCTTCCAGAGTGACAAGGATGACTCCAAGTCCATATCGGGTTATGTTTTTACCCTCAATGGAGGGGCGGTCTGTTAGAAGAGCTCCAAGCAGGAAACCGTTGCTGACTAAACTATGGAAGCGGAGTACATAGCTGCTTGCGATGCCGCAAAGGAAGCTGTCTGGATGAAGAAGTTCCTCACGGAGCTTCAGGTGGATCCTACTATTGTTGATCCAATACCGCTGTATTGTGACAACAACGGCGCTATAGCTTGAGCGAAGGAACCCAGGTCCAATCAGAAGTCCAGGCACATTTTGAGGCGGTACCACCTGATCAGGGAGATCGTAGATCGCGGGAGATCGTAGATCGTGGGAGATCGAGGTGAGGAGAGTAGATTCGGAGAATAACACAGCGGATCCACTCACGAAGGCCATACCTCAGAATCAGTTCGAGCGACTGATCGAGATGATAGGTCTTCGATACGCCAGTACATGGCCTTAGTGCAAGTGGGAGATTGTTAGTGTATATGCCCTAGAGGCCATTACTGTATCATACTAGTTTGTATATTACTTAATAGAAGCTTGGGATATTCCCAGTTGTATAGACAATCTTGCTCAAAATGGTAGTATGCTACTTGGTTTATTTCTACTTCAATATGTGCATGTGTTTCTTTTAGCATATTGCTTATACATATTAGTGGAGCCCTTAGGATCTTTGCTTGATTACCAGTGTTATGATGGCAGTTACACTAATGGGGGCTGGGTAAACTACAAGCACATCCTTATACAGGTCCTTAGTCATAGGATTATCGAGACGGGGCATCGATACTCCGGAGTAGACTAGCGTATACGCTTCTCATCCCAGTAGGGGAGATGTTCTGTCCCACAGCCATTAGTACGTCGTACTGGAGATAGTATGCTGGTGCTCATTAGGTTATGAGTACAATGGACAGGACTCGTCGGGAACTGTTAGTTGGTAATATATCTATCGTCAGATAACATTTCCCAGGTGACAGGAGTATAGCTTAGTCCGTTGACTTGACACTGCTACTTCGCCTCGAGTGTATTCCCACTTTACTTTGATTACTACCCTACCACGGCTCAAAGGAGTCGTGAAAACAGGTAGTAGTTGGGTGCAGTCCCGAAGCACTTAGAGGCAGTAGCGGTTAGATAGGATTCGTCTCTCCCGGTATTGGGGGTTGATATCACGCTGTGTCTAGGAGAGCCATTACACAAAGTCCCTGGTCAGGGAAAGCGAGAATTACCGGTAGTGTTTCCAGTAGTTTCTCACGGTGTTCTGGGCTACACTCCGGCACGACTTGTACCGCTATTAGGGGTCTGACGTTTACTGCCCCTAGGCCCGACATGCGATACTCTTAGACGAACAGACCGGACTGTATGGAGATTGTCACATTCAGGCTCAGTAGGAGTTCAGATGGGTTTACCTCATCGTCCTTCTTATCGACATCTACCTGGGGACCGTTACGTACAGCTAGTGCCGCTTGCGGTCTGTGGTTAAACCCACAGCCAGCGTAGTGTCGAGTCTTTAGAGTCCCACACAGAGCGTTTCCCTGCACTGGGCAAAAGGTGTAGAGGCCGTATGGTTTTACGACAAGGCTACGATCACTTACGTGCACTTGTGCGCGTATAATATTCAGGCAGACGATACTAGTGGGTTTTGGTTTAAGCCGGATCCTAGTATCGTATAGATGGATTAGTTTTGTCTTCTGTGCATTCGCATTCTACGGAATGCGGATGCGGGTGTGTATGCACGGTTGTGAGGAGCGAAGAAGGAGGTGCCTCATTGGGGTTCTGACCGTTGATTCGGTCAAAACCATTATGAGGTGAGGAAAATATTTACTAATCTTTTTAATGATAATTGTGTTATGGCTAATTGCTTTGACCATTTGACCATGCTTGACAATTTGACCTAGTTGACCATTGTTGACTTGGATATTTCTTGTGAGCTCTAGACTCTTCTTTGGCTTTATCAAGACATGATAGTGGTCAAATCAAACTTAGCCATCATAATTATCATAAAAGATTGGTTTTTATTTTTTCTATGGCTCTTTATCCTTTTGGCATTCTTTCTCATCCAAAAGTGAGCTCCCATGGTTCCTCCTTCTTCTTCCTCTGTAGAATTTTCTATAGCTCTCATGTGTTGAGAAAAATAGAAACAAAATAGACAAAAAAATCCATCTTCTTTTTCTACACCACCTAGGACATCAAGAATAGCAAACTTGTTGCCCTAGTTATCTCGGCTTGAGGTGGAGCTCGGACTACAGACTCTCGGGTGGATCGTCTTCGACTTTAGGAGGCCGCGGAGGTGACCAAGATCCGGATCGATCCTCAGAGCTTGCATGGACGAGGAGAACAGCGGAGAGAAGACCCGAAGGACTTGTTGCATGAGGTATAATCTCTTAAGCATAGTAGATAGAACCTCATGTAGTTTGTTAGTAATGGTTTGGCAAAGATCCTTTAGCTTTAGTCTATGTTGCCATGTAAGAATGTTTTGATTTTTACTTGTTCCGCCTCCTCGCTAGCTTATGGGGTGAGCGACATAGACTTACAGCATGTGTGATACTTCCATACTCTATAGTAGGTGCTCGGGAACCCTAACAATGTTATCAGAGCCAAGCTAGAATTCTGGACTTGGTGTTATAACAAATACAAAAACGAAACCAACAACGAAAATACGAAATTACAGAACCCTAAATTTGGTCTCTGGAAATTTTTAAAAAAGTCATCCAAAATTTTTTCAAACAGGTACAGAGTCATATTTGGACTGACATAAGCACACAGGTGAAATACGGGGTGGGGGAGGGGGGTCATCGGTTTTGGACTGGCCACCATAGGCATTTTTCTGGCCAGGCCGGCCCCCTTCACCCAGAACCCCCCCCCCCCCCCCCCCGTATTTCTCCAGTGCTCTTTTGGGTTAATTTGGGGTTTTGTGGTATTGTTTGCTTAGCCCAATTTTCATGTGATGATTTTTTAGACTTGGGGATAACTCGTAGTACTTCGAAGTCGTATTTTTTTAACACTAAATTGGTAACCTAGACTATTTTTAGCAGCTCGAACGAACGTCAACACCCCACTTCTTGACCCCGCTGAAATTTCCAAGTGTCGTGTTTTTCCTAAGTTACCTTTGTATTCAATAGTCGCGCAAGTGTTCTTATGGGCCCTCTAGAAGATCATAATAACCTTAACTCGATTCTATGTCCATGGAACCGCGATCGAATCTTCGGGTTTGTCGTAGTTTCGTGGTGTCATAGGTGAGGCGTTGGTTAACTCCTTCTACGGATGGACCATAGTCACTGTGGCGCGATTTTGGGTGCATGTAACTTTGCTCAAGTGTTGAGCTCTTAGGGTAAAATGTGGGTGTATGTTGATTCGATCGAAACGTTAAACAACGTCTTGATTTCTGTGATTGCAATTGTTGTTTTTCACTTTCTTTTCTACGACCATAAGCGTAGTATGTGGTGTATCGCCGGCTTCGTTACTATACATCAACAACAATCGAGATACGCATATTTGCTTACGTTGATGATATAAGATATTATGTGTTGCTGAGATATGATGCAGGATTGTCGCGATCGAATAGTCGGGGGTTTTATGTGAGATGAGAGTGTATATTTTCGTGATAGTCAATTGTATGTAATATTCTTTTATTTGGAGCACTTCCGGGTTGAGGATGATGTCACCATTATTGTATATTATTTACTTTTCTGCATTAGGATAGACCCAAGGAGGGGAGCACAACTGATCGGGGGTTCAGTGGGAGGCCATCTAGAGGAGTCGAGACCGGGTCTCCTAAACTCTAGAATTGGCAGGATCACTTTCCGCTCTCGTAGGGGTCTAGGGGTGTGGGCTTGGATATTCATCGCGACCGTGGAATCCGTATTTTCTATTGCTGGCTGAATACAAAATACGGACCTCCTAGATATCCTTTTTATTTTCATATGTGCTTCTGCCGCTGTTGATATTCTGTAATGTGATTACTTAGTATCTGAGACGAATGGATTATTATTATATATATGATATATAATAAACGTTGCTTATATTTTACACCCGCGCCAGTCCCGCCCCGCTATGCCGTTAGTTAAGTAACCTAACGGTGCATAACGAGACACTGTGGCTAATGCGGATGGTATAAGTATACGTTCTATTTTCTTTTCTTGTCTTTTCTGTGATGGCCTAGGAACTTATATGATGGGATTACATTAATGAGATTAATGTAAAGTAAAAGAAACCTAAAAGATGTTGTAGAATCGGATTAGAAACCCACTCGGTCTTTTTATGAAAAATGTAAGTTTCAAAAGATGCGGAGCTTAAGCCACTCCTTTTCTAAACTGTTTTGATTCTACAACGAGATCAAGTTCAAAGCGTTAAAGGTTTTCATAAAAACCATCCGCAACCCTCCGTCATTTTAGGAACCACTCACTTGTCTTTTTGCTTGTCTGGTTTGAGTCCTCAAGACTCGATACCATATCGGGAGGCAACAATCCACTCTGTAAGTGACGTTTAGGGTACTTAGTATTTGTGCTGCGTATTTTCATTATAGTCAAGGTGTAGTATACGGTAGCTAAGTGATGTCTTCCTACAAAGCATATGATGTGATCAATTAGGACATTCATGTGATTATGTTGATCATTGTCAAGGGTCATATGAGTGGGTCTAGTTAATCTCAAAATGAAGGGTAGAACTTGACTAGTGTTTATGATATTTTGACCATAGCCAAGGTCATAAGTGACTGGGGGTAAAAATCATATCGGGAGTTTCCAGAGTTGAAATTTGTAATGAGATTGCATACCATCTATACGATAGTTGGATCCCGATCCCACTGTGAGTAAGTGTTACTTCCGGGAGAGTTTTTCACTTTACAATTAGCTAATCCAGTAGGTATCTAGAAAGGTGTCAACGGGGTATGACCTCAAGGAAAACGAGGTTTATTTTAATTAGGTCCGTGCGAAAGCACGGGGAACCTCCCTCAAAGTACCGACACTGGCCTGGCTGACCGGTTAGAGAAACTGTAGAATGTAATTAATCCTGACTAGTTTTCTTTTCAGGTTTTGAAAGAAAATTTGATTAAAGCAGTGGGAGACATCGATTAGATAAGATAATAACCAATCTAATTCTTTGCAAGAGCATTTTCGCTGAGTGTATTCTTTTCTCTCTCCTAATGGCAGATACCGATGACGGGACTTAAGCTTCTACTAGAGAAAAAAAACTGACTGGGCCGAATTATAAAGAATGGAAGAGGAACTTGAACATTGCACTCGCGTATGATAAAGTATCATATGTCCTCACTACCAAAGCCCCACCTGTCCCAGGACCTGAATCAACTGTTTCGGATAGGGAGATCCGAAAAACATGGGATATTGATTGCAACACGGCTAGGTGCCTCGCGCTTGCTTCTATGGAAACATCCATCAGAAACAGCATGAGAAGATGGATGTACAATCCATCTTTATTCATACAAAGGAGTTGTATGAAGAGCAATCTCGTACTTTGCGATACGAAGCATCTCAAAAGTTGTTTCAGATGCGAATGGCCCCCGGTGCATCAGTAGGAGACCATGTCCTAAAGATGATTGGTCTTATAGAAGAACTTAAGGAACTGGGATAGACTATGGATAATGAGCAATATACGGATGTTGTTCTGCAGTTCTCTCTCCCCCGCCTTTGCTCCGTTCACAGTGAATTTCAATATGAATGATTTAGAGAACTTATTGCCTGAACTTCTCAATATGTTGAGAAGTGTAGAGAGCACGCTGAAAACAGCGAAGACTCCTGCTCTGCTTGCTGGGCCATCTTCCTCTTCCGTCCTAAAAGCCAAGGCCAAGGGAAAGAAGAAGAAGAAGTCCATCAAACCGAAAGGTGGAGTCCAAAAGGCGAAGGGGAAAGACAAAACCGGGGTCGCGGGAAGTGGAAAAGGGGAGTGTTTTTTCTGCCACAAGACGGGACATTGGAAACGGAACTGTGCTTTGTATCTTGCTGATCTCAAGAAGAAGAAGCATGCTGATGCTTCCACTTCAGGTGTGTTTGTAACTGAGAACTGTTTTTCAATTAACTCTGCATCTTGGGTATTAGATACCAGTTCTGGTTCTCACATCTTCAATTGTATGCAGGGGCTGAGAAACAGTAGAGTTTTGAAGAGTGGAGACCATACTTTGCGGGTTAGAAATGGTTCCAATGTACATGCTGTATCCGTAGGAGAGTATCATCTTGGGTTGCCTTCGGGTTGTATTTTGGTTTTGAACCCTTGTTATTTTGTGCTAAGTATGCTATGTAATATAATATCCGTTTCTTTGTTGGACAATGAAGGATATCATTTTGTGTTGCAAAATAATGTTATGAACATTAACTTGAATTAAGAGTTGATTGGGTATGGTACACTAAATAACGGTATTTACATCCTGAACAAACACACAGGTTTCAACATACAACATACTAATAAAAGAAAATTTTCTGATATAAATGAAACTTTTCTTTGGCATTGTAGACTTGGTCTGTTAGTTGTATGTATGCCCTAGAGGCCAGTATTGTACAGATGTTGTATATTATATTGGATGCTTGGACATATATAGAGATGACTTTCTTGCTCGATATGATAGTATGCTATCTGGTTACTCTTTATCTTAACATGTATACTAGTCTCTTTAAACTGTCTTATGGTTACATGTTGGTAAAGCCCTTAGGATGTGTGCTTGACTACCTGGACTATGATACAGATCATACTAGTAGGGACATGGTAGTCCATAAGTACATCCTTCAAGGTCCCTAGTCGTGGGTGTATCGAGACGGGGCATCGATATACCAGAGTAGACTAGCGTATACGCTTCTCGACCCATGAGATGGGCGATGGATGATCCCATATCTATTGGTGTTTGACATCAGAGATGGTATACGGGTGCTCAGTGGAGACTGGGTACACTGGACGGACTCGCCGAGAACTCCCAGATGGTATTATACCTCACGTCAGATGGCAGTTCTCAGGTGACACTTGTGCAGGTTAGTCTGTAGACCCGAGATCATCATAGAGTCTTGTGTGATTCCCACTGTGCTTTGATCTCCACCTTACCACGTCCATGAGGGCGTGCAAAACGGTGGTCTTTGGGTACAGTCCCGAGTCACATGGAGGCAATGAGCGATAGGAGGGGTTTCGTCTCTCCCGGTATTGGGGGTTGATGTTGCGCTGTGCTCGATTGGCCGTAACAGGAAAGTCCCTGGCCAGGGCTGATCAGAGATTTGCTGGTAAGTGTTACCAGTAGTTTCTCGACCCGTTATGAGCCTCACATCGGTACGACTTATCGGTTATTGGGGTCTGACGTTTACCACCCCTAGACTTGATATGCGACGTATCAGACGAACAGACCGGACTGTACGGTAAGTGTTACTGGTTGGATTCACAGGAGTGTGAGCGGGCTAGCTCGTCGATCTTCTGATCGCTCAATACCCGGATGGCCGTTACGTTTAGCAGACCGCTTGCGGCTTGTGGGTGCTTGATATGATCATCATCTGCTACCGGCGTATTGACGAGTCTTTAGAGTCCTACACAGAGGTTTCCTGGCTCAAGCGAAACGAAATAGGAGCGCATATGAGATATGTGCGGGACCGAGAATAATGCGTGTATGTGATGCCGTATTTTATTCTCGCGATGAATGTTTCGATTGGTTATATACGATATAACCTAGTTATCGAATCGTAGATTGATTCGATAAGTCGATACATTGGATACTAGTCGGTTATGTGCGACATAACCGGATCATTGAATCAAGTGTTGATTTAATGATTTAATGTATAAATATATATTTTATATATTACTTTGCATTAACTAGTATTGGTTCACTTTAATAGGATTTTCTCTCTTGTAGTTCACAAGTTGTATATGTGATATACTTTTGTGCACTGCAATGTGTCATGTTTGATGATACATGTAGATTGGTTTTGTGTTAAGACTCAAACCATGGTTATGATAATAGTTAGGGTTTTGATATATTTACTTATTTATTTATCTATTCCTTTTTGATAAATAAATGAAAGATAACAAAATGGTTTGTTTCATGAAGCTTGATGAAGCTTCATGAAGCTTTGACTAAAGTGACCATTTTGTCATCATCCTTAACCATAATCATTCTCACTTGACCATGGTTTATTCTCTACACTTAACCTAGGTTAGAAGATGATAAGTATTGATTTTATTATTCTTTTTACACAATACTTATCATATTCTATCTACTTCTTCTTCTTCATCTTCAAGAGAGAAAGCTTGATGCCATCAATGGCATCTTGAGTTCTAAAGTGAGAAATCCAATTCTAAAGTGAACCCACCTCCTATTTCTTCACCCTCTACCTCTTGCCAAGTTGTTTTGGGTGTTTTCTTCACAAGTTTCACAAATTTGTGAAGTCGGAGCTTGAACTTGTGATGCCTCGACGTAGATCATCTTCGGCACGAAGCCGACGACCTAGTCCGCCCAATTCTCCGATGAAGCCGACGTTTGAGTTCGGAATTCGAGATGGACAGCGAGAGGACGTCTACGTGGAGCCAAGGAAGTGGATAACCGGATCTACAAAGGTTGTAGCCTCTCTCCTTTAGTTAAATTGTTAACTAGATTCGTATTTCGCCTAAACATCTAGTCTACGATCCGTATTAGGGTTTCTCGGCACCAATAAAATTTGAAATTGTCATGGTTGATGCCTTGTGAGACCTCTATAGTGTGCCTAGGAACCTTTCACTGGTATCAGAGCCTAGCTAGAGCCTTAGGCGAAGTCTAGACGACGTTTGAAACCCGAACGAACCCAAAACCCTAAAACCCAAGTGCTCTCTGGACTTTTTCTAAAATCTGGGATTTTTCAATATTAAAAATGCTTAAAAAATTCAGCAGGGAATTCTAAGAATTACGGTGCAATTTTTATTCAATGAACAGTGTAATGCGCGGCGGAACCGCGGCCTAAGCCAGCTTAGGCGGCGGTTCCGCGGCTAAAGAATGACGTCAGCCATCCTCCTCTGCATAGTAATTCATAGTTTCTGCAGCTGAGTTTTATGGGTGTTTTTAATAATTATTCAAGAGTTGAATTTTCTGGGGTGTTTTAGAGCTTCGGTGTTTCGACCGGATTATCAAACTTCGTCTTTGTGTATTTCCGGATAATTTTTGAATTTGTTAAAAAGTTCGACCGGATATAAATACCCAACTTTTCCCCTGTCGGGAAATTTCCAAGTGTTGGATTTTTCCGTAGTTTAACGACGTTCTAAGTAGTGCAAGTAACGCGATGGACCCTCTAGAAGACAACAAACCTTAACTCGATTATGTGACCGTCTTGAACTGCCCTTTGAACCTTCGGGTTTGGGGCAGTACGGCGTGCCACATGTGAGGCGTTGGCTTGACCCTTCTACGGCTGGACCGTTGGTACTGAGGCACGAACTGAATGTTGTTAGACTTATTTCATGTGTTGAGCTGTATCGGGAAAACTTGGGTATTCGACTGTTCGATCGGAAAGTTTAACATTTTCTGTTTATCTGGAATGTGATACAATAATTGGAATTCACAAGTAGTTATGAGATAACTGAATGAATGTTATAAATCTAGCCGTTTAGTCTCACTTGATGTTGAAAAGAGTTTTCGATAATGAGACTAAAATGCGGGGTTTATAATTGTTAGGCATGTGATGTCTAAGTAATTTATTTGATTAGGCATGTGATGTCTAAAGAGGTTGTGGATTCCAACTGTTGTAGTTTTACACTTTCTTTTCTGTGACCGTAAGTGTAGTATGTTCATATCGCCGGTTTCGTTGCTATACATCAACGACAATTGGGGTATGCATACTTACTTACGTTGATGACATGTGATGTTATGTGTTGCTGGATATATTATATTGGATCGTCGTGTTTGAATAGCAGGGGGTTTTTATGTGAGATGAGTGTTTTTCATTTTCATTCATGTAAAAACTTGTATGTAATATTCTTTTATTTGGGGCACTTCCAGGTAGCGGAAGTCGTCACCTTTTGTATATTATTTACTTTTCCGCATTAGGATAGACCCAGGAGAGGAGCACAAGTAACCGGGTTCTGGGGTCCAGTGGGAGACCAACTCGAGGAGTCGAGTCCAGGTCTCCTAACCATAGAATTGGTAGGGTTGCTTGCCGCTCTCGTAGGGGTCTAGGGGTGTGGGATTGGCTATTCATCACGACCGTGGAATCCGTGTTTTATACTGGCTCGTATTGAAAACACGGACGTCCTAGTATATCCAATATTTCATATGTTTCTTCTACTGCGATATCTGTGATGTGATCATGTGATGTTCTGTGATGGATACTGTATATAGTATATATGATATATTATATAGACGTTACTTATGTTTTGCATCCGCACTAGCCCTGCCCTGCTCTGCCGTTAGTTACCTAACCTAACGGTGCACGAGGGGACATCGAGGCGAATGCAGATGGCGTAAGTGTACGTCGTATTTATCTGTGATGTTTAGATACTTAAATGATGGGACTTCATTAATGTGATTAATGAAAGAAAGAAACCTAAGATGTTGTAGAATCAAATTTTAAATAAAACAGGTAGCTACAGTTCTTGCTTTGCACAGCGGTATATGTGATATATCCTGCACCTTATTCGATGAGGAAAGGACCGAGATCCCTTCACCGGGAGTGACTCCTTTAGCAATAACTGGCAGATGCTACACACTCGGTTTGGTTATTGATTGCTTTTAAGAGTTTTTGCTTTGCACAGCGATATATATGATATATCCCGCACCTCATTCGACGAGGAAAGGACCGAGATCCCTTCACCGGGAGTGAATCCTTTAGCAAAACTAGAAAAGCCTCAAAATCACTCCATTTCAAAACTTCATTTTGATTCTACAACGATATCAAGTTCATTATGCAATAGGTTTTCAGAAAAACCTGTCGTAGCCCTCCGTCATTTCAGATGAGTAGTAGTTAGTATTCGTGCTACGTTTGTTGGCCTGCGTCAAGGCGTAGTGTGCGGTAGCTAACTAGTATTTATCTGCTTATGCATATGATGCAGATTGGATTAGGGTAGTCGTGCGACTTTGTTGGCCTGCGTCAAGGGTCGTACGGGTGGGTTTAATTCAATCAGGAAATGACGGGTTGAACTTGATTAGCGCACTATGGTTTGTTGGCATGCGTCAAGGTCATAGGACGCTAGGGGAAAAATATTATCGGGAATTTCAAGTGTTGAAATTTGCAATGAGATTGCATACCTTCTATGAGATAGTTGGATCCCGATACCCACTGCAAGTAAGAGTTACTCCTGGGAGAGTTTTGCACATTGCAATTAGCCGATCAAGTAGGTATCTAGAAAGGTGTCAACGAGGTTACGCCTCTGGGAAAATGAGGTTTACATTAATTAGGTTCGTGCGAAAGCACGGGGGACCTCCCTCAAAGTACCGACACTGGCCTGGCTGAAAGATTGGCGAACCTGTAGTGTGTAATTAATCCCGGCTAGTCTTTCCTTTTAGGGTTTGAAGGAAGATTTGATAAAAAGCAGTGGGAGCCATCCTGATTAGATAAGATAATAACCAATCTGATCTTGCACGAGCATACGCTAAAGTGTTTTCTTCTCTCTCTCTCCAGGTAGCGACCATTTCATGCCCTAATGAAGATAATAATATGGATGTATTGACCGAACCCGCATGTTATACTGTGCTGGGGAACGTTGGTTCCGTTCTTTCTTATAAGAGTTATAGGAATGAACAGGATATAGGGGAATACCAGGATTCCCATGCCACCCGAATGAAGAAAGTACATGTTGATGCATTTTCTTCGGGTGTGTTCGTTACAGAGAACTGTTTCTCCATTTGCTCTACGTCCTGGGTATTAGATACCGGGTCAGGATCCCATATATGTAATCAGTTACATAGGCTAAGGAAAGGTAAAGAACTTGGAGAAGGTGATAAAGACATTAGAGTTGGAAATGGTGCAATTGTTGCAGCTAAGACTGTCGGGGAATATCACCTTGTACTACCAACTGGTAATACATTGGTTCTGAACGAATGCTATTACAGCCGAACCTGATATGCAACATTATATCTGTTTCTTTGTTGAGTAAAGAAGGATATAATTTTGTATTACAGGACAATGTTATGAACATTTTCCGTAACCAAAAGTTGGTTGGATCAGGCACGTTGTGCAATGGCATTTATGTTCTAAATCAATTAACAGTTCTGAGCATAACAAACACACACAAGAGGAAGAGTTCAGAACTGAACGAATCCTTCTTGTGGCATTGTAGACTGGGTCACATCAATGCGACACGACTGGCTAAGTTGCATAAGGATGGATATTTAAATCCATTTGAATTTTCATCTTATGACACTTGCCAGTCATGTCTCAAAGGCAAGATGACCAAAACTCCGTTTACGGGACACGGAGAAAGAGTTACCGAACTCTTGGGACTTATACATAGTGATGTATGCGGTCCCATGTCTAGACATGCCAGGGATGGTTCTTCATACTTCATTACATTCACTGACGATCTCTCTAGGTTCGGGTATGTGTTCCTGATGAAACACAAATCAGAAGCTTTTGAGAAATTTTGGGAATATAAACAAGAAGTTGAGAACCAAACCGGAAAAAGTATTAAAATCCTACGATCTGATCGAGGAGGAGAATACTTAAGCAATGAATTCCTGGACTTCCTAAAAGAGAATGGGATTCTCTCTCAGCTGACTCCTCCATATACACCACAGCACAACGATGTATCAGAACGGAGGAACCGCACCCTATTAGATATGGTGCGCTCTATGATGAGCACAGCTGAGTTACCTATTTCCTTCTGGGGATATGCACTGGAAACAGCTGCAGACCTATTGAATATGGTTCCCACCAAAACCGTGCCGACCACTCCATATGAGATATGGAAAGGAAAGAGACCATGTCTTAATTATGTTAAGATATGGGGTTGTCCGGCCTATGTAAAAACGCAAAATCCGGACAAACTCGCGGCAAGGTCCATTCTGTGTAAGTTTATTGGATATCCCAAACATTCGCGCGGGTATATCTTCTACCGCACCGAGGAACAAAGGGTGTTTGTTTCTCGAAATGCCACCTTTTTAGAAAAGGAATTTCTTGAAAAGGAGATTAGTGGCAAGGAGGTAGAACTGGAAGAGGTTCCAGCAATACAGACTACAACAGAAGATTTGGTTGAACCAGAGGATTCAGTAGCTCCCGATGAACCTCAGCCTCTCCGCCGATCTAGTAGGGTTCCTCGCCCACCTGAGAGATACTACGGTTTTCTCATGGATGGTGGGAGCGAGGATTGCATCATGGATGATGATGACCCAACTAGCTTCGAGCAGGCCATCACGAGTAGGGACTCAGTGAAATAGCTGGATGCTATGCGGTCCGAGATGGAATCCATGTACACCAACAAAGTATGGACTTTGAAAGTTGCTCCTGAAGGGGTAAAACCCATTAGGAGCAAGTGGATCTTCAAGAAGAAACTTGGTGTAGATGGGAAAGTGGAGACTTTCAAAGCTAGACTTGTTGCAAAAGGTTTTCGCCAAAGACCAGGTGTGGACTATGACGAAACCTTTTCTCCAGTGGCTATGCTTAAATCCATCCGGATCATGCTTGCCATCGCTGCATATCATGATTACGAAATCTGGCAAATGGATGTTAAGACCGCCTTTCTAAATGGTGATTTAGAAGAGTGCGTGTACATGACTCAGCCAGAAGGCTTCGTAGATAGTGGGAGCAGCGGGAAGGTGTGTAAGCTGCTTAAATCCATTTATGGATTAAAGCAAGTATCGCGGAGTTGGAACATCTGCTTTGACGTCGTTATCAAAGAGTTTGATTTCGTCAAAAACCCAGATGAACCTTGTATCTACAAGAAGGTAGCAGAGAGTAAGGTTGTCTTCCTCGTATTGTACGTGGACGACATACTCTTGATAGGAAATGATATTCCTATGCTGCAAGCGGTCAAGCTCTTCTTATCACAAAGATTCTCAATGAAAGATCTTTGTGATGCCTCCTGCATATTGGGAATTAGGATCTATAGAGATAGATCCAAACGGATATTGGGATTGTCCCAATCCAGGTACATTGACACCATACTAAAGAGGTTTAGTATGGAAGAATCCAAGCGTGGGAACTTGCCCACGATCTCTGGAGTCACTCTCTCCAAAGAGATGTCTCCCAAGACTGATTTGGAGAGAGCTCGCATGCAAGGGATACCCTATGCTTCGGCAGTAGGCTCTATCATGTATGCGATGCTATGTACCAGACCCGATGTAGCATACTCACTAAGTGTAGTGAGCAGGTATCAAGCTGATCCTGGAGAGAGTCACTGGACAGCTGTGAAGAGCATTCTCAAGTACTTACGAAGGACTAAAGAGATGCTCTTGGTGTATGGTAACGGAGAACTCCAAGTGGAGTCCTTTACCGATTCGAGCTTCCAGAGTGATAAGGACGACTCTAAGTCGCAGTCGGGATTTGTCTTTACCCTTTACGGAGGGGCGGTTAGCTGGAAGAGTTCCAAGCAGGAAACCGTGGCAGACTCGACGATGGAGGCTGAATACATCGCTGCCAACGATGCTGCCAAAGAGGCTGTCTGGATCAAGAAGTTCATTACTGAATTTGGTGTGGTTCCATCCATTGAGCATCCAATACCTTTGTATTGCGATAACAATGGAGCGGTGGCTTTGGCCAAGGAACCCAGGTCCCATCAGCGATCCAGGCATATTCTGAGGCGGTATCACCTGATCCGGGAGATAGTTGATCGTCGGGAGATCAAGGTCAGGAGGGTTGACACGAAGAACAACACGGCGGATCCACTCACGAAGGCCATTCCCCAGATACAGTTTGAGAGACTCTTCGGGATGCTCGGTATGCGATACTACAGCAGCTGGCCATAGTGCAAGTGGGAGATTGTTAGTTGTATATATGCCCTAGAGGCCAGTATTGTACAGATGTTGTATATTATATTGGATGCTTGGACATATATAGAGATGACTTTCTTGCTCGATATGATAGTATGCTATCTGGTTACTCTTTATCTTAACATGTATACTAGTCTCTTTAAACTGTCTTATGGTTACATGTTGGTAAAGCCCTTAGGATGTGTGCTTGACTACCTGGACTATG
Source organism: Agapanthus africanus (assembly GCA_030015575.1). NCBI lineage: Eukaryota > Viridiplantae > Streptophyta > Magnoliopsida > Asparagales > Amaryllidaceae > Agapanthus > Agapanthus africanus. Next base: position 442,503,796 of record CM057344.1, read on the forward strand.
ATACAGATCATACTAGTGGGGACATGGTAGTCCTTAAGTACATCCTTCAAGGTCCCTAGTCGTGGGTGTATCGAGACGGGGCATCGATATACCAGAGTAGACTAGCGTATACGCTTCTCGACCCATGAGATGGGCGATGGATGATCCCATATCCATTGGTGTTTGACATCAGAGATGGTATACGGGTGCTCAGTGGAGACTGGGTACACTGGAAGGACTCGCCGAGAACTCCCAGATGGTATTATACCTCACGTCAGATGGCAGTTCTCAGGTGACACTTGTGCAGGTTAGTCTGTAGACCCGAGATCATCATAGAGTCTTATGTGATTCCCACTGTGCTTTGATCTCCACCTTACCACGTCTATGAGGGCATGCAAAACGGTGGTCTTTGGGTACAGTCCCGAGTCACATGGAGGCAATGAGCGATAGGAGGGGTTTCGTCTCTCCCAGTATTGGGGGTTGATGTTGCGCTGTGCTCGATTGGCCGTAACAGGAAAGTCCCTGGCCAGGGCTGATCAGAGATTTGCTGGTAAGTGTTACCAGTAGTTTCTCGACCCGTTATGAGCCTCACATCGGCACGACTTATCGGTTATCGGGGTCTGACGTTTACCACCCCTAGACTTGATATGCGACGTATCAGACGAACAGACCGGACTGTACGGTAAGTGTTACTGGTTGGATTCACAGGAGTGTGAGCGGGCTAGCTCGTCGATCTTCTGATCGCTCAATACCCGGATGGCCGTTACGTTTAGCAGACTGCTTGCGGCTTGTAGGTGCTTGATATGATCATCATCTGCTACCGGCGTATTGACGAGTCTTTAGAGTCCTACACAGAGGTTTCCTGGCTCAAGCGAAACGAAATAGGAGCGCATATGAGATATGTGCGGGACCGAGAATAATGCGTGTATGTAATGCCGTATTTTATTCTCGCGATGAATGTTTCGATTGGTTATATACGATATAACCTAGTTATCGAATCGTAGATTGATTCGATAAGTCGATACATTGGATACTAGTCGGTTATGTGCGACATAACCGGATCATTGAATCAAGTGTTGATTTAATGATTTAATGTATAAATATATATTTGATATATTACTTTGCATTAACTGGTATTGGTTCACTTTAATAGGATTTTCTCTCTTGTAGTTCACAAATTGTATATGTGATATACTTTTGTGCACTACAATGTGTCATGTTTGATGATACATGTAGATTGGTTTTGTGTTAAGAATCAAACCATGGTTATGATAATAGTTAGGGTTTTGATATATTTACTTATTTATTTATCTATTCCTTTTTGATAAATAAATGGAAGATAACAAAATGGTTTGTTTCATGAAGCTTGATGAAGCTTCATGAAGCTTTGACTAAAGTGACCATTTTGTCATCATCCTTAACCCTAATCATTCTCACTTGACCATGGTTTATTCTCTACACTTAACCTAGGTTAGAAGAGGATAAGTATTGATTTTATTATTCTTTTTACACAATACTTATCATATTCTATCTACTTCTTCTTCTTCATCTTCAAGAGAGAAAGCTTGATGCCATCAATGGCATCTTGAGTTCTAAAGTGAGAAATCCAATTCTAAAGTGAACCCACCTCCTATTTCTTCACCCTCTACCTCTTGCCAAGTTGTTTTGGGTGTTTTCTTCACAAGTTTCACAAATTTGTGAAGTCGGAGCTTGAACTTGTGATGCCTCGACGTAGATCATCTTCGGCACGAAGCCGACGACCTAGTCCGCCCAATTCTCCGATGAAGCCGACGTTTGAGTTCGGAATTCGAGATGGACAGCGAGAGGACGTCTACGTGGAGCCAAGGAAGTGGATAACCGGATCTACAAAGGTTGTAGCCTCTCTCCTTTAGTTAAATTGTTAACTAGATTCGTATTTCGCCTAAACATCTAGTCTACGATCCGTATTAGGGTTTCTCGGCACTAATAAAATTTGAAATTGGCATGGTTGATGCCTTGTGAGACCTCTATAGTGTTCCTAGGAACCTTTCATGGTCATATTAATGAAACAAGACTAAACAAGCTACATAAAGATGGATATTTAAATCCTTTTGAATATAAATCTTATGCAACTTTCCAGTCCTGTATCAATGGTAAAATGAACAAAACTCCATTTACTGGACACGGAGAAGAGTTGTGGAACTCTTAAGCCTTATACATAGTGATGTATGCGGACCAATGTCTAGATATGCACGATGTGGTTTTTCATACTTCATCACTTTTACTGATGATTTCTCAAGATTTGGACACGTGTTTTTGATAAAGCACAAATCCGAAGCTTTCGAGAAATTCAAGGGGTACAAACTTGAAGTAGAAAAACAAACGGGCTTGAGCATTAAGAAACTTCGATCAGATCGAGGTGGAGAGTACTTAAGTACAGAGTTTTCAGACTTATTAAAAGAGAATAGAATTCTCTCTCAGCTCACTCCTCCTTACACACCACAGCATAATGGTGTGTCAGAATGGAGGAATTGTACCCTATTAGATATGGTACAGTCCATGATGTGTGATGCTGCATTACCGCTTTTCTTTGGGGGACATGCATTGGAGACAACAATGTATCTGTTGAATAGGGTTCTAACCAAGACCGTGTCTACCGCTCCATATGAGATATGGAGTGGAAAAAGACCATCTCTTAAAAGAGTTAGGATTAGGGGTTGTCCGACTTTTGTTAAGAAGCAGAATCCAGACAAACTCGAGACACGATCTGTCATGTGTAAATTTGTGGGATATCTAAAACACTCGTATGGATATTTATTCTACCACAAGGAGGAACAAAAAGTGTTTGTTGCTCAGCATGCCACATTTTTGGAAAATGAAGTCTTTACAGACAGTACTGATGGCAATGCGGTAGAACTAGAAGGGGTTCTAGAAACACAAATTACTCAGGACGAATTGGTTGAAACTGAAGTTGCAGTAGAACTTTAAGAACCTCAGCCGCTCCGAAGATCTAGTAGAACTTCTCGCCCACCAGAGAGATACTATGGGTTTCTCATTGATGGTGATAGAGAAGATTGCATCATGGATGATGATGACCCTACTAGTTTTCGGCAAGCTATCACTAGTGGTGACTCAGTGAAGTGGCTGGAAGCCATGAGATCCGAAATGGAGTCCATGTACACCAACAAAGTATGGACTTTGGACGTTGCGCCTCCTGGGATAAAACCCGTTGGGTGCAAATGGATCTTTAAGAGAATGATTGGTGTAGATAAACAGGTAGAGACCTTTAAAGCAAGGCTTATAGCGAAAGGTTTTCGTCAAAGACCAGGATTGGACTATGATGAAACTTTCTCTCCAGTAGCAATGCTTAAATACATGAAGATCCTATTTGCTATTGCTGCTCACTATGATTATGAAATCTGGCAGATTGACGTTAAAACTGCATTTCTAAATGGTGATTTAGAAGAATACGTTTTTATGGATCAGCCAAAGGGCTTCATTAACAGTGGGAGCAGCAGGAAAGCATGTAGATTGCTTAAATCCATTTATGGATTAAAGCAGGCCTCACGGAGCTGGAACATCAGTTTTGATGATACAATCAAAGAGTTTGATTTTATCAAAAATATAGATAAACCATGCATTTATAAGAAGATTGTAGGGAGTACTGTCACATTCCTCGTATTGTACGTAGATGACATTCTCTTGATAGGAAATGATACCCCTATGCTATAATCGGTCAAACTATTCTTATCACAAAGGTTCTCCATGAAGGACCTGGGTGATGCCTCATGCATTTTGGGCATAAGGATCTATAGAGATAGATCCAAGAGGTTATTGGGATTGTCCCAATCAAAATACATTGACACCATCCTAAAGAGGTTTAGTATGGAAGATTCCAAGCGAGGTGCCTTACCCGCTTGTCATGGAATCACTCTCTCTAAAGACTTCTGTCCGAAGACTGATGAAGAGAGAGCTCGCATGAGCATTATACCCTATGCTTCAGCCGTAGGATCTATAATGTATGCGATGTTATGTACACGCCCTTATGTAGCTTATGCACTAGCTGTAGTAAACAGGTATCAATCTAACCAAGGGGAGAAACATTGGATAGCAGTGAAGAACATTCTTAAGTACTTGTGAATGACTAAAGAATTGTTCTTAGTGTATGGTAATGGGGATCTCCAAATGGAGGCCTTTACCGATTCCAGCTTCCAAAGTGATAAGGATGACATCAAATCTATCTCAGGGTTTGTATTTAGCCTCAATGGAGGGGCGGTTAGTTGGAAGAGTTCCAAACAGGATACCGTTGCAGACTCCACGATGGAAGCTGAGTATATTGCTGCAAATGATACTTCCAAGGAAGCCGTTTGGATGAAAAAGTTCGTCACGGAACTAGAAGTAATTCCAACCATTATTGATCCAATACTATTGTATTGTGATAATTATGGGGCTATGGCGTTAGCCAAAGAACCCAGATCCCATCAGAAGGCCAGACACATCCTAAGGCGATATCATTTGATCCGGGAGATAGTAGATCGCCACAAGATAGAGATTCGGAGAGTGGATACAAAGAATAACACAGTGGATCCACTCACCAAGGCCCTTCCACAGCCGCAGCATGAGCGACTTTTTGAGATGTTGGGTATGAGATACGCCAATAATTGGCCTTAGTGCAAGTGGGAGATTGTTGGATATATGTATGTCCTAGAGGCCATTATATGTATAGTGGATGCTTGGACATGTATATATATATATTACTTTCTTGCTCGATATGATAGTATGCTATCTGGTTTACTTTATCTGACATGTTGATTTGATCATGCTTTTACTCATTTGCACATGTTGATAAAGCCCTCAGGATATTTGCTTGCTACTGTGACTATGATGCGGATCATACTAGTGGGGCACGTGTAGTTTATAAGTATATCCTTGAACTGTTCCTAGTCGAGGGTGTATCGAGACGGGGTATCGATATTCCAGAGTAGACTAGCGTATACCACTCTTGTCCCATATGATGAGCGATGGATGTTCCCATATCCATCTGGTGAGGTGACACCAAAGAATGTATGCGGGTGCTCAGTGGAGACTGGGTACACTGAACGGACTCACAGAGAACTCCTATGTGGTATTATATCTGTCGTCGGATAGCAGTTCTCAGGTGACACTGGTACAGGTTAGTCTGTAGACCCAAGATCGTCATAGAGTCTTGTGTGTCCTCCCACTGTACTTTGATCTCCACCCTACCACTGCTCTACTGAGTCGTGCAAACAAGTGGTCTTTGGGTACAGTCCTGAGGCACATAGAGGCGATGAGCGATAGGAGGGGTTTCGTCTCTCCCGGTATTAGGGGTTGATGTTGTGCTATGCTCGATTGGCTACAACAGGAAGTCCCTGGCCAGGGCTGCTGAGATTTACTCATAAGTGTTATCAGTAGTTTCTCGATCTGTTATGAGCCATACACCAGCATGACTTATTTAGTTATTGGGGTTGACGATACCATCCTTAGACTCGATATGCAACATATCTGACGAGGAGAGCGGACTGTACGGTAAGTGTTGCCAGATGGCTCGACGGGAGTTTTGGCAGCTTTGCTAGTTTTCTTCTGATCGTTCAATACTCGGGTGGCCGTTACGTTTAGCTGACCGCTTGCAGCTTGTGGGTGTTTGATATGATCATCACCCACTGCCGGCGTATTGACGAGTCTTAGAGTCCCACACAGAAGTTCCCTAGCCCAGGCGAAAAGATGTGGTGTGCATATGTGATATGTGCGGGACCCGATTGAATACGACTATATGATACCGTATGTTAATCGGGCGTTTTTCTATTAGTCGGGTCATATGCGATATGACCAGATTATTAAATCAATTTTTGATTTAACATTTTGACTATTAGTTTTATTCTTATTCTTTATTCAAACCCTTTTTATTAAAGAGGAAGAATGCATGCCTGTATGCACATGTTGATGTGCATTTATGCACATGTTGATGTGCATAGAAACATACATGCAAAGTATCATGGTTGTTGATACAACTTTGGTGGCAATATAAGACTTGCATGGTTATATAATATATAGATAAATATTTGTATTTGTTTTAAGAAGAAAAAAACGAAAAAGATTAATCTATGGTTATCTTCTACACTCTTCTTGGAGATAACCTTTGTTCACCCACTTTTTAGCCATGAGTTAATTTCCTTTTTGTCTTTTAACTCAAGTGCAATAATATCTATATTATGTAACCATGGTTTAAGATGAAGAGTATAAAATATATATACTTATCTTTTCTATTATTCATTAAGCTTTATCATTATAAAAAGCTTTTGCCATTATCATCTTCTTCCTCCTTGCTCTCTTGAATTTTCCAAAGTGAGAGAGAGTTAAAAAGAAAAGGGTTTTGATTATAGAAAACACCCCACCTCATCATTCTACTCTAATCTAGCCAATTAAATTATAGTGTTTAGCTTCATCATCTTGTTTGATCATTTGAAGGTAGGAGCTTGGACTAAGTGGACTTCAGGTGGATCATCGTGGACAAAGGAGCTCACTTACAAGCTTTTCCAACTCTCAACGATCATAGGAGTCATTACTGTAGGGTTCCTAGGCACTCTAAAGAGGTCTCACAAGGCATCAACCATGCCAATTTCAAATTTTTACAAGTGCCGAAAAACCCTAATACGGATTCGTTGACTAGAGTTTAGGCGAAAAGAGAAACTAGTTAACAATTTAACTAAAAGAAAGAGGCTACAACCTTTGTAGATCCGGTTCTCCACTTCCTTAGCTCCACATAGACGTCCCCTCGCTGTCCATATCGGATCTCGGACTCTAGCATCGGCTTCATCGGAGAAATGTGCGGACTAGGTTGTCGACTTCGATGCCGAAGAAGATCTACGTCGAGGCAACTCAAGATCAAGCTCCAAATTCACCAAGTTGTGAAACTTGTGAAGAAAACACCCTATACTACTTGGCAAGAGGTAGAGGATGAAGAAATAGGAGGTGGGTTCACTTTAGAATTGGATTTCTCACTCTTTTTCTCAAGATACCATTAATGGTGGCAAGTTTTCTTCTTGAAGAAGAAGAAGAAGAAGATGATGATAGAATATGATAAGTCTCTCTTTTCTAATGAAAATAATATGAATACTTATCATATACTAACCATGGTCAAGTGTAGAGAGTAAACTAGGGTTAGATGAATGGTTAGGTTAAGGGAATAAAACAAAAATGGTTAAGCTTTCAACCCTTCATGAAGCTTCATGAAAGAAACAAAGAAAGCCACCATTTCCATTTTCTTTTCCAAAATAAATAATCAAAATTAATAAATGAATAAGTAAACAAAACCCTAACCATTCATATAACCATGGTTTAATCTTTACACAAACTCAAGTTAGCATGTATCATCAAACATGATACAATCAAGTGCACAAAAAATATATCACATATACAATGTGCACATCAAGTGAGAAAATCCTTTTAAAGTGAACCAATACTAGTTAATGCAAAGTAATATATCAAATATATAATTATACATTAAATCATTAAATCAACACTTGATTCAATGATCCGGTCATATCGCACATAACCGACTAGTATCCAATGTATCGACTTATCGAATCAATCTTCGATTCGATAACTAGGTTATATCGCATACAACCAATCGAAACATTCATCGCGAGAATGAAATACGGTATCACATACACGCATTATTCTCGGTCCCGCACATATCTCATATGCGCTCCTATTTCGTTTCGCTTGAGCCAGGAAACCTCTGTGTAGGACTCTAAAGACTCGTCAATACGCCGGCAGCAGGTGATGATCATATCAAGCACCCACAAACCGCAAGCGGTCTGCCAAACGTAATGGCCACCCGGGTATTGAGCGGTCAGAAGATCGACGAGCAAGCCCGCTCACACTCCTGTGAATCCAACCAGTAACACTTACCGTACAGTCCGGTCTGTTCGTCTGATATGTCGCATATCAAGTCTAGGGGTGGTAAACGTCAGACCCCAATAACCGATAAGTCGTGCCGATATGAGGCTCATAACGGGTCGAGAAACTACTGGTAACACTTACCAGTAAATCTCTGATCAGCCCTGGCCAGGGACTTCCCTGTTACGGCCAATCGAGCACAGCGCAACATCAACCCCCAATACCGGGAGAGACGAAACCCCTCCTATCGCTCATTGCCTCCATGTGACTCGGGACTGTGCCCAAAAACCACCGTTTTGCACGCCCTCTTGGACGTGGTAAGGTGGAGATCAAAGCACAGTGGGAATCACACAAGACTCTATGACGATCTCGGGTCTACAGACTAACTTGCACAAGTGTCACCTGAGAACTGCCATCTGACGTGAGGTATAATACCATCTGGGAGTTCTCGGCGAGTCCGTCCAGTGTACCCAGTCTCCACTGAGCACCCGTATACCATCTCTGATGTCAAACACCAATGGATATGGGATCATCCATCGCCCATCTCATGGGTCGAGAAGCGTATACGCTAGTCTACACTGGTATATCGATGCCCCATCTCGATACACCCACGACTAGGGACCTTGAAGGATGTACCTATGGACTACCATGTCCCCACTAGTATGATCTGCATCATATTCCAGGTAGTCAAGTACACATCCTAAGGGCTTTACCAACATGTAACTATAAGACAGTTTAAAGAGACTAGTATACATGTTAAGATAAAGAGCAACCAGATAGCATACTATCATATCGAGCAAGAAAGTCATCTCTATATATGTCCAAGCATCCAATATAATATACATCATCTGTACAATACTGGCCTCTAAGGCATACATACAACAAACAATCTCCCACTTGCACTAGGGCCAGCTGCTGTAGTTTCGCATACCGAGCATCCCGAAGAGTCTCTCAAACTGTATCTGGGGAATGGCCTTCGTGAGTGGATCCGTTGTGTTGTTCTTCGTGTCAACCCTCCTGACCTTGATCTCCCGGCGATCAACTATCTCCCGGATCAGGTGATACCGCCTCAGAATATGCCTGGATCGCTGATGGGACCTGGGTTCCTTGGCCAAAGCCACCGCTCCATTGTTATCGCAATACAAAGGTATTGGATGCTCAATGGATGGAACCACACCAAGTTCAGTAATGAACTTCTTGATCCAGACAGCCTCTTTAGCAGCATCGTTGGCAGCGATGTATTCAGCCTCCATCTTCGAGTCTGCCACGGTTTCCTGCTTGGAACTCTTCAAGCTAACCGCCCCTCCGTAAAGGGTAAAGACAAATCCCGACTGCGACTTAGAGTCGTCCTTATTACTCTGGAAGCTCGAATCGGTAAAGGACTCCACTTGGAGTTCTCCGTTACCATACACCAAGAGCATCTCTTGAGTCCTTCGCAAGTACTTGAGAATGCTCTTCACAGCTATCCAGTGACTCTCTCCCGGATCAGTTTGATACCTGCTCACTACACTTAGTGAGTATGCTACATCAGGTCTGGTACATAGCATCGCGTAAATGATAGAGCCTACAGCCGAAGCATAGGGTATCCCTTGCATGCGAGCTCTCTCCAAATCAGTCTTGGGAGACATCTCTTTGGAGAGAGTGACTCCAGAGATCGTGGGCAAGTTCCCACGCTTGGATTCTTCCATACTAAACCTCTTTAGTATGGTGTCAATGTACCTGGATTGGGACAATCCCAATATCCGTTTGGATCTATCCCTATAGATCCTAATTCCCAATATGCATGAGGCATCACCAAGATCTTTCATTGAGAATCTTTGTGATAAGAAGAGCTTGACCGATTGCGGCATAGGAATATCATTTCCTATCAAGAGTATGTCGTCCACGTACAACACGAGGAAGACAACCTTACTCTCTGCTACCTTCTTGTAGATACAAGGTTCATCTGGGTTTTTGACGAAATCAAACTCTTTGATAACGACGTCAGAGCAGATGTTCCAACTCCGCGATGCTTGCTTTAATCCATAAATGGATTTAAGCGGCATGCACACCTTCCCGCTGCTCCCACTGTCTACGAAGCTCTCTGGCTGAGTCATGTACACGCACTCTTCTAAATCACCGTTTAGAAAGGCGGTCTTAACATCCATTTGCCAGATTTCGTAGTCATGATATGCAGCGATGGCAAGCATGATCCGGATGGATTTAAACATAGCCGCTGGAGAAAAGGTTTCGTCATAGTCCACACCTGGTCTTTGACGAAAACCCTTTGCAACAAGTCTAGCTTTGAAAGTCTCTACTTTCCCATCTACACCAAGTTTTTTCTTGAAGATCCACTTGCTCCCGATGGGTTTTACCCCTTCAGGAGCAACATCCAAAGTCCATACTTTGTTGATGTACATGGATTCCATCTCGGACCGCATAGCATCCAGCCATTTCACTGAGTCCCTACTCGTGATGGCCTGCTCGAAGCTAGTTGGGTCATCATCCTCCATGATGCAATCCTCGCTCCCGCCATCCATGAGAAAACCATAGTATCTCTCAGGTGGGCGAGGAACCCTACTAGATCGGCGGAGAGGCTGAGGTTCATTTGGAGCTACTGAATCCTCTGGTTCCACTAAATCTTCAGTTTGAGTTTGTGTAGCCGGAATTTCTTCCAGTTCTACCTTATCCCCACTAATTTCTTTTGCAAGAAATTCCTTTTCCAAAAAGGTGGCATGTCGAGAAACAAACACTTTTTGTTCCTCTGCATGGTAGAAAAGATATCCACGTGAATGTCTGGGATATCCCACAAACTTGCATATAACTGACCGTGCCTCGAGTTTGTCCGGATTTTGCCTTTTGACATAGGCCGGGCAACCCCATATCTTAACTCGTTTAAGACATGGTCTCTTCCCACTCCATATCTCATATGGTGTGGTAGGTACATATTTAGTTGGAACTTGATTCAATATGTATGCTGCTGTTTCCAGCGTATATCCCCAGAAGGAAATAGGTAACTCAGCTGTGCTCATCATAGAGAGCACCATATCTAATAGGGTGTGGTTCCTCCATTCTGATACACCGTTGTGCTGTGGTGTATATGGGGAGTCAGCTGAGAGAGAATCCCATTCTCTTTTAGGAAGTCCAGGAATTCATTGCTTAAGTATTCACCTCCTCGATCAGATCGAAGGATTTTAATACTTTTTCCGGTTTGGTTCTCGACTTCTTGTTTATATTCTCTAAATTTCTCAAAAGCTTCTGATTTGTGTTTCATTAGGAACACATATCCGAATCTAGAGAGATCGTCAGTGAATGTAATGAAGTACGAAGAACCATCCCTGGCATGTGTAGACATGGGACCGCATACATCACTATGTATCAGTCCCAAGAGTTCGGTAACTCTATCTCCGTGTCCTGTAAACGGAGTTTTGGTCATCTTTCCTTTGAGACAAGACTGGCATGTGTCATAAGATGAAAATTCAAACGGATTCAAATATCCATCCTTATGCAACTTAGCCAGTCGTGTCGCATTGATGTGACCCAGTCTACAATGCCACAAGAAGGATTCGTTCAGTTCTGAACTCTTCCTCTTGTGTGTGTTTGTTATGCTCAGAACTGTTGATTGATTTAGAACATAAATGCCATTGCACAACGTGCCTGATCCAACCAACTTTTGGTTACAGAAAATGTTCATAACATTTTCCTGTAATACAAAATTATATCCCTCTTTACTCAACAAAGAGACCGATATAATGTTGCATATCAGGTTCGGCATGTAATAGCATTCGTTCAGAACCAATGTATTACCAGTTGGTAATGCAAGGTGATATTCCCCGACAGTCTTAGCTGCAACAATTGCACCATTTCCAACTCTAATGTCTTTATCACCTTCTCCAAGTTCTTTACCTTTCCTTAGCCCATGTAACTGATTACATATATGGGATCCTGACCCGGTATCTAATACCCAGGACGTAGGGCAAATGGAGAAACAGTTCTCTGTAACGAACACACCCGAAGAAAATGCATCAACATGTACTTTCTTCAATCGGGTGGCATGGGAATCCTGGCATTCCCCTATATCTTGTTCAGTCCTATAACTCTTATAAGAAAGAACGGAACCAACGTTCCCCAGCACAGTATAACATGCGGGTTCGGTCAATACATCCATATTATTATCTTGATTAGGGCATGAAATGGTCGCTACCTGGAGAGAGAGAGAAGAAAACACTTTAGCGTATGCTCTTGCAAGATCAGATTGGTTATTATCTTATCTAATCAGGATGGCTCCCACTGGTTTTTATCAAATCTTCCTTCAAACCCTAAAAGGAAAGACTAGCCGGGATTAATTACACCTTACAACTTCGCTGATCTTTCAGCTAGGCCAGTGTCGGTACTTTGAGGGAGGTTCCCCGTGCTTTCGCACGGACCTAATTAAAGTAAACCTCGTTTTTCCAGAGGCGTAACCTCGTTGACACCTTTCTAGACACCTACTTGATCGGCTAATTGTAATGTGTAAAACTCTCCCAGGAGTAACTCTTACTCGCAGTGGGTATCGGGATCCAACTATCTCATAGAAGGTATGCAATCTCATTGCAAATTTCAACACTTGAAATTCCCGATAATATTTTGCCCCTAGCGTCCTATGACCTTGACAAAGGCCAACAAATCATAGGATGCTAGTCAAGTTCAACCCGTCATTTCTTGATTGAATCAAACCCACCCGCACACCCTTGACAAAGGCCAACAAGGTCGTACGACTACCCTAAAACAATCTGCATCACATGCACAAGCAGATAAGCTCTATTCAGCTACCGCACACTACGCCTTGACAAAGGCCAACAAACGCAGCACGAATACTAAACAGTTCTTATCTAAAATGACGGAGGGCTACGACAGGTTTTTCTGAAAACCTATTGCGTAATGAACTTGATATCGTTGTAGAATCGAATGAAGTTTTGAAATGGAGTGATTTTGAGGCTTTTCTAGTTTTGCTAAAGGGGTCACTCCCGGTGAAGGGATCGTCAGCCCTTTCCTCGTCGAATGAGGTGCGGGATATATAATATATATCGCTGTGCAAACAAAACTCCAAAAACAATCAAAAGCCAACCGAGTGTGTAGCATCTGCCAGTTATTGCTAAAGGGGTCACTCCCGGTGAAGGGATCTCGGCCCTTTCCTCATCGAATATGGTGCAGGGTATATCATATATACCACTATGCAAAGAAAATCTGTAGCTACCCTTTTTATTTAAAATTTGATTCTACAACATCTTTTAGGTTTCTTTTCTTTCATTAATCACATTAATGAAGTCCCATCATTTAAGTCACCTAAGCATCACAGATAAATACGACGTACACTTATGCCATCCGCATTCGCCTCGATGTCCCCTCGTGCACCGTTAGGTTAGGTAACTAACGACAGAGCAGGGCAGGGCTAGTGCTGGTGCAAAACATAAGTAACGTCTATATAATATATCATATATACTATATACAGTATCCATCAGAACATATCAAATGATCAGATCACAGATATCGCAGCAGAAAATATCATATGAAATATTGGATATACTAGGACGTCCGTGTTTTTAATACGAGCCGGTATAAAACACGGATTCCACGGTCGTGATGAATAGCCAATCCCACACCCCTAGACCCCTACGAGAGCGGCAAGCAACCCTACCAATTCTAGGGTTAGGAGACCCGGACTCGACTCCTCGAGATGGTCTCCCACTAGACCCTAGAACCCGGTTACTTGTGCTCCCCTCCTTGGGTCTATCCTAATGCGGAAAAGTAAATAATATACATCAACGGTGACATCTTCCGCAACCTGGAAGTGCCCCAATAAAAGAATATTACATACAAGTTTTTACATGAATGAAAATGAAAAACACTCATCTCATATAAAAAAAAACCCCCGGCTATTCGAACACGACGATCCAATATAACATATCCAGCAACACATAACATCATATGTCATCAACGTAAGTAAGTATGCATACACCGATTGTCGTCGACGTATAGCAACGACAATCGGCAATACCACTACATACTACACTTACGGTCACAGAAAAGAAAGTGTAAAACTACAACAGTTGGAATCCGCAACCTCTTTAGACATCGCATGCCTAATCAAATGAAATACTTAGACATCATATGCCTAACAATTATAAACCCCGCATTTTAGTCTTATTATCGAAAACTCTTTTCAATATCAAGTGAGACTAAACCGCTAGATTTATAACATTCATTCAGTTATCTCATAACTGTGTGTGAATTCCAATTATTGTATCCCATTCCGGATAAATAGAAAATATTAAACTTTCCGATCGAACATTCGAACACCCAAGTTTTCCCGAAACCGTTCAACATATGAAATAAGTTCAAAGACATTCACTTCATGCCTCAGTACCAACGGTCCAGCCGTAGAAGGGTCAAGCCAACGCCTCACATGTGGCACGCCGTACTGCCCCAAACCCCAAGGTTCAAAGGGCAGTTCAAGACGGTCACATAATCGAGTTAAGGTTTGTTGTCTTCTAGAGGGACCATCGCGTTACTTGCACTACTTAGAACGCCATTAAACTACGGAAAAGTCCAACAATTGGAAATTTCCCGGCAGGGGAAAGATTGGGTATTTACATCCGGTCGAACTTTTTAAACTATTCTAAAATTATCCGGAAAAACACATAGACAAAGCTTGATAATCTGATCGAATCTTCGATTCCCAATACAACCCCAGAACACTCAACTCTTGAGTCATAATAAAAATACCCAGAAAATATAGCATTCAAATATAAGAATTACTGTGCAGAAATCAATAGGAGAAGAGACAAAGTGGCCGCGGAACCGCCGCATTACCCATGCTAATGCCGCGGTTCCGCCGCACTTTGATGGAATCATGTGATCGAACTTCACTGTAATTCTTAGAAATTCCTGCTTAGTTTTTTGCATATTTTTAATTCACAAAAATCCAAATTTTCAGAAAATTTCCAGAGAGCATTTTGGATGTTGGTTTCGATGTTCGTTCGGATTTCAAACGTCGTCTATACTTCACCTAAGGCTCTAGCTAGTCTCTGATACCACTGTAGGGTTCCTAGTCACTCTAAAGAGGTCTCACAAGGCATCAACCATGCCAATTTCAAATTTTTACAAGTGCCGAAAAACTCTAATACGGATTCGTTGACTAGAGTTTAGGCGAAAAGAGAAACTAGTTAACAATTTAACTAAAAGAAAGAGGCTACAACCTTTGTAGGTCCGGTTCTCCACTTCCTTAGCTCCACGTAGACGTCCCCTCGCTGTCCATATCGGATCTCGGACTCTAGCATCGGCTTCATCGGAGAAATGTGCGGAATAGGTTGTCGACTTCGATGCCGAAGAAGATCTGTAAGTCGATGTACAACACCCCACGACTTGCGGGGAGGCGGAAATATGAAAAACGATCTTGTTCTTTGCTTAAACATCGACTAACCGCATGAATCGAAGCTAAACGATAACTAACATCAAACATAGAAGTTAACAACTACTATGTAAAGGGATTATACCTAAAGAACCGTATCCTTCGTCTTTACGAACTCCACCTCCTCCTCGGCCTTCTCGAAGTAGTAGACGATCCACCCGAGAGCTTTACTCCAAGCTTAGCCTCTAAACTTGAGGCAACTAACTTTCTTTAAGTGCTAATCAAAGAAGCTAGGTGATATAGAGTGAGGGTTATGGTTTAATTAGTCTAACTAATCCTTGTACTCAACATATGAGAGGGGAGGATTAGGGTTTGAAGAGGGAGAGCTTGAGGAGAGAGAAGGAGAAGATAATAATGAAGTGAGAAGAATGAGTTATCATAATATATATCAAGCATTTTGTAATATCAAGAAAAGAAAAGAAAATGATTTACAACCATGCTTGATAAATATCTTGTGGTGATTCATCTCCATGAGTCATTAAGCAATTATGAAGCATTAATGACATGGATGAATCATCCATATGACTCACTAATCACATTCATTGTATATGCCACCTAAACCTCCTTAGTCACCACCTTCTAGAAGCTTCTCGCGCAATTACGAGAACGCCCCTCCTTTCCGCAAAAATACGGAAAAGCTTTAGACTGTATAAATCCAATAACCGGATACCATTAACTGGCTTAAACCAAAGCCGACTGGTAAAAACTTTCCGAAAGTCGTACGTGCGTAAACACACGTATGCGTCCGAACCCTTGTCGTAAAACCATACGACCTCTATATCGTTTCGCCTGGAGTAGGGAAACTCTCTGTGTGGGACTCTAGAGACTCGACTACTATGCTGGCAGTGGGTTTAACCACAGACCGCAAGCGGCACTAGCTGTACGTAACGGTCCCCAGGTAGATGTCGATAAGAAGGCCGATGAGGAAACCCATCCGAACTCCTACTGAGTCTGATGTGACAATCTCCGTACAGTCCGGTCCGTTCGTCTAAGACTATCGCATATCGGGCCTAGGGGCGGCAAGCGTCAGTCCCCTAATAGCGGTATAAGTCGTGTCGGAGCAAAGCCCATTACACCCTGAGAAACTACTGGAACCTACCAGCAAATCTCGCTTGCCCTGGCCACGGACTTTGCGTAATGGCTCTCTGACACAGCGCGATATCAACCCCCAATACCGGGAGAGACGAATCCTGTCTAACCGCCACTGCCTCCAAGTGCTCGGGACTGCACCCAACTGCTACCTGTTTGCACGACTCCTTTGAGCCGTGGTAGGGTAGTAATCTAAGAACAGTAGGACACACTCGAGGCGAAGTAGCAGTGTCAAGTCTGCGGACTATGCTGTACTCATGTCACCTGGGAACTGTTCACTGACGACTGGTATAAAACCAACCAACAGTTCCCTATGAGTCCTGTCCGGTGTACCCGTAACCCAACGAGCACCTGCATACTATCTCCAGTATGACGTACTGATGGCTGTGGGACAGACCATCTCCCCAACTGGGATGAGAAGCGTACACACTAGTCTACTCCAGAGTATCGATGCCCTGTCTCGATAATCCTATGACTAGGGACCTGAATAAGGATGTGCTTGTAGACTACCCAGCCCCTACTAGTGTGACTGCCATCACAACGCCGGTAGTGAAGCAAGATCCTAAGAGCTCTATCAATACGTATACTCACATATTAAGATAGAAGAAACCAAGTAGCATACTACCATGTTTAGCAAGACTGTTATATACATGTGAATATCCCAAGCTTCCATTAAGTAATATACAAACTAGTATGATACAATAATGGCCCCTAGGGCATATACACTAACAATCTCCCACTTGCACTAGGGCCATGTACTGGCATATCGAAGACCGATGATCTCGAGTAGCCTCTCGAACTGAATCTGAGGTAGGGCCTTTATGAATGGATCAGCAATGTTCTCTTTAGAAGCAACTCTTCGTACCTCGATCTCCTGACGATCAATGATCTCCCTGATCAGGTGATACTGCCTTAAGATGTGTCTGGACTTCTGATGGGACCTTGGTTCCTTTGCTAAAGCTATAGCTCCGTTGTTGTCGCAATACAGAGGTATTGGATCAACTAGGGTAGGAACCACCTGAAGTTCTGTTAGGAACTTCTTCATCCAGACTGCTTCTTTTGCGGCATCGCAAGCAGCTATATACTCCGCTTCCATCGTCGAGTCAGCAACGGTGTCCTGCTTGGAGCTCTTCCAGCACACCGCCCCTCCATTGAGGGTAAAGACATAACCCGACATGGACTTGGAATCGTCCTTATCACTCTGGAAGCCGAAATCAGCAAAGGCCTCCAACCTGAGGTCTTTTCCGCCGTAAACCAAGAACATCTCCTTAGTCCTTCTAAGGTACTTGAGAATGTTCTTTACTGCTATCCAGTGCTTCTCCCCTAGGTCTGACTGATACCGGCTTACCACGCTCAGTGCGTAAGCTACATCTGGTCTGGTGCACAACATCGCATACATTATAGAGCCTACCGCAGAAGCGTAGGGTATAACAAACATGCGATCCCTTTCCAAATCAGTCATGGGAGACATCTCTTTGGAGAGGGTGATTCCGTGACAAGCCGGTAGATTACCGCGCTTAGAATCTTCCATACTGAATCTTTTCAGTACAGTGTCGATATACCTGGACTGCGAAAGTCCCAACATCCTCTTGGATCTATCACGATAGATCCGGATCCCCAGAATGTAAGAGGCATCACCCAGGTCTTTCATAGAGAACCTGTGTGACAAGAATCCTTTGACAAATTGTAGCATAGGAATGTCATTTCCTATCAATAGAATGTCATCCACGTACAAGACGAGGAATACGATACTTCTGGCTACAACTTTACTATATATGCACGGTTCATCTGGATTTTTGATAAAGTCATATTCTTTGACTGTCTCATCAAAATAGATGTTCCAACTCCGCGATGCCTGCTTTAGTCCATAAATGGACTTAAGCAGCTTGCATACTTTCCCGCTGCTCCCACTCTGATTGAAACCCTCTGGCTGATCCATATAGACGCACTCTTCTAAATTTCCATTCAGAAAAGCCGTCTTTACGTCCATCTGCCAGATTTCATAATCATGGAAGGCAGCAATAGCAAGAAGGACCCGAATGGATTTGAGCATAGCCACTGGAGAAAAAGTTTCGTCATAGTCCAAACCAGGTCTTTGACGAAAACCCTTTGCAACAAGTCTAGCCTTATAGGTTTCCACCTGTCCATCTACACCAATCTTTTTCTTGAAGATCCATTTGCATCCTATGGGTTTTACCCCATCTGGAGCAAAGTCCAAAGTCCATACTTTGTTGGTGTACATGGACTCCATTTCGGTCCGCATTGCATCTAGCCATCGTACCGAGTCGCCGCTCTGGATGGCCTGCTGGAAGTCAGTAGGTTCATCATCACCTATGATGCAATCCTCTCTATCCCCATCTATGAGAAAACCGTAGTATCTCTCAGGCGGATGAGACGGCCTACTACTCCTGCGGAGGGGTGCGGGAATGTCCTGTTCTTCTTGAACTTCCGATTCTACCAAACTTTCAGTAGCAGCTTGTGGTTCTGGAATTTCTTCCAGTTCTATTTCTCTCCCACTTATTTCCTTTTCTAAAAACTGATGTTCTAGAAAATGGGCATTACGAGAAACAAAAACCTTTTGTTCCTCTGCGTAATAGAAATAATATCCCTTGGAGTTCTTTAGATATCCCACAAACATACATTTTACTGATCGTGCCTCGAGCTTGTCCACATGCTGCTTTTTAACAAAAGCTGGACATCCCCAAATTTTCATATGGTGAAGATGGGGTTTCTTCCCAGTCCACATCTGATATGGAGTGGTAGGCACAGTCTTGGTAGGAGCCCTGTTCAGAAGATATGCTGCTGATTCAAGCGCATAACCCCAAAAAGATCGCGGTAACTCAGCATTACTCATCATGGATCGTACCATATCTAATAGGGTTCGATTCCGTCTCTCCGATACACCGTTATGCTGTGGAGTGTATGGAGGAGTAAGCTGAGAGAGAATCCCTTTCTCTTTTAGGTAACCTAGGAACTCGGCACTCAAGTATTCACCACCTCGATCAGATCTAAGTGTCTTGATACTTTTGCCGGTTTGGTTTTCTACTTCATTCTTATACTCTCGGAATTTCTCAAAAGCCTCGGATTTATGTTTCATCAGATAAATGAATCCGTATCTTGAGTAATCATCCGTGAAAGTAATGAAATAGGAAAAACCACCTCTTGCATGTGTAGACATTGGACCGCATACATCGCTGTGTATGAGTCCTAAGAGCGAGCTCGCTCTTACTCCATGTCCAGTAAATGGAGTCTTTGTCATCTTTCCTTTGAGACAAGATTGAAAAGTGTCATAAGTTTGATATTCGAACGAGTCCAAATATCCTTCTCTATGCAACTTAGTCAACCTTCCCTCATTGATGTGACCCAGTCTACAATGCTATAAGAAAGCTTTATTTAAATCTGGAGACTTTCTTTTAAGTGTGTTCTGGACATTGAAAATTTGGAGTTGGTTTAAAACATATATACCGTTATTTAGTGTACCGGACCCAATCAAACCATGATTAAGGTGGATGTTAACAACATCTCTTACAAACGTGAAATCATAACCTTTATTTGATAACAAGGAAACTGATATGATATTACACGTTAAGCTTGGTACAAAAAAACAGTTATGTAAAACCAAAATGTGTCCACTCGTTAATCCTAGGTGATAATCCCCGACGGACGCAGCTCCCATGCTAGCTCCGTTAGCAACCTTTAGGGTCATATCACCTTCCATCAGCACTCTACGGTTTCTCAGTGCCTGCAATGAATTGTAAATATGAGATCCTGATCCGGTATCCAATACCCAGGAAGTAGAGTTGATCGACAGACAATTTTCAATCACAAACACACCTGAAGTCGAAGCCACAGCTTGCTTCGGTTCCTGGTTCTTGGCGTTCCACGCCTTGCAATCCTTTTTCCAGTGCCCTTTCCTGTGACAATGGAAGCACTCATCCTGGCCAACTACCGGTACCGCAAACTTTTTCTTTCCCTTCCCTCCCACCTTACTAACACCTCCTCTAGGTTTGGTGGCGGCCTTCTTCTTCCTTCCTTTGGCCCTTGCCTTGGACCCGGAAGAAGATGTACCGCTAACAAACATAGCGGGTGTTTCCCTTGTCTTCTGCAAGGTGCCCTCTGCACTCCTTAACATGTTCAGGAGTTTCGGAAGTTCAACTTCTTTTCTTTGAATGTTGAAGTTCAGGATAAACTGGGCGTAGGTGTGAGGAAGGGACTGGAGAATAAGGTCTGTATAGAGCTCATTATCCAAAGTCGTCCCAAGGTCTGCGAGCTCTTCAATATAGCCGATCATCTTTAGGACATGTTCTCCTACCAATGACCCGACAGCCAACCTCGCTCGAAACAAGTTCTTAGAGGTCTCGTATCTTGCTATACGAGATTGCTCTCCATAAAGTTCCTTTGTATGGAGAAATATGCCATCAAGGTCCATATCCTCGTGCCTCCTCTGATGTTCATTGTTCATTGAGGCAAGCACGATGCACTTGGCTTTTGCGCAATCTAAATCCCAGGTTTTGTGGATTTCTTTATCCGCATTGCTGGATTTGGGACCAGGGACAGCAGGTGCCGTAGCGGTGAGGACGTACCCCAATTTGTCATAGGTCAAAGCCATTTTGACATTCCGAAGCCAATCTTTATAGTTTGGCCCTGTCAGTATATTTTTCTCTAAAAGTAACTTAAGTCCAGTCATTTTCAGGGTCGCTGCAATTAGGAGAGAGAGAAGAAAACTCTTTAGCATGATGCTCTTGCAAGTTTAGAGTGGTTTTTAGTTTATCTAAACTGGATGGCTCCCACTGTTTCTCGAATCCTTCCTCAAACCATAAAAGAAGAATTAGCCAGGACTATTCTCACTGTACAATTCTTGCTTAACCGTTCAGCCAGGCTAGTGTCGATACTTCGAGGGAGGTTTTCCAACGCTTTCGTGAAGTTCCTTAATTAAATAACCTCTTTTCTCTGGGGGCGTAACCCCGCTGACACCTTTCTGGACACCTACTTGGTTTATAGCATTGATCGTTAGGTGACGAATCTCCTGATAAGTACCATATACTCACAGTAGGATCGGGATCCAAATATCATCGTATGATAATGTTGAAGGAATGCTACCAACATTCATCAAACTCCAAATGGTATGCATCACTTTGCAAATTTCAGTTTCTTTAGAAATTCCCGATATAAGTTTTTGCCCCGTGCTCTTATGACCTTGGCTTTGGTCAAAATGTCATAAGTCACATGTCAAGTTCTACCCGTCATTATCTTGTCAATTTGAACCCATCCGTATATACCCCTGACTTTGGTCAAATGATAATACGACTGTCCCAAACTAACTCATCTATCTTATGCAACAAATGAAAACTCAGCAGCTACCAAACACTATGCCTTGACTTTGGCCAAAATGCATAGCTTGAATACTACTGAATACCCAAATGAAATGACGGAGGGCTACGAATGGTTTTGGTGAAACCGTGAACGTAGTGAACTTGATATAACCGAAGGAACCTGATAGCTTTTAAAAGGAGTGGTTAAAGCTCCGCATTTAAAAATATCTGTTTTTTAAAATTTAACCGAGTGGTTTCTTTTAAATTGTTCTAACGATTAAACTTTTTGGTTTATTTTCTTTGCATTATAAATAATGCGTCCCATCATTAACCTATCATTGCAGAAAACAACGAAAATACAACGTCCTCTTATGCCATCCGCATTCGCCACGGGGTCCCGTCATCACCCGTTAGGTTACTTAACTAACGACAGATCGGGGGCTGGGCTAGCGCGGGTGTAAAACATAAGTGGCGTCTAAATAGCTATCATATATAGATATTGTACATTCGTCAGACGCAATAATAGGCATTCCAGATCACAGATGAACTTTATTGGATTTGCAAGCAATCCGTGTTTGTTTTGAGCCTGGAACAAAAGACGGATTACACAGTTGTGATGAATAGCCATTACCCCACCCAAGACCCCAACGGGTACGGCAAACTACCCGCCCGACAGTTTGTGCACCCCACCTTGGGTCTGTCCTAGGAGCAAAAAACAGTAAAATGAAATAATACAACGGTGGCTACAACCGCAACCTGGATGTGCCCCGCAAAATAATATTACAACAAATTACATTTACATCAGATGAATTAAATAATAACCCATCACATAACCCCGGCTATACATCACAACAGTCCAACACAGTTCATATCCACAAACAGTAAAAACCATTACAGAAATGTGCAACCCCCTGCCAACCGACATACTAGCAGTTAAGGGAGGTTTACGAACACATTATACAAACACAGATATAATCCATCAAGCAAATACTGTATAATTTCGATCGATTAAACACTTTTAATTTTGCTCCAATACTTCTCTGTAAATCTGAAACCTGAGCAAAAATAAAATATTCCAGAAAATACCAAATATCACAGAGAAGCAACACAGGAAAATTGGGTTCCTGAAACGCCAACTCGGCGGCAGAATCACGGTGGATCGGTGGGATCCGCCGCGGTTCCGCGGCGCTTTAGGCGATTCAGGGGCCCAATTTTCTTGGGTGTTCTTCTACTGTCTTTTCAAGCTTTCTGAACATCCCTGAAAAAATTTTGGACTTCATTTAAAAATCGACAGAAACTTGTGATTTCGGGGTTTTCCGGTTTCGTTTTTTCCGTTCGAAATTCATACAAATTTGCAGGTAAGTTATTTATTGTTTAGCGAGGCTCTGATACCACTGTAAGTCGATGTACAACACCCCACGACTTGCGGGGAGGCGGAAATATGAAAAACGATCTTGTTCTTTGCTTAAACATCGACTAACCGCATGAATCGAAGCTAAACGATAACTAACATCAAACATAGAAGTTAACAACTACTATGTAAAGGGATTATACCTAAAGAACCGTGTCCTTCGTCTTTACGAACTCCACCTCCTCCTCGGCCTTCTCGAAGTAGTAGACGATCCACCCGAGAGCTTTACTCCAAGCTTAGCCTCTAAACTTGAGGCAACTAACTTTCTTTAAGTGCTAATCAAAGAAGCTAGGTGATATAGAGTGAGGGTTATGGTTTAATTAGTCTAACTAATCCTTGTACTCAACACATGAGAGGGGAGGATTAGGGTTTGAAGAGAGAGAGCTTGAGGAGAGAGAAGGTGAAGATAATAATGAAGTGAGAAGAATGAGTTATCATAATATATATCAAGCATTTTGTAATATCAAGAAAAGAAAAGAAAATGATTTACAACCATACTTGATAAATATCTTGTGGTGATTCATCTCCATGAGTCATTAAGCAATTATGAAGCATTAATAACATGGATGAATCATCCATATGACTCACTAATCACATTCATTGTATATGCCACCTAAACCTCCTTAGTCGCCACCTTCTAGAAGCTTCTCGCGCAATTACGAGAACGCCCCTCCTTTCCGCAAAAATACGGAAAAGCTTTAGACTGTATAAATCCAATAACCGGATACCAGTAACTGGCTTAAACCAAAGCCGACTGGTAAAAACTGTCCGAAAGTCATACGTGCATAAACACACGTATGCGTCCGAACCCTTGTCGTAAAACCATACGACCTCTATATCGTTTCGCCTGGAGTAGGGAAACTCTCTGTGTGGGACTCTAGATACTCGACTACTACGCTGGCAGTGGGTTTAACCACAGACCGCAAGCGGCACTAGCTGTACGTAACGGTCCCCAGGTAGATGTCGATAAGAAGGCCGATGAGGAAACCCATCCGAACTCCTACTGAGTCTGATGTGACAATCTCCGTACAGTCCGGTCCGTTCGTCTCAGACTATCGCATATCGGGCCTAGGGGGCGGCAAGCGTCAGTCCCCTAATAGAGGTATAAGTCGTGTCGGAGCGAAGCCCATTACACCCTGAGAAACTACTGGAACCTACCAGCAAATCTCGCTTGCCCTGGCCACGGACTTTGCGTAATGGCTCTCTGACACAGCGCGATATCAACCCCCAATACCGGGAGAGATGAATCCTGTCTAACCGCCACTGCCTCCAAGTGCTCGGGACTGCACCCAACTGCTACCTGTTTGCACGACTCCTTTGAGCCGTGGTAGGGTAGTAATCTAAGAACAGTGGGACACACTCGAGGCGAAGTAGCAGTGTCAAGTCTGCGGACTATGCTGTACTCATGTCACCTGGGAACTGTTCACTGACGACTGGTATAAAACCAACCAACAGTTCCCTATGAGTCCTGTCCGGTGTACCCGTAACCCAACGAGCACCTGCATACTATCTCCAGTACGATGTACTGACGGCTGTGGGACAATCTCCCCAACTGGGATGAGAAGTGTACGCACTAGTCTACTCCGGAGTATCGATGCCCTGTCTCGATAATCCTACGAGTAGGGACCCGAATAAGGATGTGCTTGTAGACTACCCAGCCCCCACTAGTGTGACTGCCATCACAACGCCGGTAGTCAAGCAAGATCCTAAGAGCTCTATCAATACGTATACTCACATATTAAGATAGAAGAAACCAAGTAGCATACTACCATGTTTAGCAAGACTGTTATATACATGTGAATATCCCAATCTTCCATTAAGTAATATACAAACTAGTATGATACAATAATGGCCCCTAGGGCATATACACTAACAAGATCTACGTCGAGGCAACTCAAGATCAAGCTCCAACTTCACCAAGTTGTGAAACTTGTGAAGAAAACACCCTATACTACTTGGCAAGAGGTAGAGGATGAAGAAATAGGAGGTGGGTTCACTTTAGAATTGGATTTCTCACCCTTTTTCTCAAGATACCATTAATGGTGGCAAGTTTTCTTCTTGAAGAAGAGGAAGAAGAAGATGATAGAATATGATAAGTCTCTCTTTTCTATTGAAAATAATATGAATACTTATCATATACTAACCATGGTCAAGTGTAGAGAGTAAACTAGGGTTAGGTGAATGGTTAGGTTAAGGGAATAAAACAAAAATGGTCAAGCTTTCAACCCTTCATGAAGCTTCATGAAAGAAACAAAGAAAGCCACCATTTCCATTTTCTTTTCCAAAATAAATAATCAAAATTAATAAATGAATAAGTAAACAAAACCCTAACCATTCATATAACAATGGTTTAATCTTTACACAAACTCAAGTTAGCATGTATCATCAAACATGATACAATCAAGTGCACAAAAAATATATCACATATACAATGTGCACATCAAGTGAGAAAATCCTTTTAAAGTGAACCAATACTAGTTAATGCAAAGTAATATATCAAATATATAATTATACGTTAAATCATTAAATCAACACTTGATTCAATGATCCGGTCATGTCGCACAT
Organism: Agapanthus africanus; assembly: GCA_030015575.1. Classification (NCBI taxonomy): domain Eukaryota; kingdom Viridiplantae; phylum Streptophyta; class Magnoliopsida; order Asparagales; family Amaryllidaceae; genus Agapanthus; species Agapanthus africanus. Next base: position 442,529,480 of record CM057344.1, read on the forward strand.
AACCGACTAGTATCCAATGTATCGACTTATCGAATCAATCTTCGATTCGATAACTAGGTTATATCGCATACAACCAATCGAAACATTCATCGCGAGAATGAAATACGGTATCACATACACGCATTATTCTCGGTCCCGCACATATCTCATATGCGCTCCTATTTCGTTTCGCTTGAGCTAGGAAACCTCTGTGTAGGACTCTAAAGACTCGTCAATACGCCGGCAGCAGGTGATGATTATATCAAGCACCCACAAGCCGCAAGCGGTCTGCCAAACGTAACGGCCACCCGGGTATTGAGCGATCAGAAGATCGACGAGCAAGCCCGCTCACACTCCTGTGAATCCAACCAGTAACACTTACCGTACAGTCCGGTCTGTTCGTCTGATATGTCGCATATCAAGTCTAGGGGTGGTAAACGTCAGACCCCAATAACCGATAAGGCGTGCCGATGTGAGGCTCATAACGGGTCGAGAAACTACTGGTAACACTTACCAGTAAATCTCTGATCAGCCCTGGCCAGGGACTTCCCTGTTACGGCCAATCGAGCACAGCGCAACATCAACCCCCAATACCGGGAGAGACGAAACCCCTCCTATCGCTCATTGCCTCCATGTGACTCGGGACTGTGCCCAAAAACCACCGTTTTGCACGCCCTCATGGACGTGGTAAGGTGGAGATCAAAGCACAGTGGGAATCACACAAGACTCTATGACGATCTCGGGTCTACAGACTAACCTGCACAAGTGTCACCTGAGAACTGCCATCTGACGTGAGGTATAATACTATCTGGGAGTTATCGGCGAGTCCGTCCAGTGTACCCAGTCTCCACTGAGCACCCGTATACCATCTCTGATGTCAAACACCAATGGATATGGGATCATCCATCGCCCATCTCATGGGTCGAGAAGCGTATACTCTAGTCTACACTGGTATATCGATGCCCCGTCTCAATACACCCTTGACTAGGGACCTTGAAGGATGTACCTATGGACTACCATGTCCCACTAGTATGATCTACATCATATTCCAGGTAGTCAAGTACACATCCTAAGGGCTTTACCAACATGTAAGTATAAGACAGTTTAAAGAGACTAGTATACATGTTAAGATAAAGAACAACCGGATAGCATACTATCATATCGAGCAAGAAAGTCATCTCTATATATGTCCAAGCATCCAATATAATATACATCATCTGTACAATACTGGCCTCTAGGGCATACATACAACTAACAATTACAAAGAGGACTACAAAGGTTGTATTCCTTTCACTTAGTGTTAATATAGTTTTAGTATGTGATACTTGTGATGTTACCTTAGTATTCTAGTTAAAGATCCATGCTTAGTTTGCTTAGCACCTCTAGAAATTTTAAAGTGGCATGTGTGATGCTTCCATACACTATAGCAGGTGCTTGGGAACCCTAGCAGATATGACTGGGTTATTAAATAAAGTGTTGATTTAATTTTAAGTCCATTAGGTCATTTATTAAAACCTATTTCTTTATGATGTATGCATGAGTGTATGTATATATTGATATGGATGCACACATGCATGCATACATGTGTCATGGTTGATGATACATTGGTGATGGAAATGCAACACTTACATGGTAATATATATTTATATATTTTGATTATTGAGAAAAACAAAATGGGAATAAAATCATGGTTGATTTTCTACACTCTTCTTTTATGTTTATATATTTCTTTATGAAGTATGCATGAGTGTATGTATATATTGATATGGATGCACACTTGCATGGTTTTATCTCCCATAGTTTTTGTTGCCCATTGTTTTGCTTAACTTAAGTATCAAAATATCTAGATATTTTGTAACCATGGTTTGTGATGAGATAAGCCTCTCCCTCTCTCTCTTGATTGTTAATAATATGTATGCCCTAGAGGCCATTATTAATGAAATAGTGGATGCTTGGACATATATATAGAGGACTTTCTTGCTCGACATGATAGTATGCTATCAGGTTATCTTTATCTTAACATGTAGACTAGTATTTATACTGTCTGTCTCTTAAATGTTGATAAAGCCCTTCGAATATGTACTTGACTACCAGGACTATGATGAGATCATAGTAGTGGGGCCAGGGTGGTCCACAAGTACATCCTTTAATGAGTTCCTAGTCGTGGGAATATCGAGACCAGGGCATCAATATTCCAAAGTAGACTAGCGTATACGCTTCTTGACCCATATGATGGGCACTGGATGATCCCACAACCATTGGTGTTTGACATCAAAGATGTTATACGGGTGCTCAGTGGAGACTGGGTACACTGAACAGGACTCCCCGAGGACTCCTATGTGGTAGTATACCTATCATTAGATAGCAGTCCTCTGGTGACACTAGTACAGGTTAGTCTGTAGACCCGAGATCGTCGTAGAGTCTTGTGTGGCTCCCACTGTGCTTTGATTTCCTCCCTACCATGGCTCAAAGGAGTCGTGCAAACAGGTGGATTTTGGGTACAGTCTCGAGTCACATGGAGGCAATGAGCGATAGGAGGGGTTTCGTCTCTCCCCGTATTGGGGGTAGATGTTGCGCAATGCTCGATTGGCTATAACTGGAAGTCCCTGGCCAGGGCTGCTGTCAAGATTTACTGATAAGTGTTATCAGTAGTTTCTCGAACCGTTATAGGCCAGACATCGGCATGACTTATCACGTTACTGGGGTCTGACGATTTCCACCCCTAGATATGATATGCGACATATCAGACGAAGAGACCAGACTGTACGGTAGTGTTACTGATAGGCTTCATGGAGAGTATGGACGAGCTTGCTTGTTGATCTTCATATCGCTCAATACCCGGGTAGTCGTTACGTCCAGCTAGTACCGCTGAGGGCTTGTAGGTGACTGATGTGATCATTACCTACTACTGGCGTATAGACGAGTTTTTAGAGTCCCACACAAAAGTTTCCTGGTTCAAGCGAAACGAAGTAGGACACATATGTGATATGTGTGTGGGCCTGATTAAATACGAGTATGTGATACCGTATTGTAATCTGGCAGTTATCTGTTATCAGTCAGGTTATATGTGATATAACCAGATTATCGAATCAAATGTTGGTTTAATAATGTGATATTTAGATTAATGATATTAGTCGGTTATATGTGACATAACCGGATTATTAGATCAAGTGTTAATTTAATAATTTGATATATATTATATGTAATATAATTATATCTTAACTAATATCATTAGCTCACCAATTGCTTTATATATATATATATTAATGTATATTTGATATATATATATATATATATATATTATATGAAGCACAGCATGTTTTTCTATTTTTTAGAAAATAGAAAAATGAGTTGTAAATTGTGGTGATATTTGTGGTATGGTTCAAGGCATGGGTTTATTTGTTTATATATTCAAGCATGGTTGCAATTTTAATTGCATTTTTATTCCATACTTGAATGAGTGTGGAAAGAGATGATTCATTTTATTCATTCTACACTTGCTTCATGGTTCATGCCTTAGCCATTTTTCAAGAGTTCTTTTCTTCTCTTGCTCTCTACAATTTTCTTCACCTCATCTCCAAGCTCAAAACCCTCACATGAGATGTGAATCATTGAGCTTGTGAGACCTTAGTGAGTTTTACTTATCCCCTACTTCATCATCCCACACCAAACTAGCGATTTAGTGTGGTGTGTATCCTACACTAAAAGTGTTTAGTGTAGTGAAAAGCTTGTGCTTATGGACTTCGGGTGGATCGTCTTTGGTGTGAAGATCATGAAGGAGGTTCGTTCAACTCGGAGAGGAGCCTTGAAGATTCGCGTGGACTTCATCCCAGAGCTTTTGAAGAGAAGGACATGAACTATAAAGGTTGTATGCTCTTAAACTTTCTCTTAAGTTTTATCACATCACAAAGGAAAAACCTAATATTCTAGTAGTGATCTTGGTAGTCTAGCTTAGCACCTAAAAAATTTTTAAAATTTGGCATGCTTGATGCCTCTTGAACCCCTTGACGGTGCTAAGGTCGACTTTCATGGTATCAGAGCCAAAGTAGAACATTAGAATTACTTGTAGCGACGTTAGAAATCCGTCGTTTTCCTCATGCAAAAATTGTTGAAAATACAGTTTCGAAATTGATGTTTTGCGTTGTTTGCACACCCCGCGGGCTTACGGTTTGAAATGAGAAGCCACGGGGTGGAGCGTACGCACCCCGGGGACACCCTGAAGGGGACCGAATGGCTGGGCCCACTTCCCAAGACCATCATAAGGTGGTCTTAGTGGTGGGGACCCGAAACTGCCCCACCTAGCAGTTTCGGGTCTGCCTCACCCCCTAGCCACCTCGCGGTGGACTCGGGGGTGGTGCACCCCCTCTAGGCCCCACCTTTCGACACTTATTTATGGGTCTTTGCCCCCGTAAATATTCGGGCGGGTTTCGAGTTCGTTTCAACTCTCGGATTGGCTTAAAACGATCGGTTTTGAAACTTTAGCTCACTGTTTTTCAAGCGTTGGAAAAATTGGTTTAAGTTTTCTAATTGTGTGCGGAATTCTAATGTCACGGTTACTTTACAAGCTTTGTGATGTACAATTATTAGAATCCAGATTAATTAGTTTTATGAAAACTAGTTAGTAAACCTATCCGTTTAGTCTCAATTGATCGATTGCAACGAAGTTTTGATTTGGATCAAAACTCCGTCGCAATTACGTATTGTACGCGATCACCTAGTCAGGAATTTTTTTGAATTATCCGACACATTATTTAAAAGTGTTTTCAATTTGAGACTAAAATGCAAGTTTTACATGTTAGGCATGAAATTCGGAATATGTGATATTCCGGGTTTATGATGTCTAAGGATAATACGGATTCTAATCATTGTAGTTTTCTTTTTTTTTTCTGCGACCGTAAGTGTAATATGTGGGGTATCCCGATCTCGTTGCTATATGTCAAAGAGTTTTCAGGATACGTATATTTACTTACGTTAATGACATGAGATGTTATGTGTTGCTGTTGATATGATTTATTGGATCGTCGTGATTGAATAACCAGGGGTTTTTATGTGAGATGAGAGTTTTTACATTTTCATTCATGTAAAATTTAATGTAATATTCTTTTATTAGGGCACTTCTGGGATGAGGATGATGTCACCACTATTTTATATTATTTACTTTTCCGCAATAGGACAGACCCAAGGTGGGGAGAACAAGTAACCGGGTTCTAGAGTCCAGTGGGAGACCATTTAGAGTTTAGACCGGGTTTCCTAACTCTAGAATTGGTAGGGTTACTTGCCGCACTCATAGGGATCTATAGGATGTGGGTTTGGCTATTCATCACGACTGTGGAATCCGCGTTTTACATTACTGGCTAAATTTAAAACATGGAAATCCGAGTATATCCAATATTTCATATGTTGCTTCTGCTGCTTGTTTTTGTGATGTGATCATGTTGTATTATATATATGATATATAATAAACGTTGCTTATGTTTTGCACCCGCGCTAGTCCAGCCCCCGCTCTGCCGGTAGTTAAGTAACCTAACGGTGCATGACGGGGCTTCATGGCTGTAATTGCACGGCGGCGCCCCGGCCGTCAATCCAAGGCCAAAATGCGAAAATGATTAACTGTTAAACCGGCACCACCGTGCACAAAAATCCTGGATCGGGCCATTAATCTAAGCCTAGCTAACTGGAGAAAGGGTAGAGAGATATACCGAGCGATCCGTGTCCTTCGGTCTTCTCGTCGTCGTCCTGATCTCCCACGGAATCTTCGGTCATCACCTCCTCGCCGGAAGGGCACCACGTCGCCGGCTTCTTTTACGGGCTTTCACCACTGGACCGAGGCAACTCGGGCACGAAGTTGGCGAGCCAACGTGCCCAAGAATTGCTGTAGAATGTAGTGTAGAAAGCTATGTGTCTCATGGGGTTGAAGTTGCCTTTTGGTGGAGGAATGATATGTATCATTTTAGAGATGAAATTGGGGATTTTTGCAAGCACAAGAGAACCAAAAATCCCTACAAAAAAAATTGGGCAGCCCCTTCTCATCTTGGCTGGCCATGCATCCAAGAGAATGAAAGCGGAGAGAGTATGAATGAGATGAGTGAGTAAGCCAATAATCAATGAGAGAGAAAAGGGTTATGATGTGAAGAAATGATCACAAATAAGAACCTCACTCCAAAACCCAGTCATATCCAACAAAGGTCAAGCCATCATGAAGTCATGGAGTCAATGAAAGCTACACCCATCACGAAAACTATTGTGAAGCAAAAAGACTTCTCAATTGTTAATTGCACAATTGCAAATAACCCCCTCCACCAATTTCAGCCAAAGAAAGGAAACAAAGGAAAATGGCCGAAACGGAAAGAAAACTGGCAACTTCATAAAACTGATCCCGTAATAAATTACAGGAAACCCCGCTACTGTATATACATACCCGCATTTGTATTCGGACCGAATACAAATGCAATGAGACAAAATCTACACTGTACAATACCAGGATCCGGCTTAAACCAAAGCCCGCTAGTATTATCCGTCCGATCATGATCCTGTTGGAGATAGTGCCCTCAGAGTCAATTATTAGGTCACAGGTACGTGATTGTAATGATTGAGGGAGGACCTATCCTGGTAGGACAGTCTTACTCGAGATGATAGTATGCTATCTGGTTTACCTTTATCATCGTGTACTGCTTTAGGTGACCTGACACGTCGCTATTACACGTTGATAGAGCCCCTAGGATTCTTGCTTGACCACCAGCAGTATGAGGGCGATCATATAAGTGGGAGCTGGGGTCTATAAGCTTATCCTTAAAAGGTCCCTAGTCGTGGGAGTTTCGAGACTGGGCATCGATACTCCATTAGTAGACTAGTGTATACAGTCGAGACCCCGACGAGGGGCGGTGGCCGGTCTCACAAGCCACTGGTGTCAGTTGGATCACCTAAGATGTATACAGGTGCTCATTGGGTTATGAGTACACCGGACAGGACTCGCCGGGAACATGCTAGTTGGTCATATACCAGACGTCAGATGGCAGTTCCCTGGTGACATGTGTGCAGGTTAGTTCATCGACCTGGGGATCGTCATTTGTCTCGTGTGAGTTCCCACTGTACTTTGATTACTACCCTACCACGGCTCAAAGGAGTCGTGCAAACAGGTTTTAGTTGGGTACAGTCCCGAGCCACATGGAGGCAGTGAGCGTATCTTCAGGGGTTCGTCTCTCCCGGTATTGTGGGTGAGGTCGTGCTGTGTCTAGGAGAGCCATTACACAAAGTCCTTGGCCAAGGCAAGGAGATTTACTGGTAGGTATTCCAGTAGTATCTCAGGGTGTTCTGGGCTACACTCCGACACGACTTGTACCGCTTTTGGGGGTCTGACTTTTACCAACCCCCTAGGCCCGCCATGCGATACTCATAGACGAACGGACCGGACTGTACGGATATTGTCACTGACAGGCTCAGTAGGGTTGTCAGGCTGAGTTCACTCACAGACGTCCCTTTTAGTCAATACTTGGTAGCCCGTTACGTATTGGCTTATACCTCTGACGTGCTAGTGGTTAAATCCACAACCGAGGTGTTGACGAGTCTTTAGAGTCCCCCACATTCAGTTACTCAGCTTTCGGGCGAAAGGTTGTAGAGGCCGTATGGAGATATGGCAAGGTCCGATCAGATACGTGCGGTATTGCACGGATCAGGATCGGACAGTTTGTACTATAGGCCGTATGGTTATATGGCAGGGTTCGATCAGATACGTGCGGTATTGCACGGATCAGGATCGAACAGATATTACTAGCCGGCTTTGGTTTAAGCCGGATCCTAGTATAGTACAGTGTAGATTTTGTCTCATTGCATTTGTATTTCGGTCGAAATACAGATGCGGGTGTGTATGCACAGTATCGGGGTTTTCCTGTAATTTATTACGGGATCAGTTTTCTGGAGTTGCCAATTTGCTTTCCGTTTCGGCCAATTTCCTTTGTTCCGTTCATTGGCCGAAGTGTGGTGGAGGAGGGTTTATTTGCATTGTTGCAAATAGGCATTAGTGGAGGGGGTTCTTTGCATATATTTATATCATGATGGTTTCATGATGGAGCCCATCTTTTGACTTCTAGCTTTATGATGATGGCTTGACCATTGTAGGTTATGATTGGCTTTTGGAGTGTTGGGTTTTGTTCTCTCATCATCTCTTTTCATCATTGCTTCCACCCACCCCCTTGACTTTTCTCTTTCTCTCTCCAATCACACTTGAGAAAGGGGGGGCCGGCCATTCCTATGGAAGGGAATGGAATGGGGTTCATTTTTGAGGTGTGGTATTTTTGCTTCTCATGTTTTGCTAGAAAAGTCCTCTAGCTCATTTCCTAAAGTTGTTCTCCTTTCCTCCACCAATGGCAATTCCACAATCCCCAAAAAGTGAGACATGGTTCTTCACACATTCTACAGCAAATCTTGGGCACGTCGAGTAGCCGGCTTCGTGCCCGAGTTGCCTCGGCATTGAGGTGGGAGCCCGTAAAAGAAGTAGGCGATGTGGTGCACTTCCGGCGACGAGGAGGAGATGGAACATTCCGCAGGAGATCGGGACGATGATGAGAAGACCGGAGGACTTGGATCGTCGGTATATCTCTCTTCCCTTTCTTGTTGGTAGCTAGGACTAATTAATGGTTCGATCCGGGTAGTAGTGCGCGGCGGTTTGCCAGTTTAAGAAAATTTAAAGTTTATCACCGCTTCCGCTTTTGGTCGTCGGATTGACGGCCGGGGCGCCGCCGTGCACTTACAGTGGTATCAGAGCCTCGCCATTAACTTAGTATAGCTTGGTGTAGTGTGTTTTTCTGTTTCGATCGATCGAATGTTCCAAAACTACATTTTTGTTAGCATCAGTTTTCTGTTGGAAATTTTTGGTGTCGAAAAATTTTTCAGGTTGTAAAATATTGATGTACTGGAAAATCTAAGAACTCTGTAAAATTTCGATGAAGTGAATCCACAGTGGGAGCGCGGAACCGCCGCATATACCCCCATTCCGCCGCTCTTCCACCGCACACTGTGGAGATCACTTCACCAATTTTTTTCAGAGGCTTTCTGGGCTTAAAATATGGGTTTTGGAATATTAAAATTGGGCCCAGGTTTTCTGTGAGTGCTACAGTTTTGATTGGGGGCCCACTTGTTAATTTTTGATCGATCGGATATTTTAAACACATTTTTCACAGTATTTACATTATATCTGCGACCGTGAATGTCACTTGATCGGTAAATCCGGTCTAACTGCTATAGCCCGGTTAGACGGATTTGCGAACGTGACTTTCACGTTGATGTTTTGTTTTTGCTGTGATGTTGCGGATCGGTCGTGGGGATAGCCTGGATGCAATGCTAGTACAGTTTTGTTGTATTATGTACATTTGATATTGCGGGGCGAGCGTCCGACATGTGGACTGCCGTCACTGCCTGTTTGTATTATTATTTTGGGGCACGACCTGGTTGCGGTCGATGTACCCGTTGTATGTATATTTTACTTTCTGTACTAGGATTGCCCCGCGGAGGGGTGCACGGATAGCCGGGTTCTGGAGGGCAACAAGCCCGCATCTCATGGCATTGAGACGGAGGGGGCTTCACTCTAGGATTGGCGGGCTATTCGCCGCACTCGTAGGGGGTACAGGTTGACCCAGGAGGGGTGCCCAAGTTACCGGATTCCGTGAAGTGCTGGGTGGTCCATTCACGTTGCTGAAGGGGGCTGCCTCGCTTCAGGTTTTGGCGGGTAACTTGCCGTGCCCGTATGGGTCTAGGATTTCATTGCATAGGCTATCCACACGACCAGGGGAACATCGGGTTTCAGTAGTGGCTCTGTGAAACCCGGGGATCCCAGATATCTGTATTGTTTCTGTGATGCTGTACATTTCTGTGATGTTGCATTTTATTCACACCTTGAGCGAAATACTATATATTGGTATATATATTAGTAGATGTCGTATATGTTTTGCATCCGCGCTAGTCCAGTCCCCGCTCTGTCGTTAGTAAGCTAACCTAACGGGTAATGACGGGACCCAGTGGCGAATGCGGATGGCATATACGTACATCAGTATATTTTCGTTCTTTTTGGTGTGATCAATTGATGGGACTGCATTGATTCGGATCAATGCAAGTTAAAACAAACCTAATCTGATGTTGTTGGAACACTTTTCAAAAAGCTGTTATTGCAAGGACGTTTACTTTTGTTTTGCATCGTGGTATTCATTGGAATATCCTGCTCCTCAGTCGACGAGGCAAGGGCCGAGATCCCTTCACCGGGAGTGACCCTTTGGACAGAAGTTTGCGTCAGGGCATTAACTTCACTATAGCCGATTACTTTTGCTTTGCATCGCGGTATTCATTTGGAATATCCTGCACCCCATTCTACGGGGAAAGAGCCGAGATCCCTTCACCGGGAGTGACCTCTTTAGCAAAGGTTTTCGTCACTATATTTTTAAAAAAAAGCTATCCGTTCCTTCAACGATATCAAGTTCATTACGTTAAAGGTTTTCGCCAGAAACCATTCGTAGCCCTCCGTCGTTTCATATGGATAGTCAATAGTATTCAAGCTGTGTATGTTGGCCAAAGTCAAGGCACAGTGTTTGGTAGCTGTTGGTTATTCATATGCAGCATAGATAGATGCGTTGGTTTGGAACAGTCGTACTGCCATGTTGGCCAAAGTCAAGGGTATGTACGGGTGGATTCAAATTAACCTGGAGAATGACGGGTAGAACTTGACATGTGACTTATGATATGTTGGCCAAAGTCAAGGTCATAAGAGCATGGGGCAGAAATCACATCGGGAGTTTCAAAAGAACTGAAACTTGCCAGATATGCGCATACCTTCTGGAGTGTGATAGCGTGAGCGGATTCCGTCACGTTATCATGCAATGATAGTTGGATCCCGATTCCCACTGATGAGTTAGTTTACTCCTCGGGTAACCCCGACTAATTCTTCTTTCAGGTTTGGAGGAGAATTTGAGGTACAGTGGGAGGTTTCCAGATTAGATAAATTGGTGACCATTCTGATCTAGGTTAGAGTGCACGCTGAGTGTTTCTTTTCTCTCTCTCTTTGGCAGCGACCATTGACCCGACCCTAAGACTTTGACTCAGTGACCAAGTTGACCGAACCTTCTTAAACACCGGCTTTTGGATTGTCAGAGTTGCAAACCTCATTGCCACTCCTACTTTTACCCTTTTCTCCAGGACACCCCGTTTTACTACGAACGTCCACTTCCATTGGACAAAACCATCGTATGGTTAGATACGAACTCGAAAGAATTTATTCGAGGATGGTTTCCGGTTCTGGAGAAAACGGATAGGATTATTCAGTTGTCTTTTCCTTTTACCCTCTCTCAGGTTACGAGTACTCCTTGGTTTAGGGGTAGTACACCTATTACGCAAATTGGATTGTCTTCTTCCAAACCTTAGGCTGGTGCCGACCGGTAGGGAATGAAGAAAACCAATTAGCATAACGATGGTGTGCAGAAGGTATTAAGTTCAGACAAAGCAAGGGATTAGTAAGAGGGCAAAGTAAATTGCAACAGATATTCACGACCAAACCAAATATTTCGTTACCACTCCCACATCACCTTTGTATTTCTCCAGGACACTCCGTATCACCACGAAGATCCACAGTTTATTTGGATACTCCATCGTATGGTTATATACGAACTCGAATGGAACTGGTTCCAGTTCGGGGATGGATTCTGGTTCAGGAGAAATAGGAATAAGGTTTATTCGGTTGTCTTTTATCTTCACCCTCTCTCATTGCGAGTGTTCCTAGGATTGGGACAGTACACCCATTATGCTTATTGGATAGTCTTCTTCCAAACCATAGGCTGGTGCCGAACGGTAGGGAAGGAAGAAAACCATTTGGCCTAAAAGGGTGTGCAGAAGGTAAAGACTAAAGACATATGAAGGGATTTGGAGAGGTGGCAAAGAACTATACGGTTACAGTCGTGAATCTGGAAGAGGCATTACTAGGAATACCAGAATACCCCATCGGAACATTTCAATGTTTCAGTTTCACTGTGTAATGTTAAAGGAAAACTGATTTCCCGATTAGATACTTACTCCAGGGTATGTATTTACCAGGTACGATTCTCACATCTGTATGGTTTTACAGATGATGAGTGGGAGTAAGTTATTGGGAATTGGGTGATTATCCTCATTATATCGGGATTCGTTGTAATCAGTGATATTTGAGGAAATCACCTGGGCTGTTTGCCGGTCGGCAAATATTTGGTTTTGAATATCCGCTGTTATGCACCAATTTCAAATTGATATATCTGTACGTCTATTTTCATAGAGTGAGATATACCTTTCTGAAATTATGTCTACGACATTTACCTATATCAGTGGATGGTTAGGTAAGGAGCATTAAACAGCGGTGTAATTCTTCTTAACCATAAGTACAGTTTTCAACCTACGACACACAGTGAATGAGTTATCAGACTCAAGGGACTTATACAAAGGATTGTATGTTGTCCAGGGTCCATCAGGACAGAGGGCTTGGTTTTCGTACTATATTCGGTTTACTTATGACTTCTCTAGTTTTTAGACAGGTGTTTCGCGGAAACACAGGGTCCAAATTTTGAGAAGTTATAGGTATTTGAATAGAGTAGAGAACCAGGTATAGCAAGTATCGGGATTCTTCAAAGAGATCGAAGATGTAGATACTTGTGTATGGTATTCAGTTGATAGTAATGATAAAGAGATCTTGCTTCTCTTTCAGGTTACTCATAATTGGAAGTATTCCTAAGTTGAGTAACGCTGATCGGCCTCCTTCCATTTAGTTGACATGCGCTGGGGACAGCTGCATGATTTGAATCTGGTTCAATTAAATCAGTGCCTCTGTTTCTATATTGGATATAGAACAGTTCATATCTTAACGATGTTAAGGTACGGGGAGTTGTCCGGTTTATGATTAAAACCAGACACTGGACAACTCAAGGCACGTTTTTGTAATGGCTGTTTGTGGGTTGACCCAGGCTATGACGAGGGTTGACTTTCTACCATCTGGATGAACAATAGCGATATTGTTCTAGACTCGCCACAGTTTTATTAAAGATGGATTTTTTCAGAAAACAGTAATGGGAGTATGGTAGAACTGGAAGTGATTCCAGAACCACAAACGATTACTGAAGATTTGATAAGGAACCTAAAGATTCAATCTGGATTGACATTCCATTGGCCACTCCGCAGATAAGGTGGGTAACTTCAGGCACCCGAGAGGCACTACGGTAGCCTCAAGGACGGTGACAGGGAAGTTCTTGTTTACCCACAATTGCCATTGCTGTTGTTCCAGGTTACGAGACCCGGCGGGAGGATGAGTATAGCGTCGTTCTAAACCAGTTTTAGAAGTGTACGTCTATATGACTCTGCCAGAGGGTTGTCGTAGTCAGTGGGAGCAGCGGAAGCATTGGTGGACAGGTTGCTTATGTCTATTTATAGACTAGAGCAGATGTAGCGGAGATAGATCATCTATTTCTGACGTGACAGTCATGGGTTTGACTTCATCAGAATAGGGGATGGATCTGTTGAGAAGGTAGTAGGGTGTGATATCCTGGTATTTGGATGATATACACAGAGTAGGAAAAGAAACTCCTACACTACGATCGGTTATACTTTAGTCGTCACACAGTTGTTTCTCCACAAAGGAAATGGATTTTATATCAGACATACTGGTTACTAGATCTATGGTCTTAGATCTAGATTTGGGTGGTTTCCCAATCAGGGTACTTGACAGCGTTCTAAGAGTATTTAGGATGGACGACTCCTGTCACGGTAGTGTACCTGCAGGTAATGGAGTCACCCTCTCCAAAGGTGTCTTAGAGACTAAAGGGGAGAGGGACGGGCATGATTGGCAGATCACTTGCTCAGGAAATTGAGTCAATCGTGAGATGTCAAGTACCACACCAGATGTTGTTCTTGCACTAGATGCAATAAGTTGACATTAATCCAATCCTGGAGAAACAGTCGGAAGCAGTTTTAGAACATAAGTGGATGTTCTAGGGAGATGATAACGACAGCCTCATTCAGGAGACAGTTATCATTCCAGGCTTCCAAGGTGACATGGACGACAAGGAGGTTGTCAGAGTTATAGTTTTCCTTCTGATGAGGGGCAGTATTTTGGACAGGTGGTCCAAGGCAATACTGAGGGAGGCATGGCGCGCAGGATACTGATTAAGTTCAGTTGACGATACAGTCTATGAAATTTGGATTTGGAGTTCATTTATGAGCTAGGTCCCATCAGACATCCAGACATATTCTGAGACAGGTATTGCTCTTTTCGGGAGATGGCTTTCTCCGCGAACTTGAGATATAGAGAGACATAGAAAGAAACAACTAAGCGGATCCACTCACTGAGGCTATTCCTCGAACGCAATAGTTCCGCAAACGAGCTTTGTGAGACTGACTAGTAGAGGAGTTGGATGTTCGGTATCACACGGGCTGTGAGTATGCGACATCGCAATAATTAGCCTTGAGTGCAAGTGGGAGATTGTTGGAGATAGTGCCCTCAGAGTCAATTATTAGGTCACAGGTACGTGATTGTAATGATTGAGGGAGGACCTATCCCGGTAGGACAGTCTTACTCGAGATGATAGTATGCTATCTGGTTTACCTTTATCATCGTGTACTGCTTTAGGTGACCTGACACGTCGCTATTACTCGTTGATAGAGCCCCTAGGATTCTTGCTTGACCACCAGCAGTATGAGGGCGATCATATAAGTGGGAGCTGGGGTCTATAAGCTTATCCTTAAAAGGTCCCTAGTCGTGGGAGTTTCGAGACTGGGCATCGATACTCCATTAGTAGACTAGTGTATACAGTCGAGACCCCGACGAGGGGCGGTGGCCGGTCTCACAAGCCACTGGTGTCAGTTGGATCACCTAAGATGTATACAGGTGCTCATTGGGTTATGAGTACACCGGACAGGACTCGCCGGGAACATGCTAGTTGGTCATATACCAGACGTCAGATGGCAGTTCCCTGGTGATATGTGTGCAGGTTAGTTCATCGACCTGGGGATCGTCATTTGTCTCGTGTGAGTTCCCACTGTACTTTGATTACTACCCTACCATGGCTCAAAGGAGTCGTGCAAACAAGTTTTAGTTGGGTACAGTCCCGAGCCACATGGAGGCAGTGAGCGTATCTTCAGGGGTTCGTCTCTCCCGGTATTGGGGGTGAGGTCGTGCTGTGTCTAGGAGAGCCATTACACAAAGTCCTTGGCCAAGGCAAGGAGATTTACTGGTAGGTATTCCAGTAGTATCTCAGGGTGTTCTGGGCTACACTCCGACACGACTTGTACCGCTTTTGTGGGTCTGACATTTACCAACCCCCTAGGCCCGCCATGCGATACTCATAGACGAACGGACCGGACTGTACGGATATTGTCACTGACAGGCTCAGTAGGGTTGTCAGGCTGAGTTCACTCACAGACGTCCCTTTTAGTCAATCCTTGGTAGCCCGTTACGTATTGGCTTATACCTCTGACGTGCTAGTGGTTAAATCCACAACCGAGGTGTTGACGAGTCTTTAGAGTCCCCCACATTCCGTTACTCAGCTTTCGGGCGAAAGGTTGTAGAGGCCGTATGGAGATATGGCAAGGTCCGATCAGATACGTGCGGTATTGCACGGATCAGGATCGGACAGTTTGTACTATAGGCCGTATGGTTATATGGCAGGGTTCGATCAGATACGTGCGGTATTGCACGGATCAGGATCGAACAGATATTACTAGCCGGCTTTGGTTTAAGCCGGATCCTAGTATAGTACAGTGTAGATTTTGTCTCATTGCATTTGTATTTCGGTCGAAATACCGATGCGGGTGTGTATGCACAGTATCGGGGTTTTCCTGTAATTTATTACGGGATCAGTTTTCTGGAGTTGCCAGTTTGCTTTCCGTTTCGGCCAATTTCCTTTGTTCCGTTCATTGGCCGAAGTGTGGTGGAGGAGGGTTTATTTGCATTGTTGCAAATAGGCATTAGTGGAGGGGGTTCTTTGCATATATTTATATCATGATGGTTTCATGATGGAGCCCATCTTTTGACTTCTAGCTTTATGATGATGGCTTGACCATTGTAGGTTATGATTGGTTTTTGGAGTGTTGGGTTTTGTTCTCTCATCATCTCTTTTCATCATTGCTTCCACCCACCCCCTTGACTTTTCTCTTTCTCTCTCCAATCACACTTGAGAAAGGGGGGGCCGACCATTCCTATGGAAGGGAATGGAATGGGGTTCATTTTTGAGGTGTGGTATTTTTGCGTCTCATGTTTTGCTAGAAAAGTCCTCTAGCTCATTTCCTAAAGTTGTTCTCCTTTCCTCCACCAATGGCAATTCCACAATCCCCAAAAAGTGAGACATGGTTCTTCACACATTCTACAGCAAATCTTGGGCACGTCGAGTAGCCGGCTTCGTGCCCGAGTTGCCTCGGCATTGAGGTGGGAGCCCGTAAAAGAAGTAGGCGATGTGGTGCACTTCCGGCGACGAGGAGGAGACGGGACATTCCGCAGGAGATCGGGACGATGATGAGAAGACCGGAGGACTTGGATCGTCGGTATATCTCTCTTCCCTTTCTTGTTGGTAGCTAGGACTAATTAATGGTTCGATCCGGGTAGTAGTGCGCGGCGGTTTGCCAGTTTAAGAAAATTTAAAGTTTATCACCGCTTCCGCTTTTGGCCGTCGGATTGACGGCCGGGGCGCCGCCGTGCACTTACAGATCCGTGCAATACCGCACGTATCTGATCGAACCCTGCTATATCTCCATACAGCCTCTACAGTGTTTCGCCCGAAACTTGAGCAACTGTCTGTGGGGGACTCTAAAGACTCGTCAACCTGTTGGCTGTGGATTTAACCACTAGCACGTCAGAGGTATTAGCCATACGTAACGGGCTACCAGGTATTGACCAAAAGAGACATCGATGAGCGAACTCATCCTGACACCCTACTGAGCCTGTCAGTGACAATATCCGTACAGTCCGGTCCGTTCGTCTATGAGCATCGCATGGCGGGCCTAGGGGGTTGGTAAAAGTCAGACCCCCAAAAGCGGTACAAGTCGTGTCGGAGTGTAGCCCAGAACACCCTGAGATACTACTGGAATACCTGCCAGTAAATCTCCTGCCTTGGCCAAGGAATTCGTGTAATGGCTCTCCTAGACACAGCGCGACCTCATCCCCAATACCGGGAGAGACGAACCCTTACAGATCCGCTCACTGCCTCCATGTGGCTCGGGACTGTACCCAACTAAAACCTGTTTGCACATCTCCTTTGAGCGTGGTAAGGTAGTAATCAAAGTACAGTGGGAACTCACACGAGACAAATGACGATCTTCAGGTCGATGAACTAACCTGTACACATGTCACCAGGGAACTGCTATTTGACGTCTGGTATAAGACCAACTAGCATGTTCCCGGCGAGTCCTGTCCGGTGTACTCATAACCCAATGAGCACCTGTATACATCTTAGGTGAACCAACTGACACCAGTGGCTTGTGAGACCGGCCACCGCCCCTCGTCGGGTTCTCGACTGTATACACTAGTCTACTCTAGAATATCGATGCCCTGTCTCGAAACTCCCTCGACTAGGGACCTTTTAAGGATGGGCTTATAGACTACCAGCTCTCATGTATATGATCGCCCTTATACTGCTGGCTGTCAAGCAAGAATCCTAAGGGCTCTATCAACGCGTAATAGTGACATGTAAGGTTACCTAAAGTAGTACACGATGATAAAGATAAACACGTAGCATACTATCATCTTGAGTAAGACTGTCCTACCGGCATAGGTCCTCCCTCAATCATTGCAATCACGTGCCTGTGATCCAATAATTGACTCTGAGGGCACTATCTCCAACAATCTCCCACTTGCACTCAAGGCTAATTATTGCGATGTCGCATACTCACAGCCCGTGTGATACCGAACACCCAACTCCTCTACTAATCAGTCTCACAAAACCCGTTTGCGAAACTATTGCGTTCGAGGAATAGCCTCAGTGAGTGGATCCGCTCGGATGTTTCTTTCTATGTCTCTCTTTATCTCAAGTTCGCGGAGAAAACCATCTCCCGAAATGAGTAATACATGTCTTAGAATATGTCTGGATATCTGATGGGACCTAGCTCATAAATGAACTCCAAATCCAAACTTCTTAGATTGTATCGACAACTGAACTTAATCAGTATCCTGCGTAATGCCTCCCTCAGTGTCTACTTGGATCACCTGTCCAAAACACTGCCCCTCGTCAGAGGGAAAACTATAACTCTGACAACCTCTCTGTCATCCAGGTCACCTTGGAAGCCTGGAATGATAACTGTCTCCTTCAAAGAGATTGTTGTTATCATATCCCTAGAACATCCACTTATGTTCTAAAACTGCTTCCGACTGTTTCTCCAGGATTAGATCAATATCATCCTATTGCATCTATTGCAAAAACAACATCTGGTGCGGTACTTGACATCTCATGATTGACACAATTGTCTAAGCAAGTGATCTGTCAATCATGCACATCCCTCTCCCCTTTAGTCTGTAAAACACCTTTAGAGAGGGTGACTCCATCACCTGCAGGTACACCACCATGCTAGGAGTCGTCCATTCTAAAGCACCTCTAGAACGCTGTCTAAGTACCCTGATTGGGAAACTACCTAAATCTAGATCTAAAACCATAGATCCAGTAACCAGAATGTCTGATATAATGTCCAAGTTCCATGTGGAGAAACCACTGTGTGACGACCAAAGTATAACCGACCGTAGTAAAGGAATTTCACTTCCTACTCTGTATATGTCATCCAAATACCAGGATATCACACCCTACTAACTTCTCAACAGATCCATCCCCTATTCTGATGAAGTCAAACCTATGACTTTCACATCAGAATTAGATGATCTATCTCCGCTATATCTGCTTTAGTCCATAGACATAAGCTACTTGTCCACCAATGCTTCCGCTGCTCCCACTGACTACGACAACCCTCTGGCAGAGTCATATAGACGTACACTTCGAAAGCCAGTTTAGAACGACGCTATAATCATCCTCCTGCCGGGTCTCGCAGCCTGGAACAACAGCAATGGCAAGAACCTCCCTGTCACCGTCCTTGAGGCTACCGGAGTACCTCTCGGGTGCCTGAGGTTATCCACCATATCTGCGGAGTGGCCAATGGAATGTCAAATCAGATTGAATCTTTAGGTTCTTATCAAATTTTCAGTAATCGTTTGCGGTTCTGGAATTAGTTCCAGTTCTACCATACTCCCACTACTGTTTTCTGAAAAAATCCATTTTTGTTAAAACTGTGGCGAGTCAAGAACAATATCACTATTGATTTTCCAGATGGTAGAAAGTCAACCCTCATCATAGCCTGGGTCAACCCACAAACAGCCATTACAGAAACGTGCCTTGAGTTATCCAGAGTCTGGTTTAAAGCATAAGCCGGCAACTCCCCGTACCTTAACATCGTTAAGATATGAACTGTTCTATATCCAATATAGAAGCAGAGGCACTGATTTAATTGAAACCAGATTCAAATCATGCAGCTGTCTCCAGTGCATGTTAACTAAATGGAAAGAGGCCGATCAGCATTATTCAACTTAGGAGTACTTCCAATTATGAGTAACCTGAAAGAGAAGCAAGTTCTCTTAATCATTACTATTAACTGAATACCACACACAAGTATCTACATCTTCGATCACCTTGAAAAATCCCGATACTTACAATACCTGGTTCTTTACTTTATTCATATACCTATAACTTCTCAAAACTTGGACCCTGTGTTTCTACGAAACACCTGTCTAAAAACCAGAGAAGTCATAAGTAAACTGAATATAGTACGAGGACCAACCCGTCTGTCCTAATGGACACTGGACAACATACAATACTCTGTATAAGTCCCTTGAGTTTAATAACTCATTCCCTGTGTGTCGTAGGTTGAAAACTGTACTTATGGTTAAGAAGAATTATACCGCCGTTTAATGCTCCTTACCTAACCATCCTGATTTAGGTAAATGTCATAGTCATAATTTTAAAAAGGTATATCTCACTCTATAAAAATAGACGTACAGATATATCAATTTGAAATTGGTTCATAACAACGGATATTCAAAACCAAATATTTGCCGTCCGGCAAACAACCCAGGTGACTTTCTCAAATATCGCCAATTACAATGAATCCGATATAATGAGGATGATCACCTAATTCTCAATAACTTACTCCCACTCATCATCTGTAAAACCATACAGATGTGAGAATCATACCTGGTAAATACATACCCTGGAGCAAATGTCTAATTGGGAAATCAGTTTTCTTTTAACAGTACACAGTGAAACTGAAACATTGAAATGTTTCGATGGGGTATCCGGGTATTCCTAGTAATACCTCTTCCATTATCCAGATTCATAACTGTAACCGTATATTTCTATGCCATCTCTCCACATCCCTTCATATGTCTTTAGTCATCACCTTCTGCATACCCTCTTAGGCTAAATGGTTTTCTTCTTTCCCTACCGTTCGGCACCAGCTTATGGTTTGGAAGAAGACTATCCAATAAGCATAGTGGGTGTACTGTCCTAATCCTAGGAGCACTCGCAATGCGAGAGAAGGTGAAGATAAAAGACAACCGAATAAACCTTATTCCTATTTCTCCTGGACTAGAATCCATCCCCGAACTGGAACAAGTTCCTTTCGAGTTCGTATATAACCGTACGATGGAATATCCAATAAACTGTGGATCTTCGTAGTGATACGGAGTGTCCTGGGGAAATACAAAGGTGATTTTAGGATTGGCGAAGAAATACTTGGTTTGGTCGTGAATAGCAGTCGCAATTTACTTTGCCCTCTTACTAATCCCTTGATATGTCTTTACTTAATACCTTCTGTACACCATTGTTATGCTAATTGGTTTTCTTCATTCCCCACCGTTCGGCACCAGCCTAAGGTTTGGAAGAAGACTATCCAATTTGCGTAATAGGTGTATTATCTCCTAAACCAAGGAGTACTCGCAACCTGAGAGAAGGTAAAAGGAAATGACAACTGAATAGTCCTATTCGTTTTCTCCAGAACCGGAAACCATCCTCGAATAAATTCCTTCAAGTTCGTATATAACCATACGATGGTTTTATCCAATGGAAGTGGACGTTCGTAGTAATACGGGATGTTCTGGAGAAAAGGGTAAAAGTAGGAGTGGCAATGAGGCTTGCAGCTCTGACAATCCAAAAGCCAGTGTTTAAGAAGGTTCGGTTAATTTTGGTCACTGAGTCATAGTCTTAGGGTCGGGTCATGGTCGCTGCCAGAGAGAGAGAGAAAAGAAACACTCAGCGTGCACTCTAACCTAGATCAGAATGGTTACCAATTTATCTAATCAGGAAACCTCCCACTGTACCGTCAAATTCTCCTCCAAACCTGAAAGAAGAATTAGTCGGGATCACCCGAGGAGTAAACCAACTCATCAGTGGGAATCGGGATCCAACTATCATCGCATGATAACGTGACAGACTTCGCTCACGTTATCACACTTCAGAAGGTATGCGCATATCTGGCAAGTTTCAGTTTCTTTAGAAACTCCCGATGTGATTTTTGCCCCATGCTCTTATGACCTTGACGAAGGCCAACAAATCATAAGTCACATGTCAAGTTCTACCCGTCATTCTCCAGGTTAATTTGAACCCACCCGTACCTACCCTTGACTTTGGCTAACAAGGCAGTACGACTGTCCCAAACCAACGCATCTATCTATGCTGCATATGAATACCCAATAGCCACTAAACACCGTGCCTTGACTTTGGCCAACCAACACAGCTTGAATACTATTGACTATCCATATGAAATGACGGAGGGCTACGAATGGTTTCTGGCGAAAAACCTTTAATGTAATGAACTTGATATCGTTGAAGGAACCGGATAGCTTTATAAAAATATAGTGGCGAACACCTTTGCTAAAGAGGTCACTCCTGGTGAAGGTATCTCGGCTCTTTCCCCGTAGAATGAGGTGCAGGATATTCCAACTGAATACCACGATGCAAAGCAAAAGTAAACGACTATAGTGAAGTTATTGCCCTGACGCAAACTTCTGTCCAAGGGGTCACTCCCGGTGAAGGGATCTCAGCCCTTGCCTCGTCGACTGAGGTGCTGGATATTCATAACCGAATACCACTGTGCAAAACAAAAGTGAACGTCCTTGCAATAACAGCTTTTTGAAAATTGTTCCAACAACATCAGAATAAGTTTGTTTAGCTTGCATTGATCCGAATCAACGCAGTCCCATCAAATGATCACACCACAAAGAACGAAAATAATGATGTACGTATATGCCATCCGCATTTGCCACTGGGTCCCGTCATTACCCGTTAGGTTAGTTAACTAACGACAGAGCGGGGACTGGACTAGCGCGGATGCAAAACATATACAACATCTACTAGTATATATATCAATTTATAATATTTCGCTCAAGGCGTGATAAAATGCAATATCACAGAAATGTAATAAGCATCACAGAACAATACAGATATTTGGGATCCCCGGGTTTTACAGAGCCGCTAATGAAACCCAACGTTCCCCTGGTCGTGTGGATAGCCTATGCAATGAAATCCTAGACCCCTACGGGCGCGGCAAGTTACCCGCCAAAACCTGAAGCGAGGCAGCCCCCTTCACCAACGTGAATGGACCACCCAGCACTTCACGGAATCCGGTAACTTGAGCACCCCTCTTGGGTCAACCTGTACCCCCTACGAGTGCGGCGAATAGCCCGCCAATTCTAGAGTAAAGCCCCCTCCGTCTCAATGCCATGAGATGCGGGCCCGTTGCCCTCTAGAACCCGGCTATTCGTGCACCCCTCCGCGGGGTAATCCTAGTACAGAAAGTAAAATATACATACAACGGGTACATCGACCTCACCCCGGTCATGCCCCAAAAGAATAATATACAAACATGCAGTGACGGCAGTCCACATGTCGGACGCTCGCCCCGCAATATCAAATGTACATAAAAATACCAAATCTGTACTAACATTGCATCCAGGCTATCCCCTACGACAATCCGCAATATCACAGCACAACACAGAACATCAACGTGAATGTCACGTTCGCAAATCCGTCTAAAAGGGCTATAGCAGTTAGACAGGATTTACCGATCAAGTGACATTCACGGTCGCAGATATAATGTAAATACTATGAACTAACATGTTTAAAATTTTCGATCGATCAAATTTACCCAAGTGGGCCCCAAGCACTACTGTAGCACTCAAAGAAAATCTGGGCCCAAAGAGAATATACCAAAACCCCTATTTTCAACACAGAGACCATCTGTAAAAATTTGACGCACTGAACAGTAAAGGTAGAGGCGGAACCGCGGCCCAAACATGGGTTTGGCCGTGGTTCCGCGGTGTAATAATGCGTTCATGCGACCAAATTTTACCAGAGTGCTTATACTTCCCTGCACATGTTTCTGCAACAACCTGAAAAAAATTTCGAGCCGAAAAAATTTCGACAGAGAACTGATGCATTGAAATCGCGGGTTTTGGAATTTTGTTCGATCGAAAATGTAAACACATTAGACCAAGCTAGACTAGGTTAATGACCTGGCTCTGATACCAGTGTAAGTGCACGGCGGCGCCCCGGCAGTCAATCCGAGGCCAAAATGCGGAAACGATACTTTACTTTAACTGTTAAACCGGCACCACCGCGCACAAAAATCCCGGATCGGGCCATTAATCTAATCCTAGCTAACTAGAGAAAGGGTAAAGAGATATACCGAGTGATCCGTGTCCTTCGTTCTTCTTGTCGTCGTCTCGATCTCCCGCGGAATCTCCGGTCTTCACCTCCTTGCCGGAAGGGCACCACGTCGCCGGCTTCTTTTACGGGCTCCCACCTCTGGACCGAGGCAACTCGGGCATGAAGTTGGCGAGCCGACGTGCCCAAGAATTGCTGTAGAATGTAGTGTAGAAAGCTATGTGTCTCATGGGGTTGAAGTTGCCTTTTGGTGGAGGAATGATATGTATCATTTTAGAGATGAAATTGGGGATTTTTGCTAGCACTAGAGAACCAAAAATCCCCACAAAAAAAATTGGGCAGCCCCCTTCTCATCTTGGCCGGCCATGCATCCAAGAGAATGAAAGAGGAGAGAGTATGAATGAGATGAGTGAGTGAGCCAATAATCAAATAGAGAGAAAAGGGTTATGATGTGAAGAAATGATCACAAACAAGAACCTCACTCCAAAACCCAGTCATATCCAACAAAGGTCAAGCCATCATGAAGTCATGGAGTCAATGAAAACTACACCCATTATGAAAACTATCATGAAGCAAAAAGTCTTCTCAATTGTTAATTGCACAATTGCAAATAACCCCCCTCCACCAAATTTCAGCCAAAGAAAGGAAACAAAGGAAAATGGCCGAAACGGAAACCAAACTGGCAACTTCATAAAACTGATCCCGTAATAAATTACAGGAAACCCCGCTACTGTATATACATACCCGCATTTGTATTCGGACCGAATACAAATGCAATGAGACAAAATCTACACTGTACAATACTAGGATCCGGCTTAAACCACAGCCCGCTAGTATTATCCGTCCGATCATGATCCGTGCAATACCGCACGTATCTGATCGAACCCTGCCATATCTCCTTACGGCCTCTACAGCGTTTCGCCCGAAACTTGAGCAACTGTCTATGGTGGCCTCTAATGACTCGTCAATCCTTTGGCTGTGGATTTAACCACTAGCACGTCAGAGGTATTAGCCATACGTAACAGGCTACCAGGTATTGACCAAAAGGGACGTCGATGAGCGAACTCATCCTGACACCCTACTGAGACTTTCAGTGACAATATCCGTACAGTCCGGTCTGTTCGTCTATGAGCATCGCATGGCGAGCCTAGGGGGTTGGTAAAAGTCAGACCCCCAAAAGCGGTATAAGTCGTGTCGGAGTGTAGCCCAGAACACCCTGAGATACTACTGGAATACCTACCAGTAAATCACCTGCCTTAGGCCAAGGACTTCGTGTAATGGCTCTCCTAGACACAGCGCGACCTCACCCCCAATACCGGGAGAGACGAACCCCTGCAGATCCGCTCACTGCCTCCATGTGGCTCGGGACTGTACCCAACTAAAACCTGTTTGCATGTCTCCTTTGAGCGTGGTAGGGTAGTAATCAAAGTACAGTGGGAACTCACACGAGACAAATGACGATCCTCAGGTCGATGAACTAACCTGTACACATGTCACCAGGGAACTGCTATCTGACGTCTGGTATAAGACCAACTAGCATGTTCCCGGCGAGTCCTGTCCGGTGTACTCATAACCCAATGAGCACCTGTATACATCTTAGGTGAACCAACTGACACTAGTGGCTTGTGAGACCGGCCACCGCCCCTCGTTGGGGTCTCGACTGTATACACTAGTCTACTCTAGAGTATAGATGCCCTGTCTCGAAACTCCCTCGACTAGGGACCTTTTAAGGATGGGCTTATAGACTACCAGCTCTCACGTATATGATTGCCCTCATACTGCTGGCTGTCAATCAAGAATCCTAAGGTCTCTATCAATGCGCAATAGTGACCTGTAAGGTCACCTAAAGCAGTACACGATGATAAAGATAAACCAGATAGCATACTATCATCTTGAGTAAGACTGTCCTACCGGGATAGGTCATCCCTCAATCATTGCAATCACGTTGTCCGGCCTATGTTGAAAAGCAAAATCCGGACAAGCTCGATGCTAGGTCAGTTCTGTGCAAGTTTGTAAGATATCCAAACCATTCGCGAGGGTATATCTTCTACTACACCGAGGAACAAAAGATGTTTCGTTTCTCAACATGCCACCTTTTTAGAAAAGGACTTTCTTGTGGAAGAAATTAGTGGCGATGAGGTAGAACTGGAAGTAGTTCCTGCAAAGCAAACTATAACTGACGACTTGGTGGAACCGAAGGATTCAATAGTCCCTGACGAACCGATGCCACTTCGCAGATCTAGTTGGGTTCCTCATCCACCTGAGAGATATTACGGTTTTCTCGTAGACGATGGGAGCGAGGATTGCATCATTGAGATGATGACCCAACTAGTTTCGAGCAGTCCATCACAATTGGAGACTATGTGAAATGGCTGGATGCTATCCGATCTGAGATGGAATCCATATACATCAGCAAAGTGTTGACTTTGCATGTTGCTCCTGAAGGGGTAAAACCCATCGGGAGCAAGAGGATCTTTGAGAAAGATAAATTGGTGTAGATGGAAAAGTTGAGACTTTCAAAACTAGACTTTTCGCTAAGCTTAAGTCCATCAGGATCTTACTTGCCATTGCTGCATACCATGACTATGAAATCTGGCAGACTACACGTCAAAACCGCTTTTCTAAATGGTGATTTAGAAGAGAGCATGTAAATGACACCGCCAGAGGGCTTCATAAACAGTGGGAGCAGCGAAGCATGTGCAAGATGCTTAAACCTATCTATGGGTTAAAGCAGGTATCGCGGAGATGGAACATCTATTTAATGAAACTGTCAAAGAGTTTGACTTCATCAAAAAGATAAATGAACCATGTATAAATAAGAAGATTGTAGAGAGTATGGTTGTCTTCCTCGTATTGTACGCGGATGAGATACTCTTGATAGGAAAAAGGTGTTCCTATGCTACACTTGGTCAAGAACCTCTTATCACACAGGTTCTCCATGAAAGTTCTAACTGATGCCTCCTACATTCCGGGGTTATAGATCTATCGAGATAGATCTAAATTGATTTGGGATTGTCCCAATCCGGGTACATAGACACCATGCTTAAAGCGTTTTAGTATGGATGATTCTAAGCATGGTAATGTACCCGCTTGTTTACGAATCACTCTCTCCAAAGAGATATCTCTCGAGACTGATTTGGAGAGGGCTCGCATACAAGGGATACCCTATGCTTTGGCATACAGGTCAATCATGTATACGATGATATGTACCAGACCAGATGTAGCTTACTCACTAGGTGTAGTGAATAAGTACCGAAAAGATCTTTGGGAAAACCACTGGACAACTGAAGAACATTCTTAAAGTGCTTGCGAAAGACTAAAGAGATGTTCTTGGTGCATGGTAACGGTGAAATCTATACGGAGTCCTTTACCGATTCGAGCTTCCAGAGGGATAAGGACGACTTAAAGTCAGTCTCGGGTTTTGTCTTCACCCTCAGTGGAGGGACGGTATGTTGGAAGGGTTCAAAGCTATATATCGTTGCAGACTTGTTGATAGAGGCTAATTACATCGCTACCAACGATGCTGCTAAAGAGGTTTTCTGGATGAATAGAGTTCATGATATGAACTAGGTTCCTACCATTGGGCATCTAATACCTGTGTATTGTGATGATAATAGAGTTGTGGTTTTGACCTAGGAACCCCGGTCCCGTCAGCGATCCAGACATATTCTTGAACAGTATCACCTGATCAGGGAGATAGTTATATCTCCGGGAGATCGAGGTTAGGAGAGTTGACATATAGGATAACACAACGGATCCACTCACCGAGGCCATCCCCCAGATGCTATTCGAGAGACTTTTTGGGACGTTGGGTATGAGATACTACAACAAATGGCCTTAGTGCAAGTGGGAGATTATTAGTAGTATGTATGCCCTAGAGGCCATTATTGATGAAATAGTGGATGTTTGGATATATATAGAGGACTTTCTTGCTCGACATGATAGTATGCTATCAGGCTACCTTTATCTTAACATGTAGACTAGTTTTTATACTGTCTGTCTCTTACATGTTGATAAAGCCCTTAGGATATGTAATTGACTACCAGGACTATGATGAGATCATACTAGTAGGGCCAGGGTGGTCCACAAGTACATCCTTTAATCAGTTCCTATTCATGGGAATATCGAGATCAGGGCGTCGATATTCCAGAGTAGACTAGCGTATACAGTTCTTGACCAATATGATGGGCGATAGATGATCCTACATCTATTGGTGTTTGACATCAAAGATGGTATACAGGTGCTCAGTGGAGACTGGGTACACTGAACAGGACTCACCGAGGACTCCTATATGGTAGTATACCTATCGTCAGATAGCAGTCCTCTGGTGACACTGGTACAGGTTAGTCTGTAGACCCGAGATCGTCATAGAGTCTTGTGTGGCTTCCACTGTACTTTAATTTCCTCTCTACCACGGTTCAAAAGAGTCGTGCAAATAGGTGGATTTTGGGCACAGTCCAGAGTCACATGAAGGCAATGAGCGATAGGAGGGGTTTCGTCTCTCCCGGTATTGGGGTTGATGTTGCGCTGTGCTCGATTGGCCATAACTGGAAATCCCTGGTCAGGGCTGCTGCCGAGATTTACTGATAAGTGTTATCAGTAGTTTCTCGAACCGTTATAGGCTAGACATCGGCATGACTTATCACGGTACTGGGGTCTGACGATTTCCACCCGTAGACATAATATGCGACATATCAGACGAAGAGACCGGACTGTACGTGTACGGTTATTAAGCACTATCACATGGCTCATAAGGCATCAACCATGACAAATCTAAATTTTTTCAAGTGCCGAACATCCTAAAGCAAGCATCTTTGCTAGAGTTTTAGGGTTAACATAACATGTAAACAATTTTACATCTAAGAGAGAGAGATTACAACCTTTGTAGTCCGCTCCTTCGCTTCATAAGATCCGAGTAGTAGTCCCTTCGCCGCGGTCCATGAACTTCCGGACTCTAGAGAGGCTCCACAAGCCGAACGATCCACGCTTGCTTGAACTCTTCCTTTTCGAAGATGATCTACCTTGAAGAATCTTTAACTCAAGCCCTCAGTTCTCTAATCAAGTATTAGTGAAGTGAACACCCTAATCTAAGTGGCTAGAATAGATGAGGATGATGAAGTAGGAATTTAGCTCTCTTTTGTTTTCATTTTCTCACTTTAATTCATCACTTTACAAAAAGCTAGCAAGCTTTTCAAGGAGGAAGAAGAAGAAGAAGTCTTTTGTGATGAATAATCAATTCTTGCTATGGTTACAAATACAACCCTTGAGTTAAGAATGAGTGGCTTAACTCATGTAGAGAATAAACCTAGGGTGAAGGGTTTGGGTTGGGTTAGAAATATGTACACAAATCTCTTAACAAATTATCTAAGCTTAAAACAAAATAAAGCTTCTAGAAGCTTCATGAAAAAGCTAACCCAAATCAAACCCTAACTATGTTTAATCTCCACAAATCATGTTGCATTTGTAATCATAACTTGTTACAATATTATATATCACATATATAATATATATTTGTAACAAAAGAAAATAATACAATTAACATATATCACATATATATCAATGTATTATGCAGTGAGAAAATGAATCAATAAAGCGAGCTTATATTAGATAATGTAATGTAATATATCACATATATAATTATACATTAAATTATCGAATCAACACTTGATCCGACAATCCGGCTATATCGCATATAACCGACTAATATAACATGTACCGATTCACCGAATCAACACTTGATCCGATGACCCGGCTATATCACATATACCATGCCGATATCATATATCACGAGAATAGAATACGGTATCTCATATCGTATTATCCTCGGTCCTGCACATATCACATATGTGCTCCTACTCCGTTTTGCCTGAGTCAGGAAACCTCTGTGTAGGACTCTAAAGAATCGTCAATACGCCGGCAGTAGGTGATGATCATATCAAACACCCATAAGCTGCAAGCGGTCAGCTAAACGTAACAGCCACCCAAGTATTGAGCGATAAGAAGATCAACAAGCAAGCCTGTAGATTCTCCTGTGAATCCAATCAGTAACACTACCGTACAGTCCGGTCTCTTCGTCTGATATGTCGCATATCTAGTCTAGGGGTGGTAAACATCAGACCCTAGTAACCGATAAGTCGTGTCGATGTGAGGCTCATAACAGGTCGAGAAACTACCGATAACACTTACCAATAGCACTCCATATCAGCCCAGGCCAGGGACTTCCAGTTATAGCCAATCGAACACAACACAACATCAACCCCATATACCGGGAGAGACGAAACCCTGCCTATCGCTCATTGCCGCCTTATGATTCGGGACTGTACCCAACAACCACCGTTTTGCATACCCACTTGGACATGGTAAGGTGGAAATCAAAGCACAGTGGGAATCACACAAGACTCTATGACGTTCTCGGGTCTACAGACTAACCTGTACCAGTGTCACCAGAGAACTGCCATCTGACGTGAGGTATAATAACATCTGGGAGTTCTTGGCGAGTCCGTTCAGTGTACCCAGTCTCCACTGAGCACCCGTACACCATCTTTGATGTCAAACACCGATGGATATGGGATCGTCCATCACCCATCATATGGGTCAAGATGCGTATACGCTAGGCTACACTGGTGCATCGATGCCCAGTCTCAATACACCTTTGACTAGGAACAGTTATAGGATGTACTCGTTGACTACCCTGGCCCTACTAGTATGATCTCATCATAGTCTCATTAGTCGAGTACATATCCTAAGGGCTTTATTAACATGTGAGAGTAAGACAATAAACTAATACAAGTCAACATGTTAAGACAAATTGAAACCAAATAGCATACTATCATTTCGAGCAAGAAAGTCCTCTCTATATATATCCAAGCATCCACTATAATATACATCATATGTACAACAATGGCCTCTAGGGCATATATATAACTAACAATCTCCCACTTGCACTAAGGCCAGCTGTTGTAGTATCTCATACCCAGCATCCCGAAGAGTCTCTCAAATTGTATCTGGGGTATGGCCTTCGTGAGTGGATCCGCAGTGTTGTCCTTCTATCAACTCTCCTGACCTCGATCTCCCGGCGATCAACTATCTCCTGGATCAGATGATACCGCCTCAGAATATGTCTGGACTTCTGATGGGACCTGGGTTCCTTGGACAAAGCCACAGCTCCATTGTTATTACAATACAAAGGTATTGGATGCTCAATGGATGGAACCACACCAAGTTCAGTGATGAACTTCTTCATCTAGACAGCCTCTTTGGCAGCATCGTTGGCAGCGATGTATTCAGCCTCCATCGTCGAGTATAGAACGGTTTCCTGTTTGGAACTCTTCCAACACACCGTCCCACTATTGAGGGTAAAGAGAAATCCCGAGTGCGACTTAGAGTCGTCCTTATCACTTTGGAAGCTTGAATCGGTAAAGGACTCCACCTGGAGTTCACCGTTACCATACACCAACAACATCTCCTTAGTCCTTCTCAAGTACTTGAGAATGTTCTTTATAGCTATCCAGTGATTCTCTCCAGGATCTGCTATTAGTTATATGTATGCCCTAGAGGCCATTGTTGTACATACGATGTATATTGTAGTGGATGCTTGGATATATATAGGGAGGACATTCTTGCTCGACATGATATTATGCTATCCGGTTGTACTTTACCTTAACATGTACTCTGATTGTCTCTATGTTACATGTTGATAAAGCCCTTAGGATATGTACTCGACTACTGGGACTATGATGAGATCATACTAGTTGGGCTACAGTAGTCGACGAGTACATCCTATAACTGTTCCTAGTCGAGGGTGTATCGAGACAGGGCATCGATACACAAGAGTAAACTAGCGTATACGCATCTTGACCCATATGATGGGTGATAGATGATCCCATATCCATCGATGTTTGACATCAAGGATGGTGTACGGGTGCTCAGTAGAGACTGGGTACACTAGACGGACTCGCCGAGAACTCCCAGATGGTATTATACCTTACGTCAGATGGCAGTTCTCTGGTGACACTGGTACAGGTTATTCTGTAGACCCGAGATCGTCATATAGTCTTGTGTGATTCCTACTGTGCTTTGATTTCCATCATACCACGTCTAAGAGGGCATGCAAAAAGGTGGCTTTTGGGTACAGTCCCAAATCATATGGAGGCAATGAGCGATAGGAGGGGATTCGTCTCTCCCGGTACAGGGAGTTGATGTTGCGCTGTGTTCGATTGGCTATAATTAGAAATCCCTGGCCAGGATTGCTGAGATCTACTGGTAAGTGTTATCAGTAGTTTCTCAAGTTGTTATGGACCTCATATCGACACGACTTATCAAGCTACTGGGGTCTGACGTTTACCACCCCTAGGCGAGATATGCGACATATCAAACGAAGAGACCAGACTGTATGGGAGTGTTACTGATTGGATTCGCAGGAGAAAGTATAGGCTTGCTTGTTGATCTTCTGATTGCTTAATACCTGGGTGGCTGTTACGTTTAGCTGACCGCTTGCAGCTTGTGGGTGTTTGATATGATCATCACCTACTGCCGGCGTATTGACGATTGTTTAGAGTCATACACAGAGGTTTCTTGACTCAGGAAAAACGGAGTAGGAGCACATATATGATATGTGCGGGACCGAGAACAATACGTGTATGTGATACCGTATTAGATTCTCATGATATGAGATATCGGCCGGGTATATGTGATATAGCCGGGTCATCGGATCAAGTGTTGATTCGATGAACAGATACAGATTATATTAGTCGGTTATTTGTGAAATAGCCGGATTATCGCATCAAGTGTTGATTCGATAATTTAATGTATAATTATATATTTGATATATTAAATTACATTAACTGATATAAGCTCACTAAAAGATTGTTTTTCTCACTCGGGTAATACATTGATATATATGCGATATATGTTAATTGTATTATTTTATTTTGTTACAATAAATTTTGTATATGTGATATATAATATTGTAACATGATATGATTACTCATGCAACATGTTTAGTGGAGATTAAATAAGGTTAGGGTTTGATTTGGGTTAGTTCTTTCTTGATACTTCTAGAAGGTTTTACTTTGTTTCTAGCAAAAGATATTATGCTTGATATTTTGCTCGATATTTCTAACCCAACCCAAACCCTTCACCCTAGGTTAAATCTCTACATGGGTTAGCCTTGTCATCCTTGACCATGGTTACATTTGTAATCATATTAACAATTCATTATTCATCACAAAAATAAAAGGTTCTTCTTCTTCCTTCTCTTTTTCAATGAAAAAGCTTACTAGCTTTTTCATTAGTGATGAGTGAGAAATACAAAACAAATGAGAGCTAAAATCCTACTTCATCATCATAATCTATCCTAACCATTTAGATTAGGGTGTTCACATCATTTGTGAGTGAGAGCTTGTGTTAAAGAAACTTCAAGATAAATCATCTTTGTTATCGAAGATCGGAAGCAAGTATGCATCATTCTCTTCGTGGAGCCTCTCTAGAGTCCGGGTACTCGATGATCGCAGCGAAGGGACCTTAACACGGAGCTTTAGAGGTGATAGACCGGACTACAAAGGTTGTAATCCCAAACTCTTAGTGTTAAAGTGTTTAACATGGTTTGTTTCGCCTAATCTCTAGTTTAAAGATCTTGGTTAGGGTTGTTCGGCACGTCTAAATTTTAAATCGGGCATGGTTGATGCCTTGTACACCCTTGTGAGAGTGCCTAGTAACCTTACAGTGGTATCAGAGCCAAGCTTGATCTTTAGGCGAAGTCTAGACGAAGTTTAAAGTCCGATCGAACTCCGAATACCCGTAAAACCCTAGTTTCTGGAAATTTTTCAAAAAGTTGTTTTTTTCATATTAAAAATACTCAGAAAATTCAGCTGGTAATTTTATGGAACTGTGTGAAAAACGACATCGTAATTCGCCCAAGGCGCCGCGGAACCGCGGCATGAGCATGGGTCGCGCGGCGGTTCCACGGCCGTACTGGGAAATTATTGTTAGCTTTTCCTACAGTAACTTCCGTAGGTGTTCTTGCATGGTTCTGGGAATTTTTATTATACTCAAATGTTGAGTTTTCTAGGATGTATTTGGAGCTCGTTGATTCAATCGAAAAGTTTAACTTCGTTTACGTTTTTCCGGATAATTTTAGAACGTGTTAAAAAGTTCGAACGGATATCAATAACACATTGTTTCCCCTGTCGGAAAATTTTCAAAAGTTGGATTTTTTCTCGAGTTTGAAACTTTCGAAAAATCGTGCAAGTAATGCGGTGGACCCTCTAGAAGAACACAAATCTTAACTCGATTATGTGACCTTCTGAACTGCCTTTGAACCTTAGGGTTTTTGGCAGTACGGCATTGCCACATGTGAGGCATTGGCTTGACCCTTCTACGGCTGGACCATTGGTACTGTGGCATGTGATGGATATTTTTTGAACTCCGCTCAAGTGTTGAGCTAACTGGGAAATCTTGGGTGTTTGTTTATTCGATTGGAAAGTTTAAGATTGTCTATTTATCTGGAATATGATACAATATTTGGAATCTACATATAGTTATGAGATAACTAATTTGAATGTTATAAATCTAGCTGTTTAGTCTCATTTGATCGGTTGCCACAGGATTTTGATGCGGTCAAAAGTCTGTCGCAATCACGTAGCGTACGCAGATACTCGTCGGGTAAAATTAACAGATAGCCACGCCCCATAGCCTCGACCAAGTGACTATAGGAGAACCTCGTCGCCAAAAGCATCCGTTCGGGTGCTCGCGGCAGCGGTGTTCCACCTTAATACACTTCGTCGAAGGCATCCGGGGGTGCGGCAGTCTACTAAAGTTTGCGACGAGCATTCGATCAGGATGTCGGGAATCTTGTTGAATTACCCGACTTGATATTGAAAAGTGTTTTCGAGATCGAGACTAAAATGCGGGGTTTATAATTTTTAGGCATGCTATGTCTAAGGAATTCATTTGGTTAGGCATGAGATGTCTAAGGAGGTTGCGGATTCCAACTGTTGTAGTTTTACACTTTCTTTTCTGTGACCGTAAGCGTGTATGTGGTGTATCGTCAGCTTCGTTGCTATACATCAACGACGATCGGGATACGCATACTTGCTTACGTTGATGATATGAGATATTTTGTGTTGCTGTGATATGTTATATTGGATCGTCGCGTTCTGAATAGCCGGGGGTTTTAAGTGAGATGAGAGTTTTTCTTTTTCATTCATGGAAAATTCATTTGTATGTAATGTTCTTTTATTAGGGCAATTCCGGGCTGAGGATGATGTCACCATTGTATATTATTTACTTTTCCGCATTAGGTAGACCCAAGGCGGGGAGCACAAGTAACCGGGTTCTAGGGTCCAGTAGGAGACCATCTCGAGGAGTCGAGACCGGGTCTCCTAACCCTAGAATTGGCAGTGTTTCTTGCCGCTCTCGTAGGGGTCTAAGGGTGTGGGTTTGGCTATTCATCGCGACCGTGGAATCCGCGTTTTATACAGGCTCGTATTAGAACATGGACCTCCTAGTATATCCAATATTTTATATGTTATCTTCTGCTGCAATGTTCTGTGATGAGATCATATTACTGCCTGAGACGAATGTTTATATTATATATATGAGATATATGTTATATTGCAGATTTCGTTTCAACTGTGATGCTTATGAAGCATAATAAAATGGGACTTCATTAATGAGATTAATGAAACTAAAAGAAACCTAAAGATGTTGTAGAAACTTATTTAAAAAATCTGGTAGCTCTA
Organism: Agapanthus africanus; assembly: GCA_030015575.1. Lineage (NCBI taxonomy): Eukaryota > Viridiplantae > Streptophyta > Magnoliopsida > Asparagales > Amaryllidaceae > Agapanthus > Agapanthus africanus. Next base: position 442,564,884 of record CM057344.1, read on the forward strand.
GTTCTTGCTTTGCATAGCGGTGTTCCTTGTAGAACATCCAGCACCTTATTCGATAAGGAAAGAGCCGAGATCCCTTCACCGGGAGTGACATCTTTAGCGAAACTGGCAGATGCTACAAACCCGGTTTGTCTTTTGATTGTTTTTATAGTTTTTGCTTTGCATAGTGGTATTTGTGAAATATCCTGCACCTTATTCGATAAGGAAAGAGCGGATGATCCCTTCACTGGGAGTGACCTCTTTAGGAAAACTAGAAAAGGCCTAAAAAACACTCCATTTAAAATCACTCAATTCTACAACGATATCAAGTTCATTACGCAAAAGGTTTTCGTAAAAACCTATCGTAACCCTCCGTCATTTAAGGAAGTAGAGTACTTAGTATTTGTGCTGTGTTTGTTGACCTTAGTTAAGGCACAGTGTACGGTAGCTAAGTGATCTCTTACTATATAGCATATGATGCGATTAGTTAGGACAGTCATATGACTTTGTTGATCTTAGTTAAGGGTCATGTGGGTGGGTCTATTTAATCAAGAAATGACGGGTAGAACTTGACTAGTGCTTATGATTTGTTGACCATAGTTAAGATCATAAGTCGCTAGGGGTAAAATATTATTGGGAATTTCAAGTGTTGAAATTTGCAATGAGATTGCATACCTTCTATGAGATAGTTAGATCCCGATACCCGATGCGAGTAAGAGTTACTCCTGGAAGAGTTTTACACATTACAATTAGCCGATCAAGTAGGCGTCTAGAAAGGTGTCAACGGGGTTACGCCCCTGGGTAAACGAGGTTTACTTTAATTAGGTCCATGCGAAAGCACGGGGAACCTCCCTCAAAGTACCGGCACTGGCCTGGCTGAAAGATTGGCGAACTTGTAGAGTGTAATTAATCCCGGCTAGTCTTTCCTTTTAGGGTTTGAAGGAAGATTTGACTAAAACAGTGGGAGACATCCTGATTAGATAATTTGATAACCAATATAATCTTGTAAAAGCGCACGCTGAGTGTATTCTTCTCTCTCTCTCCTGGTTACGACTATGTCACGCCTTAATCAAGATAATAATATGGATGTATTGACCGAACCCGCTTGTTATACTGTGCAAGGGAACTTGGTCCCGCTCCAACTTATAATTGTTTTAAGACAGAACAGGAAATTGGGGATTACCAGAATTCCCGTGCCGCCCAAACGAAGAAAGTACATGTTGATGCATCTTATTCGGGTGTGTTCATTACACAGAACTGTTTCTCAATATCCTTTACGTCCTGGGTATTTGATACCGGATCAGGATCTCACATATGTAATTTGTTACATGGGCTACAGATAGGTAGAGAACCGAGAACGGGTGATAAATTTCATGAGATAGAAACGGTGCAAGTGTTGCATCCAAGTCTGTCGGTAGTTATCACCCTGTATTACCAGAATACATTGATTCTGAACGAATGTTATTAGATACCGAAGCTGATATACAACATCATATCAGTCTCTTTATTAGTAAAGAAGGATATAATTTTGTATTGTTGGATAATGTTTTGAACATTTCCTATATCAAGAGTTGATCGGTTCAGGCACGTTATCTAAAAGCATAGACATTCTAAATCAAACCACAGTTCTTAATATACAGAACACACACAAGAGGAAGAGTTCAGAAATGAACGAATCCTTTTTGAGGCATTGTAGACTAGGTTATATCAATGCGACCCGACTAGCTGAAGTTACATATAGATGCATATTTAAATTAGTTTGAATTTACATCTTGTGAAACTTGCCGGTCATGTCACATAGATAAGATGACCACAGCTCCGTTTATTGGAAACAGAGAAAGAGTTAGTAAACTCTTGGGATTAATACATGCTGATGTATGAAAGTCCCCTGTCTATATATGCCAGGATCGGTTCTTTGTACTTCATTACATTCACTGATTATCTCTCAAGATCCGGACATATGTTCCTGTTGAAACACAAGTCTGGAACTTTTCAGAAATTCAATGAATATAAGTTAGAAGTAGAGAACCAAAAACGGGTATAAGTATTATGTCCTTTGATGAGATCAAGGAGGAGAATACTTGAGCACGGAATTCCTGGACTATTCTAAAGGAGAATGAGATCCTCTCTCAGCATAACTCCTCCGTATACACCACATCACGTCGGTGTATCGGGGCGAAGAAAATACACCCTATTTGATATGGTGCGCTCTATGATGAGTACTACTGAGTTTCCTATTTCCTTTTGGGAGTTATGCACTTGAGAAGCTGCGTACCTATTGAATAGGGTTCCAATCAAATCAGATGCCTACTATTTTATATGTGATATGGAATGGGAAGAGCCAATATCTTAAGTAAGTTAAGATTTGGGGTTGTCCGGCCTATGTCTAAAAGCAAAATCCGGACAAGCTCGAGGCAAAGTCAGTTCTGTGGAAATTTGTTGGATATCCCAAGCATTCGCAAGGGAATGTCTTCTACCAAACCGAGGAACAAAAGATGTTTTGTTTCTCAGCATGCCACCTTTGTGAAAGGGAATTTCTTGTGAAGAAATTATTGGTCATGAGGTAGAACTGGAAAGAGTTCCAGCTATACAAACTGCAGCTGATGATTTGGTAGAACCAAAGGATTCAATAGTTTCCAACGAACCTCAGCCTCTCCGCCGATCTAGTAGGGTTCCTCACCCACCTGAGAGATACTTCGGTTTTCTCTATGACAGTGGGAGCGAGGATTGCATCATGAGATGATGACCCAACTAGTTTCGAGCTGGTCATCAGGAGTGGGACTCTGTAAGAATGGCTGGATGCTTATCAATCTGAGATGGAATCCTTATACACCAACAAAGTATGGACTTTGGTTGCTTTATCTGAAGGGTTAAATCCCCATTAGGAGCAAGTATATCTTGAGAAAATTACTTGGTGTACATGGAAAAGTTGAGACTTTCAAAGCTATGCTTAAGTCCATCCAGATCCTACTTGCCACGGCTATATACCATGACTACGATATCTGGCGGTTGGGTGTCATGACTGCTTTTCTAAATGATGATTTGGAAGAGAGCGTCTATAAGTACACAGCCAAAGGGCTTCATAGACAGTTGGAGCAGCAAAAACGTGAGCAAGATGTTTTATGTGATAAATCAGGTATCGCGGAGTTGGAACGTCTGTTTTGATGTTGTAGTCAAAGAGTTTGACTTCATGAAAATGGTAGATGAACCTTGTATATAAAAAAGGTAGTAGAGAGAATGGTGGTGATCCTCATAGAGTACGTGGATGACATACTCTTGATAGGGAAGGAGTTTCTTATGCTACGCTCGGTCAATCTCCTCTTATCACAATGATTCTCCATATAGGATCAAGGTGATACCTCCTAAATCCTAGGTTATGGATCTATGGGATAGATCTAATTGGATGTTAGGAATCTCACTAGTTGTAGTAAGATGGTATTAAACGATCCTGGGGAGAATCACTTGAATGGTTCCAGGGTGATAAGGACGACTGAATGTCAGTCGCATGCTTTATCTTTACGCTCAGCTGAGGGACGGTATGTTGGAAAAGTTCCAAGCTAGATACCATGACTTACTAGACGATTAAAGGCAAGATACATCGTTACCAAGGATGCTACCGAAGAGGCAGTCTGGATATATAAGTTCATGAGATGAACTTCGTTCCAACCATTGTGTGACAATGGAGTTATGGCTTTGGCCTAGGAACCCCCGTCTCATCAAAAATCCAGATATAATTCTTAGGCAGTATCACCTGATCATGGAGATGGTTGATCTCCAGGGAGATCGAGGTTAGGAGAGTAGACACAGAGGACAACAGCGCGGATCCACTCACAAAGGCCTTTTTCCCAGTAGAGACTTTTATAGGATGGTTGAGTATGAGATACTTCAACAACAGCTAGTTGTTGGATATGCGATACCACAACAGATGGCCCTAGTGCACGTGGGAGATTGTTAGTTATATGTATGCCCTAGAGGCCATTGATGTACATACGATATATATTATAGTGGATGCTTGGACATATATAGGGATGACTTTCTTGCTCGACATGATAGTATGCTATCTGGTTGTACTTTACCTTAACATGTACTCTAATTGTCTCTATGTTACATGTTGATAAAGCCCTTAGGATATGTACTCGACTACTGGGACTATGATGAGATCATACTAGTGGGGCCACGGTAGTCGACGAGTACATCCTATAACTGTTCCTAGTCGAGGGTGTATCGAGATAGGGCATCGATATACCAGAGTAGACTAGCGTATACACATCTTGACCCATATGATGGGCGATGGATGTGTAAGTGCACGGCGGCGCCCCGGCCGTCAACCCGACGGCCAAATGCGGAAACGGTGATAAACTTTAATTTTGCGAACTTTGCAAACCGGCACCACCGCGCACTAAACACCCGGATCGGACCATTAAACTAGTTCTAGCTAACTACAAGATGGGAAGAGATATACCGAGTGATCCGAGTCCTCCGGTCTTCTCGTCGTCGTCCCGATCTCTTGCGGAAACTCCAGTCGTCGCCTCCTTGCCGGAAGGGCACCACATCGTCTGTATCTTTTACGGGCTCCCACCTCAATACCGAGGCAACTCGGGCACGAAGCTGGCAAGTCGACGTGCCCAAGACGTGCTGTAGAATGTAGTGTAGAATGCGCTTTGTCTCAATGGGGTTTGTAGTTGCCTTGATGGAGGAATCAACAAGATATGAACTTGGGATTTTTGGTAGCAATGGAAAATGAGATGGATGATTAATTTCCCACACCAAATGAAGCCTCTCATTTTTTTTCTCTCCCCCTCAAGTGTTGTGGCCGGCCATTCTTATTGAGAATGGAGGAGAGATTAACAAAACACAAGAAGGGAGGTGAGTGTAGGATAAAGCAAGAGGTGACCACAACATCAACCATACTCCATTCACATCAAACCCATACCCTCTCATTAATCACAATTAATGCAAGAGAATCAAAATGATGGTGGAAAAGAAAAGATGCCATCATAATTAAAACATTTGCAAGAAAACCCCTCCATAAAGTGTTATTTGCAAACTTGAATAACCCCCTCCATCGGAAAAGTCCGGCCGGGAAAGAACAAAGGAAAACCGGCCGGAACGGAATGCAAACTGGCAACTCCAGAAAACTGGTCCCGTAATAAATTACAGGAAAACCCCGATACTGTGTATACACACCTGCATCTGTATTCCGTCCGGATACAAATGCAAAGAGACAAAATCTACACTGTACTAAACTAGGATCCGGCTTAAACCAAAGCCGGCTAGTAATATCCGTTCGATCCTGATCCGTGCAATGCCGCACGTATCCGATCGAACCTTGCCATATATCAATACGGCCTCTAGTACAAACTGTCCAATCCTGATCCGTGCAATACCGCACGTATCTGATTGGACCCTGCCATATCTCCATACGGCCTCTACAGCGTTTCGCCCGAAAGCTGAGTAACTGAAAGTGTGGTGGACTCTTAAAGACTCGTCAATACTATGGCTGTGGATTTAACCACTAGCACGTCATAGGTATAAGCCAATACGTAACGGGCCACCAGCTATTGACCAAAAGGGACGTCGATGAGCGAACTCATCCTGACACCCTACTGAGCCTGTCAGTGACAATATCCGTACAGTCCGGTCCGTTCGTCTATGAGCATCGCATGGTGGGCCTAGGGGGTTGGTAAAAGTCAGACCCCCAAAAGCGGTACAAGTCGTGTCGGAGTGTAGCCCAGAACACCCTGAGATACTACTGGAATACCTACCAGTAAATCTCCTGCCTTGGCCAAGGACTTCGTGTAATGGCTCTCCTAGACACAGCGCGACCTCACCCCCAATACCGGGAGAGACGAACCCCCGAAGATCCGTTCACTGCCTCCATGTGGCTCGGGACTGTACCCAACTAAAACCTGTTTGCACGACTCCTTTGAGCCGTGGTAGGGTAGTAATCAAAGCACAGTGGGAACTCACACGAGACAAATGACGATCCCCAGGTCGATGAACTAACCTGTACACATGTCACCTGGGAACTGCTATCTGACGTCAGGTATAAGACCAACTAGCATGTTCCCGGCGAGTCCTGTCCGGTGTACTCATAACCCAATGAGCACCTGTATACATCTTAGGTGAACCAACTAACACCAGTGGCTTGTGAGACCGGCCACCGCCCCTCGTCAGGGTCTCGACTGTATACACTAGTCTACTCTGGAGAATCGATGCCCTGTCTCGAAACTCCCACGACTAGGGACCATTTAAGGATGTGCTTATAGACTCCAGCTCTCACTTATATGATCGTCCTCATACTGCTGGCAGTCAAGCAACAATCCTAGGGGCTCTATCAACATGCAATAGTGACCTGTCAGGTCACCTAAAGCAGTACACGATGATAAAGGTAAACCAGATAGCATACTATCATCTCGAGTAAGACTGTCTTATCGGGATAGGTCCTCCCTCAATCATCGCAATCACGTGCCTGTGATCCAATAATTGACTCTGAGGGCAATATCTCCAACAATCTCCCACTAGCACTCAAGGCTAATTATTGCGATGTCGCATACTCACAGCCCGTGTGATACCGAACACCCAACTCCTCTACTAGTCAGTCTCATAAAGCCTGTTTGCGAAACTCTTGCGTTCGAGGAATAGCCTCAGTGAGTGGATCCGCCTAGATGTTTCTTTCTATGTCTCTCTATATCTCAAGTTCGCGGAGAAAGCCATCTCCCGAAATGAGCAATACCTGTCTTAGAGTGTCTGGATGTCTGATCGGACCGAGCTCATAAATGAACTCCAAATCCAAACTTCTTAGACTGTATCGTCAACTGAACTTAATCAGTATCCTGCGCCATGCCACCCTCAGTATTTCCTTGGACCACCTGTCCAAAATACTGCCCCTCGTCAGAAGGAAAACTATAACTCTGACAACCTCCTTGTCGTCCATGTCACTTTGGAAGCCTGGAATGATAACTGTCTCCCAAATGAGGCTGTCGTCATCATATCCCCAGAACATCCACTTATGTTCTAAAACTGCTTCCGACTGTTTCTCCAGGATTGGATCAATATCAACTTATTGCATCTAGTGCAAGAACAACATCTGGTGTGGTACTTGACATCTCATGATTGACTCAATTGCCTAAGCAAGTGATCTGTCAATCATGCATATCCCCCTCTACTTTAGTCTATAAGACACCTTTAGAGAGGGTGACTCCATCACCTGCAGGTACACTACCGTGCCAGGAGTCATCCATTCTAAATACTCTTAGAATGCTGTCAAAGTACCCTGATTAGGAAACCACCCAAATCTAGATCTAAAACCATAGATCTAGTAACCAGTATGTCAGATATAATGTCCAAGTCCCATGTGGAGAAACCACTGTGTGACGACCAAAGTATAACCGATCGTAGTATAGGAGTTTCCTTTCCTACTCTGTGTATGTCATCAAAAACCAGGACATCACACCCTACTACCTTCTTAACAGATCCATCCTCTATTCTGATGACGTCAAACCTATGACTGTCACATCAGAAATAGATGATCTATCTCCGCTATATCTGCTTTAGTCTATAAATAGACATAAGCCTGATGTCCACCAATGCTTCCGCTGCTCCCACTGACTACGACAACCCTCTGGCAGAGTCATATAGACGCGCACTTCTAAAGCTAGTTTAGAACGACGCTATACTCATCCTCCTGCCGGGTCTCGCAGCCTGGAACAACAACAATGGCAAGTGTGGGTAAACAAGAACTTCCCTGTCACCGTCCTTGAGGCTACCGGAGTGCCTCTCGTGTGCCTGAAGTTACCCACCTTATCTGCGGAGTGGCCAATGGAATGTCAAATCAGATTGAATCTTTAGGTTCCTTATCAAATCTTCAGTAATCGTTTGCAGTTCTGGAATCGCTTCCAGTTCTACCATACTCCCACTACTGTTTTCTGAAAAATAACCATTTCTTTTAAAATGTGGCGAGTTAAGAACAATATCACTATTGATCTTCCAGATGGTAGAAAATCAACCCTCGTCATAGCCTGGGTCAACCCACAAACAGCCATTACAGAAACGTGCCTTGAGTTATCCAGAGTCTGGTTTTAATCATAAGCCGGACAACTCCCCGTACCTTAACAATGTTAAGATATAAACTGTACTATATCCAATATTGAACCAGAGGCACTGATTTAATTGAACCAGATTCAAATCATGCAGCTGTCTCCAGTGCATGTCAACTAAATGGAGAGAGGCCGATCAGCGTTACTCAACTTAGGAATGCTTCCAATTATGAGTAACCTGAAAGAGAAGCAATTTCTCTTTATCATTACTATCAACTGAATACCATACACAAGTATCTACATCTTCGATCACTTTGAAGAATCCCGATACTTGCTATACCTGGTTCTCTACTCTATTCAAATACCTATAACTCCTCAAAACTTAGACCCTGTGTTTCTACGAAACACATGTCTAAGAACTAGAGAAGTTAAAAGTAAACAGAATATAGTATGAGTACCAACCCCTCTGTCCTAATGGACACTGGACAACATACAATACTCTGTATAAGTCCGCTGAGTCTAACAACTCATTCACTGTGTGTCGTAGGTTGAAAACTGTACTTATGGTTAAGAAGAATTACACCGCTGTTTAATGCTCCTTACCTAACCATCCACTGATATAGGTAAATGTCACAGACATAATTTCAAAAGGTATATCTCACTCTATGAAAATAGACGTACAGATATATCAATTTGAAATTGGTGCACAACAGCGGATATTCAAAACCAAATATTTGCCGACCGGCAAACAGCCCAGATGATCTCCTCAAGTATCACCGATTACAACGAATCCCGATATAATGAGGATGATCACCCTACTTCCAATAACTTACTCCCACTCATCATCTGTAAAGCCATACAGATGTGAGAATCAAACCTGGTAAATACATACCCTGGAGCAAGTGTCTAATCAGGAAATCAGTTTTCTTTTAACAGTACACAGTTGAACTGAAACATTGAAATGTTTCGATGGGGTATCCTGGTATTCCTAGTAATACCTCTACCATTATCCAGATTCACAACTATAACCGTATAATTCTTTGCCACCTCTCCAAATCCCTTTATATGACTTTAGTCATTACCTTCTGCACACCCCTTAGGCCAATTGGTTTTCTTCCTTCCCTACCGTTCGGCACCAGCCTATGGTTTGGAAGAAGACTATCCAATAAGCATAATGGGTGTACTGTCCTAATCCTAGGAGCACTCGCAATGCGAGAGAAGGTGAAGATAAAAGACAACCGAATAAACCTTATTCCTATTTCTCCTGGACCAGAATCCATCCCCGAACTGGAACAAGTTCTTTTCGAGTTCGTATATAACCATACGATGGAGTATCCAATAAACTGTGGATCTTCGTAGTGATACAGAGTGTCCTGGAGAAATACAAAGGTGATTTAGGATTGGCGAAGAAATACTTGGTTTGGTCGTGAATATCAGTCGCATTTTACTTTGCCCTCTTACTAATCCCTTGCTTTGTCTTAATCTTAATACCTTCTGCACACCGTTTAGGCTAATTGGTTTTCTTCATTCCCTACCGGTCGGCACCAGCCTAAGGTTTGGAAGAAGACTATCCAATTTGCATAATAGGTGTACTATCTCCTAAACCAAGGAGTACTCACAACTTGAGAGAAGGTAAAAGGAAAAAGACAACTGAATAATCCTATCCGTTTTCTCCAGAACCGGAAACCATCCTCGAATTCCTTCGAGTTCGTATCTAACCATACGATGGTTTTGTCCAATGGAAGTGGACGTTCGTAGTAATACGGGGTGTCCTGGAGAAAAGGGTAAAAGTAGGAGTGGCAATGAGGTCTGCAACTGTGACAATCCAAAAGCCAGTGTTAAGAAGGTTCGGTCAACTTGGTCACTGAGTCATAGTCTTAGGGTCGGGTCAATGGTCGCTGCCAGAGAGAGAGAGAAAAGAAACACTCAGCGTGCACTCTAACCTAGATCAGAATGATTACCAATTTATCTAATCAGGAAACCTCCCACTGTACCTCAAATTCTCCTCCAAACCTGAAAGAAGAATTAGTCGGGGTCACCCGAGGAGTAAACCAACTCATCAGTGGGAATCGGGATCCAACTATCATCGCATGATAACGTGACGGAATCCGCTCACGGTATTACACTCCAGAAGATATGTGCATATCTGGCAAGTTTCAGTTGTTTTGAAACTCCCGATGTGATTTTTACCCCCATGCTCTTATGACCTTGGCGTGAGGTCAAAATATCATAAGTCACATGTCAAGTTCTACCCATCATTGTCCAGGTTAATTTGAACCCACCCGTACATACCCTTGACGTAGGCCAAAATAGTAGTACGACTGTCCCAAACCAACGCATCTATCTATGCAACAGATAAATACCCGGCAACTACCAAACACTATGCCTTGGCGTGAGGTCAAAATACATAGCTTGAATACTACCGAATATTTAACTGAAATGATGGAGGGCTACGAATGGTTTCTGGCGAAAACCTTTAACGTAATGAACTTGATATCGTTGAAGGAACGGATAGCTTTTTAGAAAATATAGTGACGAAAACCTTTACTAAAGAGCTCACTCCCGGTGAAGGGATCTCGGCTCTTTCCCCGTAGAATGGGGTGCAGGATATTCCAAATGAATACCGCGATGCAAAGCAAAAGTAATCGGCTATAGTGAAGTTAGTGCCCTGACGCAAACTTCTGTCCAAGGGGTCACTCCCAGTGAAGGGATCTCGGCCCTTGCCTCGTCGACTAAGGAGCAGGATATTCCAAATGAATACCACGATGCAAAACAAAAGTGAACGTCCTTGCAATAACAGCTTTTTGAAAAGTGTTCCAACAACATCAGAATAGGTTTGTTTATCTTGCATTGATCCGAATCAATGTAGTCCCATCAATTGATCACACCACAAAGAACGAAAATATACTGACGTACGTATATGCCATCCGCATTCGCCACTGGGTCCCGTCATCACCCGTTAGGTTAGCTAACTAACGGCAGAGCGGGGACTGGACTAGCGCGAATGAAAAACATATACAACATCTACTAATATATATACCAATATATTATATTCGCTCAAGGCGTGATAAAATGCAACATCACAGAAATGTACAGCATCACAGAACAATACAGATATCTGGGATCCCCGGGTTTCACAGAGCCACTACTGAAACCCGACGTTCCCCTGGTCGTGTGGATAGCCTGTGCAATGAAATCCTAGACCCCTACGGGCGCGGCAAGTCACCCGCCAAAACCTGAAGCGAGGCAGCCCCCTTCAGCACCGTGAATGGACCACCCAGCACTTCACGGAATCCGGTAACTCGGGCTCCCCTCCTGGGTCAACCTGTACCCTCTACGAGTGCGGCGAATAGCCCGCCAGTTCTAGAGTGAAGCCCCTTCCGTCCCAATGCCATGAGATGCGGGCTTGTTGCCCTCCAGAACCCGGCTATCCGTGCACCCCACCGTGGGGCAATCCTAGTACAGAAAGTAAAATATACATACAGCGGGTACATCGACCGCAACCAGGTCGTGCCCCAAAAGAATAATACAATCAGGCAGTGACGGCAGTCCACATGTCGGACGCTCGCCCCGCAAAATCAAATGTACATGATACAACCACAACTGTACTAGCATTGCATCCAGGCTATCCCCACGACCGATCCGCAACATCACAGCAAAAACACAGAACATCAACGTGAAAGTCACGTTCGCAAATCCGTCTAACCGGGCTATAGCAGTTAGACTGGATTTACCGATCAAGTGACATTCACGGTCGCAGATATAATGTAAATACTGTGAAATAATGTGTTTAAAATATCCGATCGATCAAAAATTAACAAGTGGGCCCCCAAGCAATACTGTAGCACTCACAGAAATTCTGGGCCCAATTTTAATATTCCAAAACCCCTATTTTTAGCCCACAAGCCCACTGCAAAAAAATGATGACATGAGCCCTCATTACTGCGGCGGATCCGCGGTCTAAGAAAGGTTAATGGCCGCGGATCCGCGGTCTTACTGAGGGATCATGTTGTCGAATTTTTCCAGTGTTCTTAGAACTCCCTGCACATCATTCTGAGACAACCTGAAAATTTTTTCGAGACCAAAAATTTTCAACAGAAACTGATGCTAGTGAAAATGTAGATTTTGGAATTTTGGTCGATCGGAAATGCAAAACACATCAAACGAAGCTAGACGAAGTTAATGGCGAGGCTCTGATACCACTGTAAGTGCACGGCGGCGCCCCGGCCGTCAACCCGACGGCCAAATGCGGAAACGGTGATAAACTTTAATTTTCCGAACTTTGCAAACCGGCACCACCGCGCACTAAACACCCGGATCGGACCATTAAACTAGTTCTAGCTAACTACAAGATGGGAAGAGATATACCGAGTGATCCGAGTCCTCCGGTCTTCTCGTCGTCGTCCCGATCTTTTGCGGAAACTCCGGTCGTCGCCTCCTTGCCGGAAGGGCACCACATCGTCTGTATCTTTTACGGGCTCCCACCTCAATACCGAGGCAACTCGGGCACGAAGCTGGCAAGTCAACGTGCCCAAGACGTGCTGTAGAATGTAGTGTAGAATGCGCTTTGTCTCAATGGGGTTTGTAGTTGCCTTGATGGAGGAATCAACAAGATATGAACTTGGGATTTTTGGTAGCAATGGAAAATGAGATGGATGATTAATTTCCCACACCAAATGAAGCCTCTCATTTTTTTTCTCTCCCCCTCAAGTGTTGTGGCCGGCCATTCTTATTGAGAATGGAGGAGAGATTAACAAAACACAAGAAGGGAGGTGAGTGTAGGATAAAGCAAGAGGTGACCACAACATCAACCATACTCCATTCATATCAAACCCATACCCTCTCATTAATCACAATTAATGCAAGAGAATCAAAATGATGGTGGAAAAGAAAAGATGCCATCATAATCAAAACATTTGCAAGAAAACCCCTCCACAAAGTGTTATTTGCAAACTTGCAAATAACCCCCTCCATCGGAAAAGTCCGGCCGGGAAAGAACAAAGGAAAACCGGCCGGAACGGAATGCAAACTGGCAACTCCAGAAAACTGGTCCCGTAATAAATTACAGGAAAACCCCGATACTGTGTATACACACCTGCATCTGTATTCCGTCCGGATACAAATGCAAAGAGACAAAATCTACACTGTACTAAACTACGATCCGGCTTAAACCAAAGCCGGCTAGTAATATCCGTTCGATCCTGATCCGTGCAATGCCGCACGTATCCGATCGAACCTTGCCATATATCAATACGGCCTCTAGTACAAACTGTCCAATCCTGATCCGTGCAATACCGCACGTATCTGATCGGACCCTGCCATATCTCCATACGGCCTCTACAGCGTTTCGCCCGAAAGCTGAGTAACTGAAAGTGTGGTGGACTCTTAAAGAATCGTCAATACTATGGCTGTGGATTTAACCACTAGCACGTCAGAGGTATAAGCCAATACGTAACGGGCCACCAGCTATTGACCAAAAGGGACGTCGATGAGCGAACTCATCCTGACACCCTACTGAGCCTGTCAGTGACAATATCCGTACAGTCCGGTCCGTTCGTCTATGAGCATCGCATGGCGGGCCTAGGGGGTTGGTAAAAATCAGACCCCCAAAAGCGGTACAAGTCGTGTCGGAGTGTAGCCCAGAACACCCTGAGATACTACTGGAATACCTACCAGTAAATCTCCTGCCTTGGCCAAGGACTTCGTGTAATGGCTCTCCTAGACACAGTGCGACCTCACCCCAATACCGGGAGAGACGAACCCCCGAAGATCCGCTCACTGCCTCCATGTGGCTCGGGACTGTACCCAACTAAAACCTGTTTGCACGACTCCTTTGAGCCCTGGTAGGGTAGTAATCAAAGCACAGTGGGAACTCACACGAGACAAATGACGATCCCCAGGTCGATGAACTAACCTGTACACATGTCACCTGGGAACTGCTATCTGACGTCAGGTATAAGACCAACTAGCATGTTCCTGGCGAGTCCTGTCCGGTGTACTCATAACCCAATGAGCACCTGTATACATCTTAGGTGAACCAACAAACACCAGTGGCTTGTGAGACCGGCCACCGCCCCTCGTCGGGGTCTCGACTGTATACACTAGTCTACTCTGGAGAATCGATGCCCTGTCTCGAAACTCCTACGACTAGGGACCATTTAAGGATGTGCTTATAGACTCCAGCTCTCACTTATATGATCGCCCTCATACTGCTGGCAGTCAAGCAAGAATCCTAGGGGCTCTATCAACGTGCAATAGTGACCTGTCAGGTCACCTAAAGCAGTACACGATGATAAAGGTAAACCAGATAGCATACTATCATCTCGAGTAAGACTGTCTTACCGGGATAGGTCCTCCCTCAATCATCGCAATCACGTGCCTGTGATCCAATAATTGACTCTGAGGGCAATATCTCCAACAGGATGATCCCATATCCATCGGTGTTTGACATCAAGGATGGTGTACGGAGGCTCAGTAGAGACCGGGTACACTGGACAGACTCGCCGAGAACTCCCAGATGGAATTATACCTCACGTCAGATAGCAGTTCTCTGGAGACACTTGTACAGGTTAGTCTGTAGACCCGAGATCGTCATAGAGTCTTGTGTGATTCCCACTGTGCTTTGATTTCCATCATACCACGTCCAAGAGGGCGTGCAAAAAGGTGGCTTTTGGGTACAGTCCCGAATCATATGGAGGCAATGAGCGATAGGAGGGGATTCGTCTCTCCCGGTACAGGGAGTTGATGTTGCGCTGTGTTCGATTGGCTATAACTAGAAATCCCTGACCAGGGTTGCTGAGATCTACTGGTAAGTGTTATCAGTAGTTTCTCAAACTGTTATAGACCTCATATCGACACGACTTATCAAGCTTCTGGGGTCTGACGTTTACCACCCCTAGGCGAGATATGCAACATATCAGACGAAGAGACCGGACTGTAAGGGAGTGTTACTGATTGGATTCGCAGGAGAATGTACATGCTTGCTTGTTGATCTTCTGATCAATTAATACCTGGGTGGCTGTTGCGTTTAGCTGACCGCTTGCAGCTTGTGGGTGTTTGATATGATCATCACCTACTGCCGGCGTATTGACGATTCTTTAGAGTCCTACACAGAGGTTTCTTGACTCAGGCAAAACGGAATAGGAGCACATATATGATATGTGCGGGAACGAGAACTATACGTGTATATGATACCGTATTAGATTCTCACGATATAAGATATCGTCCGGGTATATATGTGATATAGCCGGGTCATCGGATCAAATGTTGATTCGATGAACTGATACATATTATATTAGTCGGTTATTTGTGAAATAGCCGGATTATCGGATCAAGTGTTGATTCGATAATTTAATGTATAATTATATATTTGATATATTAAATTACATTAACTGATATAAGCTCACTAAATGATTCTTTTTCTCACTCGGGTAATACATTGATATATATACGATATATGTTAATTGTATTATTTTATTTTGTTACAATAAATATTGTATATATGATATATAATATTGTAACATGATATGATTACTAATGCAACATGTTTAGTGGAGATTAAACAAGATTAGGGTTTGATTTGGGTTAGTTCTTTCTTGATATTTCTAGAAGGTTTTACTTTGTTTCTAGCAAAAGATATTATGCTTGATATTTTGCTAGATATTTCTAACCCAACCCAAACCCTTCACCCTAGGTTAAATCTCTACATGGGTTAGCCTTGTCATCCTTGACCATGGTTACATTTGTAATCATATTAACAATTCATTATTTATCACAACAAAAAAATGGTTCTTCTTCTTCCTTCTCTTTTTCAATGGAAAAGCTTACTAGCTTTTTCATTAGTGATGATTTTGAGTGAGAAAGAGAAAACAAATGAGTGCTAAAATCCTACTTCATCATCCTAATCTATCCTAACCATTTAGATTAGGGTGTTCACTTCATTTGTGAGTGAGAGCTTGTGTTAAAGAAACTTCAAGGTAGATCATCTTTGTTATCGAAGATCGGAAGCAAGTATGCATCATTCTCTTCGTGGAGCCGCTCTAGAGTCCGGGTACTCGATGATCGCAGCGAAGTGACCTCAACACGGAGCTTTAGAAGTGAAGGACCGGACTACAAAGGTTGTAATCCCAAACTCTTAGTGTTAAAGTGTTTAACATGCTTTGTTTCGCCTAATCTCTAGTTTGAAGATCTTGGTTAGGTTTGTTCGGCACGTCTAAATTTTAAATCGGGCATGGTTGATGCCCTGTACACCCTTGTGAGAGTGCCTAGTAACCCTACATCTGCTTGTTACCTTCTCACTACACTTAGTGAGTATGCTACATCGGGTCTGGTACATAGCATCGCGTACATGATAAAGCCTATTGCCGAAGCTTAGGGTATCCCTTGCATGCAAGCTCTCTCTAAATCAGTCTTGGGAGACATCTCTTTGGAGAGAGTGAGTCCAGAGATCGTGGGTTGGTTTCCACGCTTGGATTCTTCCATACTAAACCTTTTTATTATGGTGTCAATGTACCTGGATTGGGACAATCCCAGTATCCGTTTAGATCTATCTCTATAAATCTTAATTCCCAGTATGCAGGATACATCATCTAGATCTTTCATTGAGAATCTTTTTGATAAGAAGAGCCTGACCGAGTGCAGCATAGGAACATCATTTCCTATCAAGAGTATGTCATCCACGTACAATACGATGAAGAAAACCTTACTCTCTGCAACCTTCTTGTATATACAAGGTTCATCTACGTTTTTGATGAAGTCAAACTCTTTGACTACAACATCAAAACAGATGTTCCAATTTCGCGATACCTGCTTTAACCCGTAGATGGATTTAAGCAGCTTGCACACCTTTCCGGTGCTCCCACTGTCTACGAAGCCCTCTGGCTGAGTCATGTCCATGCACTTTTCTAAATCACCATTTAGAAAGGCGGTCTTAACATCCATCTGCCAGATTTCATAGTCATGGTATGCAGAAATGGCAAGTAGGATCCGGATGGACTTAAGCATAGCCACTGGAGAAAAAGCTTCGTCATAATCCACACCTGGTTGTTGACGAAAACCCTTTGCAACAAGTCTAGCTTTGAAAGTCTCAACTTTTCCATCTACACCAAGTTTCCTTTTAAAAATCCATTTGCTCCCAATGGGTTTTACCCCTTCAGGAGCAACTTCCAAAGTCCATACTTTGTTGGTGTACATGGATTCCATCTCAGATCGCATTGCATCCAGCCACTTCACAGAGTCCCTACTCGTGATGGCCTGCTCGAAGCTAGTTGGGTCATCATCTTCCATGATGCAATCCTCGCTCCTACCATCGACGAGAAAACCGTAGTATCTCTCAGGTGGATGAGAAACCCTGCTAGATCGGCGGAGAGGCTGGGGTTCGTCGGGTACTACTGAATCCTCTGGTTCTACCAAGTCTTCTGTTATAGTTTGTGTCGCTGGAACCTCTTCCAGTTCTACCTCAATGCCACTAATCTGTTTCATAAGAAAACATTTTTCTAAGAAAGTGGCATGTCGAGAAACAAACACCTTTTGTTCCTTGGGGTGGTAGAAGATATACCCTTGTGAATTTTTGGGATATCCTACAAACTTACATAAGACAGATCTTGCCTCGAGTTTGTCCGGATTTTGTCTTTTGACATAGGCTGGACAACCCTATATCTTAACATACTTAAGAGATGGTCTCTTCCATTTCCATATCTCATATGGAGTGGTAGGCACTGATTTGGTAGGAACCATATTCAATAGGTGTATGGCTGTCTCAAGCGCATACCCCCAGAAGGAAATAGGTAACTCAGCAGTGCTCATCATAGAGCGCACCATATCTAATAGGGAGCGATTCCTCCGTTCCGATACACCATTGTGCTGTGGTGTATAAGGAGGAGTAAGCTGAGAGAGAATCCCATTCTCTTTTAGATAATCCAGAAAATCATTGCTCAAGTATTCTCTTTCTCGATCAAATCGAAGGATTTTAATACTTTTGCCCGTTTGGTTCTCTACTTCGTGCTTATATTCTCTGAATTTCTCAAAAGCTTTAGACTTGTGTTTCATTAGGAACACATGTCCATATCTTGAAAGATCGTCAGTGAATGTAATGAAATAGGAAGAACCGTTCCTGGCGTGTCTAAACATGGGACCGCATACATCACTATGTACCAGTCCTAAGAGTTGTGTAACTCTTTCTCCGTGTCCACTAAACGGAGTTTGGTCATTTTACCTTTGAAACATGAATGGCAAGTATCATAAGATGATAATTCGAATGGATTCAAATATCCATCCTTATGTAACTTAGCTAGCCGTGTCGCATTGATATGACCAAGTCTACAATGCCATAAGAAGGATTCGTTCATTTCTGAACTCTTCCTCTTGTGTGTGTTTTGTATATTAAGGACTGTATTTTGATTGAGAATGAATATGCCATTATGTAACGAGCCTGATGCAATCAACTTTTGATCTAGGAAGATATTCATAACATTATCTTGTACTACAAAATTATATCCTTCTTTACTTAATAAAGAAACTGATATAATATTACACATCATGTTCGGTATATAATAGCACTCATTCAGAATCAGTGTATTACTACTTGGTAATACTAGGTGATATTCGCCAACTGCTTTGGCTGCAATACTTACACCATTCCTTACTTGAACGGAATGATCACCTTTTCCCAGTTCTCTACCTTTACGTAGCCCATGTAACATTTTACATATATGGGATCCCGATCCGGTATCTAATACCCAGAACATAGGGTGAACTGAGAAACAGTTCTCAATAACTAACACACCCGAAGAAGGTGCATCAAGATGCATGTTCTCCGTTTGGGCGGCATGAGAATCCAGATATTCTCCTGTTTCCTGTTCAGTCTTATAACTCTTATAAGAAAGAACGGGACCAACGATCCCCTGCTCAGTATAATAAGCGGGTTCAGTGAATACATCCATGTTATTATCTTGATTAAGGCCTGACATGGTCGCTACCTGAAGAGAGAGAGAAGAAAACACTTTAGCGTATGCTCTTGCAAGATTAGATTGGTTATTATCTTATTTAATCAGGATGGCTCCCACTGTTTTCATCAAATCTTCCTTCAAACCCTAAAAGGTAAGACTAGCCAGGATTAATTACACCTTACAAGTTCGCCAATCTTTCAGCCAGGCCAGTGTTGGTACTTTGAGGGAGGTTCCCCGTGCTTTCGCACGGACCTAATTAAAATAAACCTCGTTTTCCCAGAGGCATAACCCCGTTAACACCTTTCTAGTCACCTACTTGATCGGCTAATTGTCCTGTGAAAAATTCTCCCAGGAGTAACTCTTACTCGCAGTGGGTATCAGGATCTATCTATCTTATAGAAGGTATGCAATCTCATTGCAAATTTCAACACTTGAAATTCCTGATAATGCTTTTACCCCTAACATGCTATGACCTTGATGAATGCCAACAAACCATAGTCTGCTAGTCAAGTTCAACCTGTACATTTCTTGATTGAATTAAACCCACCCGCATGACCCTTGACGAAAGACAACAAAGCCGTACGACTACGCTAACCCATTCGCATCATATGCTACAGATAAGCAATAGTTAGCAACCGCACACTACGTCTTGACGAAAGCCAACAAACGTAGCACGAATACTAAGTATTACTTATCTGAAATGTCGGAGGGCTACGCAGGTTTTTCAGAAAACCATGAGCGTAATGAACTTGATATCATTGTAGAAACAAGTAATTTTTGAAAAAGGAGTGTTTTTGAGGCTTTTCTAGTTTCGCTAAAGAGGTCACTCCCGGTGAAGGGATCTCAGCTCTTTCCTCATCGAATAAGGTGCAGGTTATATCATATATACCACTATACAAAGCAAGAACTATAGAAGCAATCATAAACTAAACCGTGAGTTTGTAGCATCTGCCAGTTTTGGTAAAGAGGTCACTCACGGTGAAGGGATCTCGGTTCTTTCCTTATCGAATAAGGTGCAGAGTATATCATATATACCGCTATGCAAAGCAAAACTATAGCTACCCTTTTTATAAAGTTTTGATTCTACAACATCTTTTAGGTTTCTTTTCTTTTATTAATCTCAGTAATAAATCCCATCAATTATGCTTCCTAAGTATCATAGAAAAAACGAAAGCATTAATATTTATATATCATCATATATATATAGTATAAGCATTCGTCTCAGGAAGTAATATGATCTCATCACAAAACATTGCAGCAGAAGATAACATATGAAATATTGGATATATTAGGACGTCTGTGTTTTATTTCGAGCCAGTATAAAACACGGATTCCACGGTCGCGTTGAATAGCCAAACCCATATCCCTAGACCCCTGCGAGAGCGGCAAGAAACACTGCCAATTCTAGGGTTAAGAGACCCGGTCTCGAATCCTCGAGATGGCCTCCCACTGGACCCTAGAACCCGGTTACTTGTGCTCCCCTCCTTGGGTCTATCCTAATGCGGAAAAGTAAATAATATACAATGGTGACATCAACCTCAACCCAGAAGTGCCCCAATAAAAGAATATTATATACAAATGAATTTTACATGAATGAAAATAAAAACCCTCATTTCACATAAAAGCCCCGGCTATTCCGAACACGACGATCCAATATAACATATCACAGCAACATATAATATCTCATATCATCAACGTAAGCAAGTATGCGTATCCCGATTGTCGTTGATGTATAACAACGAAGCGGCGATACACCACATACACTTACGGTCACAGAAAGAAAGTGTAAAACTACAACATTTGGAATCCACAAATACTTTAGACATCTTAAATCCGAAATATCACATACTTCGCATTTCATGCCTAACTATATGAATTCCACTTATTGTATCACATTCCAGATAAATAGACAATGTTAAACTTTCCGATCGAATAAACAAACACCCAAGATTTCCCAAATAGCTCAATACTTGAGCGGAGTTCAAAAAGTCCCAGAATATGTCACATCCCCAATGAACCAGCCGTAAAAGGGTCAAATCAACGCCTCACATATGGCAACGCTAAACTACCACAAACCCTCAGGTTCAGTGGCAGTTTCGACGGTCACATAATCGAGTTAAGGTTATGTTCTTTTAGATGGTCCACAGATATGCTTGCATGTTTTTCCGAAAGATTCAAACTCAAGAAAAATTCAACACTTGAAAGTTTTTCGTGTCGGGAAAAAGTGAGTTATTGATATCCGTTCGAACATTTTAACATGTTCTAAATTATCCGGAAAAAATAAACGAAGTTAAACTTTCTGATCGAATAAACGAATTCTTAAGATCTCCAGAAAACTCAACACTTGAGTAATATTAAAAATTCCCAGAAACATGTAGTAATACCTACGGATGTTATCTAGAAGTATCTGTCCCTAACACCCAAGTACGGCCGCGGAACCGCCGCGCAAAGCATGGTATTGCCGCGGTTCCGCGGCGACTTAAGGGAATTAGGAGCTCGTATTTCCCAGTAATCCTTAGAATTCCCTGCTTAATTTTCTGAGTATTTTTAATACGGAAAAAACCATGTTTTAGAAAATTTCCAGAGAGGGGGTCAAATATGACGTTTCGGGGTTCGATCGGACTTTTAACTTCGTCTACACGTCACCTAATGCTCTACCTTAGCTCTGATACCACTGTAGGGTTACTAGGTACTATCACAAGGCTCATAAAGCATCAACCATGCCAAATCTAAATTTTTTCAAGTGCCGAACAACCTAAAGCAAGGATCTTTGCTAGAGTTTGAGGGTTAACATAGCATGTAAACAACTTTACATCTAAGAGAGAGGGATTACAACCTTTGTAGTCCGCTCCTTCACTTCATAAGCTCCGAGTAGTAGTACCTTCGCCGCGGTCCATGAACTTCCGGACTCTAGAGAGGCTTCACAAGCCGAACGATCCATGCTTGCTTGAAGTCTTCCTTTTCGAAGATGATATACCTTGAAGAATCTTTAACTCAAGCCCTCACTTCTCAAGTATTAGTGAAGTGAACAGCTTAATCTAAGTGGCTAGAATAGATGAAGATGATGAAGTAGGAATTTAGCTCTCTTTTGTTTTCATTTTCTCACTTTAATTCATCACTTTACAAAAAGCTAGCAAGCTTTTCAAGGAGGAAGAAGAAGAAGAAGTCTTTTGTGATGAATAATCAATTCTTTCTATGGTTACAAATACAACCCTTGATTTAAGAATGAGTGGCTAAACTCATGTAGAGAATAAACCTAGGGTGAAGGGTTTGGGTTGGGTTAGAAATATCTACACAAAATATCTTAACAAAATATCTAAGCTTAAAACAAAATAAAGCTTCTAAAAGCTTCATGAAAATGCTAACCCAAATCAAACCCTAACTATGTTTAATCTTCACAAATCATGTTGCATTTGTAATCATAACTTGTCAATATTATATATCACATATATAATATATATTTGTAACAAAAGAAAATAATACAATTAACATATATCGCATATATATCAATGTATTATGCGGTGAGAAAATGAATCAATAAAGCGAGCTTATATTAGATAATGTAATGTAATATATCACATATATAATTATACATTAAATTATCGAATCAACACTTGATCCGACAATCCGGCTATATCGCATATAACCGACTAATATAACATGTACCGATTCATCGAATCAACACTTGATCCGATGACCAGGCTATATCACATATACCCGGCCGATATCATATATCGCGAGAATAGAATACGGTATCTTATATCATATTATTCTCGATCCCTCACATATCACATATGTGCTCCTACTCCGTTTTGCCTGAGTCAGGAAACCTCTGTGTAGGACTAAAGAATCGTCAATACGCCGACAGTAGGTGATGATCATATCAAACACCCACAAGCTGCAAACGGTCAGCTAAACGTAACAGCCACCCAGGTATTGGGCGATCAGAAGATTAACAAGCAAGCTTGTACATTCTCTTGTGAATCCACTCAGTAACATTACCGTACAGTCCGGTCTCTTCGTCTGATATGTCGCATATCCAGTCTAGGGGTGGTAAACGTCAGACCTTAGTAACCGATAAGTCGTGTCGATGTGAGGCTCATAACAGGTCGAGAAACTACCGATAACACTTACCAGTAGCACTCCATATCATCCCTGGCCAGAGACTTCCAGTTATAGCCAATCGAACACAGCACAACATCAACTCCCTATACCGGGAGAGACGAAACCCCTCCTATCGCTCATTGCCTCCATGTGATTCGGGACTGTACCCAAAAGCCACCATTTTGCACGCCCTATTGGACGTGGTAAGGTGGAAATCAAAGCACAGTGGGAATCACACAAGACTCTATGACGATCTCGGGTCTACAGACTAACCTGTACCAGTGTCACCAGAGAACTGCCATCTGACGTGAGGTATAATACCATCTGGGAGTTCTTGGCGAGTCCGTTCAGTGTACCCAGTCTCTACTGAGCACCCGTACACCATCTTTGATCTAAAACACCGATGGATATAGGATCGTCCATCGCCCATCATATGGGTCAAGATGCGTGTACGCTAGTCTACACTGGTGCATCGATGCCCTGTCTTGATACACTCTCGAGTAGGAACAGTTATAGGATGTACTCGTTGACTACCCTGGCCCCACTAGTATGATCTCATCATAGTCCCTGTAGTCGAGTACATATCCTAAGGGCTTTATCAATATGTGAGAGCAAGACAGTAAACTAATACAAGTCAACATGTTAAGACAAAGTGAAACCAAATAGCATACTATCATTTCGAGCAAGAAAGTCCTCTCTATATATATCCAAGCATCCACTATAATATACATCATATGTACAACAATGGCCTCTAGGGCATATATATAACTAAGAGTATGGTAGTGTTACTGATAGGATTCATAGAGAGTATGGACGAGCTTGCTTGTTGATCTTTATATCGCTCAATACCAGGGTAGCCGTTATGTCCAGCTAGTACCACTGACGGCTTGTAGGTGACTGATGTGATCATCACCTACTACTGGCGTATTGACGAGTCTTTAGAGTCCCACACAGAAGTTTCTAAGTTCAAGTGAAATGAAGTAGGACACATATGTGATATGTGTGTGGGCTTGATTAAATACGAGTATGTGATACCGTATTGTAATCTGGCAGTTATCTATTATCAGTCAGGTTATATGTGATATAACCAGATTATCGAATCAAATGTTGGTTTGATAATATGATATTTAGATTAATGATATTAGTCGGTTATATGTGATATAACCGGATTATTAGATCAAGTGTTGATTTAATAATGTGATATATATTATATGTGATATAATTATTTCTTAACTAATATCATTAGCTCACTAATTGCTTTATATATATATATTAATGTATATTTGATATATATATATATATATATATATATATATATATATATATATATATATATATTATATGAAGCATGGCAAATTTTTCTATTTTTTAGAAAATAGAAAAATGAGTTGTAAATTGTGGAGATATTTGTGGTATGGTTCAAGGCATGGGTTTATTTGTTTTTATATTACTCTTGACTCACTATTCAAGCACGGTTGCAATTTTAATTGCATTTTTATTCCATTCTTGAATGAGTTAGGAAAGAGATGATTCATTTTATTCATTCTACACTTGCTTCATGGTTCACGCCTTAGCCATTTTTCAAGAGCTCTTTTCTTCTCTTGCTCTCTACAATTTTCTTCACCTCACCTCCACGCTCAGAACCCTCACATGAGATGTGAATCATTGAGCTTGTGAGACCTTAGTGAGCTTTACTTATCCCCTACTTCATCATCCTGTTGGCTATAGTGCCCTCAAGTCAATTATTGGATCACAGGCACGCGATTGCAATGATTGAAGGAGGACCTATACTAGTAGAACAGTCTTACTCGAGATAATAGTATGCTATCTGGTTTGTCTCTATCATCGTGTACATGCTTCAGGTGACATTACAGATCACTATTACATATTGATAGAGCCCATAGGATTCTTGCTTGACTACCAGCAGTATGATGGCGATCATATACGTGAGAGTTGGGTAGTCTATAAGCACATCCTTAAAGTGTCCCTAGTCGTGGGAGTTTCGAGACTGGGCATCGATACTCCATTAGTAGACTAGTGTATATGGATCAAGACCCCGACGAACGGTGGTGGCCGGTCTCACAAGCCATTGGTGTCAGTTGGTTCACCTAAGATAGTATACAGGTGCTCATTGGGTTATGAGTACACCGGACGGACTCGCCGGGAACATGCTAGTTGGTACTATACCTTTTGTAAGATAGCAGTTCCCAAGTGACATGTGTACAGGTTAGTCTATCGACCTGAGATCGTCATTTGTCTCATGTGAGTTCCCACTGTGTTTTGATTACTACCCTACCACGGCTCAGAGGAGTCGTGCAAACAGGTTTTAGTTGGGTACAGTCCCGAGCCATATTGAGGCAGTGAGCGGATCGTTAGGGGATTCGTCTCTCCCAGTATTGGGGGTAGAGGTCGCAGTGTGCATAGACGGCCATCACCAGAAATCCTTGGCCAAGGTAGTCGAGAATTACCGATCTAGGATCGGTAGTTTCTCTGGTGGTGATGGGCTTTATACTGACACTAAATATCGCGTTATTTGGGGTCTAACTTAATCCACCCCTAGACCCGATATGCGATACTCATAGACGAACAGACTGGACTGTACGGATATTGTCACTGTCGGGCTCGGTAGGGTTTCTGGATGAGTTCGCTCGTCGGCCTCTCTTTCGCTCAATACCTGGGTAGCCGTTACGTACAGCTAGTGCCACTGACATGCTTGTGGTTAAACCCACTTCCAGCGTATTGACGAGTCTTTAGAGTCCCACACAGAGGGTTTTCCTAGTTCGGGCAAAACATTGTAGAGACCGTATGGTTTTATGGCAGGGTTTGAATACACGTGCACTTGTGCACGTGTCATGATTCGTACGGATATTACTAGTGGGCTTTGCTTTAAGCCGGATCCTAGTATTAGATTGTTGGAATATTTTCGTCTCGTTGTATTCGTATTCAGTCGGAATACGGATGCAGGTATGTATATATGGATGAGGGGTTTTCTTGTGATCTGTTACAAGATTACTTTTAAAGTTGCCAATTTTCTTTCACTTGATTAAACATTTGGTTTAATGTTTAATTAATGGAAATTTGTGAGCTTTGATTTTTGGCTAAATTCCTTCTTTGATTTTTGGCCAAATTCCTTCTTTGTTTTTTATCCCTTTTCCTTTGGTGGAAATTTCGTGACCATTCTTCATGTGCTGGCAATTATCTTCATGTGCTGGTAATTATTGGGCTGGGGAATTTCGTAGGCATAGGCACATTTGTGAGGAGGTGACTCATCATTTTGCATTTATTGCTTTTGTTGTGTGTTTGATATTTTAGGAGAAGGGGGTATGGTGGCTGTTGACCTTTTTTGGTGATGAAGAATTCTTATGATGATTTTTAATCAATCACCACTATACACTCACGAGAGCATTTTTCCAGAGAGAGAATTCGAAATTGCCAGAGCCCATTTTCCATCAACTTTTTCCTCCAAGCTAAACTCCTTGCTCACTTCTTCACGTCTCAATTGGCAACTTCATTTACCTCCACCCAAATCATTGGGTGCCTTGAGACAAAGTATTCACACACTATCTCTACTTCACCTTGGGTATCTAGGCTAGCAAAATGGATGTCCGAGTTTCCTCGGTTTTGAGGTGGGAGCCCGTATTACTAATCCTCAACGTGGATCTTCTTCGGCAAGGGAGACCGGAGATAGAACTTATCTTGGAGCAGCCGCGAGGAGCTTGGGAAGAGGTTGAAGACCGAAGGACACAGATCGATCGGTATAATCTCTTAAACTCCACTTTACAGTTTACTAGTATGCGGTTAATGGCACGATCCGGGTGATTGGTTGCGGTAGTGCCAAGTTTGAAAAGTTTTTGTTCTGTGTTTGGCCTCGGATTGACGGCCGGGGCGCTGCTGTAACCCAAGACATCCCACACAACTAGAGATTTGGTGTGGTGTGTATGCTACACTAAAAGTGTTTAGTGTAGTGAAAAGCTTGTGCTTGTGGACTTCGAGTGGATCTTCTTTGGCGCGAAGATCACGAAGGATGTTCGTTCAACTCGGAGAGGAGCCTTGAAGAGTCGTGTGGACTTCATCCCGGTGCTTTTGAAGAGAATGACACGAACTACAAAGGTTGTATGCTCTTAAACTTTCTCTAAAGTTTTATCACATCACAAAGGAAAAACCTAATATTCTAGTAGTGATCTTGGTAGTCTAGCTTAGCACCTAAAAAAATTTAAAATTTGGTATGCTTGATGCCTCTTGAACCCCTTGACGGTGCTAAGGTCGACTTTTATTGATTATGTTGATTATTCTCACAAGAGTTGAGTTTAGCCATCTCCTCCTTCTTCTTCCTCATTCAAGCTCTCTGGCTTTTTCAAGTGAGTGGAGAACATAAAAAGGAAAGGTTTTTAAGTGAGATCCAAACCCATATCACCAATCTATATTAGTCTAGCCCACTAGTGTAGGTTGTTTGCTCCACTTCTATTTAGATCAAGTGAAGCTAGGAGCTCGAGCCAAGGGACTCCATGGTGGATCGTCGTGGACTTCGAAGAACTCAAGCGGACCGGTCCACACACCAAGTTGATCCAAAGAGTCACAAGAAAAGGTCTACAAAGGTTGTATCACTCACCTCTTAGTGTTAGACACTTGATAGTATGTGATGCTAGTTCTTGTTACCCAAATTTTCTAGTTCGATTCATGGTTGGTTTTGTTTATCACCCCTAAAAATTTTGTTATAGCATGTTTGATTCAAGCCAAACCCCAGGCATAGTGCTAGACAAACCCTACATGCCTAGCAACGACACACAAATCATGATAAAACCTGAGTGCCCGGTACTGACACTCAAAACATCATGAAGTCCGTGTCCAACAGCGACACATAAATCCTCAAATCTCAGGCTTCGTCAGTCCGGATCGGCCCATATCATCCAATTTCACGACTACGGTCGGTATCCTCCAGATATCCGCCGCGCCAAAAATCACCAGTAGGTAATGCTCCCCTCCCGGGCTCAACGCCTTCTCGATACGTCCATCTTGTCCCGGGGTACCTTACCGGGTCCACCATGTAGCCGCAGACGGTCCACCCCCTCCTCGAATCGTGTATATAATACAGCTCAAGAACCGAGAAAACTCATGGTGGACCCACACATACATCATATTACGAGAAAACCACAACTTGCATTTTTACAATGATAATGAGTTTATAAAAGTCTTTCGGTTTTCCCCTAAATCCAGAAATATTATAGAAAGTCCAAAATACCAAGATCAAGAGTCAATAAGCAGTGAATATCGGCATAAAGCCCACAATATTGCATAACAGAATATATATATAAATGCATGGGGTATCTAAGTTAGGAATGCAATATCTAAACTAGTATATGAGAGCAAGCATACTAATATTATGTTGAAACTACCAGCTAGCAGGTTATACCAATGAAGTAACGTATTCTAAAGTGTACGTGACATGGCAATTACTGATGATGATGTGTGTGAGCCGGAAAATAAGTGTACGTGGATCATACGCATCATCGGTAATGGTGCTGGTATCCTAACGGACGGGGTTCATAATAATCAAAGAAAACACATGTAATAGATATGCGATGCAATGAGAACGACATAAAAGTAACAGAACAAGTGAAAGGTAAAAATATACGTATCAGTGCACGAGTCATACGGTTTTAGCGTTTGAAATAACACGAATCGTGGTTTTTAGAAAAATAGGGGCTACAGTGTTTTTGAGAAAAGATACGTCCTTTGAAAAATCCATAGTATCCCTCGGGCTGTCTTTAAAAATACTCACGATTCGTTAGTTTTGAAAATAAATATGACTCGAGCCTAGTCTAGAATCTACCTAAACAACTAAGAAGCTAACTAAGAAACTGGTCGGAAGGAGAAGAAAATCTAAATATAACCCAAGTCGATATATCTAGCAGTCGGCGATCCAGCCTCATAGCGTCACGTACTGTATAATACATAATATGGCATCCTCGAGTCAAGAGTGCGGATCATCATATATATACCTCATACGGTAAATCCATCATACGACATCCCCAAAATCAAGGGTACAGGTCAAATCATATGCAATGTCATCTTTCACACGGTATCATCATCATACAATATCATGATCAGGGGTACGATTTTAAAGTGTCGTACATTCTAATATCATCAATTCACATATTATCGCATGTATGAACACATATCGCCCAACGATCCATCATAATATCATGTCATATACAGTATCACGACTCGATCACTATAACATTTCAGAAAAATAAAATATTATTTTTGGGAATTTTTATAATTAAATAATAAAATATTCAATATTTTAATAAGGCGGTATAATTAAATACCGATAAATTGGGAAAAATTTGGAAAATTATGGAAATTACTGAAAAGAGGGTGTTTTATGTGATTTATGCAAATTATGAATTTTATGATTTATTATACTCACATTTAATGCTAATCACGATTAAATATCGCTAATCGCGTATTAAGCGTGTTTTGTGCACATGACATGCACCAAGTTATTTTAACACTTGTTACATTTTATCATGGTCTTTTCTTCATTTAGCATGCATGGGTGTTGACTTTAGAAAAGAAAAGAAAAGGAAAAAAGAAGGAAATGATGACTTGAGGAGACATAATCATACGAGTGAAGCATGGGCATGAGAGAGAGAGGGTGAGGGGTCAACCATAATTATGGCTCATCTTTTCTCTTCATTATCTTCATCTTTCTCCTCCCTCATTCTCTCATGGCAACACCTCCTCCCTCCCCTCCACTACAAACCCTCAACACATCCCTAAAACAAACCCAAAACCCCATCTCCATTTCACAAAAAGCACGCACAAGCTCAAGGGAAGCACATTGGACCAAGAAAAATCGAATTTTGAGGACTTTGGGCAACTCAAGAATTTTCTTGAGTTGCCAATTGAGGTAATTTCTGCACCATTGTTATTGTTTTTCATTCACCTTAGCCTCTATTGTGAGTTAGAACCGATATATCGATGTTTAGTGAACTTAGAAAATTCCTAGAGAGGGTTTTGAGAAATGTTGAATTATGAAGTGTAATTGAGGTTATTAGAGACCTTATGACCTTGTAAGGATTTTATCTTGGACTGAAACCATAGAATAAACCCGGAATACGAATTTCAAAACCCCGACATCGGAAAAACTGTGAAATTTTGATGGTTTTTGGAAATCTGCTAACACTCAGGGACCTGAAAAATTATTTAGCAACGGCAGTGATGCATGCAGGCAACCTAGGACCCCCCAGTGAAACCCTAGCCCCTACCTCCCAAACCTTGCCACAGATTTAACCCAGGAGGTCACAATTTGCAGCCTGGGTCCCACCATTTTTGTTCGTGCTTCGTCTGTGGCTCCAGTATCTGTAATCTAAACCCTCCACATATACAAAATTGGATAATTTGGCCTAGGATAAAATCTGGGACTAGTTTCATGAGTTGCTGTTTTGTTTCGGGGTTTTGTTTTGCATATTTTGAATTCTGGATTTTATGAATTTGGTTTTTACTCGATAGTTTGACGTTTGTACGACGATATCGAGGGGTGTTGGTGGGTTTGAAGGTGTGGTCCATAGGTTCTAACCTATAGGCCTTTAGCATGTCGTTTTGGTTTTCCGATGTGATTTTAATACGTAATTGCGATGTGTTATGATATGTAGGTACCTCACGTGGACTTCGAGATGACGAGGATGAGCATGGCGTCATCGACTCCAGAGAGCGAAGATAGAGGTGAGTAGATTTATATCTATGGGGAGAAATCGGGTGGATGGCGTATAGCACCCCCGCAAAGTCGTAAGAAATGATGTGATATGTTATAGATATGCATTTATATGTTATGGGAGATTGAACACATAGCAAGGGGAGCTTTAGGAGATCATGGTTTTAGTGTTAGCGAGAATTGAAGAAAGGACTTTAGGCGATTTCTTAGTCGTGAAACCCAAGAGTAAAGATTCGCATACACGCACATACACATACTCGCATATATTTACTTTCTTGTGCGTATTGGGGACACACACACACACACATATATTGGTATTCATACACTTGGATGATGAGAATGTTATATGATACTTGGAAATGAGTCGATATGATCAGGCATGATGCCGTGAGATATTTAACCTGTGACGGAGATACGTTATGATGATATAGCGGATCGTTGGATGACGATACTATGTGAATGAAGATATATATATGATAGTTGACATATGATCGAGATATGAGATGAGATATGTTAAGATATTTATAATGGATCGCTTGGGCGATGTATACTTCTTTATGGTAATATGTGTTGATGAAATCGGATTGTATGAGGCTTTAGATCAGTA
This sequence comes from Agapanthus africanus, assembly GCA_030015575.1. Lineage (NCBI taxonomy): Eukaryota > Viridiplantae > Streptophyta > Magnoliopsida > Asparagales > Amaryllidaceae > Agapanthus > Agapanthus africanus. The sequence goes on from CM057344.1 coordinate 442,596,273, forward strand.
GCCAGATCATGATATTGTTGATGATATTAGTATTGTACTAGACTTAGATCAGTACTCCTGTCACGATATGAGATGATAAGGATATCAGATGAGTAATGAGATGAATATGATATTTGACCCGTACCCAGATTTGGGATGCCCTACGATAGATTTACCGTACGAGATATGATGATGATGTTAGATCCGCACTCTTGACTCGAGGATGTCATATATGTATATATATATATATATATATATTGTATCGTATGTGATACTGTAGAGGCGAGATCACCGACTACTAGGTATATATGTATAGATCGACTCAGATTTAGGCGGATTCCCTTACCCTTTTGACTGGGCTCGAGTCATACACTTTCCCAAGTGGGGAGTCGTGAGTATGTTTTTATACCAAACTGTATGACTCGTATATTGGGTAGGTGTATTTTCAGTTTACTGTTACTACATCACTTTCTGTACATTTCATGATGTTTCATCGCATTGCATGCTTGTACATATGTTATCTGTAATCATCATGAAACCCTGCTGTCAGGACACCAGCACCATTACCGATGATGCGTATGCTCCATATACACTTGCTTGCCGGCTCACACACATCATCATCGGTAATTGCCATGTCATGTACACTTTAGAAAATACTATTCTTTGACATAGCTTGCTAAGTTGATAGTTGCAATATGTTATAGCTTTCATGTGCTAGTTTAACTATTGCATTCATTGCATGATATCAGATGCATTCATGTATTCATTGGTTATGCAGTATTATGGAGATTTATGCCGGTTTTCATTTTTATCGACATGGTGATTTAATGATTTCAGATTATTCTTGATATTTTCTGGATTTGGAAACCACATGTGAAAGTTTTGTAGAACTGATGAATTATTTTAAAGAGAAAAATTCGGTTTTTCTTGATATGCTGAGTATTGTCCACCATGATGTTTTCTCGATTCTGAGATGTTTTCGAGACCTGATTCGAGGAGTTGGATGAACCGTCTCGGGTACATGGTGGACCCAGTAAGGTACCCCTGAGCAAGAAGCTTGAGGTATAGACGATGAGCCCGGCAGGGGCAGACTGCCTACCGGTGATTTTACCTGGCACGGCGGATATCCAGAGGATACCATTCGTGGTCGTATGATTGATGATATAGGCCGATCCGGACTAACGGAGCCCGAGGTATTGAGATATTGAGACTTGAGATATTGAGATATCGAGATTTGATGATACAGGCCAGTACGGATAGCCGGAGCCTGAGGTATTGAGATACTAAGATTTATGTTTTGTGTCAATGCTGGACACTGTTTTATCTGTCGATTTCATTGATAATACGTGATTTATATACATACAGAAATCTTTTTAAAATAAAGAAAACATTTTTCTCATTCTTGATGTATTCTGTTTCACTTGTACATCATATATCTGATATGTTGCTATCTTAGGTACTGACACGAGTATGTAGTATTACACTTATACATAGATAGACCAGGATATTTATTTGAGGATATTACTTGATATGACCTAGGATAGCGTCATGCATGCGATTTCTACTCGTAGATGTTTTCTATTCAAGAGTTGGCAACTCACCCCCGTTGTGCCACAGTTTCTTGCAGGTTTTGCCGCACATGGTTCGTTGCGGTTTTGCTGGCACATTGTTCATTGCGGGTGATTGCTTTGGTAGGTGGGTCCTTTTGCATCAGGACCACCATTGTATATTTGTTATTTCAGTTGTATTTAGTAAAAGTCCATCAACCAGACTTGTATTATTTGATAGACATAGAAGACCAGCTTATATTATTTCGATCTTAGAGTCGCGCTTGTATTATTATGGATTTCATGTTGTTTTGAGTTTCCTTTTCAGTTTTGATCCTCTCCCTTCGGCGTTGTATGTTATATTGCATTGTGTAGTTTTGTCCGCCGGTTGGCGAAGAGCTAGCTCCCGCTTCGGGATGCCTTTATTCATTATATATGCTTTATCAGGTTTGTACCCGTTTGGGGTCAGTTTTTACAAAGGAAACTCTGCCGAAATTTTTAGAAAAGACTTGATATTTTAATAATGCATATTTTGGCTTATGTTGTTAAACATATTGCTTTTAAATTGGTTTTACTTTACTATACTGCTTTACTTGGTTTGGATTTCTGGGTTTTGGCTTACTTAGATTACGTACGTCTCGAGAGGTTTCGTAATTTAAGTATCGGTCATGTTCCGTACTTTTTGGGTCGTGATAAAGTTGGTATCAGAGCGTTAGGTTTTACCTTCAAAGTGTAGGATGACCCTTGATTGATGGAGTAGGTAGCTTGAGTAGAGTGACGTACCGTACGTATGTTCCGCGGCATACTTACGATACGCTACTCCGCTTAAGAAGCCTTAGGATGTACATTTCCTTGCACAGCATTATATTCATTCCTATGATCTATCCTCATCAGTACCAGTTTATGGTTTTGCTTCCACGATTACGGGTAGAGAGAGCTACGGCTAGAGTTGCGGGCAGCACGAGCTCGTCACAGACGACGACTGACCAGGGCGTGATTCCAGGGACTTACGATTTGCATAGATGCGCCGTGTTATTGTGTTTTCGAGCCATGGGCGTTTGATGGATCACTGTTATGAGATTTCTCAGACGTGCAGATTTGCACCAGAGGATTGAGCCCCTGATAGAGGCCAGCAAGAATATGATGACCATTGATGTATCGCTTATTCATGATGATTGAGGCACTGTTCAGCGTGCAGACGAATGAGCCAGTTGTTGCTGCGAGCGACGAGATATTACCCCAGATGTTGGAGCTATTGCAGTACGAGTTATACTTAGAGATATGATAGAAGGTCGCTAGTCACCCGAGGATGAATGACTAGGACATATGGTTCGTTCGCTTACCCCGATGCGAGGTCATCAGATAGATTGATTCCAGCTAGAGGCGACTTCACGTGGATTCGTTGAGAGTCGATAGAGGCGATCGAATGTCAGAAACCCATATTCTAAGTTGAAAGTATTCGGAAAGACATGCAAGCAATTCTATGGACCCTCTAGAAGAATGAAACCCTAACTACACATAATGACCGTGTGAAATCCTTTGAACCTTAGGGTTTGCGGCAGTTCCGCGGTGCCATTAGTGAGGCTTGGGTTTCCCCTTCTACGGCTGGTCCACCGATGCTGTGATATGTACTCGATACTATTAAACCGTACCCAAGATGTTGAGCTCTTGGGGGATTATGAGGTTTTGACGAATCGATCGAATGGTTCGACTTCATTCGGATGCTATGTGGTGAGATGCATTGCTTGGGAGACTCTGGATACGAGTATAGCCGTTGGAGCGCAGTCCATGCAGCCACGATGAGACGGGTCCGAAGCAGTCGACAGTAGAGAAAGGTGGAGCAAGAGCTTCGTACGAGATCTTGATGAGATGACGTTCCACTCCGCTGACATCAGAAATGTGATACGCAAGCAGAGGCGTTGACTATGGGTATATCTTCTAGAAGGAGCCACGATGAGTATGTAGCTATTCCGGAACAAGAAACAGATTTAGTAAAGGACGATAACTTCCGGGCAGTTCAGCAGGAACGGGATTTTGAGAGAGAGCTCGACAGGACCTTTCTGGAATAATGCACGAGAAGACTGGGACCCAAGAGTGGTCATTTTACGCACACCAGCAGGCCAGAGTTCGGCATCGTCGACGAGACATGTTACGAGTGACCACGACAGTTGGCCATAGACTCTTAGAGGATGTGCTTGAGCGGGACTATTCCGCCATACTGGATTTCGGTATTTTGGGTAATTTATTGCATGATTGAGTTTTAATGACCGAGTTTCATGATATTTGCTTTTGTGCACCATGGTTGCACCTACTGGGTATTTACGTTTTGTGCATAGTTATTGCACTTGAGATGTGTTTTCATACACCGTCGTGTAGATTTATGAGTTGTGCATGTTTATAGCACTTGAGGTTGATTTTGATTTCACGCCTATGGTATGCATGTGATTTGACTTATGCTTTCGGCATAGTTTTCATATACTTTTAGTATTTTGAGTCGATTTTGTGCACGCTGATGTACATGATTGCGAGATTTTATACCGTGGTGTACCTGATTGGATTGAGGTTTATTATATACCATCGCTTTCGATTATGATATTTGATATTGTTTTCATGCACCTTGTGCACTGGATTTGGATTCTTGCGCATACTTGGGCGCTTGATGCGATTTTGGTGCACGCCAGATGCACTAAATCGAGATTCTTCGTGCATATCAGATGCACCTGTTTTTGCTGTCAGGCACGCACGTTGCCTCTGACAGGTGGTTCGTGCACACCCGTTGCACTTAGATGTTATTTCTGTGCACATGTATGGCACATTCATGGATTTCGATTTCCGTGCGCACGAGACGCATGCGGCATTCTTATGCACATTTCGGGATTGATTTTTGGAGCATTAGGTTTTATGATATTTTCTATTTGTTTTCATACTGGGCAGGACTAGTCAGAGGACAGTACCTGAGTATATTTTTGCATGCATTGATAGTTATCGAAGGGATTTCCAAAACGAGAGCTATAGTCTCAGTATTTACCTGCGTGTCTGATATAACACGAAACGTTTAAAACAAGTGAACCCTTCTAAATTGTTTCAAAAACGGCTGGACGCGCATATTAAACAAAGGATATATATGTGTGTGTGTGTGTGTGTGTGTGTGTGTGTGTGGTTATTTCCTTATATTAGACGCCCGCCACTGTGCAGTGATATGCGCATTGCACAGCGACTTATAAGGGTTTGGCATGCATTTCCTTCAGATGTTTACATGTATAGTTTTGATGTATATCATGTTGGGTTCGTTTTGGATGTGGCATTTGTGTCTTCACCATGACTCCTATGATTGCGGGATGCTGGACGGAGTTTTTTTTTTGAGTTATCTGCTCTTTGTTCATGCGCATGCATTGCGCTATGATGCGTTTTATGTATTTATGATTTCGAAGCCCCGACGACTGGATCTTTTACTGAAATGTTTTAGAAATTGGGGGAGTTTAAATTTAAATTCGGTGACCGAATTTCTTTAAGACTAGAAGACTGTAACATTTCAGAAAAATAAAATATTATTTTTGGGAATTTTTATAATTAAATAATAAAATATTCAATATTTTAAAAAGGCGGTATAATTAAATACCGATAAATTGGGAAAAATTTGGAAAATTATGGAAATTACTGAAAAGAGGGTTTTTTATGTGATTTATGCAAATTATGAATTTTATGATTTATTATATTCACATTTAGTGCTAATCGCGATTAAATATCGCTAATCGCGTATTAAGTATGTTTTGTGCACATGACATGCACTAAGTTATTTTAACACTTGTTACATTTTATCATGGTCTTTTCTTCATTTATGATGCATGGGTGTTGACTTTAGAAAAGAAAAGAAAAGGAAAAAAGAAGGAAATGATGACTTGAGGAGACATAATCATGAGAGTGAAGCATGCGCATGAGAGAGAGAGGGTGAGGGGTCAACCATAGTTATGGCTCATCTTTTCTCTTCATTATCTTCATCTTTCTCCTCCCTCATTCTCTCATGGAAACACCTCCTCCCTCCCCTCCACTACAAACCCTCAACACACCCCCAAAACAAACCAAAAACCCCATCTCCATTTCACAAAAAGCACGCACAAGCTCAAGGGAAGCACATTGGACCAAGAAAAATCGAATTTTGAGGACTTTGGGAAACTCAAGAATCTTGTTGAGTTGCCAATTGAGGTAATTTCTGCACCATTGTTATTGTTTTTCATTCACCTTAGCCTCTATTATGAGGTAGAACCGATATATCGATGTTCAGTGAACATAGAAAATTCCTAGAGAGGGTTTTAAGAAATGTTGAATTATGAAGTGTAATTGAGGTTAGTAGAGACCTTATGATCTTGTAGGGATTTTATCTTGGACTGAAATCATAGAATAAACCCAGAATACAAATTTAGAAACCCCGACATCGGAAAAACTGTGAAATTTTGATGGAATTTGGAAATCTGCTAACACTCGGGGACCTGAAAAATTATTTAGCAAAGGCAGTGATGCATGCAGGCAACCTAGGACCCCCTACTGAAACCCTAGCCCCTACCTCCCAAACCTGGCCTCAGATTTAACCCAGGAGGCCACAATTTGCGGCCTGGGTCCCACCATTTTTGTTCGTGCTTCGTCTGTGGCTCCAGTATCTTTAATCTAAACCCTCCACATATGCGAAATTGGATAATTTGGCCTAGGGTAAAATCTGGGACTAGTTTCATGAGATGCTGCTTTGTTTCGGGGTTTTGTTTTGCGTATTTTGAATTCTGGATTTTAGGAATTTGGTTTTTACTCGATGGTTTGACGTTTGTATGACGATATCGAGGGGTGTTGGTGGTTTTGAAGGTGTGGTCCATAGGTTCTAACCTATAGGCCATTAGCGTGTCGTTTTGGTTTTCCGATGTGATTTTAATACTTAATTGAGATGTGTTATGATATGTAGGTACCTCATGTGGACTTCGAGACGACGAGGATGAGCGTGGCATCATCGACTCCAGAGAGCGAAGATAGAGGTGAGTAGATTTATATCTACGGGGAGAAGTCGGATGGATGGCGTATAGCACCCCCGCAGACTCGTAAGAAATGATGTGATATGTTATAGATATGCATTTATAAGTTATTTGAGATTGGACACTTAGCAAGGGGAGCATTAGGAGATCATGGTTTTAGTGTTAGCGAGAATTGAAGAAAGGACTTTAGGCTATTTCTTAGTCGTGAAATCCTAGAGTAAAGATTTGCATACACGCACATACACATACTCGCATACATTTACTTTATTGTGCGTATTGGGGGGACACACACACACATATATATATTGGTATTCATACGCTTGGATGATGAAAATGTTATATGATACATGGAAATGAGTCGATATGATCGGGCATGATGCCGTGAGATATTTAATGTGTGACGGAGATACGTCATGATGATATAGCGGATCCTTGGATGACGATACTATGTGGATGATGATATATATATGATAGTTGACATATGATCGAGATATGAGATGAGATCTGTTAAGATATTTATATTGGATCGCTTGGGCGATGTATACTTCTTTATGATAATATGTGTTGATGACATCGGATTGTATAAGGCTTTAGATCAGTAGCCAGATCATGATATTGTTGATGATATTAGTATTGTACAAGACATAGATCGGTACTCCTGTCACGATATGAGATGATAAGGATATCAGATGAGTAATGAGATGAATATGATATTCGACCCTTATCCAGATTTGGGATGCCGTACGATAGATTTACCGTACGAGATATGATGATGATGTTAGATCCGCACTCTTGACTCGAGGATGTCACAGATATATATTGTATCGTACGTGATACTGTGGAGGCGAGGTCACCGACTAGTAGGTATATATGTATAGTTCGACTCAGACTTAGGCGGATTTCCTTACCCTTTTGACTGGGCTCGAGTCATACTCTTTTCCAAGTGGGGAGTCGTGAGTATGTTTTTATACAAAACTGTATGACTCGTATATTGGATAGGTATATTTTCAGTGTTGCTGTTACTACATCACTTTCTGTACATTTCATGATGTTTCATCGCATTGCATGCTTGTACATATGTTATCTGTAATCATCATGAAACCCTGCTGTCAGGACACCAGCACCATTACCGATGATGCGTATGCTCCACATACACTTGTTTGCCGGCTCACACACATCATCATCGGTAATCGCCATGTCACGTATACTTAGAAAATACTATTCTTTGACGTAGCTTGCTAAGTTGATAGTTGCAATATGTTATAGCTTTCTTGTGCTAGTTTAACTATTGCATTCATTGCATGATATCAGATGCATTCATGTATTCATTGGTTATGCAGTATTATGGAGATTTATTGTTAGTTATATATATGCCACAGAGGCCATTGTTGTACATATGATGTATATTATAATGGATGCTTGGATATATATAGAGAGGACTTTCTTGCTCGTCATGATAGTATGCTATTTGGTTTCACTTTATCTTAACATGTTGACTTGTATTAGTTTTTTTCTCACATGTTGATAAAGCCCTTAGGATATGTACTCGACTACTGGGACTATGATGAGATCATACGAGTGGGGCCAGCGTAGTCTATGAGTACATCCTATAATTATTCCTAGTCGAGGGTGTATCGAGACAGGGCATCGATACACCAGAGTAGACTAGCGTATACGCATCTTGACCCATATGATGGGCGATGGATGATCCCATATCCATTAGGGTTTGACATCAAAGATGGTGTACGGGTGCTCAGTGGAGACTGGGGACACTAGACGGACTCGCCGAGAACTCCCAGATAGTATTATACCTCACGTCAGATGGCAGTTCTCTGGTGACACCGGTACAGGTTAGTCTGTAGACTTGTGTCACGACCTAAGGTTCGGCCCGTGACCGGCACTTAACCTACGTAACGTCTACAGACGTAACGTGACTAAGTGAACCGAAAACCCAGAAATCAAACCAGTAAAAGTATAGAGTGTCTTAAACTTGAATGGAAGCATTTGCAAAGTGACAAGAAATCTTAAGTAAATAATCACCAAGATAGCAATATACGACGCCGTAGCGAAGATCAAGAGTAACAAGTGGAAACATCACAAATAGAATAAATTGCATAAGTACAGTCGGCTCACAACGAGCTCGACACCAGAATACAAATAATATACATCATCATCCTCACACTGTCTCTATGTCAAGTACATATATGGTAGATGGAGAATACTAGATACAACAATGTACATAGCTGAAAGATAAACAGATACCGCACAAAACCCACCTATCAGCAAAAGAGCTAGTACACCAACTGAGGGGGTATCTATGTCAAAAGGTGTAAGAAAGCAGCCTGCCGCGACTACTCCGAAGGGCAACCTGCAAACACTGTGGCACAACGGGGGTGAGTTGCCAACTCGTGAATAGAGATAACATATAAAGGTAATCGCGAGCATGCACGTACTGCGCTACTCTATCATATGCCAACAGATGATATCAATGCGTGATAAGCAGTATGTGCAATAATCATGCAAGTGCTCTATTAGGTAATACAACTACATGATGAGATGCAATAAAGAATGCTAAGCATGGGAATATAACATCTACACGGAATGTCAACGTGGAATATATATATAATCGGTATCCATCAATGCACCGCAAATCCCAACAACCCAGACACCGGCACTCCTATCGGCCCTCAATCCTGTACATCCCTGAGAATCACGAGTGCCCAACATCGGCACCCAAATATCATAAATACTCGTGTCTAGCATCGACACGCAAATCATCCTATATCGGGCATCCGTCAGTCCAGGTCAGCCCTCTCTAGATATATCGGGCATCTGTCAGTCCGGGTCAGCCCTCTCTCGATATATCGGGCATCGGTCAGTCCGGGTCAGCCCTCTCTCAATATATCGGGCATCCGTCAGTCCGGGTCAGCCCTCTCTCAATATATCGGGCATCCGTCAGTCCGGGTCAGCCCTCTCTCAATATATCGGGCATCCGTCGTTCCGGGTCAGCCCTCTCTCAATATATCGGGCATCCGTCGGTCCGGGTCAGCCCTCTCTCAATATATCGGGCATCCGTCGGTCCGGGTCTGCCCTCACTCAATATATCGGGCATCCGTCAGTCCGGGTCAGCCCTCTCTTAATATATCGCACTAGCACCGAGAAAACACATGGTGGGCGCACCGAAATATCATATCAAGGGAACCAGATTTTTAAATGATTACATGTTTGAAATATCCACGGTTCCCAAATCCAGAAATCACATGTAATCCCAACCAATATGCAAATAAATGTGATGTGATATGTGCATCAAGTATGAATATCATGTCAAGTCACATAAAAGATGAGCTACAGCATAATGATCCGATGTGATATATGCATCAAGTATAAATATCATGTCAATTCTAACGGTGTGTGTGTAACATGCAGGATAGTGCTCGTGCAACATGAACTGTCAGTAAGGGTGCGGTGTTCTATCAATTCTAGTTTATATACATATAGCAGGCAATGCGGTATGCACTAAATAGTAGCCATGAATAGTCAATGTATGGAAATATAGCTATAAGATCCTATTAGCCCTGACGTAGAATGCCATGCGGGCGATATCCCCGTAGATGTTAAATCTACTCACCGTAGTCTCTTGCGAGGTATAGCTGATGACTTGTTTCCCCTTCTTCGCGGCGTCCGTCGCACTCGCCTGCGAACCTAGAATTCCACAGAATATCACGCATAAGCTCAAAATCATACAAGCACGACATTTAAGGTCAACTAGAAACCCGTCTCGCAAACCTAGAGCGCGTGTGCGCGATACGCTAAAACGTGTGATTACGCGCCTGAAGCCACTCCGACGCGTCGCGATACGCAGAAACCCCAAACCCATTCACACGTATCACGCGTGTCGCGAAAGATTAAAAATACGGGAAATAGGGTATTCTACTCCAGATTTTGATACAGAACATATATTACAAAACTATATATACCACAGTACTACACATAGTAGCAAACTCCTGTGGCCCAAACACCAACCCCTAACTCACTCATCTGGCCGCAATTTGCGGCCAGAATGTATTTTTCGGCGGCCGGTCTGGGGAATTGTGCTCCCAGGTTGTGTGTGTGCACTCTATACCCCCTATACATGCTGCAGTAAATCCAATTTCATTCTGAAATGACTCGGATAGCAGCAGATCCAACAGAACGCTATTTCTAGTTAAAAACCCCACTTTTGCACTAAAATGGAAGTTAAGGGTATTTTTGTGTAGACCTGAATCAAAACCTGGTCTAAACAGCTCTAATAACACTTAAAAGAGTTAACTAAACCATGAGAACACCAATCTATCACATACTTCACAAATATCCTCTAATATCACCAATAATGCACAAAAACATGATTTTTAGCTAGGATACTACAAGATATGGAAAAGAGTATTAACTATGAGCCATATACCTTCAAGAGACCTTAAGAAACACCAAAATTCTCAGCCCTTGCCTCAAGTGTGCAGATTTGCCTCCAAACACTTTAAAAGGTCCCTTTTTCCATGGTTTTATGAAGAAAATGTGTTGATTTGTGTAGGGTTTTGTGTAGAGATCAAAGGGAAGTGAAAAGAGAAGAGGAGAAGAAGAAGAAGCTGGGGTTTTTAGCTGGAATTTCTGCAGGAAATTCTGAATTAGGAGAAGAGAGAGAAGAGAGAAAGAAAAGGATCAAAAGTCAACTTCTTTACCTAACCCCCATTCCTCATTTTTCTATTGCTAAAAGAATATTTTAAAAGGGTTTTGTTTTTATTAAAAGGGTGGGGAAAATAACAACCATGCATGAAAGAAAATGGTTAACATGCTAACACTTTTTACCAAGGTCACAAAAATTGTGCTAAGTGTGCACTTAACACAAAAATTCCCAATTAGGGTATACACGACTAAATTATAACTAGTAATCCTATGCACACATAAATAATAACACGCACAATTACTAATTATCATGAAAAAAAACATTCTAACGAAATCTCAAAGTGTTACAATCTACCCCCTTAAAGAAATTCGGTCCCCGAATTTATCAATCTAACTACACGTACCTTCAAAAAGGTGGGGATACTTCTTCCTCATCTCGCTCTCGGGCTCCCAAGTGACCTCCTCGCTGCTCTGACCACGCCAAAGTACCTTGACGGATGGTATCTCTTTCGACCTCAATTTCTTCACTTGTCGATCCAAGATCATCACCGGCTGTTCTGCATAGGAAAGGTCATGCTCAAGCTGGATCGTCGGGTGCTGAATCGCATGCGAAGGATCATGAAGATATTTGCGAAGCATCGAAACATGAAATACGGGGTGCACGTCTGGAAAACTGGGCGGAAGGGCCAACCGATACGCAACTGCACCAACACGCTCGAGGATCTCGAAGGGGCCCATATATCTGGGACTAAGCTTCCCCTTCTTCCCAAACCTCATCACACCCTTCATTGGGGAGACCCTCAAGAAAACATGATCACCAACAGAAAACTCAGGTCTGCGCCGACGTCGGTCCGCATAAGATCTCTGCCTACTCTGGTCTGCTCTCATCCTATCGTGAATCAACAGGATCTTCACGGTCGTCTCCTCCACAATCTGTGGCCCTAAGATACCGCTCTCACTGAGCTCTGTCCAACAGGTGGGCGATCTGCATCTCCTCCCATAAAGAGCCTCAAACGGTGCCATCTGAATGGTCTCCTGGTAGCTTTTGTTGTAGGAGAACTCTACTAAGGGTAAATGATGATCCCAGCTACCTCCGAAGTCTAATACGCACGCTCTGAGCATGTCCTCGAGAGTCTGAATAGTCCGCTCTGACTGTCCGTCGGTCTGCGGATGAAATGCTGTGCTAAAACTCAAGCGAGTGCCCAAGGCCTCCTGAAGCCTCTGACATAGTCGGTTGGTAAACTGGGTGCCTCTATCGGACACGATACATGTCGGAACTCCGTGCAGTCGTACAATCTCGTCAATGTAAATCTGGGCATACTGAGCAAATACGAAAGTCGTCTTCACCGGTAAGAAGTGAGCCGCTTTCATCAAACAATCAACGATCACCCAGACGGAGTCATACCCTCGACTAGTCCTGGGTAGAACCACAATGAAGTCCATAGAAATCTGCTCCCATTTCCACTCCGGAATGGGTAACGGCTGTAGCTCTCCCGCGGGCCTCTGGTGCTCAGCCTTGACTTGCTGACAAGTCAGGCATCTCGACACAAAATCTGCGATGTCTCTCTTCATTCCGTCCCACCAGTAAACACCTCTCATGTCATGGTACATCTTGGTGGAACCGGGATGAACACTGTATACCGATCGATGTGCCTCCTCAAGAATCTCACGCCATAGTCCCTCAGCATCTGGTACGCACAGTCTAGCCCCAAATCGTAGTATCCCTTGATCATCGATCATGAACTCGGGAAATCTGCCCTGTCCAATCTGTGTCCTAATCTCTGAACATCGGTCATCACTGTGATGTTCCTCATGTATACGGTCGAGCAACTGTAGGCGTGCACGAACATGCGTAATCTGTCCTCCGATCGGCGTAAACTCGAACTGTACCCGGCTGTCGCATAAAATCTTCCAATCTGCCGACGACTGCCTCTGTACTGCGCTCAAACAAGATAGACTACCCCCGGGCCTCCTGCTCAAAGCATCCGCCACTACATTAGCCCTGCCCGGGTGATACAAGATCTCACAATCGTAGTCCTTCACTAACTCCATCCATCGGCGCTGTCTAAGGTTCAGGTCTCGCTGCTGAAATATATACTTTAAGCTCTTGTGATCAGTAAATATCTGGCACGACTCGCCGTATAGGTAATGCCGCCAGATCTTAAGTGCAAAGACCACTGCAGCCATCTCCAAATCATGAGTGGGGTAGTTCTGTTCATGTTTCTTTAATTGCCGTGAAGCATACGCGATCACCCTGTCATGCTGCATCAATACGCACCCTAGCCCCACTCGTGAAGCATCACAGTAGACCACGAATCCGCCTGATCCTGAAGGCAATGATAGCACTGGTGTCGTAGTCAGTAGAGCCCGTAGCTACTGAAAACTATGCTCACACTCCTCCGTCCAATCGAAACGAACTCCCTTCCTGGTCAAACCGGTCAAAGGTGTAGCAATGCGGGAGAAGTCCTGCACGAATCGCCTGTAATAGCCTGCCAGCCCTAGAAAGCTGCGAACCTCAGTAACTGACATGGGTCTAGGCCAACTCCGAACTGCCTCGATCTTCCTCGGGTCTACACATATACCGTCTCGTATAATCACGTGTCCCAAGAAGTCTATGCTGTCCAGCCAGAAAGCACACTTGGAGAATTTGACGAAAAGCTGATGCCCCCTCAAGGTCTGCAGTGTAATCCGCAGGTGCTGCTCGTGCTCCTCTCTACTCTGAGAATACACCAGAATATCGTCAATGAATACTATGATGAACAGATCAAGATACGGCCAGAAAATATGGTTCATCAAGTCCATGAATGCTGCTTTCGCGTTGGTGAGTCCGAACGACATCACCAAATACTCATAATGGCTGTAACGCGTGCGGAAAGCTGTCCTAGGAATGTCCTCCTGTCGAACCCGCAGCTGATGGTAGCCTGATCGCAAATCGATCCTCGAAAAGTATCCTGCCCCCTGAAGCTGGTTGAACAAATCGTCGATGCATGGCAAAGTATATCTGTTCCGCACTGTCACCCTGTTCAGCTGGCGGTAGTCGATACACAAACGCATACTGCCGTCCTTCTTCTTGACAAACAGGACTGGAGCACCCCAAGGAGAAACACTGGGTCGAACAAGTCCCTTATCCAGCAAATCTTGCAACTGACCCTTCAATTCACTAAGTTCCGCCGGGGCCATCCGATACGGCGGTACAGAAATAGGCCCCGTGCCAGGAACTAAATCAATACAGAAGGAAATATCACGCTCGGGCGGTAGCCCAGGAAGCTCGTCAGGGAACACATCAGGGAACTCGCAAACAACCGGAACCTGATCCATCGAAACCTCTGTAGCTCTAGTATCGCAAACATAGGCGAGAAATCCCTGACATCCCTTCCTCAAAAGCTGTCCAGCACGAAAAGAAGAAATCACACTGTGAGGGGTGGCACCATGGTCCCCCAACACAACAAAAACCGACTCGCCGGGAAAACAAAATCTAACTGTCTTCTCGCGGCAGTCAACAGAACTATAGCACGTGGCTAACCAATCCATGCTCAAAAGAACGTCGAAGTCCAACATCTTAAGAAGGATCAAATCGACAGGCAACTCTCTCTCTCTCCAATACGGACGGTACAGGATCGGAACACGTGCCTAGCAACAAACGACTCTCCCATAGGAGTAGTCACAACAAGCGGCTGACCAAGCAAACCAGACTCTCTACCCAAACTCGGCACAAAGTGTGTAGATACGTACGAGTGCGTGGATCCAGTATCGAATAATACGTGTGCATCAACCGAACATACTGGAAGGATACCTGAGACCACCGCATTGGAAGCCTGCGCGTCCTGATGTGTCAAGGCAAAAACTCGTGCCTGCCCTCCACCTGTGACTGGCTGTCCCCTGCCGGCAGCTGGCTGCCCTCTGCCTCGGTAACCTCGTCCTCTATGAACAAATCCTCCGCGACCACGACCTCTCTGTGCATGCGTCTGACGCGGAGTAACAGTAAGTACTATAGGCAATGCCGTCTGGGGTGGTGAAGGTGGTAATGTGATGTGCGGTGCTGCTGCTTCCCTCTGGGGTATCTCAGGACAATCTCGTACACGATGATAAGAACTCCCGCAGCGAAAACATCCCGAAGATGACCGCTGACCCTCCTGGGGATAGGAACTGAACATCCGGCCCTGCCCTGAATCTCTGCTACCTGCAATACGTCTATCACGGCGCCGAAAAGGCTGTCTCTGCGCTGATGTATCCGCACGAACTCTCTTCGGCTCTAGAACTGCCAAAGTCTCAGCAAGGCGCTCCTCAACCAATAAGGCCGCATCTACAGCTGCTGCGTAGGTCTCGTTATGCTGCGCGTTGATCGCAAGGAACAGTGGTGTGAGCAAGCCTCGGACAAATCTCTTGACTCGCATCTCTTCGGTACCTACTAAATACGAGGCATAGATAGATAGCTCTGTGAACAGCACATCGTACTCTGCCACTGACATCTCTGGCGTCTGGCGCAAGGACTCAAATCTGCGTGCTCGGGCATCCCTAACACTCTGGGGAAGAAAACGGGCGAGGAATAGCGCCACAAACTCGGTCCAGGTCAAAGGAGGAAGACCTGCTGCTCTACCCTTCTCGACTGATTCGCACCATTTCTGCGCGAGACCTTCCAGAAGAAAGCTCGCGAACTCAACCCATCTCGCATCTGCGCATCTGAGGGAACGGCATATTCGAGCCATCCTATCGATGAAGGACTATGGGTCCTCGGCTGTATCGGTGCCTGTGAAAACTGGAGGCTTCAGCCTTATAAACTCTGACAGCAATACTGTAATAACCTCTGTGGCTGCAGGGGCAACTGCCTGTACTGTGGGTACCACCGCGGTCTCTGCAATGGGTGAAACTACCTCTGGTCGCTGCGCTCGAAGTGTCTCAACTAGAGATCCCATTATCTGGCGCACCTCCTGCATACTGGATCCCATCGTCTGGCGCATCTCCTGCACACCAGCCCCTAACATGGCAATCTGATCTGTTACGGCGGGAACAACCTGCTCGGGCACAACCGGTGTACTACCGGATCAGTCCTCGTCTCGGACGAGTCAACTCGAATCTCGGCCCTCGCGGCCGCTCTATGCACCCTCGTAGTCTTTGGCGGCATAATGGCTGAAAGGAAAAGTAGGATTCGATAAGGATACGGAAATCGAATCGCAAGAATGCATGTACTCAGGAAGGAATTTAAATCAACAAGTCCTAAGGTCGCCTTGGCGGAGTACCGTGTCGTGGGTATGCCGCGGAACATACGCACGCTACGCCACTCTGCTTCAGCTACCTACTCCATCGTACCAGGGTCATCCTACACTCCGAAAGGTAAAACCTACGCTCTGATACCAACTTTGTCACGACCCAAGGTTTGGCCCGTGACCGGCACTTAACCTACGTAACGTCTACAGGCATAACGTGACTAAGTGAACCGAAAACCCAGAAATCAAACCAGTAAAAGTATAGAGTGTCTTAAACTTGAATGGAAGCATTTGCAAAGTGACAAGAAATCTTAAGTAAATAATCACCAAGATAGCAATATACGACGCCGTAGCGAAGATCAAGAGTAACAAGTGGAAACATCACATATAGAATAAACCGCATAAGTACAGTCGGCTCACAACGAGCTCGACACCATAATACAAATAATATACATCATCGTCCTCACACTGTCTCTAAGTCAAGTACATATATGGTAGATGGAGAATACTGGATACAACAATGTACATAGCTGAAAGATAAACAGATACCGCACAAAACTCACCTATCAGCAAAAGAGCTAGTACACCAACTGAGGGGGTATCAGTGTCAAAAGGTGTAAGAAAGCAGCCTGCCGCGACTACTCCGAAGGGCAACCTGCAAACACTGTGGCACAACGGGGGTGAGTTTCCAACTCGTGAATAGAGATAACATATAAAGGTAATCGCGAGCATGCACGTACTGCGCTACTCTATCATATGCCAACAGATGATATCAATGCGTGATAAGCAGTATGTGCAATAATCATGCAAGTGCTCTATCAGGTAATACAACTACAGGATGAGATGCAATAATGAATGCTAAGCATGGGAATATAACATCTACACGGAATATCAACATGGAATATATATATATATATATAATCGGTATCCATCAATGCACCACAAATCCCAACAACCCAGACGCCGGCACTCCTATCGGCCCTCAATCCTGTACATCCCTGAGAATCACGAGTGCCCAACATCGGCACCCAAATATCATAAATACTCGTGTCTAGCATCGACACGCAAATCCTCCTATATCGGGCATCCGTCAGTCCGGGTCAGCCCTCTCTCGATATATCGGGCATCCGTCAGTCCGGGTCAGCCCTCTCTCAATATATCGGGCATCCGTCAGTCCGGGTCAGCCCTCTCTCGATATATCGGGCATCCGTCGGTCCGGGTCAGCCCTCTCTCAATATATCGGGCATCCGTCGGTCCGGGTCAGCCCTCTCTCAATATATCGCACTAGCACCGAGAAAACACATCGTGGGCACACCGAAATATCATATCAAGGGAACCGGGTTTTTAAATGATTACATGTTTGAAATAGCCACGGTTCCCAAATCCAGAAATCACATGTAATCTTAACCAATATGCAAGTAAATGTGATGTGATATGTGCATCAAGTATGAATATCATGTCAAGTCACATAAAAGATGAGCTACAGCATAATGATCCGATGTGATATATGCATCAAGTATGAATATCATGTCAATTCTAACGATGTGTGTGTAACATGCAGGATAGTGCTCGTGCAACATGAACTGTCAGTAAGGGTGCGGTGTTCTATCAATTCTAGTTTATATACATATAGCAGGGAATGCGGTATGCACTAAATAGTAGCCATGAATAGTCAATGTATGGAAATGTAGCTATAAGATCCTATCAGCCCTGACGTAGAACGCCATGCGGGCGATATCCCCGTAAATGTTAAATCTACTCACCGTAGTCTCTCGCTAGGTATAGCCGATGACTTGTTTCCCCTTCTTCGCAGCGTCCGCCGCACTCGCCTGGGAACCTAGAATTCCACAGAATATCACGCATAAGCTCAAAATCATACAAACACGACATTTAAGGTCAACTAGAAACCCGTGTCGCAAACCAAGCGCGCGTGTGCGTGATACGCTAAAACGTGTGATTACGCGCTTGAAGCCACTCCGACGCGTCGCGATACGCAGAAACCCCAAACCCATTCACACGTATCACGCGTGTCGCGAATGATTAGAAATACGGGAAATAGGGTATTCTCCTCCAGATTTTGATACAGAACATATATTACAAAACTATATATTCCACAGTACTACACATAGTAGCAAACTCCTGTGGCCCAAACCCCAACCCCTAACTCATTCATCTGGCCGCAATTTGCGGCCAGAATGTATTTTTCGGCGGCCGGTCTGGGGAATTGGGCTCCCAGGTTGTGTGTGTGCACTCTATACCCCCTATACATGCTGCAGTAAATCCAATTTCATTCTGAAATGACTCGGATAGCAGCAGATCCAACAGAACCCTATTTCTAGTTAAAAACCCCACTTTTTCACTAAAATGGAACTTAAGGGTATTTTTGTGTAGTCCTGAAACAAAACCTGGTCTAAACAGCTCTAATTACACTTAAAAGAGTTAACTAAACCATGAGAACACCAATCTATCACATACTTCACAAATATCCTCTAATATCACCAATAATGCACAAAAACATGATTTTTAGCTAGGATACTACAAGATATGGAAAAGAGTGTTAACTATGAGCCATATACCTTCAAGAGACCTTAAGAAACACCAAAATTCTCAGCCCTTGCCTCAAGTGTGCAGATTTGCCTCCAAACACCTCAAAAGGTCCCTTTTTCCATGGTTTTGTGAAGAAAATGTGTTGATTTGTATAGGGTTTTGTGTAGAGATCAAAGGGAAGTGAAAAGAGAAGAGGAGAAGAAGAAGAAGCTGGGGTTTTTGGATGGAATTTCTGCAGGAAATTCTGAATGAGGAGAAGAGAGAGAAGAGAGAAAGAAAAGGGTCAAAAGTCAACTTCTTTACCTAACCCCCATTCCTCATTTTTCTATTGCTAAAAGAATATTTAAAAAGGGTTTTGTTTTAATTAAAAGGGTGGGGAAAATAACAACCATGCATGAAAGAAAATGGTTAACATGCTAACACTTTTTACCAAGGTCACAAAAATTGTGCTAAGTGTGCACTTAACACAAAAATTCCCAATTAGGTTAAACACGACTAAATTATAGCTAGTAATCCTATGCACACATAAATAATAACACGCACAATTACTAATTATCACGAAAAAAAACATTCTAACGAAATCTCAAAGTGTTACAACTCGAGATCGTCATAGAGTCTTGTGTGATTCCCACTGTGCTTTGATTTCCACCTTACCGCGTCCAAGAGGGCGTGCAAAACGGTGGCTTTTGGGTACAGTCCCGAATCACATGGAGGCAATGAGCGATAGGAGGGGTTTCATCTCTCCCGGTATAGGGAGTTGATGTTGTGCTGTGTTCGATTAGCTATAACTGGAAGTCCCTGGCCAGGGCGGATATTGAGTACTACTGGTAAGTGTTATCCGTAGGTTCTCGACCTGTTATGAGCCTCACATCGTCACGACTTATCGGTCACTGGGGCCTGACGTATACCACCCCTAGACTAGATATGCAACATATCAGACGAAGAGACCGGACTGTACGGTAGTGTTACTGATTGGATTCACAGGAGAATGTACAGGCTTGCTTGTTGATCTTCTGATCGATCAATACCTGGATGGCTGTTACATTTAGCTGACCGCTTGTAGCTTATGGGTGTTTGATATGATCATCACCTGCTATCGGCATATTGACGATTCTTTAGAGTCCTACACAGAGGTTTCTTGACTCAGGCAAAACGGAGTAGGAGCACATATGTGATATGTGTGGCATCGAGAATAATGCGATATGAGATACCGTATTCTATTCTCATGATATATGATATCGGCCGGCGATATTTGATATCAGCCGGGTCATCGGATCAAGTATTGATTAGATGAATCGGTACATGATATATTAGTTGGTTATATTCGATATAGCCGGATTGTCGGATCAAGTGTTGATTCGATAATTTAATGTATAATTATATATGTGATATATTACATTACATTATCTAATATTGGCTCGCTTTATTATTTCATTTTCTTACCGGATAATATATTGATATATATGCGATATATGTTAATTGTGTTATTTTCTTTTGTTACAAAAATATATTATATATGTGATACATAATATTGTAACATATTATAATTACTAATGCAACATGATTAGTGGAGATTAAACATGGTTAGGGTTTGATTTGGGTTAGTTCTTTCATGAAGCTTCTAGAAGCTTTTCTTTTGTTTCTTGCAAAGATATTATGTGTTGATATATTGTGAGATATTTCCTAACCTAACCCACACCCTTAACCCTAGTTAAGTTTCTACAATGGTTAGCCTTCTCTTTATCAACCATGGTTGCATTTGTAATTATTATTAGATTTTCAATATTCATCACAAAAGGAATTCATTTCTTCTTCTTCTTCCTTGAGCTCACAAAAGCTTTCTAGGTTTTTATTTTGTGATGGATTAGTGTGAGAATTTGATATTAAACGAGAGCATAAATCCTATTTCATCATCCTCATCTAATCTAGCCAATTAGATTAGGGTGTTCACCTCATTAGTGAGTGAGAGCCTGAGTTAAAGAAACCTCAAGGTAGATCATCTTTGAAAAGGAAGAATACAAGCAAGCATAGATCATTCGGGTCGTGGAGCCTCTCTTGAGTCCGGGAGATCAAGGATCGCGGTGAAGGGACTACTACTCGGAGCTTATGAAGCGAAGGAGTGGACTACAAAGGTTGTAATCCCTCTCTCTTAGTTGTAAAGATGTTTACTTGCATGTTTAACCCTAATAATCTAGTAAAGATCCTCGCTTTGGGTTGTTCGGCACTTCTAAATTTTAAATGTAATATCTTAAAAATAATTAATTAAATAATTAAATAAATAAAATTCTTTAAGTGAATTTTCTGATTTTCGGAAAAATAAACTGTATTTTCCGTAAAACTAAACCATAAATTATTTTCTTCATAAATTTAAAAATATCTATTTTAATCATGTAATTACTAGTAAATAGTGTTTATTTAGTCACTTATAAATTTTTAGTTTAATTAAATATTTTTCCTAAATTAATTATTTTAAATATTAACATAGGCTTTATTTATACATTAAATTAGTGTAAATTGTAAATTTCAATGGGTTTATTTTCTAAAAGTGAACCATTGCATATTAGAATCTAGTGTGTATCATGCAAAATTTATTTCCAAATTTTTCCATGTTTCTAGAATTTTCTTTAGTTGTATGAGAAGAGAAATGAATAAAATTAAATAAAATGTTGAAAAGACATTAAGTGATGTAATTAATTAGTGAAGTATCTACATCCTACCACACACTTTTCTTTCTCTCTCCTCACTCCCTAGAATGGCCGGCCCTCTCCCCCATGGAAGCCCCCCATTTTCTACACTTGATTTTGTTACAAAAATCCTTCAAAATTCATCAAAAATTCAATAAAAAAACCCACAAATTCCTAATTAATTCCTACCCTCTATTCTTTGCTCATTTTTACATGGATTTTGGAGTTGGAAACCATTCTTTTGGGAGGCAAATTTTCATGGTTGGATCTCACATGTGAGGTATAATTCTAAGCTTTTGGTTTTAATGCTTGTAGATTACTTAATTTAACTTAATATAGTGTTTAATTAATTTTTAGTTTGGTTCTATTGCTAAATGAAAAATTCAAGAGAGGGTTTCAAAATGAAATTTGGGTTTCTATTAATTGAGTATGGTTATATTATGTAGTTTAACATTTTTAGAATGGGAAAATCTTGTATGGTTGTTATATTGTATATTGTTGGTTGAAAATTGTTTAAGTTAACCATTTTGCAAACTAGTTCTTATATATTGTATATATTGGTGATATAAAATTCTAATTAAGGTTGATATCATTATATTGTAGTTTTAATGAGATTATTAACATGTTTAAAGAATGAAAAACTTAATTTGGTTACTAGTTTTTATTGATAATTGAGAAATTGTGATAAAAATGCCATTTTGCTAACTAGATTTTAGAAATTCTTAAGTAAATGAGATTTAAAATCTAATTATGGTTTCATTATATTATTATCATCATGAATATTAGTTTAATAAGTTAATTCACGCAAAAATCAAGTTTAGTTGTGATATTGTGAAATTTTGCTTAAAAGTATCGAAATCGGGCAAGATTACAAACTAGAATTTCAAAACTAATACAAATTAGGGTGTTAAAAATATAGTAATGGGTTATATAATCTAGTTATGCTATTTAATGAGTATTATGACCATTAGTTTCATTTAATCATCCAGTCTTGAAGTAAAACGGTAAATCGACATTTTCAAGGTTTTTTCGGGATTGGACGATTTGATTGATTTTAGGATTTCGATGATTTAAATCATGTTTTATATTATAAATAATAAGTTTTGAAACTACGAGTTGTTGGTTGGTGTTTTATCTCGATCAATCGGCGTTTGTACGCCGATATCGAGCGATTTTTGGTTCTTTTGCATAAGCGGGTCATAGGTTTTAACCTATGTGTGTTTCGTGCGTCGTTTTGATTTTGTCCGTGATTCAGTTTACAATATTACATATGTTTGCGTAGAGGTACTCCTCGCATGGACTTTGAACGAGAAAGAAGAGGAGGGCGACATCGTCTTCGGTAGACAAAGACCAGGTGAGTAGATGTATATCTACGGGGGAAGTCGGGTGGATGGCGTTTAGCACCCCCGCAAACGTAGAATAGGAATATCACTTATTGTCATTAGGAAGCCAGACGTGACCTTAGATTCTTGGTGAGTAGGACCCTGGTAATGACCTTAGGTTGGACTAGACTGATTTAGAAAGACCTTACTAGAGGATGAATATCTTGGAGGAGACTCGTAGGTTTCAGGTAGACACACACACGTACACACAGAAACTTGACTTGGTGTATATGTGTATGTGTATATATATATATATATAGGAATGTGTGTAGGTATATATATATATACACACACAACATATATATGTGAGATAAGGATGTTATATGATATATGGGGATGAGACAACATAACTGGGCTTGATGCCGTTATCTCTTGGCTATACAGTAGTGTTATGATGTTAGCGGATCATTAGAAAATGAGATAATGGACCTGTGTACATAAACAATAATAGGTGGTGATAATATTGAGGTACATGAGATTCTAAAATAGAACCCGGACTGTAACCTGTGACTGAATCACGATATAATATATGTGTGACTTGATTACGATATGATATATATATGTGACTTAATCACGACTTGATATATGTGACTTGATCATGATATGATATATATGACATGATATTTCTGAGGACCAATTGATAATGTATATTTACGCAGGCATGATGTATGATTGATGATATTGGGATGTATATGATTACAGTACAGTACCATTGATCCTGACATTATTTGATGATGATATTATACGAATGATGATGTACATAGGTGATACTTGAACCGTACCCCGATATTGCAATGCCGTACGATGGATTTTACTGTACGAGACATAGATGTGATGATTGATCCGCGCTCTTGATTCAAGGAAGCCGTACTACGTACGTGACGTTATTGAGGCTAGATCGCCGACTATTACAGATATGGACTCAGACCTTAGGTGGGTTCTTATTTCCTATCGATTAGTTCCTTTAGTTTAGTTCCTTAGGGGGTTAGATAGATACTAGTTTAGGCTCGAGTCATATAGTTGTAGTTTGATATGTATATTCCAAATGAGTAGTCAGTACACATTTTACCTTTATATTCAGATTGTAATCGTCACGTTGCATGTTCATACATATATTTCTATAGTTAATATGAAACTCTGCCTGTTAGGACACCAGCACCATTACCGATGATGTGCATGTTCCACGTACACTTATTTGCCGGCTCACACACACATTATCGGTAATTGCTATGTCACATACACTTTAGAACATATTGTCTTTTATTGATAGAATCAGATAAAAGCTAGATCGATATAATATTGTGATTACTCTCAGGTGTTAGACTAGACATGGCATTTATTATTTAGACATTTCATGCATTCACATTTTCTTGTTATCATGCAGTATTGTTGGGCTTATGCTGACACTTATCATTTGCTTACTCATGATTTTGGGATTTTAGATTTCTATGAAATTTCTGGATTTTGGGGGAAAACCACAAGAATATATATAAAAACTTCTCTCTCTCCTCCTCTCATTTTAAAATATAAGTTGCGGTTTTCTCGTGATGTATGTGTCGTCCACCATGAGATTTCATGTTTTCTGTTGGATTTCGAAACCCGATTCGAAGAGTGGATGAACCGTCTCGGGTACTTGGTGGGCCCGGGATGGTACCCCGGGGCAAGAAGATCGAGTTGTAGACGATGAGCCTGGCAGGGGAAGACTACCTACCGGTGATGTCTGGCGCGGTGGATATCCGGAGGATACCGACCGTTGTCGTGAGATTTGATGATATCGGCCGATCCGGACTGACGGAGCCCGAGATATTGAGACTTTGAGATATTGAGACTATGAGGTATTGAGACATGAGATTTACATGTTTTTTGTCGATGCTTGACACAGATTTGCATGGATTTCATCGATGATATTTCAGATTTCTATACAAATTTACCATGATAAAAGTTAAAGATTTCTTGTACAGATATATCCAGATTTCAGGATTGATTGTTTTACATTCATGGTGCATGCATACTAATTCACATGACATATTACTATTTGAGGCACTGACACGAGCACAGAGCATTTGCACTGACGCGTAGTTTATTACCCTGCCATTACTAGATGACTAGTGCTATATTAGTTTATTATTATGACCTAGGACAACGTCGTGCATTCGATTTCTTTCGCAGATGTCTTCTACTCACGAGTTGGTAACTCACCCCCGTTGTGCCAAATCTTATTACAGGTTCGATGTACAGATTTCCTTGGCAGCTTGCTGGCACATCATTTCATTCAGGGTGATTTGCACGATAGGTTGGTTCACTTGTATCAGGACCGCCATTGTACTTTTATTATCTCATTGATATCTAGTAAGCTCCATCAACCAAACTTGTATTACTTGATAAGTTTAAGGATCAGTTATTTATTTCGACCATAGAGTCGCGCTTGTATTATTATAGTATCTGGTGAGTTTGTTTTCCTTTGAGTTTTGAGCCTCGCCTTTGGGCGTTGTATATTATTGTGCTTGGTGTGGTTGTTTCTGCCTGTTGACGTAGAGCTAGCTCCCGCTTGGGGATGCCTTTTATTATTTCATATGTATTTATACTTGTTTGTACCCGTTTGGGGCCAGTTTTTACAAAGGAGACTCTGCCGAAATTTTTGAGAAAATTTGATCTTGTTTTTAAACTTGTTTTCCTATATGTTTTCCTTTACTTCTTCTTTTATATGGTTTAGATTTCTGCGCTTCGGCTTACTTAGATTATGTTGCGCCTCTAGACGCTTCGTAATTTAAGTGCCGGTCACGTTCCGTACTTTCGGATCGTGACAAAGTTGGTATCAGAGCACTAGGTTTAACCTTTGTATAAGTCTAGGGTGACCCTTGGTTGATGGAGTATGTGACTTAGATAGAGTGACGTACCGTGGGTATGATCCGCGGCATACTTACGATACGCTACTCTGCTTAAGAAGCCTTAGGATTTACATTTCTTTGCACCGTATTTCATCCATTCCTTTTATCTATCTTCGTCGATATCGGATGATGTTTCTATTACCATGGTCGCACGGGCAGAGGGAGCTGCGGCTCGAATGCGATAACCATTAGGGTATCGTTTATTCTTGAGGATTGAAGCATTGTTTAGCGTGCGGACGAAGGATATTCACATGCCGTCCAGACGAAGTTAAAGGATTCGAACGATTGTCGGAAACCCATTTTCCCAAGTTTAAGGTATTCGGAAGAATATGCAGGTATTTCTATCGACCCTCTAGAAGATTGAAACCCAAACTCGACATAATGACCACGAGAACGCCCTTGAACCTTAAGGTTTACGGCAGTTCCGCGGTGCCATTAGTGAGGTTTGGGTTTGCCCTTCTACGGCTGGTCCGCAGATGCTGGGGTATGTACTGGATATTTTTAAACTGTACTTGAGTGTTGAGCTCTCGGGGAATTATGAGATTTTGATGAATCGATCGAAAAGTTTAATATAGTCCGGATATCAGGTGAAGGGATAGAGTACGTGGGAGACTCTAGATATGAGTATTGCCGTTGGTAGCGCAGTCAGCACACCTACGAAGAGACGAGTTCGAAGCAGTCGACATCAGAGGAAAGAGGCGCATATTGACGATAGTGTTTACGATTGTAATTTGGTGATTTGAATTTCATATTTCCGTCGATTGGATTTTGGTATTTTGAGGATTTTGTTCTACGATTGGTATTTTCTATGTGTACATTCATTACATTCTATTCATGTTTCATATATCAGTTGTATTGATGTTGTTTTGTATATACCCAGTACACTCGATTTGGTTTTATACATTTTGAGATTTGATTTGATTTCGTGCATATGGGTTATACATGATTTTTACATATGCTTCGACCTAGTTTTCATGCATTTTCGTACTGTGATTTCGATTTTGATATTCAGTGTATGTTTTCGTGCACCATGTGCACTTGATTGAGATTCTTGCGCACACTTGGCGCACTTGATGCGATTTTGTGCACACCAGATGCACTAAATCGGGGTTTTGTGCAGATTAGATGCACCTGATATTAGAGTCGTGCACGCCCGTTGCACTTGACAGATGTTTTTGGTGCACACCTGTTGCACTCAGTTTTGTTTTTGTGTGTATTCGTGGCATCTGTATTTGGTTTCGATTTCAGTGCGCACCGGACGCACATGATATTTTTATGATGTGATTGGGATTGATTTCTGTTTGAGCAGTATATTTTTATAATCATTACTATTTGATTTAATATCCAGGCGGGACGTGTATGTTAAATAAAAGATATATATATATATATATAGCTATTTTTAAATAAAAAAATAAATGTCCGCTACTTATGCCGTGACACGCGTATCGCACGGTGATTTTATAAAGGGGTTTTTTGCGTGTTCCTTTATTAAGATGTTAGCCGATTTTACTACGATGCTCACTATATATAAGTATAGTTTTGATGTATATTATGTTGGTTTTCGTATTGGGCTTTGATATTTTATTTTCACCATAACTCCGATGATTGCGTTATGCTTGACGGAGTTGATTTTAGTTATATATTGATGATTTCGGAGCCCCGACGATTTGAGTGTTTTGGCTGAATGTTTTAGTAATTAGGGAGAGTTTTAATTTAAATTCGGGGACCGAATTTTGAAAAGGGGGGAAGATTGTAATGTCTTAAAAATAAATAATTAAATAATTAATTAAATAAAATTCTTTAAGTGAATTTTCTGATTTTCGGAAAAATAAACCGTATTTTCCGTAAAACTTAACTATAAATAATTTTCTTCATAAATTTGAAAATAACTATTTTAATCATGTAATTACTAGTAAATGGTGTTTATTTAATCACTTATAAATTTTTAGTTTAATTAAATATTTTTCCTAAATTAATTATTTTAAATATTAACATAAGCTTTTTTTATACATTAAATTAGTGTAAATTGTAAATTTCAATGGGTTTATTTTCCAAAAGTGAACCATTGCATATTAGAATCTAGTGTGTATCATGCAAAATTTATTTCCAAATTTTTTCATGTTTCTAGAATTTTCTTTAGTTGTATGAGAAGAGAAATGAATAAAATTAAATAAAATGTTGAAAAGACATTAAGTGATGTAATTAATTAGTGAAGTTTCTAAATCCTACCACACACTTTTCTTTCTCACCCCTCACTCCCTAGAATGGCCGGCCCTCTCCCCCATGGCAGCCCCTCATTTTCTACACTTGATTTTGTTACAAAAATCCTTCAAAATTCATCAAAAATTCAATAAAAAACCCACAAATTCCTAATTAATTCCTACCCTCTATTCTTTGCTCATTTTTACATGGATTTTGGAGTTGGAAACCATTCTTTTGGGAGGCAAATTTTCATGGTTGGATCTCACATGTGAGGTATAATTCTAAGCTTTTGGTTTTAATGCTTGTAGATTACTTAATTTAACTTAATATAGTGTTTAATTAATTTTTAGTTTGGTTCTATTGCTAAATGAAAAATTCAAGAGAGGGTTTCAAAATGAAATTTGGGTTTCTATTAATTGAGTAAGGTTATATTATGTAGTTTAACATTTTTAGAATGGGAAAATCTTGTATGGTTGTTATATTGTATATTGTTGGTTGAAAATTGTTTAAGTTAACCATTTTGCAAACTAGTTCTTATATATTGTATATATTGGTGATATAAAATTCTAATTAAGGTTGCTATCATTATATTGTAGTTTTAATGAGATTATTAACATGTTTAAGGAATGAAAAACTTAATTTGGTTACTAGTTTTTATTGATAATTGAGAAATTGTGATAAAAATGCCATTTTGCTAACTAGATTTTAGAAATTCTTAAATAAATGAGATTTAAAATCTAATTATGGTTTAAATATATTATTATCATCATGAATTGTAGTTTAATAAGTTAATTCATGCAAAAATCAAGTTTAGTTGTGATATTTTGAAATTTTGCTTGAAAGTATCGAAATCGGGCAAGTTTGCAAACTAGAATTTCCAAACTAATACAAATTAGGGTGTTAAAAATATAGTAATGGGTTATATAATCTAGTTATGCTATTTAATGAGTATTATGACCATTAGTTTCATTTAATCATCAAGTCTTGAAGTAAAACGGTAAATCGACATTTTCAAGGTTTTTTCTGAATTGGACGATTTGATCGATTTTAGGGTTTCAATGATTTAAATCATGTTTTATATTATAAATAATGAGTTTTGAAAACTACGAGTTGTTGGTTGGTGTTTTATCTCGATCAATCAGCGTTTGTACGCCAATATCGAGCGATATTTGGTTCTTTTGCATGAGCGGGTCATAGGTTTTAACCTATGCGCGTTTCGTGCGTCGTTTTGATTTTGTCCGTGATTCAGTTTACGATATTACATATGTTTGCGTATAGGTACCCCTCGCGTGGACTTCGGACGAGGAAGAAGAGGAGGGCGACATCGTCTTCGGCAGACAAGGACCAGGTGAGTAGATGTATATCTACAGGGGAAGTCGGGTGGATGGCGTTTAGCACCACAGCAAACGTAGAATAGGAATATTACTTATTGTCATTAGGAAGCCAGACGTGACCTTAGATTCTTGGTGAGTAGGACCCTAGTAATGACCTTTGGTTGGACTAGACTGATTTAGAAAGACCTTACCAGAGGATAAATATCTTGGAGGAGACTCGTAGGTTTCAGGTAGACACACACACACTTACACACAGAAACTTGACTTGGTGTATATGTGTATGTGTGTGTGTGTGTATATATATATAGGAATGTGTGTAGGTATATATATATATACACACAACATGTATATGTGAGATAAGGATATTATATGATATATGGGGATGAGATAATATAACTGGGCTTGATGCCGTGATCTCTTGGCTATACAGTAGTGTTATGATGTTAGCGGATCTTTAGAAAATGAGATAATGGACATGTGTACATAAACAATAATAGGTGGTGATAATATTGAGGTACATGAGATTCTAAAATAGAACCCGGACTGTAACCTGTGACTGAATCACGATATGATATATGTGTGACTTGATTACTATATGATATATATATGTGACTTAATCACGACTTGATATATGTGACTTGATCAAGATATGATATATGTGACATGATATTTCTGAGAACCAATTGATAATGTATATTTACGCAGACATGATATATGATTGATGATATTGGGATGTATACGATTACAGTACAATACCATTGATCCTGACATTATTTGAAAATGATATTATACGAATGATGATGTACGTATGTGATACTTGAACCGTACCCCGATATTGGAATGTCATACGATGGATTTTACCGTACGAGGCATAGATGTGATGATTGATCCGCGCTCTTGATTCGAGGAAGCCGTACTACGTACATGACGCTATTGAGGCTGGATCGCCGACTATTACAGATATGGACTCAGACCTTAGGTGGGTTCTTATTTCCTATCGGTTAGTTCCTTTAGTTTGGTTCCTTAGGGGGTTAGATAGATACTAGTTTAGGCTCGAGTTATATAGTTGTAGTTAGATATGTATATTCCAAATGAGTAGTCAGTACACATTTTCCCTTTATATTCAGATTGTAATCGTCACGTTGCATCTTCATACATATATTTCTGTAGTTAATATGAAACTCTGCCTGTTTGGACACCAGCACCATTACCGATGATGCGCATGTTCCACGTACACTTATTTGCCGGCTCACACACACATTATCGGTAATTACTATGTCACATACACTTTAGAACATATTGTATTTTATTGATAGAATCAGATAAAAACTTGATCGATATAATATTGTGATTACTCTCAGGTGTTAGACTAGACATGGCATTTATTACTTAGACATTTCATGCATTCACATTTTCTTGTTATCATGCAGAATTGTGGGGCTTATGCTGACACTTATCATTTGCTTACTCATGATTTTGAGATTTTGGATTTCTATGAGATTTCTGGATTTTGGGGGAAAACCGCAAGAATATATATAAAAACTTCTCTCTTTCCTCCTCTCTTTTTAAAATATAAGTTATGGTTTTCTCGTGATGTATGTGTCGTCCACCATGAGATTTCATGTTTTCTGTTGGATTTCGAGACCCGATTTGAGGAGTGGATGAACCGTCTTGGGTACATGGTAGGCCCGGTATGGTAACCCGGGGCAAGAAGATCGAGTTGTAGTGGATGAGCTTGACAGGGGAAGACTACCTACCGGTGATGTCTGGCGCGGCGGATATCCGGAGGATACCGACCGTTGTCGTGAGATTTGATGATATCGGCCGATCCGGACTGACGGAGCCCGAGATATTGAGACTATGAGATATTGAGAATATGAGGTATTGAGACATGAGATTTACATGTTTTATGTCGATGCTTGACACGGATTTCCATGGATTTCATCGATGATATTTCAGATTTCTATACAAATTTACCATGATAAAAGTTAAAGATTTCTTGTACAGATATATCCAGATTTCAGAATTGATTGTTTTACATTCATGGTGCATGCATATTCATTCACATGACATATTACTATTTGAGGCACTGTCATGAGCACGGAGCATTTGCACTGACGTGTAGTTTATTACCCTGCTATTACTAGATGACTAGTGATATATTAGTTTATTATTATGACCTAGGACAGCGTCGTGCATTCGATTTCTTTCCCAGATGTCTTCTACTCACGAGTTGGAAACTCACCCCCGTTGTGCCAAATCTTATTACAGGTTCGATGTACAGATTTCCTTGGCAGCTTGCTGGCACATCATTTCATTCAGGGTGATTTGTACGGTAGGTTGGTTCACTTGTATCAGGACCGCCATTGTACTTTTATTATTTCATTGATATCTAGTAAGCTCCATCAACCAAACTTGTATTTCTTGATAAGTTTAAGGATTGGTTATTTATTTCGACCATAGAGTCGCGCTTGTATTATTATAGTATCTGGTGATTTTGTTTTCTTTTGAGTTTTGAGCCTCGCTCTTGGGCGTTGTATATTATTGTGCTTGGTGTGGTTGTTTCCGCCTGTTGGCGTAGAGCTAGCTCCCGCTTGAGGATGCCTTTTATTATTTCATATTTATTTATACTTGTTTGTACCCGTTTGGGGCCAGTTTTTACAAAGGAGACTCTGCCGAAATTTTTGAGAAAATTTGATCTTCTTTTTAAACTTGTTTTCCTATATGTTTTCCTTTACTTCTTCTTTTATATGGTTTAGATTTCTGGGCTTCGGCTTACTTAGATTACGTTGCGCCTCTAGACGCTTCGTAATTTAAGTGCCGGTCACGTTTCCTACTTTCGGGTCATGACATTAAATCGGGCATGGTTGATACCTTATAGACCCTTGTAAGAGTGCCTAATAACCCTACAGTGGTATCAGAGCCTAGCTAGAGCATTAGGCGACGTGTATACGAAATTAAAAGTCCGATCGAACCCCGAAACGTCAAATTTTGACCCCTCCCTGGAAATTTTTTAAAATTATGATTTTTTCAATATTAAAAATTCTCAGAAAATTCAGCAGGCGATTTTAAGGATTACTGAAAAATACGAAACCCTAAATCCCTGAAGTCGCTGCGGAAACGCGGCGGGAGCATGCTTCCCGCGGCGGTTCCTCGGCCGAACTTGGATGTTAGGGGCTCGTATTGGAAGTTTAATCCGTAGGTGTTATTACACTATTCTGGGAATTTTTAATTTCACTCAAGTGTTGAGTGTTCTAGGGATCCTTTGTATTCGTTGATTCGATCGGAAAGCTTAATTTCGTTTAGTTTTCCGGATAATTTAGAACGTGTTAAAATGTTCAAACAGATATCAATAACTCGCTTTTTCCCGACACGAAAAATTTTCAAGTGTTGTATATTTCTTGAGTTTAAAACTTTCGGAAAAACATGCAAGCAATATGTGGACCCTCTAGAAGAACGTAACCTTAACTCGATTATGTGACCGTCAAAACTTCCACTGAACCCTAGGGTTTGTGGTAGTTTGGCTTGCCACATGTGAGGCGTTGGTTTGACCCTTCGACGGCTAGCTCACTGGGGCGGTGACATGTTCTGGGTTTTTTGAACTCCGCTCAAGTGTTGAGCTATTTAGGAATTCTTGGGTGTTTGATTATTCGACCGGAAAGTTTAATATTGTCTATTTATCTGGAATGTGATACAATATGTGGAATTCATATAGTTAGGCATGAAATGGGAAGTATGTGATATTTCGGATTTATGATGTCTAAAGAGATCGTGGATTCCAAATGTTGTAGTTTTACACTTTTTTTTATATGACCGTAAGCGTAGTATGTGGTGTATCGCCGGCTTCGTTGCTATACATCAACGACAATCGGGATACGCATACTTGCTTACGTTGATGATATGAGATATTATGTGTTGTTGTGATATGTTGTATTGGATCGTCGTGTTCTGAATAGCCGGGGATTTTATGTGAGATGCGGGTTTTTTTTATTTTCATTCATGTAAAATTCATTTGTATATAATATTCTTTTATTGGGGCACTTCCGGGATGAGGTGGATGTCACCATTGTATATTATTTACTTTTCCGCATTAGGTAGACCCAAGGAGGGGAGCACAAGTAACCGGGTTCTAGGGTCCAGTAGGAGGCCATCTCGAAGAGTCGAGACTGGGTCTCCTAACCCTAGAATTTTCAGTGTTGCTTGCCGCTCTCGTAGGGGTCTAGGGATGTGGGTTTGGCTATTCATCACGACCGTGGAATCCGTGTTTTATACAGGCTCGATATAAAACACGGACGTCCTAGTATATCAAATATTTTATATGTTGTCTTCTGCTGTAATGTTCTGTGATGAGATCATATTACTGCCTGAGACGAATGCTTATACTATATATATGATATATAAATATTACAGCTTTCATTTCTTCTGTGATGCTTAGGAAGCATAACTGATAGGATTTATTAATGAGATTAATAAAAGAAAAGAAACCTAAAAGATGTTGTAGAATCAAAACTTTATAAAAAGGTAGCTACAGTTCTTGCTTTGCACCGCAGTATATATGATATACCCTGCACCTTATTCGATGGGGAAAGAGTCGAGATCCCTTCACCGGGAGTGACCTCTTTAGCAAAACTGGCAGATGCAAAAAACTCACGGTTTAGTTTTTGACAGCTTAAATAATTCTTGCTTTGCACCGCGGTATATATGATATACCCTGCACCTTATTCGATGGGGAAAGGGCCGAGATCCTTTCACCGGGAGTGACCTCTTTAGCGAAACTAGAAAAGCCTCAAAAACACTCCTTTTTCAAAATCACTCGATTCTACGACGATATCAAGTTCATTACGCTCATGGTTTTCTGAAAAACTTGTGTAGCCCTCCGTCATTTCAGATAGACACTAGTTAGTATTCGTGCTGCGTTTGTTGACCTTAGCCAAGGCGTAGTGTACGGTAGCTAATTAGTATTTATCTGTTAAAACATGAGATGTGATTAAGTTAGGGTAGTCGTACGACTTTGTTGACCTTAGCCAAGGGTCGTACCGGTGGGTTTAATTCAATCGGGTTGAACATGGCTAGTACTTATGATTTGTTGACCTTAGCCAAGATCATGAGTTGCTAGGGGCAAAAGCATTATCGGGAATTTCAAGTGTTGAAATTTGCAATGAGATTGCATACCTTCTATGAGATAGACGGATCCTGATACCCACTGTGAGTAAAAGTTACTCCTGGGAGATTTTTACACAGGACAATTAGCCGACCAACTAGGTGACTAGAAAGGTGTTTACGGGGTTATGCCTCTGGGAAGACGAGGTTTATTTTAATTAGGTCCGTGCGTAAGCACGGGGAACCTCCCTCAAAGTACCAACACTAGCCTGGCTGAAAGATTGGCGAACTTGTACGGTGTAATTAATCCCGGCTAGTCTTTCCTTTTAGGGTTTGAAGGAAGATTTGATAAAAACAGTGGGAGATATCCTGATTAGATAAGATAATAACCAATCTAATCTTGCAAGAGCATACGCTAAAGTGTTTCCTTCTCTCTCTCTCCAAGTAGCGACCATGTCAGTCCTTAATCAAGATAATAATATTGATTTATTGACTGAACCCGCTTATTATACTGATCAAAGGAACGTTGGTCCCGTTCTTTCTTATAAATGTTATAAGACTGAACAGAGAATAGGTCAATGTCTGGATTCTCATGCCGCCCAAACAAAGAACAAGCATGTTGATGCATCTTCTTCGGGTGTGTTAGTTATTGAGAACTGTTTCTCAGTTCACCCTACGTCCTAGGTATTAGATACCGGATCAGGATCCCACATATGTAAATTGTTACGTGGGCTACGTAAAGGTAGAGAACTAGGAAAGGATGATCATTCCGTACAAGTAGGGAATGGTACAAATATTGCAGCCAAAGCAGTTGGCGAATATCACCTTGTATTACCAAGTAGTAATACATTGATTCTGAATGAGTGCTATTATATATCGAACATGATGTGCAACATTATATCAGTTTCTTTATTAAGTAAAGAAGGGTATAATTTTGTAATACAGGATAATGTTATGATCATCTTCCTAAATCAAAAGTTGATTGGATCAGGCTCGTTACATAATAGCATATTCATTCTCAATCAAAATACAGTCCTTGATATACAAAACACACACAAGAGGAAAAGTTCAGAAATGAACGAATCCTTCTTGTGGCATTGAAGACTTGGTCATATCAATGCGACACGGCTAGCTAAGTTACATAAGGATGGATATTTGAATCCGTTCGAATTATCATCTTATGATACTTGCCATTCATGTCTCAAAGGTAAAATGACCAAAACTCCGTTTAGTGGACACGGAGAAAGAGTTGAGGAACTCTTAGGACTGGTACATAGTGATGTATGCAGTCCCATGTCTACACATGCCAGGAACGGTTCTTCCAACTTTATTACATTCACTGACGATCTCTCTAGATACGGACATGTGTTCCTGATGAAACAAAAGTCTTAAGCTTTTAAGAAATTCAGAGAATATAAGAACGAAGTAGAGAACCAAACGGGCAAAAGTATTAAGATCCTTCGATCTGATCGAGGAGGAGAAACCTGAGCAATTAATTTCTAGACGATCTAAAAGAGAATGGGATTCTCTCTCAACTTTCTCCTCCTTATACACCACAGCACAACGGTGTATCAGAGTGGAGGAATCGCACCCTATTAGATATGGTACGCTCTATGATGGGCAATGCTGAGTTGCCTATTTTCTTTTGGGGGTATGCGCTTGAGACAGCCATATACCTATTAAATAGAGTTCCAACCAAATCAGTGCATACCACTCCATATGAGATATGGAATGGGATGAGACCATCTCTTAAACGAGTTAAGATATGGGATTGTCCGGCCTATGTTAAAAAGCAAAATCCGGACAAGCTCGAGGCAAGATCGATTCTTTGCAAGTTTGTGGGATATCCAAGTAATTCATATGGATATATATTCTACTTAAGTGAGGAACAAAAAGTGTTTGTTTCTCAACATGCAACCTTTTTAGAAAAGGAATTTCTTGCAAAAGAAATTAGTGGCGAAGAGTTAGAGCTGGAAGAGGTTCCAGCGACACAAACTGCAACTGAAGATTTAGTGGAACCAGATGATTCAGTAGTACCCAACGAACCCCAGCCTCTCCACCGATCTAGTAGGGTTTCTCATCCACCTGAGAGATACTACGGTTTTCTCATTGATGGTGGAAGTGAGGATTGCATCATGGAAGATGATGACCCGACTAGTTTCGAGCAGGCCATCACGAGTGGTGCCTCTGTGAAATGGCTAGATGCAATGCGATCTGAGATGGAATCCATGTACACCAACAAAGTATGGACTTTGGAAGTTGCTCCTGAAGGGGTAAAATCCATTGGGAGCAAGTGGATCTTTAAGAAGAAACTTGGTGTAGATGGAAAAGTTGAGACTTTCAAAGCTAGAATTGTTGCAAAGGGTTTTCGTCAACGACCAGGTGTGGATTATGACGAAACCTTCTCTCCAGTGGCTATGCTTAAGTCCATCCGGATCTGACTTGCCATTGCTGCATACCATGATTACGAAATCTGGCAGATGGATGTTAAGACCGTCTTTCTAAATGGTGATTTAGAAGAGAGCGTGTACATGACTCAGCCAGAGGGCTTCGTAGATAGTGGGAGCAGCGGAAAGGTGTGCAAGATACTTAAATCCATTTATGGGTTAAAGCAAGTATCGCGGAGTTGGAACATCTGCTTTGATGTTGTAGTCAAAGAGTTTGACTTCATCAAAAACGTAGATGAACCATGTATATATAAGAAGGTTGTAGAGAGTAAGGTTGTCTTCCTCGTATTGTACGTCGATGACATACTCCTGATAGGAATGCTGCAATCGGTCAAGCTCTTCTTATCACAAAGATTCTCAATGAAAGATCTAGGTGATGCCTCTTGCATACTGGGAATTATGATCAATAGAGATAGATCTAAACGGATACTGGGATTGTCCCAATCAAGGTACATTGACACCATACTAAAGAGGTTTAGTATGGAAGAATCCAAGCATGGGAACCTACCCATGATCTCTGGACTCACTCTCTCCAAAGAGATGTCTTCCAAGACTGATTTGGAGAGAGCTCGCATGCAAGCGATACCCTATGCTTCGGCAGTAGGCTCTATCATGTATGTGATGCTATGTACCAGACCCGATGTAGCATACTCACTAAGTATAGTGAGTAGGTATTAAGTAGATCCTGGATAGAGTCACTGGATAGCTGTGAAGAACATTCTCAAGTACTTGAGAAGGACTAAAGAGATGTTCTTGGTGTATGGTAACGGAGAACTCCAGGTGGAGTCCTTTACCGATTCAAGCTTCCAAAGTGATAAGGACGACTCTAAGTCGCACTCGGGATTTGTCTTTACCCTCAATGGAGGGGCGGTGTGTTGGAAGAGTTCCAAACAGGATACCGTTGCAGAGTCGACGATGGAGGTTGAATACATCGCTGCCAACGATGCTGCCAAAGAGGCTGTCTGGATAAAGAAGTTCATTACAGAACTTGGTGTGGTTCCGTCCATTGAACATCCAATACCTTTGTATTGCGATAACAATACAGCTGTGGCATTGGCCAAGGAACCCAGGTCCCATCAGAAGTCCAGACATATTCTGAGGCGGTATCACCTGATCCAGGAGATAGTTGATCGCAGGGAGATCGAGGTCAGGAGAGTTGATACGAAGGACAACACTGCGGATCCACTCATAAAGGCCATTCCCCAGACACAGTTTGAGAGACTCTTCGGGATACTGGGTATGAGATACTACAACAGCTGGCCTTAGTGCAAGTGGGAGATTGTTAGTTATATATATTCCCTAGAGGCCATTGTTGTACATATGATGTATATTATAATGGATACTTGGATGTATATAGGGAGGACTTTCTTGCTCGTCATGATAGTATGCTGTTTGGTTTCACTTTATCTTAACATGTTGACATGTATTAATTTACTGTCTTGTTCTCACATGTTGATAAAGCCCTTAGGATATGTACTCGACTACTGGGACTATGATGAGATCATACTAGTGGGGCCAGCATAGTCTATGAGTACATCCTATAATTGTTCCTAGTCGAGGGTGTATCGAGACAGGGCATCGATACACCAGAGTAGACTAGCGTATACGCATCTTGACCCATATGATGGGTAATGGATGATCCCATATCCATCGGTGTTTGACATCAAAGATGGTGTACGGGTGGTCAGTGGAGACAGGGTACACTGGACGGACTCGCCGAGAACTCCCAGATGCTATTATACCTCATGTCAGATGGCAGTTCTCTGGTGACACTGGTACAGGTTAGTCTGTAGACCCGAGATCGTCATAGAGTCTTGTGTGATTCCCACTGTGCTTTGATTTCCACCTTACCGCGTCCAAGAGGGCGTGCAAATCGGTGGCTTTTGGGTACAGTCCCGAATCACATGGAGGCAATGAGCGATAGGAGGGGTTTCGTCTCTCCCGGTATAGGGAGTTGATGTTGTGTTGTGTTCGATTGGCTATAACTGGAAATCCCTGGCCAGGGCGGCTATTGAGTACTTCTGGTAAGTGTTATCAGTAGGTTTTTGACCTGTTATAAGCCTCACATCAACACGACTTATCGGTTACTGGGGTATGACGTATACCACCGCTAGACTAGATATGCAACATATCAGACGAAGAGACCGGACTGTACGGTAGTGTTACTGATTGGATTCACAGGAGAATGTACAGGCTTGCTTGTTGATCTTCTGATCGATCAATACCTGGGTGGCTGTTACGTTTAGCTGATCGCTTGCAGCTTATGGGTGTTTGATATGATCATCACCTGCTACTGGCGTATTGACGATTCTTTAGAGTCCTACACAGAGGTTTCTTGACTCAGGCAAAACGGAGTAGAAGCACATATGTGATATGTGCGACATCGAGAATAATGCGATATGAGATACCGTATTCTATTCTCGCGATATATGATATCGGCCGGCGATATTTGATATCAGCTGGGTCATCGGATCAAGTGTTGATTCGATGAATCGGTACATGATATATTAGTCGGTTATATTCGATATAGCCGGATTATCGGATCAAGTGTTGATTCGATAATTTAATGTATAATTATATATGTGATATATTACATTACATTATCTAATATTGGCTCGCTTTATTATTTCATTTTCTCACCGGCTAATACATTGATATATATGCGATATATGTTAATTGTGTTATTTTCTTTTGTTACAAAAATATATTATATATGTTATATATAATATTGTAACATATTATAATTACTAATGCAACATGATTAGTGGAGATTAAACATAGTTAGGGTTTGATTTGGGTTAGTTCTTTCATGAAGCTTCTAGAAGCTTTTCTTTTGTTTCTTGCAAAGATATTATGTGTTGATATTTTGTGAGAGATTTCCTAACCCAACCCACACCCTTAACCCTAGTTAAGTCTCTACAATGGTTAGCCTTCTCTTTATCAACCATGGTTGCATTTGTAATTATTATTAGATTTTCATTATTCATTACAAAAGGAATTCATTTCTTCTTCTTCTTCCTTGAGCTCACAAAAGCTTTCTAGGATTTTATTTTGTGATGGATTAGTGTGAGAATTTGATATTAAAAGAGAGCATAAATCCTACTTCATCATCCTCATCTAATTTAGCCAATTAGATTAGGGTGTTCACCTCATTAGTGAGTGAGAGCTTGAGTTAAAGAAACCTCAAGGTAGATCATCATTGAAAAGGAAGACTACAAGCAAGCATGGATCATTCGGGTTGTGGAACCTCTCTTGAGTCTGGGAGATCATGGATCGCGGCGAAGGGACTACTACTCGGAGCTTATGAAGCGAAGGAGCGGACTACAAAGGTTGTAATCCCTCTCTCTTAGTTGTAAAGATGTTTAATTGCATGTTTAACCCTAATAATCTAGCAAAGATCCTCGCTTTGGGTTGTTCGGCACGTCTAAATTTTAATTCGGGCATGATTGATGCCTTATAGACCCTTGTAAGAGTGCCTTGTAACCCTACATTTATGCCGGTTTTCATTGTTATTGACATGGTGACTTGATGATTTCGGATTATTCTTGATATTTTCTGGATTTGGAAACCGCATGTGAAAGTTTTGTAAAACTGATGAATTATTTTAAAGAGTAAAATGCGTTTTTCCTTGATATGTTGAGTAATGTCCACCATGATGTTTTCTCGGTTCTGAGATGTTTTCGAGACCCGATTCGAGGAGTTGGATGAACTGTCTCGGGTACATGGTGGACCCGGTAAGGTACCCCAGGGCAAGAAGCTCGAGGTGTAGACAATGAACCTGACAGGGGCAGACTGCCTACCGGTGATTTTACCTGGCACAACGAATATCCGGAGGATACCATTCGTGGTCGTATGATTGATGATATGGGCCGATCCGGACTGACGGAGCCTGAGGTATTGAGATATTGAGATTTGAGACACTGAGATATCGAGATTT
Organism: Agapanthus africanus; assembly: GCA_030015575.1. Taxonomy (NCBI): domain Eukaryota; kingdom Viridiplantae; phylum Streptophyta; class Magnoliopsida; order Asparagales; family Amaryllidaceae; genus Agapanthus; species Agapanthus africanus. The sequence goes on from CM057344.1 coordinate 442,637,198, forward strand.
GATGATACAGGCCAGTCCGGATAGCCGGAGCCTGAGGTATTGAGATACTGAGATTTATGTTTTGTGTCGATGCTGGATACTGTTTTTTCTGTTGATTTCATTGATGATACGTGATTTATATACATATAGAAATCTTTTTAAATTAAAGAAAATAGTTGTCTCATTCATTATGTATTCTGTTTCACTTGTAATGCATTCATACATCATATATCTGATATGTTGCTATCTGAGGTACTGACACGAGCATGTAGTATTACACTTATACATAGATGGACCAGGATATTTATTTGAGGATATTACTTGATATGACTTAGGATAGCGTCATGCATGCGATTTCTACTCGTAGATGTTTTCTACTCACGAGTTGGCAACTCACCCCCGTTGTGCCACAGTTTCTTGCAGGTTTTGCCGCACAGGTTTCGTTGCGGTTTTGCTGGCACACTGTTCCTTCTGGGTGATTGCTTTGGTAGGTGGATCTTTTTGCATCAGGACCACCATTGTATATTTGTTATTTCAGTTGTATCTAGTAAAACTCCATCAACCAGACTTGTATTATTTGATTGACATAGAAGACCAGTGTATATTATTTCGACCTTAGAGTCGTGCTCTTATTATTATGGATTTCATGTTATTTTGAGTTTTCTTTTCAGTTTTGATCCTCACCCTTCGGCGTTGTATATTATATTGCATTGTGTGGTTTTGTCCGCTGGTTGGCAAAGAGCTAGCTCCCGCTTGGGGATGCCTTTATTCATTATATATGCTTTATCAGGTTTGTACCCGTTTGGGGTTAGTTTTTACAAAGGAAACTCTGCCGAAATTTTTAGAAAAACACTTGATATTTTAAAAATGCATATTTCGGCTTATGTTGTTAAACTTCTTAATTTTAAATTGGTTTTACTTCACTCTACTGCTTTACTTGGTTTGGATTTCTGGGTTTTGGCTTACTTAGATTACGTACGTCTCGAGATGTTTCGTAATTTAAGTGCCGGTCATGTTCCATACTTTTCGGATCGTGACAATCACATATCAAAATCTCACGACATCATACCCGATCTTATCGACTCATCTCCATGTATCATATACTATCCTCATCTCTCTCTCGTGTGTGTGTGTGTGTATATAAACCCACACACACACACACGCACACACACACACACACATATACACCCATATACACACAAAATCAAGTGTGCATGTGTGCGTGTGTGTGTGTGACAACCTATACACAATGGGTCTGCGACTGGAAACTAACTAAGAGCAATCTTAATCCCAGTATACATCATCTCACTTAATGTCTCCAAGAGAATCCTATTGCTAAGTATCCACATTTGCCCTTTCTATACCATACATCTCCTAATTTACGAATTTACGGGAGTGCTATATGCCATCCACCTGACTTACCCCATAGATATACATCTACTCACCTTGATCCTCGCTTGTCGAAGTAGATGACGCTTGTTTCCCCTGTCATCCTGAAGTCCACGCGAAGTATCTACTGTTAGTGTGATATGCCCTAGAGGCCATTATTGTATAGTACTAGTATGTATGTTACATTTTGGAAGCTTGGGATATATACACGGATTTATAACAGTCTTGCTCAAGTTGGTAGTATGCTATTTGGTTTGTATCTATCTTAATATGTGTATATGTTTCTTTTAACGTATCTCTAATACATAATAATAGAGCCCTTAGGATCTTTGCTTGACTACCAGCGTTGTGATGACGGTCACACTTGTGGGGGTTGGGTTGTCTACAAGCACATCCTTAGACAGGTTCCTAGTCATAGGATTATCGAGATAGGGTATCGATACTCCAGAGTAGACTAGTGTATACGCTTCTCATCCCAGGAGGGGAGATGGTCTATCCCACAGCCATCAGTATGTTGTACTGGAGATAGCATGCAGGTGCTCGTTAGGTTACGAGTACATTGGACAGGACTCCCTGGGAACTGTTGGTTGGTACTATACCTATCATCAGTTAGCGGTTCCCAGGTGACATGAGTACAGTTTAGTCCTTTGACTTGACACTGCTGCTTCGCCTCAAGTGTGTTCCCACTGTTCTTAGATTACCACCCTACCATGTCTCTATTGATTCATGCAAACAGGTAGTAGTTGGGTGCAGTCCCGAAGCACTTAGAGGTAGTGGCGGTTAGATAGGATTCGTCTCTCCCGGTATTGAGGGTTGATATCGCGCTGTGTTTGGAGAGCCATTACATAAAGTCCCTGGCCAGGGCAACCGAGATTTACTGGTAGGTACTCTAGTAGTTTTTTAGGGTGCTTTGGATTACACTCTAACACGACTTATACCGCTATTAGGGGACTGATGTTTACCGCCCCGTAGGCCTGATATGCGATACTCTTAGATGAACAGACTGGACTGTACGGAGATTGTCACATTCAGGTTCAGTAGGAGTTCGGATGGGTTTTCCTCATCGGCCTTCTTATCGACATCTACCTGGGGACCGTTACATACAGCTAGTACCGCTTGCGGCCTATGGTTAAACCCACTGCCAGCATAGTGTTGAGTCTTTAGAGTCCCACACAGAGGGTTGTTCACCTTTGGGCGAAACGTAGTAGAGGTCATATGGTTTTACGACAGGGTTCGTTCACATAGGCGTACTTGTGCGCGTTTGGTGTTCGGGCAGTTGATACTAGTGGGCTTTGTTTTAAGCCAGATCCTAGTATTTGATTTTAGGTTGGTTCAGTCTCATTGTATTCGTGTTCTTCGGAACACGGATGCAGGTATGTATATACAGTTGACAGAGGCAGAGAAGGAGACACCTCATTAGGGTTTTGACCATTGACTTGATTAAAACCATTATGAGGTGGAGGAAATTGATTACTAATTTTTTATTAGTTATAATTGTGTTATGGCTAATTTGGTTTGACCATTTGACCATGTTGACCATTGTTGACTTAGATATTTTGTTGAGCAAAAGATATTTTGCTTAGTATTAATTGTGACATAATAATGGTCAAATCAATATCAACCATCACAATTATCTTAATAAAAATTTATTATTCTTTTTTCCTAATATGAGAGCTCACTCTTCATTTATCAAGTAGACATTCTCTCTTATAGCTCTCTCTCCTTCTTCCTCTCTCAAAGCCCTAGTATTTCATGAGTTGAAAATCAAGGGCCATTGAGACCAAGCCACCAAAATCCTTCTCTACTCACTCTAGGGTTCTTAGTTTAGCACACAAAGCACCCTAGTCACTTCATTATAGAGGTTGGAGCTCAAGGTAGAGATCTTCGGATGGATCTTCTTTGACGCGGAGAAGCCGGTGAGGAGGAACCATCCACAACTACTCCAAGGAGCTCACAACAAAGAGAAGCACAATAAGGAGAAGAAGGACTTCAAGCTTGAGATATAATCATCTAATATAGTAGTTAGAACTCCTGGTTAGTTTGTTAGTTAATGTTTAGCAAAAATCCTATTGGCAAGTCTATGTTACCTTGTAAAGAAAAAATTCGATTTTTACCTACTCCGCCTCCCCGCAAACTACCGGGGTGAGTAACATAGACTTACAGTAGTATCAGAACCTAGCTAAACAATGGCTAACATGTTAGCAATGCCTTTAAACTTCGATCACGGAAAAATCCTGAAAACACGATAAAACTTGAATTTCTGTCGATTTTTAAAACAGGTCTAAAAATATTTTCAGAGACCTGAAAAATACGTGCAGGTTTTTTATTGAACACTGAAGAAATTTGGGCGCCTAACTCGGTTAGAACTGTTGGATATATGTATGCCCTAGAGGCTATTATATGATAGTGGATGTATTTATACATGTATATATATATTCAGTGTACATTCTTGCTCGACATGATAGTATGCTATCTGGTTCTTCTTTATCTGACATGTTGATTTGATCATGCTTTTATTCATTCATACATGTTGATAAAGCCCTGAGGATATAGACTTGACTACTGTGATTATGATGGAGATCATACTAGTGGGACATCTGTAGTTTATAAGCATATCCTAGAATGTCCCTAGTCGTAGGTGTATCGAGACGGGACATCGATATACCAGTGTAGACTAGCGTATATGATACTAGACCCATATGATGGGCGATGGATGTTCCCACATTCATCGATGTTTGACATCAAGATCGTATACGAGTTCTCAGTGGTGACTGGGTACACTGGACGGACTCGCCGAGAACTCCTATATGGAATTATATCTATCGTCGGATAGCAGTTCTCAGGTGACACTGGTGCAGGTTAGTCTGTAGACCCGAGATCGTCATAGAGTCTTATGTGTTCTCCCACTGTACTTTGATTACCGCCCTACCACGGCTCTACTGAGTCGTGCAAATAGGTGGCCGTTGGGTACAGTCCCGAGACACACGAAGGCGATGAGCAATAGGAGGGGTTTCGTCTCTCCCGGTATTAGGAGTTGATGCTGTGCTGTGCTCGACTGGCTATATCAGTAAGTCCCTGGCCAGGGCTGTTGAGATTTACTGATAAGTGTTATCAGTAGTTTCTCGATCTGTTATATACCATTCATCGGCACGACTTATTGAGTTATTGGGGTCGACGTTACCATCTCTAGACTTGATATGCAGCATATCTGACGAAGAGACCGGACTGTACGGTAGTGTTGCCGGTTGGCTCGATGGGAGTTGTAGCAGGTTCGCTTGTTTTCTTCTGATCGCTTAATACCCTGGTGGCCGTTACGTTTAGCTGACCGCTTGCGGCTTGGGGGTGCTTGATATGATCATCACCCACTGCCGGCGTATTGACGAGTCTTAGAGTCCCACAATGGAGTTACTTAGTCCGGGCGAAAAGCTGTAGTGCTCATATGCGATATGCGCGTGGACCCGGTTAAAATGCGCGTATGAGATACCGTATATTAATCGGGCGGCTTGCTTTTGGTCGGGTCATATGTGATATGACTGGGTTGCTAAATCAAGTGTTTATTTATCATTTAACCATTAGTTTCTCACTAGAAATCCTTTTCTTGTCTTTTTTGGGTGTATGCATTCATTCTTGTTCATGCACATATGGATGTGCATGCACACATATATGCATACATCATTCTATCATGGTTGTATATATAGAAGATGGTGGCAATATAAGACTCATACCTTATGATTATATATGGATATATATTTGTATTTGTTTTAAAACAAAAGAAAAGAAAAAGATTAATCCACGGTTATCTTCTACACTCTTCTTTGAACTAACTTTTGTTCACCCACTTTTTAACCATGAGTTAATCTTCCTTTTGTCTTTTAACTCAAGTACAATAATATCTTTATTATGTAACCATGGTTTGAGATGAAGAGTAGAAAATATATATACTTATATTTTCTATTTTTCATATGAGATTATCATTCTCTTGAGTTTTCTAGAGCCATCATCTTCTTCACCTCTCTCTTGCTCTCTAGATTTTTCAAGTGAGCCAAAGAGTGACCAAGTTAGGATTTTGAAGTGAGAAAACCAACCACAATACCATTCTACACTAGTCTTGCCCACTTGTGATGTGTGTTAGCTTCCATTTCTTCTCTTGATCTTGTGAAGTTTCAAGCTTGGACAAAGAGGACTCCGGGTGGATCATCGTGGACCTAGAGGTTCTCAAGCGGACGTTTTCCAACCCTCAAGTAGCCAAGGAGTCTAGCGTAGGGAGCTACAAAGGTTGTACTCTCAAAACCCTAGCTTTATCTACTTGTGTTGTTGCTAATGTTAAGAAACCCTAAAATTCTAGTAATGATTCTTTGTATGTTCACTTAGCACATTAAAAAATTTGATTTTGACACATGTGATGCTTCCAAACTCTTCATGAGGTGCTAGATAAACCTAACATTGGTATCAGAGCCGACCTAGAACTTTAGGCGACACTTTAACGAAGTTAAAACTCCGATCGAACCAAAAATACGGTTTTTTGAACCCTCTCTGGACTTTTTTTGAAACTGTGTAATTTTCAGAATTAAAAATACTTAAAAAATTCAGCAGGGAATTCTAAGAAACATTGTAAAAAAACGAAGCCCTAATTCGTACATTGCGCCACAGAATCGCGGCCAGAGCTTGCTTGGGCCGCGGATCCGCGGCCGTACAGGAAAGTTGTGGCATCATTTTTATACAGTAATATTCCTACCTGCTTGTATACTTTTTTGCGTATGTTTAATCTGATTCAAGTGTTGTATGTTCTGGGGATGGTTTTTGGATTCGGTGATTCAATCGGAATTTTAATTTCGTGCCTTTTTCGGATAATTTAGAAAGTATTAAAAAGTTCCAACGGATATCATTAACCCACTTTTTCCCGGCACGAAAAATTTTCAAGTGTTGAATCTTTTCTCGAGTTTAAATATTTCGGAAATACGTGCAAGTTTTGTGGTGGACCCTCTAGAAGACAACAAACCTTAACTCGATTATGTGACCGTCTTGAACTGCCTTTTGAACTTTAGGGTTTGGGGCAGTACGGCGTGCCACATGTGAGGCGTTGGCTTGACCCTTCTACGGCTGGACCACTACTAATGTGACACATTCCGGGTTTTTTGAACTCCGCTCAAGTGTTGAGCTTTAGGAAATATTGGGTATTTGATTATTCGATCGAAAAGTTTAATACTGTCTATTTATCTGGAATGTGATACAATATGTGGAATTCATATAGTTAGGCATGAAATGCGAAGTATGTGATATTTCGGATTTACGATGTCTAAAGATAATGTGGATTCCAAATGTTGTAGTTTTACACTTTCTTTTCTATGACCGTAAGTGTAGTATGTCGCTTATCGCCGGTTTCGTTGCTATACATCAACGACAATCGGGATACGCATACTTACTTACGTTGATGATATATGATATTATGTGTTGCTGAGATATGATGTGCAGGATTGCCGCGATTGAATAGCCGGGGGGCTTTATGTGAGATGAGAGTTTTATTTTCATTCATGGAAAATTCAGATGTAATGTAATATTCTTTTATTTGGGGCACTTCCGGGTTGAGGTTGATGTCACCAGTGTTGTATATTATTTTCTTTTCCGCATTAGGATAGACCCAAGGAGGGGAGCACAAGTGACCGGGTTCTGGGGTTCAGTGGGAGGCCATCTCGAGGAGTCGAGACCGAGTCTCCTAAACTCCAGGATTGGTAGGGTCACTTGCCGCTCTCGTAGGGGTCTAGGGGTGTGGGCTTGGCTATTCATCGCGACTGTGGAATCCGTATTTTCTATTGTTGGCTGAATACTAAATACGGACGTCCTAGTATATCCCACATTATATTTGTGTTTCTGCTGCCTGTGTTCTGTGATATCTGAGACGAATGATATATTATATATATGATATATAGTAGACGTTGCTTATGTTTTGCACCCGCGCTAGTCCCGTCCCGGTATGCCGTTAGTTAAGTAACCTAATAGTGCATAACGGAACATTGTAGCGAATGTGGATGGCATAAGCGTACGTTGTATTTTCGTTTCTTTTCTGTGATTGGCTTAAGGACTTAAATGATGGGACTACATTAATATGATTAATGTAAAGAAAATAAACCTAAAAAGATGTCGTAGAATCGGATTTGAAAACCACTCGGCTCTTTATGAAAAAGCTATATTTCAAAACTGCGGAGCTCAAGCCACTCCTTTTGAAAATCATTTGATTCTACAACGATATCAAGTTCAAAGCGTTAAAGATTTTCTTAAAAATCAACTCCAACCCTCCGTCATTTTAGGAAGTAGAGTACTTAGTATTCATGCTACGTTTGTTGACCTTAGCCAAGGCGTAGTGTACGGTAGCTAAGTGATGTCTTCCTACAATGCATATGATGCAGATTAATTAGGACGGGCATATGACTTTGTTGACCTTAGCCAAGGATCATGTAAACGGGTCTGATTAATCAAGAAATGACGGGTTGAACTTGACTAGTGCTTGTGATTTGTTGACCATAGCCAAGGTCATAAGTGCTAGGGGTAAAAATCATATCAGGAATTTCAAGTGTTAAGATTTGCAATGAGATTGCATACCTTCCATATGATGGTTGGATCCTGATCCCACTGTGGGCAATAGTTTCTCCCAGGAGAGTTTTGCAGTTTACAATTAGCTAACTCATTAGGTGTCTAGAAAGGTGTTAACGGGGCTATGTCTCTGGGAAAATAAGGTTTAGTTTAATTAGGTCCGTGCGAAAGCATGGGGAACCTCCCTCAAGTACCGACACTGTCCTGGCTGAACGGTTTGCGAAGTTGTAGACTGTAATTAATCCTGGCTAGTTTTCTTTTTAAGGTTTGAAAGAAAAACTTGATTAAAGCAGTAGGAGACATCGATTAGACAAGATAATAACCAATCTGATCTTTGCAAGAGCTTTCGCTGAGTGTATTCTTTTCTCTCTCTTAATGGCAGATACCAATGACTGGACTCAAGCTTCTACTAGATAAAAATAAACTGAATGGGACCAATTATAAAGACTGGCTGAGGAATCTGAAAATAGCCTTGACTTATGATAAAGTATCATGTGTCCTCACGGCTTCAGCCCCGCCCGTCCCAGGTCCAAAATCCTCAGTTACGGACAAATAAGTCGGCAAGACATGGGACGCTGACTGTGCCACGGCCAAATGCCTCGCGCTTGCATCGATGGACAACACACATCAAAAGCAGCACGAGAATATGGACATTCAAGCCATATTTCTCCATACAAAGGAGTTGTATGGAGAGCAATCCCGCGTATTACGATACGAAGCATCAAAGAAATTGTTTCAGATGCGAATGGTGTAACATTTTAAAAATAATTAAATAAATAAAATTTGTTTAAGTGAATTTTAGGATTTTCGGTAAAGTAAAATGTATTTTTCGTAAAACTAAACCGTAATTATTTCTCACTATAAATTTAAAAATACCTATTTTAATTATATTATTACTAGTAAATGGTGTTTATTTAGTCACTTATAAATTTTTAGTTTAATTAAATATTTTTCCTAAATTAATTGTTTTAAATATTAACATAAGCTTTATTTTTACACTAAATTAGTGTAAATTACAAATTTGAATGGTTTTAATTTGTAAAAATGAACCATGGCATATTATAATTTAGTGTGTATCATGCAAAATTTATTTGCAAATTTTTCCAATTTTCTAGAGCTTTCTTGAGTTGTTTTGGAAAAGAATTAAAAGAAAATGATTAAAGCATGAAAAGACATATGTATATATCAATATTGGTGAACCTTCTACACAATTCTTCCCTCTTTCTTTCTCTCCCTCTCTTCCTTATTGTGGCCGGCCATCACCCCCATGGCAGACCCCCATTTTGTGCAATTTTTATTGAATTAATATTGTGATTACTCTCTGGTGTTAGTATAGACATGGCATTGGTTAATTAGACATTTCATGCATTCATATTTTCATATTATCATACAGTATTATGGGCATATGCCGACACTTATCATATACTTACTCATGATTTTGGGATTCTGGTTTTCTATGTGATTTCTGGATTTTGGGGAAAACCGCAAGAATATATAAAACTTCTCTCTCTCCTCCCCTTCTCTTTTTAAAACATAAGATGCGGTTTTCTCGTGATGTATGTGTCGTCCACCATGAGATTTCATGTTTTCTGATGGATTTTGAGACCCGATTCGAAGAGTGGATGAACCGTCTCGGGTACATGGTGGGCCCAGTATGGTACCCCGGGACAAGAAGATCGAGTTGTAGACGATGAGCCTGGCAGGGGAAGGCTACGTACCGGTGATGTCTGGCGCAGCGGATATCCGGAGGATACCGACCGTTGTCGTGAGATTTGATGATATGGGCCGATCCGGATTGACGGAGCCCGAGATATTGAAACTATGAGACTTGAGATTTACATGTTTGTGTCGATGCTTGACACGGATTCCCATGGATTTCATTGTTGATATTTCAGGTTTTTATGCACATTTTACTATGATAACAGCTAAACATTTCTTATACAGATATATCTGAATTTCAGGATTGGTTATTTTACATTCATAGTGCATGCATATCCATTCGTATGACATAGTACAATATGAGGCACTGACACGAGCATGGAGTATCTGCATTTACACGTAGTATTACCCTGCTATTACTAGGTGATTGGGATATAGTAGTATATTATTATGACCTAGGATAGTGTCGTGCATTCGATTTCTTTTCGTAGATGTCTTCTACTCACGAGTTGGCAACTCACCCCCGTTGTGCCAAATTTTATTACAGGTTCGATGTACAGGTTTCCCTGGCAGTTGCTGGCACATGATTTCTTTCCGGTGTTTTGCACGGTAGATTGGTTCATTTGTATCTGAACCGCCGTTGTATTTTTATTTTTTTCATTTGTATCTAGAAAGCTCCATCAACCATACTTGTATTACTTGATAAGTTTATTGGACCAGTTATTTATTTCGACCTTAGAGTCGCGCATGTATTATTCTGATTTTGTGGATTGTTTTCTTTTGAGTTTTTGAGCCTCGCCCTTTGGCGTTGTATATTATTGTGCTTGTTGTGGTTGTCTCCGCCTGTTGGCGTTGAGTTAGCTCCCGTTTGGGGATGCTTTTTATTGTTTATGTATATTATACTTGTTGTACCCGTTTGGGGCCAGTTTTTACAGAGGAGACTCTGCCGAAATTTTTGGCAAAATTTGCTGATGCTTTTAAACTTGTTTTCTTCATGTTTCTTTTACTTCTTATTCTTTTATATGGTTTAGATTTCTTGGCTTCGGCTTACTTAGGTTACGTTGCGCCTCTAGACGCTTCGTAATCTAAGTGCCGGTCACGTTCCATACTTTCGGGTCGTGACAAAGTTGGTATCAAAGCGCTAGGTTTAACCTTGTATAAGTCTAGGTGACCCTTGGTTGATGGAGTAGGTGACTTAGGTAGAGTGACGTACCGTTGGCATGATCCGCGGCATACTTATGATACGCTACTCTGCTTAAGGAGCCTTAGGATGTACATTGTTTGCACCGTATTCCATTCGTTCTTTTGATTTATCTTCGTCAATATCGGAGGGTGGTTTTTGTTACCATGGGCGCAGGGGCAGAGGGAGCTGCGGCTCGAATGCGATAACCATTAGAGTATTGGTTATTCTTGAGGATTGAAGCATTGTTTAGCGTGCGAATGAAGGGTATTCACATGCCGTCCAGACGAAGTTAAAGGGTTCGAACGATTATCAGAAAACCATTTTCCCAAGTTTAAGGTATTCGGAAGAACATGCAGGTATTTCGATGGACCCTCTAGAAGAATGAAACCCTAACTCGACATAATGACCACGAGAACGCCCTTGAACCTTAGGGTTTACGGCAGTTCCGCGGTGCCATTAGTGAGGCTTGGGTTTGCCCTTCTACGGCTGGATCATCGATGCTGGGGTGTGTATCGGGTATTTTTAAACTGTACTTGAGTGTTGAGCTCTCGGGGAATTATGGGATTTTGATGGATCGATCGAAAAGTTTAATGTAGTCCGGATATCAAGTGAAGGTATCGACTACGTGGGAGACTCTAGACATGAGTATTGCCGTTGGTAGCGCAGTCAGCACACCTATGAAAAGACGAGTTCGAAGCAGTCGACATCAGAGGAAAGAGGCGCACATTGACGATAGTGTTTACGATTGCGACTTGTCGATTTGAATTTCATATTTCCGTTGGTTGGATTTTGGTATTTGAGGATTTTGTTCTACGATCGGTATTTCTTGTGTACTTTCATTATATTCTATGCATGTTTCATATATCGGTTGTATTGATGTTGTTTAGTACATGCCTAGTGCACTTGATTTGGTTTTAATACATTTTGTGATTTTGATTTGATTTCGTGCATAGGGGTTACACATGATTTTGACATATGTTTCGACCTAGTTTTCATGCATTTTTGTACTGTGATTTCGATTTTGATATTCGGTGTATGATTTCGTGCACCATGTGCACCTGATTGAGATTCTTGCGCACACTTGGCGCACTTGATGCGATTTTGTGCACACCAGATGCACTAAATCGTGGTTTTGTGCAGATTAGATGCACCTGATATTAGAGTCGTGCACGCCCGTTGCACTTGACAGATGTTTCTGGTGCACACCTGTTGCACTCAGTTTTGTTTTTGTGTGAATTCGTGGCATCTGTATTTGGTTTCGATTTCAGTGCGCATCGGACGCACATGATATTTTTATGATGTGATTGGGATTGATTTCAGTTTGAGCAGTATGTTTTCATAATCATTATTATTTGATTTAGTAACCAGGTGGGACGTGTAAGTTAAATAAAATATATATATATATATATAGTTATTTTTTTAAATAAACGTCCGCTACTTATGCCGTGACACGTGCATCACACGGTGATTTTCAAAAGGGGTTTTTGCATATTTCTTTATCCAGATATTTGGACGATTTTACTATGATGCGCACTATATATGGGTTATAGTTTTAATATATATTACGTTGGGTTTCGTACTGGGTTTTGATATTTTATCTTCACCATAACTCCGATAATTGTGTTATGCTTGACGGAGTTGATTTTTGTTATGTATTGATGATTTCGGAGCCCCAACGATTTGAGTGTTTTGCTAAATGTTTTAGTATTTGGAGGGGGAGTTTTAATTTAAATTCGGGGACCGAATTTCTTAAAGGGGGGAAGATTGTAACATTTTAAAAATAATTAAATAAATAAAATTTGTTTAAGTGAATTTTAGGATTTTCGGTAAAGTAAAATGTATTTTTCGTAAAACTAAACCGTAATTATTTCTCACTATAAATTTAAAAATACCTATTTTAATTATGTTATTACTAGTAAATGGTGTTTATTTAGTCACTTATAAATTTTTAGTTTAATTAAATATTTTTCCTAAATTAATTGTTTTAAATATTAACATAAGCTTTATTTTTACATTAAATTAGTGTAAATTATAAATTTGAATGGTTTTAATTTGTAAAAATGAACCATGGCATATTAGAATTTAGTGTGTATCATGCAAAATTTATTTGCAAATTTTTCCAATTTTCTAGAGCTTTCTTGAGTTGTTTTGGAAAAGAATTAAAAGAAAATGATTAAAGCATGAAAAGACATATGTATATATCAATATGTGTGAACCTTCTACACGATTCTTCCCTCTTTCTTTCTCTCCCTCTCTTCCTTATTGTGGCCGGCCATCACCCCCATGGCAGCCCCCCATTTTTCATTTTTATTTTAACTCCAAAAATCATCAAAAATCCTCCAAAATTCAATAAAAATTGCACAAAATCCTAATAAATTCCTATCCTTTGTTCTTTGCTCTTCTTTACATGGATTTTGGAGTGGGAAAGCATGCATTTTGGAGGCTCATTTTCATGTTTGGATTTCATGATTTGGAGGTATAAATTTCTTTCTTTTGTTTTATTGTTATTAGATGTTTCTTTTTAAACATAATTAGATTTAATATATTAATTCTATTTACTACTTTTAAAATTCAAGTTAGGGTTTGAAAAATCAAGTTGTGATTTTTATTAATTAATTAGGGTTATAATAACTAGTTTAACATTTTTAGAAATGGAAATTCTTGAATGGATGATATATTGTGAATTGTTATCCAAAATTGATTTAATTATGCTATTTAGCTAACTACTTTTTTTATAAAATGTAATTGTGGGTAAAATAAAATTCTAATTAAGGTTGCTATCATTATATTGTAGTTTTAGTGAGAATATTAGCATGTTAATGGAAAGAAAAACTTAGTTTGATCACTAGTTTCTTTTGGTAATTGGAAAAATACTAATAAAATGCTATTTTTGTAAACTAGATTTTGGAAATTCCTAAATAAATGAGATTAAAAATATAATTATGGTTTCATTATATCATTTTCATCATGAATTGTAGTTTAATACATTAATTCATGCAAAATCAAGTTTTGTTGTGGAATTGTGACATTTTGCTTGTAAAATGTTGAAAATTGCTAATGGTAGCAAACTAGAAATTTCAAATTAATACAAATTTGTGTAATGAAAATATAGTAATGGGTTGTATAGTCTAGTTATGCTATTTAATGAGTTTTATGACCATTGGATTCATTTAAATGTCAAGTTTTGAAGAAAAACGGTAAATTGGCATTTTCGGGTTTTACGAAATTGGACGGTTTGATCGATTTTTAGGGTTTCGATGGATTTAATCATGTTATATATTATAAGTAATGAGTTTTAAAACTATGAGTTATTTGTTGATGTTATATCGATCCATCGGAGTTTTTACGCCGATATCGAGCGATATTTGGTTCTTTTGCGTGGACGGGACATAGGTTTTAACCTATGCTTGTTCCTTGCGTCGTTTTGAGTTTTGTATGTGATTCAGTTTACGATACTATTTATATGTTTGCGTTTAGGTACCCCTCACGTGGACTGCGGGCGATGAAGAGGGGATGGCGACACCATCTTCGGCAGACATGGACCAGGTGAGTAGATGTATATCTACGGGGGGAAGTCGGGTGGATGGCGTTTAGCACCCCCGCAACATAGAATAGGAATAGTACTTATTGTCATTAGGAAACCAGATGTGACCCTAGATTCTTAATGAGTAGGACCCTAGTAATGACCCTAGGCTGGACTAGACTGATTTAGGAAGACCATACCAGAGGATGAATACCTTGGAAGAGATTCATAGGTTTCAGGTAGAAACACACACACGCACACACTGAAACTCGATATGGTGTATACGTGTATGTGTATATATATAGGACTAGGTATAGGTATATATATATACACAACACGTATATGGGATACATTGATGTGATATGTTACACGGGAATGAAACAGTATAACTGGGCTTGATGCCGTGATTCTTGGCTAAGCAGTCGTATTAAAATGTTAGGGGATCATTAGAAAATGATAATGAACAAGTATACGTAAAATTATAATGGGTAGTGATGATATTGAGGTACATGGGACTCTAGAATAGAACCCGAACTGTAACTTGTGACTGATCACGATATGATATATGTATGACTTGATTACGACGTCATATAGGTGTGACCTGATGTCGATATCATATAGGTGTGACTTGATGACGATATGATATCAGTACGACTTAATCACAATATGATACATATGACATGATATTTCTGAGGATAAATTAATGAGGTATATTTATGATGGCAATGTTATATAATTGATGTATGCGATGACAGCATAGCACCTTGATCATGACATGTGTTGATGATGATATTATACGAATAATGAGACACGTAGGTGATATTTGACCCGTACCCCGATATTGAGATGCCGTACGATGGATTTTACCGTACGAGGCATAGATGTGATGATTGATCCGCACTCTTGATTTGAGGAAGTCGTACTATGTACGTGACGCTATTGAAGCTGGATCGCCGACTATTAGAGATATGGACTCAGACTTTAGGTGTACTCCTACTTCTTATCGACTAGTTCTTAGGTTTAGTTTTCCTTAGGGGGTTAGATGGACACTAGTTTAGGTTCAAGTCTTATAGTGGTAGTTGTATTTGTATATCAAATGGGTGGGTAACACACATCTGTCTTTACTTTCATACCGTAATCATAATGTGCATGTTCATATATATGTTTCTATAATCAGCATAAAACTTTGCCTGTTAGGACACCAGCACTATTACCGATGATGCGCATATTCCACGCACACTTATTTGCCGGCTCACACACATTATCATCGGTAATTGCTATGTCACGTACACTTTAGATTGTATTATCTTTTATTGATAGAATCAGTAAACAACTAGACCAATATAATATTGTGATTACTCTCTGGTGTTAGTATAGACATGGCATTGGTTAATTAGACATTTCATGCATTCATATTTTCATATTATCATGCAGTATTATAGGCATATGCCGACACTTATCATATACTTACTCATGATTTTGGGATTCTGGTTTTCTATGTGATTTCTGGATTTTAGGGAAAACCGCAAGAATATATAAAACTTCTCTCTCTCCTCCTCTTCTCTTTTTAAAACATAAGATGCGGTTTTCTCATGATGTATGTGTCGTCCACCATGAGATTTCATGTTTTCTGATGGATTTCGAGACCCGATTCGAGGAGTGGATGAACCGTCTCGGGTACATGGTGGGCCCGGTATGGTACCCCGAGGCAAGAAGATCGAGTTGTAGACGATGAGCCTGGCAGGGGAAGGCTACCTACCGGTGTGGTCTGGCGCAGCGGATATCCGGAGGATACCGACCGTTATCGTGAGATTTGATGATATGGGCCGATCCGGACTGACGGAGCCCGAGATATTGAGACTATGAGACTTGAGATTTACATGTTTGTGTCGATGCTTGACACGGATTCCCATGGATTTCATTGTTGATATTTCAGGTTTCTATACACATTTTACTATGATAACAGCTAAAGATTTCTTATACAGATATATCTGGATTTCAGGATTGGTTATTTTACATTCATAGTGCATGCATATCCATTCATATGACATAGTACTATATGAGGCACTGACACGAGCACGGAATATCTGCATTTACACGTAGTATTACCCTGCTATTACTAGGTGATTGGGATATAGTAGTGTATTATTATGACCTAGGATAGCGTCGTGCATTCGATTTCTTTTCGTAGATGTCTTCTACTCACAAGTTGGCAACTCACCCCCATTGTGCCAAATTTTATTACAGGTTCGATGTACAGGTTTCCCTGGCAGTTGCTGGCACATGATTTCTTTCCGGTGATTTGCACGGTAGGTTGGTTCATTTGTATCTGAACCGCCATTGTATTTTTATTTTTTTCATTTGTATCTAGAAAGCTCCATCAACCATACTTGTATTACTTGATAAGTTTATTGGACCAGTTATTTATTTCGACCTTAGAGTCGCGCATGTATTATTCTGATTTGGTGGATTGTTTTCTTTTGAGTTTTTGAGCCTCGCCCTTTGGCGTTGTATATTATTGTGCTTGTTGTGGTTGTCTCCGCCTGTTGGCGTTGAGTTAGCTCCCGTTTGGGGGTGCTTTTTATTGTTTATGTATATTATACTTGTTGTACCCGTTTGGGGCCAGTTTTTACAGAGGAGACTCTGCCGAAATTTTTGGGAAAATTTGCTGATGCTTTTAAACTTGTTTTCTTCATGTTTCTTTTACTTCTTCTTTTATATGGTTTAGATTTCTGGGCTTCGGCTTACTTAGGTTACGTTGCGCCTCTAGACGCTTCGTAATCTAAGTGCCGGTCACGTTCCGTACTTTCGGGTCGTGACAAATGGCCCATGGCACATCAGTAGGAGACCATGTTCTGAAGATGATAGCTCTCATAGAAGAGCTTGAGGACCTTGGATGGACAATGGACAATGAACAATATACGGATATTATTCTGCAGTCCCTCCCCTCCACCTTTGCTCAGTTCATAGTTAACTTCAACATGCACAACATGGAGAGGGAACTACCTGAACTCCTTAATATGTTAAGGAGTGTAGAGAGCACACTGAAATCAGTGAAAACTCCCGTTTTGAGTGTTGGACAATCTTCCTCTTCTCGCCCAAAGGCTAAAGCCAAGGGAAAGAAAAAGAAGAAGCCCACCAATCCTAAGGGTGGACTTAAAAAGGTTAATGGGAAGGACAAGTCCAAAGCTGAAGAATCGGGGAAAGGTGAATATTTTCATTGCCACAAAACAGGACATTGGAAGCACAACTGTACCGAGTACATAAATCTCAAGAAGAAGCATGGGGATGCTTCCGCTTCAGGTGTGTTTGTGACAGAAAACTGTTTTTCAATAAACTCTGCTTCCTGGGTATTAGATACCGGTTCCAGTTCTCACATTTGCAATTCTATGCAGGGGCTGAGAAATTGCAAGGTTTTGAAGACAGGTGACCATACTCTCCGCGTTGGAAATGGTTCCAATGTACATACAGTCGCAGTGGGAGAGTATCACTTGGGGTTGCCATCTGGGTGTATATTGGTTTTGAACCCATGTTATTTTGTACCAAGTATGCTTTGTAATATAATATCTGTTTCTTTGTTAGACAATGAAGGATATAATTTTGTATTGTAGAACAATGTTATGAACATTCACCTGAATCAAATGTTGGTTGGGTATGGTACACTTAATAACAGGATATACGTCCTAAATCAACACACAGTTTTCAGCATACAACACACAAATAAAAGAAAACTTTCAGAAATAAATGAAGCCTTTCTTTGGCACTGTAGACTTGGTCATATTAACAAAACAAGACTAAACAAGTTACACAAAGATGGATATTTAAACCCTTTTGAATATAAATCTTATGCGACTTGCCAGTCTTGTATCAAGGGTAAAATGACCAAAACTCCGTTTACCGGACATGGAGAAAGAGCTACCGAGCTCCTAGGACTCATACATAGTGATGTATGTGGGCCAATGTCTACACAGGCTAGAGGCGGTTTTTCTTACTTCTTTACTTTCATTGACGATTTCTCAAGATTCGGTCATGTATTTTTATTAAAGCACAAATCCGAACCTTTCGAGAAATTCACTGAATATAAACAAGAAGTAGAAAAACAAACCGGCTTGAGTATCAAGATGCTTCGATCAGATCGAGGTGGGGTGTACCTCAGTACAGAATTTGCAAACTTCCTAAAAGAGAATGGGATTCTCTCTCAACTCACTCCTCCTTACACACCACAGCATAACGATGTGTCTGAACGACGGAATAGGACCCTATTAGATATGGTCCGTTCCATGATGAGTGATGCTGAGTTACCCGTCTCAATTTGGGGGCATGCATTAGAGACTGCAGCGTTTCTACTGAACAGGGTCCCAACCAAAACCGTGTCTACGACGCCATATGAGATATGGCACGGGAAGAGACCATCTCTTAAGAGAATTAAGATTTGGGGTTGCCCGGCCTATGTTAAAAAGCAGAATCCGGACAAACTCGAGACACGGTCAGTCATGTGTAACTTTGTAGGATATCCAAGGAACTCTTATGGATATCTATTCTACCACAAGGAGGAACAAAAGGTGTTTGTTTCTCAGTATGCCACATTCTTGGAAAAAGAGTTTTTCACAGATAAAGATGATGGCAATGTGGTGGATCTAGAAGCGGTTCTAGAGACACAAACTACAAATGACGACTTGGTTGAACCGGCTGTTGCAATAGAAACTGAGGAACCTCGGCCACTCCGTAGGTCTGGTAGGACTTTTCGCCCACCGGAGAGGTACTACGGTTTCCTCATTGATGGTGATAGAGAAGACTGCATCATGGAGGATGATGATCCTACCAGTTTTCAGCAAGCTATCACGAGTGGAGACTCTGTGAAGTGGTTGGATGCCATGAGATCCGAAATGGAGTCTATGCACACCAAAAAAGTGTGGGCTTTGGAAGTTGTACCCTCTGGGGTAAAACCTGTGGGGTGCAAATAGATTTTTAAAAGAAAGATTGGTGTAGATGGGCAGGTAGAGACCTATAAGGCAAGACCTGTAGCGAAGGGTTTTCGTCAAAGACCAGGTTTGGACTATGACTAGACTTTTTCGCCCGTAGCCATGCTTAAATCCATTCGAATCCTACTTCCTATTGCTGCTCACTACGACTATGAAATCTGGCAGATGGACGTTAAAACGGCATTTCTAAATGGAGATTTAGAAGAATGCGTTTATATGGATCAGCCAGAGGGCTTCATTGACAATGGGAGCAGCAGGAAAGCATGTAGATTGCTTAAATCCATATATGGGTTAAAGCAGGCATCATGGAGTTGGAACATCTGTTTCGATGATGTTATCAAAGAGTTTGATTTCATCAAAAATCCAGATGAACCTTGTGTTTATAAGAAGGCTGTAGGGAGAGCTGTCACATTCCTCGTATTATACGTGGATGACATTCTTCTGATAGAAAATGACATTCACATGCTACAGTCGGTCAAATCTTTCTTATCACTAAGGTTCTCCATGAAGGACCTGGGTGATGTCACATACATCCTGGGTATAAGGATTTATAGGAATAGATCCAAGAGGTTATTTGGATTTTCCCAAACCAGGTACATTAACACCATCCTAAAAAGGTTTACTATGGAAAACTCCAAGCGGGGTGCCTTACCCGCTTGCCATGGGGTCACTCTCTCCAAGGACTCTTGCCCAAAGACCGATGAAGAGAGAGCTCGCATGAGCATTAAACCCAAGGTTCTCAGTGGTGACTGGGTACACTGGACGGACTCGCCAAGAACTCCTATATGGAATTATATCTATCGTCTGATAGCAGTTCTCAGGTGACACTGGTGCAGGTTAGTCTGTAGACCCGAGATCGTCATAGAGTCTTGTGTGTTCTCCCACTGTACTTTGATTACCACCCTACCACGGCTCTACTGAGTCGTGCAAACAAGTGGCCGATGGGTACAGTCCCGAGACACACGAAGGCGATGAGCGATAGGAGGGGTTTCGTCTCTCCCGGTATTGGGAGTTGATGCTGTGCTGTGCTCGACTGGCTATATCAGTAAGTCCCTGGCCAGGGCTGTTGAGATTTACTGATAAGTGTTATCAGTAGTTTCTCGATCTGTTATAGACCATTCATCGGCACGACATATTAAGTTATTGGGGTCGACGTTACCATCCCTTGACTTGATATGCAGCATATCTGACGAAGAGACCGGACTGTACGGTAGTATTGCCGGTTGGCTCGATGGGAGTTGTAGCAGGTTCGCTTGTTTTCTTCTAATCGCTCAATACCCGGGTGGCCATTACGTTTAGTTGACCTCTTGTGGCTTGGGGGTGCTTGATATGATCATCACCCACTGCCGGCATATTGACGAGTCTTAGAGTCCCACAATGGAGTTACCTAGTCCAGGCGAAAAGTTGTGGTGCGCATATGCGATATGCGTGTGGACCCGGTTAAAATGCGCGTATGAGATACCGTATATTAATCGGGCGGCTTGCTTTTGGTCGGGTCATATGTGATATGACCGGGTTGCTAAATCAAGTGTTGATTTATCATTTAACCATTAGTTTCTTACTAGAAATCCTTTTCTTTTCTTTTTTGGGTGTATGCATGCTTGTATGCATTCATTCTTGTTCATGCACATATAGATGTGCTTGCACACATACATGCATACATCATTCTATCATGGTTGTATATATAGAAGATGGTGGCAATATAAGACTCACACCTTATGATTATATATGGATATGTATTTGTATTTGTTTTAAAATAAAAGAAAAGAAAAAGATTAATCCATGGTTATCTTCTACACTCTTCTTTGAACTAACCTTTGTTCACCCACTTTTTAACCATGAGTTAATCTTCCTTTTGTCTTTTAACTCAAGTACAATAATATCTTTATTATGTAACCATGGTTTGAGATGAAGAGTAGAATATATATATATATATACACTTATATTTTCTATTTTTCATATGAGATTATCATTCTCTTGAGTTTTCTAGAGCCATCATCTTCTTCCTCTTCTCTCTTGCTCTCTAGATTTTTCAAGTGAGCCAAAGAGTGACCAAGTTAGGATTTTGAAGTGAGAAAACCAACCACAACACCATTCTACACTAGTCTTGCCCACTTGTGAAGAGTGTTAGGTTCCATTTCTTCTCTTGATCTTGTGAAGTTTCAAGCTTGGACAAAGAGGACTCCGGGTGGATCATCGTGGACCTAGAGGTTCTCAAGCGGACGTTTTCCAACCCTCAAGTAGCCAAGGAGTCTAGCGTAGGAAGCTACAAAGCTTGTACTCTCAAAACCCTAGCTTTATCTACTTGTGTTGTTGCTAATGTTAAGAAACCCTAAAATTCTAGTGATGATTCTTTGTATGTTCACTTAGCACCTTAAAAATTTGATTTTGACACATGTGATGCTTCCAAACTCTTCATGAGGTGCTAGGTAAACCTAAAAAGAACACTGTGGAACCATGGCCGAACCATGCGTTCCGCCGCGGATCCGCGGCCGAGTCAACTCCGAGTTGGTCCAAATTTTTTCTGGCACTCTCTGTGGTTGTTTTGTGTTTTCTGGGATATTTTGTTTCTGCTCAGGATTTTTTTTCTGTATAGTGTTGTACTTGGAGTAGATTCAAATATAGTTATTGATCGAAATTCTATAAACTTTAGCTAATCAGATTATATCTTTGATGCGTTATGTGTGCTAAACGTCTGCTAATCGCTATACATCGATTGGTGGGGGTTGCACATATCTGTGATCTGTAATCTGTAATATTGGTTTGTATATATGAACTTGTTGGATTGTCGTGGATGAATAGCCGAGGATGTGAGATGAGCGTTTATCTTTCATTTGATCTAAATTGTAAATTGATGTAATATTATTTTATTGTCGCACATCCGGGTTGAGGTTGTTGCCACCATTGTATATTATTTCTTTTACTGTTTTATTCTCCTAGGATAGACCCAAGGTGGGGTGCACAAACTACCAAGTACTTTGAAGTAGCCAGTGGCTTACTCACTTTGTGGAGGGAGGTTGTTTCGCTTTGGGTATTTGGCGGGTAGTTTGCCGCACCCGTAGGGGTCTAGGGTGGGGTTTGGCTATTCATCATGACCGTGTAATCCGTCTTTCGTTGCAGGCTCAAACGAAACGCGGATTCCTAGTATATCCAATGTGTTCATCTGTGATCTGGAATGACTATCATTGTGTCTGACGAATGTATATATCTATATATGATATCTAGTAGACATTGCTTATGTATTTTATCCGCGCTAGTCCAGCCCCCGCTCTGTCGTTAATTAAGTAACCTAACGGGTGATGACGGGGTCCCGTGGCGAATGCGGATAGCATAAGCGTACGTTATTTTTTCATTGTTTTCTGCAATGGTAGGATTAATTGATGGGACTGCATTATATAAATGCAAAGAAAACAAGCCAAAGTTGAATCGTTGGAACAATTTCAAAACCACTCGGTTTTTTTCAAAACAACAAAACTTTTAAATGCGAAGCTTAAACCACTCCTTTTAAAAGCTATCAGGTTCCTTCGATTATATCAAGTTCACTACGTTCACGGTTTCGCCAAAACCATTTGTAGCCCTCCGTCATTTCAGTTAAATGTTCAGTAGTATTAAAGCTGTGTATTTTGACCTTCGCCAAGGCATAGTGATTGGTAGCTACTGAATGTTTATCTGTAGCATAGATAGATGCATTGGTTTGGGACAGTCGTACTGCTATTTTGGCCTTCGTCAAGGGTATGTACGGGTGGGTTCAAATTAACCTAGATAATGACGGGTAGAACTTGACATGTGACTTATAATATGTTGTCCTTCATCAAGGTCATAAGAGCATGGGGCAAAAATCCACATCGGGAGTTTCTAAAGCAACTGAAACATGCTAGTGTTGCATACCATTTGAAGTGTGATAATTTTGGTAGGATTCCTTCAACTTTATCACACGATGATATTGTAAGTCCATGCTACCTCTCCCAGTACTTTCGGCCATGTGGAATTTGGTGAAAAACAATTTTCTAGAGGCGGTAACATGGACTCAAAACCGGATCTTTGTTAAACATCTAACTAA
Organism: Agapanthus africanus; assembly: GCA_030015575.1. Lineage (NCBI taxonomy): Eukaryota > Viridiplantae > Streptophyta > Magnoliopsida > Asparagales > Amaryllidaceae > Agapanthus > Agapanthus africanus. The sequence goes on from CM057344.1 coordinate 442,660,561, forward strand.
CAACCTAACTAGGAGTTGTTAACTACTCGGTTAGGGGGTTATACCTTTCTTTCTTGAACTCCTTCGTCTTCAAATCTCGATGGTTGTCCGGATCGGCTTCACCCCGTCGTCTCGTTGCGCCGAAGATCGATCCACCCGAAAGCTTCTACCTTTGGCTTCTTCTTCGAGCTTTGAAGAAACTAGTTCACTCGGTTTGCTAAACCTTGTGAACTAGAGTGAGTAGAGGAGAGTGTGTTGGGATTTTTCTCTATGGTTCTTGGTTCTCAACACATGAGATAAGTGAACCATAGACTAAAGAGAGGGAGAGCAAGAGGAAGAGGATGAGAGCTCAAGAACAAGAGAGAGAATGAAAATGATAGAATGAGAAAGACTTTTCTCTCTTGGCTCTCATAATCCAAAGCCATCATAACAAATCATAGCAATCAAGCATTATGTGATGGTTTAAGCTACAATAGCCATATCATTTCATGCACTCATTTTTCATAAGAGAATAAGCAAGCAAAAAGTCTTTGCCATGAAATGATAGCCATTGTCATCATGATGGTCAACTAGTCCAACCTAGTCAACCGGTCAACAAAGACAACAAGTCAACAAAGTCAACCCCTCAACAACCATGTCACCATAACACTTAATTAATATTATTGTTAATCATATATCATATTCTCATTAGGGTTGAGCAAAAAGTCAATGGTCAACAGTCCACAGTCAACAACCCTAATGAGAATCCTCTGCCTCTGTCTTTCCGTCAACTGTGCATACACACCCGCATCCGCGTTCCGAGGAACACGAATACATACTGGATAAAACCAATCCCAAAACGTACACTAGGATCTGGCTTAAACCAAAGCCCGCTAGTGATAACTGTCCGGACACTGTACGTGCATAAGTGCACGGATGTGACCGAACCCTGTCGCAAAACCATGCGACCTGTCGCAAAACCATGCGACCTCTACTCTTTTGCCTAAAGGCGAATAGCTTTCTGTGTGGGACTCTAAAGACTCGACACTACGCTGGCAGTGGGTTTAACTACAGACCGCAAGCGGCACTAGCTGTGCGTAACGGTCCCCGGGTAGATGCCGACAAGAAGACTGACGAGGTGAAACCCATCTGAACTCCTACTGAGTCTGAATGTGACAGTCTCCGTACAGTCCGGTCTGTTCGTCTGATACATCGCATGGCGGGCCTAGGGGGGCGGTAAACGTCAGTCCCCTAATAGCGGTACAAGTCGTGTCGGGGTGAAGCCCAAAACACCCTGAGATAGCACTGGAAGCCTACCAGTATATCTCGCTTGCCCTGGCCAGGGACTACTCGTGTAATGGCTCTCCTAGACACAGCGCGATGTCAACCCCCAATACCGGGAGAGACGAATCCTGTCTAACCGTCACTGCCTCCAAGTGCTTCGGGACTGCACCCAACTACTACCTGTTTGCACGACTCCTTTGAGCCGTGGTAGGGTAGTAATCAAAGTACAGTGGGAACACACTCGAGGCGAAGTGACAGTGTCAAGTCAGCGGACTAAGCTGTACTCATGTCACCTGGGAACTGATAACTGACAATAGGTATAATACCAACCGGTCAGTTCCCGACGAGTCCTGTCCAGAGTACTCGTAACCTAACGAGCACCCGCATACTATCTCCAGTACGACGTACTGATGGCTGTGGGACAGACCATCTCCTACTCTGGGTTGAGAAGCGCATACGCTAGTCTATTCCGGAGTATCGATGTCCTGTCTCGATAGTCCTGCGACTAGGGACCTGCATAAGGATGTGCTTATAGATTACCCAGCCCCCACTAGTGTAACTGCCATCACAACGCTGGTAATCAAGCAAAGATCCTAAGGGCTCCACTAATGTGTATAGGTGATATACTAAAATAAACACATGTACACATTGAAGTAGAAACACACCAAGTAGCATACTACTATTTTGAGCAAGATTGTATATACAAGGTGAATATCCCAAGCTTCCATTAAGTAATATACAAACTAGTATGGTACAGTAATGGCCTCTAGGACATATACACTAACAATCTCCCACTTGCACTAAGGCCATGTACTGGCGTATCGAAGACCTATCATCTCGATCAGCCGCTCGAACTGAGTCTGGGGCAAGGCCTTGGTGAATGGATCTGCAGTGTTAAATTCTGAAGCAACCCTCCGAATCTCGATCTCCTGGCGATCCAGGATCTCCCTGATCAGGTGATACCGCCTCAAGATGTGTCTGGATCTCTAATGGGACCTGGGTTCCTTCGCTAAAGCTATAGCCCCGTTGTTGTCGCAATACAGAGGTATTGGATCAACAATGGACGGAACCACCTGATGTTCTTTCAAGAACTTCCTCATCCAGACAGCTTCTTTTGCGGCATCAGATGCAGCGATGTATTCCGCTTCCATCGTCGAGTCTGCAACGGTTTCCTGTTTGGAACTCTTCCAACACACCGCCCCTCCATTGAGGATAAAGACAAAACCCGACATGGACTTGGAATCATCCTTGTCACTCTGAAAGCTGGAGTCAGCAAAGGCCTCGATCCGGAGGTCTTTTCCGCCATACACCAAGAACATCTCCTTAGTCCTTCTCAGGTACTTGAGAATGTTCTTTACCGCTATTCAGTGTTTCTCCCCAGGGTTTGACTAATACCGGCTTACCACACTCAGTGCATAAGCTACATCCGGTCTGGTACACAACATCGCATACATTATAGAACCTACCGCAGAAGCGTAGGGTATAATAGACATGCGATCCCTCTCCAAATCAGTCTTGGGAGACATCTCTTTAGAGAGGGTGATCCCGTGACAAGCCGGTAGGTTACCGCGCTTGGAATCTTCCATACTGAATCTTTTCAGTATGGTGTCGATGTACCTGGACTGTGAAAGTCCTAATATTCTCTTGGATCTATCACGTTGGATCCGGATCCCCAGGATGTATGAGGCATCACCCAGGTCTTTCATGGAGAACCTGTGTGACAAGAACCCCTGGACAGATTGTAGCATAGGAATGTCATTTCCTATCAAGAGAATGTCATCCACGTATAAAACGAGGAATACTACAGTTCTCGTTACAAATCTACTTTAGATGCATGGTTCATCTGGATTTTTGATAAAACCAAATTCCTTGACCGTCTCATCAAAACAGATATTCAAACTCCGCGATGCCTGCTTTAGTCCATAGATGGACTTAAGCAACTTGCACACCTTTCCGCTGCTCCCACTCTGAATGAAACCCTCTGGTTGGTCCGTATAGACACACTCCTCTAAATTTCCATTTAGAAAAGCGGTCTTTACGTCCATTTGCCAGATCTCATAATCGTGGAAGGCAGCAATGGCAAGAAGGATCCGAATGGATTTTAGCATAGCCACTGGAGAAAAGGTTTCATCATAGTCTAAACCAGGTCTTTGACGAAAACCATTTGCAACAAGTCTAGCTTTATAGGTCTCAACCTGTCCATCTACACCAATCTTCCTTTTGAAGATCCACTTGCATCCTACGAGTTTTACCCCGCCTGGAGCAATGTCCAACGTCCATACTGTTAGTGTTTATGCCCTAGAAGGCCATTACTGTATCATACTAGTTTGTATATTACTTAATGGAAGCTTGGGATATTCACATGTATATAACAGTCTTGCTAAACATGGTAGTATGCTACTTGGTTTTTCTATCTTAATATGTGAGTGTACGTATTGATAGAGCTCTTAGGATCTTGCTTGTCTACCAGCGTTGTGATGGCAGTCACACTAGTGGGGTTGGGTAGTCTACAAGCACATCCTTATTCAGGTCCCTGGTCGTTGGATTATCGAGACAGAGCATCGATATCCGGAGTAGACTAGTGTGTACGTTTCTCATCCCAGTTGGGGAGATGGTCTGTCCCACAGCCGTCAGTACGTCGTACTGGAGATAGTATGCAGGTGCTCGTTAGGTTACGGGTACACCGGACAGGACTCACAGGGAACTGTTGGTTGGTTTGATACCAGTCGTCAGTAAGCAGTTCCCAGGTGACATGAGTACAGCGTAGTCCGCAGACTTGACACTGCCACTTCGCCTCGAGTGTGTCCCACTGTTCTTAGATTGCTACCCTACCACGGCTCAAAGGAGTCGTGCAAACAGGTAGCAGTTGGGTGCAGTCCCGAGCACTTGGAGGCAGTGGCGGTTAGAAAGGATTCGTCCCTCCCGGTATTGGGAGTAGATATCGTGCTGTGTCAGAGAGCCATTACGCAAAGTCCCTGGCCAGGGCAAGCGAGATTTGCTGGTAGATTCCAGTAGTTTCTCAGGGTGTAATGGGCTTCGCTCCGACACGACTTATACCGCTATTAGGGGACTGACGCTTGCCGCCCCCCTAGGCCCGATATGCGATAGTCTTGGACGAACGGACCGGACTGTATGGAGATTGTCACATCAGACTCAGTAGGAGTTCGGATGGGTTTCCTCATCGGCCTTCTTATCGACAACTACCTGGGGACCGTTACGTACAGCTAGTGCCGCTTGCGGTCTGTGGTTAAACCCACTGCCAGCGGAGTAGTCGAGTCTCTAGAGTCCCACACAGAGAGTTTCCTACTCCAGGCAAAACGATATAGAGGTCGCATGGTTTTGCGACAAAGGGTTCGGACGCATACGTGCGTTTACGCACGTACGACTTTCGGACAGTTTTTACAAGTCGGCTTTGGTTTAAGCCAGTTACTGGTATCCGGTTATTGGATTTTTACAGTCTAAAGTTTTTTCCGTATTTTTACGGATCGGAGGGGCGTTCTCGTAATTACTCGAGAAGCTTCTAGAAGATGGTGACTAAGGAGGGTTATGTGTCATATTCATTGAATGAGTTATATGAGTCATGGTGGTGATTCATTCATTTCATTAATGCACATTTATTGCTTAATGACTCATGCTAATGAATCACCACTAGATATTTTATGAAGCATGATTATTCATCACTCTTTATTCTTTTCTTCTTATTAGATAATGCTTCATATATATTATGATACTCATAACTTATTCTCATAATATAATTCACATTCTCTCTCCTCAAGCTCTCTCTCTTCAAAAGACTAATCCTCACCCTCATGTGTTGAGATCTAGGATTAGTTAGACTAATCAATCCATAACCATCACTCTATTTCATCTAGCTTCTTTGATTAGCAATCCAAGAAGGTTAGTTGCCTCAAGTTTAGAGGCTAAGCTTGGAGTTTTGCTCTCGGGTGGATCGTCTACTACCTAGAGAAGGCCGAGGAGAACAAGGAGATCGTAAAGACGAAGGACTAGTTTCTTTTGGTACAATCCCTAAACACAATAGTTAAGAAACACTTTGTGTACGGTTATTTATAGTTTAGCTTCGATTCAAGCGGTTAGTCGATGTTCGTTCTTTAAACTTGATCGTTTTTGAAAATTCCGCCTCCCCACAAGTACTGGGGTGTACTACATCGACTTACAGTGGTATCAGAGCCTCGCTAAACACTAAATAACTTAATTGCAAATTTGTACGAATTTCGAACGGAAAAACAAAGCCGGAAAACCCTAAATCTGTTCAGTTTCTGTCGAACTTAAAATGAAGTCCTAAAATTTTTCAGGTGATCTCAGAAAGCTAGTAAACAGTCCAGAAGAACACACAAGAAATTTGAGCCCATGAGTCGGCTAAAGCGCCGCTGAAGCGCGGTGGATCCCACCGATCCGCCGCGGTTCCGCGGCCGAGTTGCCGAGTCATGGACTCGTATTTCGTGTGTGGGTCCTCTCTGGTATTTGGGTTTTTCTGGAATATTTAATATTTGCTCAGGTTACTGTTTAACAGAGCAGATTTTGGAGCAATATTGATGTTGTTTAATCGATCGAAATTGTACAGTATTTGCATGTTGGATTATATCTGTTTGTGCATATAAACTGTATTGGACTGTTGTGGTGTATAGCCGGGGTTTAGCAATGGGTTATTGTTTAATTCATTTGTTGTAAATGTAATTTGTTGTAATATTATTTTGCGGGGCACATCCAGGTTGCGGTTGTAGCCACCGTTGTATTATTTCATTTTACTGTTTTTGCTCCTAGGACTGACCCAAGGTGGGGTACACAGACTGCCGGGCGGGTAGTTTGCCGTACCCGTAGGGGTCGAGGGTGGGGTATCGGCTATTCATCACAACTGTGTAATCTGTCTTTTCTTGCAGGCTCAAAAGAAATACAGATTGCTTGCAAATCCAATATTGTTTATCTGTGTTCTGGAATGAATATCATTGCGTCAGACGAATGTAAAATATCTATATATATGATAGCTATTTAGACGTCACTTATGTTTTACACCCGCGCTAGCCCAGCCCCCGCTCTGTCGTTAGTTAAGTAACCTAACGGGTGATGACGGGACCCAGTGGCGAATGCGGATGGCATAAGAGGACGTTGTATTTTCGTTGTTTTCTGCAATGATAGGTTAATGATGGGACGCATTATCTATAATGCAAAGTAAAACAAACCAAAGTTTAAATCGTTGGAACAATTTAAAAGAAACCACTCGGTTATTTTTAAAACAGATATTTTTAAATGCGGAGCTTTAACCACTCCTTTTAAAAAACTATCAGGTTCCTTCGGTTATATCAAGTTCACTACGTTCACGGTTTCGCCAAAACCAGTCGTAGCCCTCCGTCATTTCTTATGGATAGTCAGTAGTATTCAAGCTATGCTTGTTGGCATACGTCAAGGCATAGTGTTTGGTAGCTGCTGGGGTATTCATTTGTTGCATAGATAGATGTGTTGGTTTGGGACAGTCGCATTACCTTGTTGGCATACGTCAAGGGTATATACGGGTGGGTTCAAATTAACAAGATAATGATGGGCAGAACTTGACATGTGACTTATGATTTGTTGGCATACGTCAAGGTCATAAGAGCATGGGGCAAAAACTTATATCGGGAATTTCTAAAGAAACTGAAATTTGCAAAGAGATGCATACCATTTGGAGTTTGATGAATGTTGGTAGGATTCCTTCAACATTATCATACGATGATATTTGGATCCCGATCCTACTGTGAGTATATGCTACTTATCAGGATATTCGTCACTTAACGATCAATGCTATAAACCTAGTAGGTGTCCAGAAAGGTGTCAGCGGGGTTACGCCCCCAGAGAAAAGAGGTTATTTAATTAAGGAACTTCGCGAAAGCGTTGGAAAACCTCCCTCGAAGTATCGACACTGGCCTGGCTGAACGGTTAAGCAAGTATTGTACGGTGAGAATAGTCCTGGCTAATTCTTCTTTTATGGTTTGAGGAAGGATTCGAGAAACAGTGGGAGCCATCCAGTTTAGAAAAACTAAAAACCAATCTAAACTTGCAAGAGCATCATGCTAAAGTGTTTTCTTCTCTCTCTCCTAATTGCAGCGACCCTGAAAATGACTGGACTTAAGTTACTTTTAGAAAAGAATATACTGACGGGGCCAAACTATAAAGATTGGCTGCGGAATGTCAAAATGGCTTTGACCTATGACAAACTGGGGTACGTCCTCACCGCTACGGCACCTGCTGTCCCTGATCCCAAATCCAGCAATGCGGATAAGGAAATCCGCAAAACCTGGGATTTGGATTGCGCGAGAGCCAAGTGCGTCGTGCTTGCCTCTATGGACAATGAACATCAGAGGAGGCACGAGGATATGTCCCTGGATGGCATATTTCTCCATACAAAGGAACTTTATGGAGAGCAATCTCGTATAGCAAGATACGAGACCTCTAAGAACTTGTTTCGAGCGAGGTTGGCTGTCGGGTCATCGGTAGGTGAACATGTCCTACAGATGATCGGCTATATTGAAGAGCTCGCAGACCTTGGGACGACTTTGGATAATGAGCTGTATACAGACCTTATTCTCCAGTCCCTTCCTCCCACCTACGCCCAGTTTATCCTCAACTTCAATCTTCAAGGAAAAGAAGTTGAACTTGCGGAACTCCTGAACATGTTAAGGAGTGCAGAGGGCACCTTGCAGAAGGCAAGGGAAACACCCGCTATGTTTGTTGGCGGTGCATCTTCTTCCGGGTCCAAGGCTAGGGCCAAAGGAAGGAAGAAGAAGGCCGCACCCAAACCTAGATGAGGTGTTAGTAAGGTGGGAAAGAAGGGAAAGAAAAAGTTTGCAGCACCGGTAGTTGGCCTGGATGAGTGCTTCCATTGTCACAGGAAAGGGCACTGGAAGAAGGATTGCAAGGCGTGGAACGCCAAGAACCAGGAACCGAAGCAAGCTGTGGCTTCGACTTCAGGTGTGTTTGTAATTGAGAATTGTCTGTCGATCAACTCTACTTCCTGGGTATTGGATACCGGATCAGGATCTCATATTTGCAATTCATTGCAGGCACTGAGAAACCGTAGAGTGCTAAAGGAAGGAGATATGATCCTCAGGGTTGCTAACGGAGCTAGCGTGGGAGCTGCGTCCGTCGGGGATTATCACCTAGGATTGACGAGTGGACATATTTTGGTTTTACATAACTATTATTTTGTACCAAGCTTAACGTGTAATATCATATCAGTTTCCTTGTTATCAAATAAAGGTTATGATTTCACGTTTGTAAGAGATGTTGTTAACATCCACCTTAATCATGGTTTGATTGGGTCCGGTACTCTAAATAACGGCATATATGTGTTAAACCAACTCCAAATTTTCAATGTCCAGAACACACTAAAAAGAAAGTCTCCAGATTTAAATAAAGCTTTCTTATGGCATTGTAGACTGGGTCACATCAATGAGAGAAGGTTGACTAAGTTGCATAGAGAAGGATATTTGGACACGTTCGAATATCAATCTTATGACACTTGTCAATCTTGTCTCAAAGGAAAGATGACAAAGACTCCGTTTACTGGACAAGGAGTAAGAGCGAGCGAGCTCTTAGGACTCATACACAGTGATGTATGCGGTCCAATGTCTACACATGCAAGAGGTGGTTATTCCTACTTCATTACTTTTACGGATGATTTCTCTAGGTATGGACATATCTTCTTGATGAAGCATAAATCCGAGGCCTTTGAGAAATTCAAGGAGTACAAGAGTGAAGCGGAAAACCAAACAGGCAAAAGTATTAAGACACTGAGATCTGATCGAGGTGGAGAATACTTAAGTGCCGAGTTCCTAGGTTACCTAAAAGAGAAAGGAATTCTCTCTCAGCTTACTCCTCCATACACTCCACAGCATAACGGTGTATCGGAGAGACGGAATCGAACCCTATTGGATATGGTACGATCCATGATGAGTAATACTGAGTTACCGCGATCTTTCTGGGGGTATGCGCTAGAATCAGCGATACATCTTTTGAACAGAGTTCCAACCAAAACTGTGCCTACCACACCATATCAGATATGGAGTGGGAAGAAACCCTATCTTCAGTACCTGAAGACATGGGGATGTCCAGCTTTTGTAAAAAAGCAGCATCCGGACAAGCTCGAGGCACGCTCAGTAGAGTGTAAGTTTGTGGGATATCCAAAGAACTCTACAGGATATTGTTTCTATTACGCAGAGGAACAAAAGGTTTTTGTTTCTCGACATGCCCGCTTCTTAGAAACTGAATTTTTGGAAAATCAGAAGAGTGGGAGCGTAGTAGAACTGGAAGAAATTCCAGAACCACAAACTGTTACTGAAAGATTGGTAGAACCAGAGGTTCAAGAAGAACAGGACATTCCCGCACCCCTCCGCAGGAGTAGTAGGCCGTCTCATCCGCCTGAGAGATACTACAGTTTTCTCATAGACGGGGATAGAGAGGATTGCATCATAGATGATGATGAACCTACTGACTTCCGGCAGGCCATCCAGAGCGGCGACTCGGTACGATGGCTAGATGCAATGCGGACCGAAATGGAGTCCATGTACACCAACAAAGTATGGACTTTGGACTTTGCTCCAGATGGGGTAAAACCCATAGGATGCAAATGGATCTTCAAGAAAAAGATTGGTGTAGATGGACAGGTGGAAACCTATAAGGCTAGACTTGTTGCAAAGGGTTTTCGTCAAAGACCTGGTTTGGACTATGACGAAACTTTTTCTCCAGTGGCTATGCTCAAATCCATTCGGGTCCTTCTTGCTATTGCTGCCTTCCATGATTATGAAATCTGGCAGATGGACGTAAAGACGGCTTTTCTAAATGGAAATTTAGAAGAGAGCGTCTATATGGATCAGCCAGAGGGTTTCAATCAGAGTGGGAGCAGCGGGAAAGTATGCAAGCTGCTTAAGTCTATTTATGGACTAAAGCAGGCATCGCGGAGTTGGAACATCTGTTTTGATGAGACAGTCAAAGAGTATGACTTTATCAAAAATCCAGATGAACCGTGTATATATAGTAAAGTTGTGGCCAGAAGTGTCGTATTCCTCGTCTTGTACGTGGATGACATTCTATTGATAGGAAATGACGTTCCTATGCTACAATCTGTCAAAGGATTCTTGTCACACAGGTTCTCCATGAAAGACCTGGGTGATGCCTCGTACATTCTGGGGATCCGGATCTATCGTGATAGATCCAAGAGGATGTTGGGACTATCGCAGTCCAGGTATATCGACACTGTACTGAAAAGATTCAGTATGGAAGATTCTAAGCGCGGTAATCTACCGGCTTGTCACGGAATCACCCTCTCCAAAGAGATGTCTCCCAAGACTGATTTGGAAAGGGAACGCATGTCTATTATACCCTACGCTTCTGCGGTAGGCTCTATAATGTATGCGATGTTGTGTACCAGACCAGACGTAGCTTACGCATTGAGCGTGGTAAGCCGGTATCAGTCAGACCCAGGGAAGAAACACTGGATAGCAGTAAAGAACATTCTCAAGTACCTGAGGAGGACTAAGGAGATGTTCTTGGTTTACGGCGGAAAAGACCTCAGGTTGGAGGCCTTTGCTGATTCCGGCTTCCAGAGTGATAAGGACGATTCCAAGTCCATGTCGGGTTATGTCTTTACCCTCAATGGAGGGGCGGTGTGCTGGAAGAGCTCCAAGCAGGACACCGTTGCCGACTCGACGATGGAAGCGGAGTATATTGCTGCTTGCGATGCCGCAAAAGAAGCAGTCTGGATGAAGAAGTTCCTAACAGAACTTCAGGTTGTTCCTACCATAGTTGATCCAATACCTCTGTATTGCGACAACAACGGAGCTATAGCTTTAGCGAAGGAACCAAGGTCCCATCAGAAGTCCAGACACATCTTGAGGCGGTATCACCTGATCAGGGAGATCATTGATCGTCAGGAGATCGAGGTTCGGAGAGTTGCTTCTGAAGAGAAAATTGCTGATCCATTCACGAAGGCCCTTCCTCAGATTCAGTTCGAGAGGCTACTCGAGATCATTGGTCTACGATATGCCAGTACATGGCCCTAGTGCAAGTGGGAGATTGTTAGTGTTTATGCCCTAGAAGGCCATTACTGTATCATACTAGTTTGTATATTACTTAATGGAAGCTTGGGATATTCACATGTATATAACAGTCTTGCTAAACATGGTAGTATGCTACTTGGTTTTTCTATCTTAATATGTGAGTGTACGTATTGATAGAGCTCTTAGGATCTTGCTTGTCTACCAGCGTTGTGATGGCAGTCACACTAGTGGGGGCTGGGTAGTCTACAAGCACATCCTTATTCAGGTCCCTGGTCGTTGGATTATCGAGACAGAGCATCGATATCCGGAGTAGACTAGTGTGTACGTTTCTCATCCCAGTTGGGGAGATGGTCTGTCCCACAGCCGTCAGTACGTCGTACTGGAGATAGTATGCAGGTGCTCGTTAGGTTACGGGTACACCGGACAGGACTCACAGGGAACTGTTGGTTGGTTTCATACCAGTCGTCAGTAAGCAGTTCCCAGGTGACATGAGTACAGCGTAGTCCGCAGACTTGACACTGCCACTTCGCCTCGAGTGTGTCCCACTGTTCTTAGATTGCTACCCTACCACGGCTCAAAGGAGTCGTGCAAACAGGTAGCAGTTGGGTGCAGTCCCGAGCACTTGGAGGCAGTGGCGGTTAGAAAGGATTCGTCCCTCCCGGTATTGGGAGTAGATATCGTGCTGTGTCAGAGAGCCATTACGCAAAGTCCCTGGCCAGGGCAAGCGAGATTTGCTGGTAGATTCCAGTAGTTTCTCAGGGTGTAATGGGCTTCGCTCCGACACGACTTATACCGCTTTTAGGGGACTGACGCTTGCCGCCCCCTAGGCCCGATATGCGATAGTCTTGGACGAACAGACCGGACTGTATGGAGATTGTCACATCAGACTCAGTAGGAGTTCGGATGGGTTTCCTCATCGGCCTTCTTATCGACAACTACCTGGGGACCGTTACGTACAGCTAGTGCCGCTTGCGGTCTGTGGTTAAACCCACTGCCAGCGTAGTAGTCGAGTCTCTAGAGTCCCACACAGAGAGTTTCCTACTCCAGGCAAAACGATATAGAGGTCGCATGGTTTTGCGACAAAGGGTTCGGACGCATACGTGCGTTTACGCACGTACGACTTTCGGACAGTTTTTACCAGTCGGCTTTGGTTTAAGCCAGTTACTGGTATCCGGTTATTGGATTTTTACAGTCTAAAGTTTTTTCCGTATTTTTACGGATCGGAGGGGCGTTCTCGTAATTACTCGAGAAGCTTCTAGAAGATGATGACTAAGGAGGGTTATGTGTCATATTCATTGAATGAGTTATATGAGTCATGGTGGTGATTCATTCATTTCATTAATGCACATTTATTGCTTAATGACTCATGCTAATGAATCACCACTAGATATTTTATGAAGCATGATTATTCATCACTCTTTATTCTTTTCTTCTTATTAGATAATGCTTCATATATATTATGACACTCATAACTTATTCTCATAATATAATTCACATTCTCTCTCCTCAAGCTCTCTCTCTTCAAAAGACTAATCCTCACCCTCATGTGTTGAGATCTAGGATTAGTTAGACTAATCAATCCATAACCATCACTCTATTTCATCTAGCTTCTTTGATTAGCAATCCAAGAAGGTTAGTTGCCTCAAGTTTAGAGGCTAAGCTTGGAGTTTTGCTCTCGGGTGGATCGTCTACTACCTAGAGAAGGCCGAGGAGAACAAGGAGATCGTAAAGACGAAGGACTAGTTTCTTTTGGTACAATCCCTAAACACAATAGTTAAGAAACACTTTGTGTACGGTTATTTATAGTTTAGCTTCGATTCAAGCGGTTAGTCGATGTTCGTTCTTTAAACTTGATCGTTTTTGAAAATTCCGCCTCCCCACAAGTACTGGGGTGTACTACATCGACTTACACATACTTTGTTGGTGTACATGGACTCCATTTCGGTCCGCATTGCATCCAGCCATTTTACCGAGTCAACGCTCTGAACGGCCTGCTGGAAGCTAGTAGGCTCATCATAATCTATGATGCAATCCTCTCTATCCCCGTCTATGAGAAAATCGTAGTATCTCTCAGGCGAATGAGACTGCCTACTACTCCTGCGGAGCGGCGTAGGAATGTCCTATTCTTTTGAACCCTCTGGTTCCACTAAGCTTTCAGTAATAGTCTGTGGTTCTGGAATTTCTTCCAGTTCTATTTCTCTCCCAATTGTTTCCTTTTCTAAGAACTGGTGTTCCAGAAAATGGGCATTACGAGAAACAATGATCTTTTGTTCCTCTGCGTAATAGAAGAGATACCCCCTGGAGTTCTTTGGGTATCCCATAAACTTGCACAGTACTGAGCGTGCCTCGAGTTTGTCCGCATGCTACTTTTTGACAAAAGCCGGACATCCCCAGATCTTCAGATATTGAAGATAGGGTTTCTTCCCACTCCATATTTCATATGGTGTGGTAGGCACAGTCTTAGTCGGAACTCGGTTCAAAAGGTATGCAGCTGATTCTAGCGCATACCCCCAGAATGATCGCGGTAACTCAGTGTTACTCATCATGGACCGTACAATATCCAATAGGGTTCGGTTCCATCTCTCCGATACACCGTTATGTTGCGGAGTGTATGGAGGAGTAAGCTGAGAGAGAATTCCGTTCTCTTTTAAATAGTCCAGGAACTCGGCACTCAAGTATTCACCACCTCGATCCGATCTTAGAATCTTGATACTTTTGCCAGTTTGCTTTTCTACTTCATTCTTATACTCCTGGAATTTCCCAAAGGCTTCGGACTTATGTTTCATTAAGAAGACATAACCGTACCTTGAAAAGTCATCCGTAAAAGTAATGAAGTAAGAATAACCGCTTCGCGCATGTATAGACATTGGGCCACACACGTCGCTGTGTACGAGTCCCAAGAGCTCGCTCCCTCTTACTCCGTGTCCAGTGAACGGAGTCTTTGTCATCTTTCCTTTGAGACAGGATTGACAAGTGGCATACGATTGATATTCGAACGGATTCAAATATCCTTCTATATGTAACTTCGTCAACCTTCTCTCATTGATGTGACCCAGTCTACAATGCCATAAGAAAGTCTGATTTATTTCCGGAGACTTTCTTTTGTGTGTATTCTGGACATTGAAAATCTGTGGTTGGTTTAATACGTATATACCATTGCTTAATGTACCTGACCCAATCAGAACTTGATTAAGGTGAATGTTCACAACATTACTTACAAATGCAAATTCATAACCTTCTTTAGATAATAAAGATACAGAAATGATATTACAAGTTGCATTGGGTACAAAATAGCAATTACGCAAAACCAAAACATGTCCATCTGACAAGCCCGGGTGATAGTCCCCCCACGGACTCAGCATCCATGCCAGCTCCGTTTGCAACTCTGAGGGTCATATCACCTGCCTTCAAAACCCTACGCTTCCTCAGTGCCTGCAAAGAGTTACAGATATGAGATCCTGATCCGGTATCCAATACCCAGGAAGTAGAGTTTATTGAAAGACAGTGTTCAATAACATACACACCTGAAGCTGAAGCCGCAACCTACTTCAGTTCCTGTGTTCTGGCCTTCCAAGCCCTGCAATCATTCTTCCAGTGTCCCTTCTTATGACAATAGAAGCATTCTTCTTTATCCACAAGCTGCCCCACTTTCTTTGTTACTTTTGCTTTTGCTTTTCCCTTCGTATCCACTTTACTAACACCGCCCCTTGGTTTGGCGGGGGCTTTCTTCTTCTTTCCCTTGGCTTTCGCCTTGGACCTAGAAGAGGAAGATCCTCCTACAAACAAAGGGGATGTTTTCCTACCTTTCTGTAGGGTGCCCTCTGCGCTCCTCAGCATGTTGAGGAGTTCTGAAAGTTCAACTTCCTTTTCTTGTAAGTTGAAGTTCAGGATAAACTAGGCGTAAGTGGAAGGAAGGGACTGGAGAATCAAGTCCGTATAGAGCTCATTCTCCAACGTGGTCCCAAGGTCCGCGAGCTCTTCTATGTAGCCAATCATCTTAAGCACGTGTTCCGCTACCGATGATCCGACGGCCAACCTTGCCGAAAATAACTTCTTCGACACTTCGTATCTTGCAATACGAGACTGCTCTCCATACAGTTCTTTTGTATGGAGAAATATGGATTCGAGGTCTATATTCTCGTGCCTCCTCTGATGTTCGTTGTCCATAGAGGCAAGCACGAGGCACCTGGCCTTCGCGCAATCGATCTCCCAAGTCTTATGGATTTCCTTATCCGCGACGCTGGAGGTGGGACCTGGGACAGGGGGGCTTTGGTGGTAAGAAGATACCCCAGCTTGTCGTAAGTGATTGCCATTTTGACATTCCTGAGCCAATCTTTGTAGTTTGGCCCTGTCAGTATATTTTTATCTAGAAGTAACATAAGTCCAGCCATGTCGATTGGTCGCTGCAATTAGGAGAGAGAGAAGAAACACTCAGCATGATGCTCTTGCAAGTTTAGAGTGGTTTTTAGTTTGTCTAAACAGGATGGCTCCCACTGTCTCTCAAATCCCTCCTCAAACCAAAAAGGAAGAATTAGTCAGGATCAATCTCACCGTACAATTCTTGCTTAACCGTTCAGCCAGGCCAGTGTCGGTACTTCGAGGGAGGTTTTCCAACGCATTCGCGAAGTTCCTTAATTTAAGAACCTCTTTTCCCTGGGGGCGTAGCCCCGCTAACACCTTTCTAGACACCTACTTGGTTTATAGCATTGATCTTTAAGTGAGAAATTTCCTGAGGAGTAGCATATACTCACATTAGGATCGGGATCCAAATATCATCACGTGACAAAACTGAAGGAATCCTACCAGAATCATCACACTCCAAATGGTATGCAGCGCTAGCAAGTTTCAGTACTTATGAAACTCCCGATGTGGATTTTTGCCCCATGCTCTTATGACCTTGGCGTGAGGTCAAAATGTCATAAGTCACATGTCAAGTTCTTCCCATCATTATCCAGGTTAATTTGAACCCATCCGTACCTACCCTTGACGTAGACCAAAATGGTAGTACGGCTGTCCCAAACCAATGCATTCTATCTATGCAACAGATAAATATCCGGCAACTACCAATCACTATGCCTTGGCGTGAGGTCAAAATACATAGCTTGAATACTACCGAATATTTAACTGAAATGATGGAGGGCTACGGATGGTTTTGGCAAAACCGTGAACGTAGTGAACTTGATATAATCGATGGAACAAGATAGCTTTTAAAAGGAGTGGCTCAAGCTCCGCATTTAAAAAATTGGTTTTGAAAAGAACCGAGTGGTTTTTCGAAAGTGTTCCAACGACTTTTACTTGGTTTATTTTCTTGCATTAGTTCTTTTAATGCGTGATATTCTTGCATTAGTTCTTTTAATGCGTCCCATCATTTAATCCTACCATTGCAGAAAACAACCAAAATATGACGTACGCTTATGCCATTCGCATTCGCCACGGGGCCCGTCATTACCCGTTAGGTTACTTAACTAACGACAGAGCGGGGGCTGGGCTAGCGCGGCTGTAAAACATAAGCAACGCCTAAATAATATCATATATAGATATATTGCAATGATAGCCATTTCAGATCACAGATGAACACATTGAATATACTAGGAACCCGCAATTCGTACGAGCCTGTAACGAAAAGCAGATTACACGGTCGCGGTGAATAGCCAATACCCCACCCAAGACCCCTACGGGTGCGGCAAACTACCCGCCAAGTACCCGAAGCGAAGCAACCTCCCTCAACTCCGTGAGTAGGCCACTCGGCACTTCGGGGTACCCGGTAGTTTGTGCACCCCCTCCATGGGTCTATCCTAGGAGCAAAAACAGTAAAAAGAAATTATACAATGACGGCTACAACCCCGACCCGGTTGTGCGGCCATACAAATAATAATTACATCAATTTACAAATTTACATGAATTGAAAGAAAAGAAAACTCTCGTCTCACAACCCCCGGCTATTCTCCCGCGACAATCCAATGAAATCATATACACATTTCAATGACATTACAGATCACAGATTTGTATAACCCCCACTAATCGACATATAGCGATTAGCAGACGTTCAATACAAATATCACATCACAGATAAAAACCCATCAGCTTAAGTCTTTAGAAACTCGATCAAAATACGGTTTTTAAAGCCCCAAAAACAAAATTTTCTTTCTGGAAAATCTGGGCTGAAAAAACATATACCAAAATTCCCAAAATACCCCACTGAACAAACTGCAACTAAAATTTCCCACGACCGAGTCAACTTGGCCGCGAACCGCGGCGGGAGCACGCTCCCGCCGCGCTTCCGCGGCGCTTTGATCGGATCAGTGGATGAAATTTTTGCAGTTTGCTATAAAAACCCTGAGCCGAATTTTAAAGTATGATTTATCATTTTTGGAACAGAGGAAAAATTCGACAGCAAGCATGAATTCCGGGTTCATTTCGGGACTTTTTCTCCGATCGAATTACTAGCTACTATGCTAACATGTTAGATAGAGTTTAACTAGGCTCTGATACCACTGTAAGTCCATGCTACCTCTCCCGGTACTTTCGGGCATGCGGAATTTGGTGAAAAACAATTTTCTAGAGGCGGTAACATGGACTCAAAACCGGATCTTTGTTAAACATCTAACTGACAACCTAACTAGGAGTT
This sequence comes from Agapanthus africanus, assembly GCA_030015575.1. Lineage (NCBI taxonomy): Eukaryota > Viridiplantae > Streptophyta > Magnoliopsida > Asparagales > Amaryllidaceae > Agapanthus > Agapanthus africanus. Next base: position 442,678,480 of record CM057344.1, read on the forward strand.
GTTAACTACTCGTTAGGGGGTTATACCTTTCTTTCTTGAACTCCTTCGTCTTCAAACCTCGATGGTTGTCCGGATCGGCTTCACCCCGTCGTCTCCTTGCGCCGAAGATCGATCCACCCGAAAGCTTCTACCTTTGGCTTCTTCTTCGAGCTTTGAAGAAACTAGTTCACTCGGTTTGCTAAACCTTGTGAACTAGAGTGAGTAGAGGAGAGTGTGTTGGGATTTTTCTCTATGGTTCTTGGTTCTCAACACATGAGACAAGTGAACCATAGACTAAAGAGAGGGAGAGCAAGAGGAAGAGGATGAGAGCTCAAGAACAAGAGAGAGAATGAAAATGATAGAATGAGAAAGACTTTTCTCTCTTGGCTCTCATAATCCAAAGCCATCATAACAAATCATAGCAATCAAGTATTATGTTATGGTTTAAGCTACAATAGCCATATCATTTCATGCACTCATTTTTCACAAGAGAACAAGCAAGCAAAAAGTCTTTGCCATGAAATGATAGCCATTGTCATCATGATGGTCAACTAGTCCAACCTAGTCAACCGGTCAACAAAGTCAACAAGTCAACAAAGTCAACCCCTCAACAACCATGTCACCATAACACTTAATTAATATTATTGTTAATCATATATCATATTCTCATTAGGGTTGAGCAAAAAGTCAACAGTCAACAGTCAACAACCCTAATGAGAATCCTCTGCCTCTGTCTTTCCGTCAACTGTGCATACACACCCGCATCCGCGTTCCGAGGAACACGAATACATACTGGATAAAACCAATCCCAAAACGTACACTAGGATCTGGCTTAAACCAAAGCCCGCTAGTGTTAACTGTCCGGACACTGTACGTGCATAAGTGCACGGATGTGACCGAACCCTGTCGCAAAACCATGCGACCTGTCGCAAAACCATGCGACCTCTACTCTTTTGCCTAAAGGTGAATAGCTTTCTGTGTGGGACTCTAAAGACTCGACACTACGCTGGCAGTGGGTTTAACCACAGACCGCAAGCGGCACTAGCTGTGCGTAACGGTCCCCAGGTAGATGCCGACAAGAAGACTGACGAGGTGAAACCCATCTGAACTCCTACTGAGTCTGAATGTGACAGTCTCCGTACAGTCCGGTCTGTTCGTCTGATACATCACATGGCGGGCCTAGGGGGGCGGTAAACGTCAGTCCCCTAATAGCGGTACAAGTCGTGTCGGAGTGAAGCCCAAAACACCCTGAGATAGTACTGGAACCCTACCAGTATATCTCGTTTGCCCTGGCCAGGGACTACTCATGTAATGGCTCTCCTAGACACAGCGCGATGTCAACCCCCAATACCGGGAGAGACGAATCCTGTCTAACCGTCACTGCCTCCAAGTGCTTCGGGACTGCACCCAACTACTACCTGTTTCCACGACTCCTTTGAGCCATGGTAGGGTAGTAATCAAAGTACAGTGGGAATACACTCGAGGCGAAGTGACAGTGTCAAGTCAGCGGACTAAACTGTACTCATGTCACCTGGGAACTGATAACTGACGATAGGTATAATACCAACCGGTCAGTTCCCGACGAGTCCTGTCCACAGTACTCGTAACCTAACGAGCACCCGCATACTATCTCCAGTACGACGTACTGATGGCTGTGGGACAGACCATCTCCCACTCTGGGATGAGAAGCGCATACGCTAGTCTACTCCGGAGTATCGATACCCTGTCTCGATAGTCCTGCGACTAGGGACCTGCATAAGGATGTGCTTATAGATTACCCAGCCCCCACTAGTGTGACTGCCATCACAACGCTGGCAATCAAGCAAAGATCCTAAGGGCTCCACTATTGTGTATAGGTGATATACTAAAATAATCACATGTACACATTGAAGTAGAAACAAACCAAGTAGTATACTACTATTTTGAGCAAGATTATATATACAAGGTGAATATCCTAAGCTTCCATTAAGTAATATACAAACTAGTATGATACAGTAATGGCCTCTAGGGCATATACACTAACAGATATTTGGATCCCGATCCTACTGTGAGTATATGCTACTCCTCGGGAGATTTTTTCACTTAACGATCAATGCTATAAACCAAGTATGTGTCTAGAAAGGTGTTAGCGGGGCTACACCTACAAGGAAAAGAGGTTATTTAATTAAGGAACTTCTCGAAAGCGTCGTAAAACCTCCCTTGAAGTACCGACACCGGCCTGGCTGAACGGTTAAGCAAGTATTGTACCGTGAGATTAATCTTGACTAATTATTCTTTTATGGTTTGAGGAAGGATTCGAGAAACAGTGGGAGCCGTCCTGTTTATATAAACTAAAAACCACTCTAAACTTGCAAGTGCATCATGCTAAAGAGTTTCTTCTCTCTCTCCTAATTGCAGCGACCAAACATGACGGGCCTTAAGTTACTATTAGATAAAAACATATTGATCGGGCCAAACTATAAAGATTAGTTCAAGAATGTCAAGATGGCAATCACTTATGACAAGTTGGGGTATCTCTTTACCACTAAGGCCCCCGCCGTCCCAGGTCCAGAATCCAACGTCGCGGATAAGGAAATCTGTAAGACCTGAGAGATTGACTGCACGAAGGCCAAGTCCTCGTGCTTTCCTCTATGGACAATGAACATCAGAGGAGGCATGAGAATATGGATCTTGAATCCATATTCCTCCATACCAAGGAATTACATGGTGAGCAATCCCGTATCGCAAGATATGAGACCTCGTAGAAGCTATTTCAAGCGAGGTTGGCCGTCGGATCATCTGTACGGGAACACGTCCTTAAGATGATTGGCTACATTGAGGAGCTCGTAGACCTCGGGACCACGTTAAAGAACGAGCCGTATACCGACTTGATTCTCCAGTCCTTTCCTTCCACCTACCCCCAGTTTATCTTGAATTTTAATATGCAAGGTAAAGAAGTTGAACTTCCAAAACTCCTCAACGTGTTGAGGAGCGCAGAGGGCACCCTGCAGAAAGTCAGGGAAACACCCGTTCTGTTTGTTGGTGGAGCTTCCTCTTCTAGGTCCAAGGCGAAAGCCAAAGGAAAGAAGAAGAAGGCCCCCACCAAACCGAGGGCCGGTGTTAGTAAGGTGGAAGCCAAGGGAAAGGCAAACATGGCGGGACAAATAATGGGAAAGGAAGAATACTTTTATTGTCATAAGAAGGGACACTGTAAGAAAGATTGCAGGGCTTGGAAGGCCAAGAACCAGGACCCGAAGCAAGTTGTGGCTTCGTCTTCAGGTGTGTATGTAATTGAAAACTGTCTGTCAATCAACTCTACTTCCTGGGTATTGGATACCGGATCAGGATCTCATATCTGTAATTCTTTGCAGGAACTGAGAAGCCATAGAGTTTTGAAGGCGGGTGATATGACCCTCAGAGTTGCAAACGGAGCAAGCATGGATGCTGTGTCCGTAGGGGAATATTACTTAGGATTGACTAATGGACATGTTTTGGTTTTGCGCAACTGTTATTATGTACCCAGTTTGAGTTGTAATATCATATCTGTATCTTTAATGTCTAAAGAAGGTTATGATTTTGCATTTGTAAGCGATGTCGTAAACATCCACCTTAATCATAGTTTGATTGGGTCGGGTACATTAAGCAACGGTATATACGTATTAAACCAACCGCAGATTTTCAATATCCAGAATACACACAAAAGAAAGTCTCCAGAATTAAATCATGCTTTCTTATGGCATTGTAGACTAGGTCATAAAGAAGGATATTTGGATCCGTTCGAATATCAATCTTCTGCAACTTGTCAATCATGTCTCAAAGGAAAGATGACAAAGACTCCGTTCACTGGACAAAGAGTAAGAGCGAGCGAGCTTTTGGGACTCATACACAACGACGTGTATGGTCCAATGTCTATACATGCAAAAAGTGGTTTTTTCTATTTCATTACTTTTACGGATGATTTCTCCAGGTATGGACATGTCTTCTTGATGAAGCATAAATCCGAGGCCTTTGAGAAATTTCAGGAATATAAGAATGAAGTGGAAAAACAAACTGGCAAAAGTATCAAGACACTGAGATCTGATCGAGGTGGTGAATACTTAAGTGCCGAGTTCCTGGATTACCTAAAAGAGAATTGAATTCTCTCTCAGCTTACTCCTCCATACACACCACAGCACGGTGTATCGGAGAGACGAAACCAAACCCTATTGGATATGGTACGTTCCATGATGAGCAACGCTGAGTTACCGCGATAATTCTGGGGCTATGCACTAAAATCGGCTGCATATCTTTTGAACAAGGTTCCTACCAAGACTGTGCTTACCACACCATATCAGATGTGGAGTGGGAAGAAACCCTATCTTCAATATCTGCAGATATGGGGATGTCCAGCTTTTTTCAAAAACCAGTATACGGACAAACTCGAGGCATGCTCAGTACTGTGTAAGTTTATGGGATACCCAAAGAACTACAGGGATATCTTTTCTATTATGCAGAGGAACAAAAGGTTTTTGTTTTTCATCATGCCCACTTTCTGGAACATCAGTTTTTAGAAAAAGAAACAAGTGGAAGCGCAATAGAACTGGAAGAAATTACAGAACCACATGCTATTACTGAAAGCTTGGCGGAACAAGAAGTTTCAAAAGAACAGGACATTCCCGAACCGCTCCGCAGGAGTAGTAGGCTTTCTCATCCACCTGAGAGATACTACGGTTTTCTTATAGACGGAGATAGAGAGGATTGCATCATTGATAATGATAAGCCTACTAACTTCTAGCAGGCCATTCAGAGCACTGACTCGGTAAAATGGCTGGATGCAATGAGGACCGAAATGGAGTCTATGTACACCAACAAAGTATGGACTTTGGAAATTGCTCCAGAAGGGGTAAAACCCGTAGGCTGCAAATGGATCTTCAGAAAGAAGATTGGTGTAGATGGTCAGGTAGAAACCTTTAAGGCTAGACTTGTTGCAAAAGGATTTCGTCAAAGACCTGGTTTGGACTATGAAGAAACCTTTTCTCCAGTGGCTATTCTTAAATCCATTCGGATCCTTCTTGCCATTGATGCCTTCCATGATTATGAGATTTGGCAGATGGACGTAAAAACCACTTTTCTAAATTGAAATTTAGAGGAGTGTGTCTATATGGACCAGCCAGAGGGTTTCATTCAAAGTGGGAGCAGCGGAAAAGTGTGCAAGTTGCTTAAGTCCATTTATGGACTGAAGCAAGCATCATGGAGTTGGAACATCTGTTTTGATGAGACGGTCAAAGAATTTGACTTTATCAAAAATCCAGATGAACCATGCATCTGTAGTAAGAATGTAGCACGAACTGTTGTATTCCTCGTCTTGTACGTGGATGACATTCTCTTGATAGAAAATGACATTCCTATGCTACAATCTGTCAAAGGGTTCTTGTCACACAGTTCTCCATGAAAGCCCTGGGTGATGTCTCTTACATTCTGGGGATCCAGATCTATCGTGATAGATCTAAGAGGAAGTTAGGACTTTCATAGTCTAGGTATATCGACACCATACTTAAAAGATTCAGTATGGAAGATTCAAAGCGCTGTAATTTACCGTCTTGTCACGGAATCTCCCTCTCCAAAGAGTTGTCTCCCAAGACTGATTTGGAAAGGGATCGCATGTCTATTATACCCTACACTTCTGCGGTAGGCTCTATAATATATGCGATGTTGTGTACCAGACCAGATGTGGCTTATGCATTGAGTGTGGTAATCCGGTTTCAGTCAAACCCTGGGAAGAAACACTGGATAGCGGTAAAGAACATTCTCAAGTACCTAAGAAGGACTAAGGATATGTTCTTGGTTTATGACGGAAAAGACCTCCAGATCGAGGCCTTTGCTGACTCCAGCTTCCAGAGTGACAAGGATTACTCCAAATCTATATCGGGCTATGGCTTTACCCTCAATAGAGGGGCGGTCTGTTGGAAACGTTCCAAACAGGAAACGGTTGCTGACTCGACGATGGAAGCGGAGTATATCGTAGCTTCTGATGCCGCAAAAGAAGCAGTCTGGATGAGGAAGTTCTTAACAGAACTTCAGGTGGTTCCGTCCATTGTTGATCCAATACCCTTGTATTCTGACAACAACGGGGCTATATGTTAGTTATATGTGTGCCCTAGAGGCCATTACTGTACATGAGATGTATATTGTAGCGGATGCTTGGACATATATAGGGAAGACTTTCTTGCTCTACATGATAGCATGCTATCTGGTTACTCATTATCTTAACATGTACACTGATTGTCTCTCTGTTACATGTTGGTAAAGCCCTTAGGATGTGTACTTGACTACCTGGATTATGATGCGGATCATACTAGTGGGACAAAGGTAGTCGGTAAGTAAATCCTTTAATGTCCCTACTCATGGGTGTATCGAGACAGGGCATCAATATACCAGAGTAGACTAGCGTATAGCTTCTCGACCCATGTAGATGGGCAATGGATGACCCCATATCCATTGGTGTTTGACATCAGAGATGACATACAGGTGCTCAGTGGAGACCGGGTACACTGGACGGACTCACCGAGAACTCCCAAATGGTATTATACCTCACGTCAGATGGCAGTTCTCTAGTGACACTGGTACAGGTTAGTCTGTCGACCCGAGATCGTCATAGTGCCTTGTGTGATTCCCACCGTGCTTTGATTTCTACCTTACCACATTCATGAGAATATGCAAAACGGTGGTTTTTTGGTACACTCCCGAGTCACATGGAGGCAATGAGTGATGGGAGGGGATTCGTCTCTCCCGGTAATGGGGGTTGATGTTGCGCTGTGCTCGATTGGCTATAACAGGAAGTCCCTGGCCAGGGCAATTTCAGAGATTTACTGGTAAGTGTTACCAGTAGTTTCTCGACCCGTTATGAGCCTCATATCGGCACGACTTATCGAGTTAATGGGGTCTCACGTTTACCATCCCTAGACGAGATATGCGACATATCTGACGAACAGACCGGACTATACGGTAGTGTTACTGATTGGATTCGCAGGAGTATGAGCAGGCATGCTTGTTGATCTTCTGATCACTCAATACCCGGGCGGCCGTTATGTTTAGCAGACCGCTTACGGCTTGTGGGTGTTTAGTATGATCATCGCCTACTGCCGGCGTATTGACGAGTCCTTAGAGTCCTACACAGAGGTTTCCTGGTTCATGCAAAATGAAGTCGGAGCACATATATGATATGTGCGGGACCGAGATTAATGCGAGCAAGCTCATTCATTTCTTCATGTGGATCCATTCTAGAGTTCGAGCGATCACTATTTGGAGCTAAGGGACTACTACACGGAGCTTTAGAAGTGAAGGACCGGTCTACAAAGGTTGTATTACTCATTCACTTAGTGTAATGTTTGATTACGTGCTAGTGTAACTCCTAATTTTCTAGTTAGATCCTTGGCATGGGTTGCATAGCTCTCTAGGTTTTTTAAAATTGTATACTTGATGCCCCAAAAATCCTAGTTAGGGTGCTATAGAACCCATCAGTGGTATTTGTTGGATATATGTATGCCCTAGAGGCCATTATATGATAGTGGATATATTTGTACATGTATATATATTCAGTATACATTCTTGCTCGACATGATAGTATGCTATCTGGTTCTTCTTTATCTGACATGTTGATTTGATCATGCTTTTATTTATTCATACAAGCTGATAAAGCCCTGAGGATATCGGCTTGACTACTGTGATTATGATGGAGATCATACTAGTGGGACATCTGTAGTCTATAAGCATATCCTGGAAAGTCCCTAGTCGTAGGTATATCGAGACGGGGCATTGATATACCAGAGTAGACTAGCGTATATGATACTAGACCCATACGATGGGCGATGAATGTTCCCACGTTCATCGATGTTTGACATCAAGATCATATACGGGTGCTCAGTGGTGACAGGGTACACTGGACGGACTCACCGAGAACTCCTATATGGAATTATATCTATCGTCGGATAGCAGTTCTCAGGTGACATTGGTACAGGTTAGTCTGTAGACCCGAGATCGTCATAGTGTCTTGTGTGTTCTCCCACTGTACTTTGATTGCCACCCTACCACGACTCTACTGAGTCGTGCAAACAGGTGGCCGTTGGGTACAGTCCTGAGACACACGAAGGAGATGAGAGATAGGGGGGTTTCGTCTCTCCCGGTATTGGGAGTTGTTGTTGTGCTGTGCCCGATTGGTTATATCAGTAAGTCCCTGGCCAGGGCTGCTGAGATTTGCTGATAAGTGTTATCAGTAGTTTCTCGATCTGTTATAGACCATTCACCGGCATGACTTATTGAGTTATTGGGGTCGACGTGACCATCCCTAGGCTCGATATGCAGCATATCTGATGAAGAGACCGGACTGTACGGTAGTGTTACCGGTTGGCTCGACGGGAGTTGTAGCAGGTTCGCTTGTTTTCTTCTGATCACTCAATACCCGGGTGGCCGTTACGTTTAGCTGACCGCTTGTGGCTTGGGGGTGCTTGATATGATCATCACCCACTGCCGGCATATTGAGGAGTCTTAGAGTCCCACAAAGGAGTTACCTAGTCCAGGCGAAACGTTGTGGTGCGCGTATGCGATATGCGCATGGACCCGATTAAAATGCGTGTAAAGGATACCGTATATTGATCGGGGGGCTTGTTTTTGGTGGGGTCATATGTGATATGGCCGGATTGATAAATCAAGTGTTGATTTATCATTTAACCATTAGTTTTCTTACTTGAAACCTTTTCTTGTGCATTATGGATGTATGCATGCATGTATGCTTTCTTTCTTTTTAGATTCATGCACATATGGATGTGCATACATACATACATACATACATACATCATCCTTCATGGTTGATTATACATGGAAAATGGTGGCAATATAAGACTCACACCTTGGTTATTTATATGGATTATTGTTTATATTTGTGTTAAAAACAAAATGGAAAATGAAAGGATAATTCATGGCTAGTTTCTACATCCTTCTTAAACCTAACCATGCTCACCTAATCCTAACCATGAGTTAACCTTCTCTTTGTGTTTTAAACTCAAATTAAATAATATCTTTATAATATAACCATGGTTTGAGATGAGGATAAGAAAATATATATATATATATTTTCTTTTTCTTCATAAGAGTTTATCTTTTTACTCTTGTTAAAAGAAAGCCATCATCTTCTTCCTCCTTCACCATTTGCTCTCTAGACTTTTGTAGTGAGCAATATACTCATCAAGTTAGATTTTTGAAGTGAGAAAAGCCACCACAACATCATTCTACACAAGTTTAGCCCACTTGTTTAGAGTGGTATCTTCATTTCTTCTCTGGAAAAGTGAAGTTGCAAGCTTGGACTAGGAGCTTCGGGTGGATCGTCGTGGACACTAGAAGACTTCAAGAGAACCTTCCTCCAACACTCAAGAGGCCAAAGAGTCTAGCGAAGGGAGCTACAAAGATTGTACTCTCGAAACCCTAGTCTTTGTTGCCTTTAAAGTTATGAAACCCTAATTTTCTAGGATAGATCCTTTGTATGCTTACTTAGCACCATAAAAATTTGACCTTTGTGACATGTGATGCTTCCAAACTCTACATAGGGTGCTAGGTAAACCTAACATTGGTATCAGAGCCGACCTAGAACATTAGGCGACACTTTTACGAAGCAAAAACTCCGATCGAACCAAAATACGACGTTTCGAGACCTTCTCTGGACAATTTTTAAAATCTGTCTTTTTTCAGAATTAAAAATACTTAAAAAATACAGCAGGAAAATATAAGAAATACTGTGAAATACGAACCCATGATCCGTACAATCCACCGCGGAACCGCGGCCAATCCTTGCTTAGGCCGCGGCTCCGCGGCCATATAGAGTCTTCATGGCTTCCTGTTTGCACAGTAATTCCTATAACTACTTGTATATTGTTTTGGGTATGTTTAATCTGAATCCAGTACTAAATATTCTGGAGATGGTTTTGGACTCGACGATTCGATCGGAATTTTCATTTCGTTGTTTTCCCGAGTAAATTAGAAAGTATTGAAGTGTTCGAATGAGTATCATTTGCTCACTTTTCACGGGGTTTAAATATTCTGGAGATACGTGCAATTTTTTTTGTGGTGGACCCTCTAGAAGACAACAAACCTTAACTCGATTATGTGACCGTCTTGAACTGCCTTTTGAACCTTAGGGTTTGGGGCAGTACGGCGTGCCACATGTGAGGCGTTGGCTTAACCCTTTTACGGTTGGACCGCTACTACTGTGTCACACTCCGGGTTTTTGAACTCCGCTCAAGTGTTGAGCTTTAGGGAATTTTGGGTATTTGATCATTCATTCGAAAACTTTAATACTGCCTAATTATCTGGAATGTGATACAATATGTGGAATTCATATAGTTTAGGAATGAAATACGAAGTATGTGATATCTCGCATTTATGATGTCTAAAGAGAATGTAGATTCCAAATATTTTAGTTTTACACTTTCTTTTCTACGACCGTAAGTGTAGTATGTTCGATATCGCCGGTTTCGTTGCTATACATCAACGACAATTGGGGTACGCATACTTACTTACGTTGATGATATATGATATTATGTGTTGCTGAGATATGATGTGCAGGATTGTCGCGATTGAATAGCCGGGGGGTTTTATGTGAGATGAGTGTTTTATTTTTCATTCATGTAAAATTCAATTGTAATGTAATATTCTTTTATTTGGGGCACTTCCGGGTTGAGGTTGATGTCACCAGTGTTGTATATTATTTACTTTTCCGCATTAGGATAGACCCAAGAAGGGGAGCACAGGTGACTGGGTTCTGGGGTTCAGTGGGAGGCCATCTCGAGGAGTCGAGACCTGGTCTCCTAAACTCCAGAAATGGTAGGATCGCTTGCCGCTCTCGTATGGGTCCAGGGTGTGGGCTTGGCTATTCATCGCGACTGTGGAATCCGTATTTTCTATTATTGGCTAAATACTAAATACGGACGTCCTAGTATATCCCACATTATATCTATATTTCTGATGCCTGTGTTCTGTGATATCTGAGATGAATGACATATTATATATATGATATATAGTAGACGTTGCTTATGTTTTACACCTGCGCTAGTCCCGTCCCGGTATGCCGTTAGTTAGGTAACCTAACGGTGCATAACGAAACATTATGGCGAATGCGGATGGCATAAGCGTACGTGTTATTTTCGTTTCTTTTCTGTGATTGGCTTAAGGACTTAAATGATAGGATTACATTAATATGATTAATGTAAATAAAATAAACCTAAAAAGATGTTGTAGAATCGGATTTGAAAGTCACTCGGCTCTTTATGAAAAAGCTATATTTCAAAACTGCGGAGCACAAGCCACTCCTTTTGAAAACCATTTGATTCTATGACGATATCAAGTTCAAAGCGTTAAAGATTTTCTTAAAAATCATCCGCAACCCTCCGTCATTTTAAGAAGTAGAGTACTTAGTATTCGTGCTACGTTTGTTGACTTTAGTTAAGACGTAGTGTACGGTAGCTAAGTGATGCCTTCCTACACTGCATATGATGTAGATTAATTAGGACATTCATGCGACTTTGTTGATCATAGTTAAGGGTCATATGGGTGGGTCTAATTGATCAAGATATGACGGGTAGAACTTGACTGGTACTTATGATTTGTTGACCATAGTTAAGGTCATAAGTACTAGGGGTAAAAATTACATCGGGAATTTCAAGTGTTGAAATTTGCAATGAGATTGCATACCTTCCATGTGATGGTTGGATCCCGATCCCACTGTAGGCAATAGTTGCTCCTAGGAGAGTTTTGCAGTTTACAATTAGCTAACTCATTAGGTGTCTAGAAAGGTGTTAACGGGGCTACGCCTCTGGGAAAAAGAGGTTTACTTTAATTAGGTCCGTGTGAAAGCACGGGGAACCTCCCTCAAGTACCGACACTGGCCTGGCTGAACGGTTAGCGAAGTTGTAGACTGTAATTAATCCTGGCTAGTTTTTCTTTTTAAGGTTTGAAAGAAAAACTCGATTAAAGCAGTGGGAAACATCGATTAGACAAGATAATAACCAATCTGATCTATGCAAGAGCATTCGCTGAGTGTATTCTTTTCTCTCTCTTAATGGCAGATACCCATGACTGGACTCAAGCTTCTACTAGATAAAAACAAACTGAATGGGACCAATTATAAAGACTGGCTGAGGAATCTGAAAATAGCCTTGACTTATAATAAAGTATCATATGTCCTCACGGCTTCAGCCCCGCCCGTTCCAGGTCCAAAATCCTCAGTTGCGGACATTGAAGTCCGCAAGACATGGGACGCTGACTGTGCCACGGCCAAATGCCTCGCGCTTGCATCGATGGATAACACACATCAAAAGCAGCACGAGGATATGGACATTCACGGTATATTTCTCCATACAAAGGAGTTGTATGGAGAGCAATCCCGCGTATTACGATACGAAGCATCAAAGAAATTGTTTCAGATGCGAATGGCCCCTGGCACATCAGTAGGAGACCATGTTCTGAAGGTGATAGCTCTTATAGAAGAGCTTGAGGACCTAGGATGGAAATGGACAATGAACAATATACGGATATTATTCTGCAGTCCCTCCCCTCCACCTTTGCTCAGTTCATAGTGAACTTCAACATGCACGGCATGGAGAAGGAACTCCCTGAACTCCTTAATATGTTAAGGAGTGCAGAGAGCACTATGAAATCAGGAAAAACTCCCGTTATGACTGTTGGACAGTCTTCCTCTTCTCGCCCGAAAGCTAAGGCCAGGGGAAAGAAAAAGAAGAAGCCTACCAATCCTAAGGGTGGAGTTAAAAAGGTGAAGAGAAAGGAAAAGTCCAAAGCTGGAGACTCGGGGAAAGGAGAATGTTTTCATTGCCACAAGACAGGACATTGGAAGCGCAACTGCACGGAGTACTTAAATCTCAAGAAGAAGCATGGGGATGCTTCTGCTTCAGGTGCGTTTGTAACAGAAAACTGTTTTTCAATAAACTCTGCTTCCTGGGTATTGGATACCGGTTCAGGTTCTCACAATTGCAATTCTATGCAGGGGCTGAGAAATAGCAAAGTTTTGAAGACAGGTGACCATACTCTCCGCGTTGGAAATGGTTCCAATGTACATACAGTCGCAGTGGGAGAGTATCACTTGGGGTTGCCATCTGGATGTATTTTGGTTTTTAATCCATGTTATTTTGTACCAAGTATGCTTTGTAATATAATATCCGTTTCTTTGTTAGACAATGAAGGATATAATTTTGTATTGCAGAACAATATTATGAACATTCACCTGAATCAAATGTTGGTTGGGTATGGTACGCTTAATAACGGAATATATGTCCTAAATCAACACACGGTTTTCAGTATACAACACACTAATAAAAGAAAACTTTCAGAATTAAATGAAGCTCTTCTTTGGCACTGTAGACTTGGTCATATTAACGAAACAAGTTACACAAAGATGGATATTTAAACTCTTTTGAATATAAATCTTATGCGACTTTCCAGTCTTGTATCAAGGGTAAAATGACTAAAACTCCGTTTACCGGACACGGAGAAAGAGCTACTGAGCTCCTAGGCCTCATACATAGTGATGTATGCGGGCCAATGTCTACACAGGCTAGAGGCGGTTTTTCATACTTCATTACGTTCACTGATGATTTCTCAAGATTCGGTCAAGTATTTTTATTAAAGCACAAGTCCGAAGCTTTCGAGAAATTCATTGAATATAAACAAGAAGTAGAAAAACAAACCGGCTTGAGTATCAAGATGCTTCGATCAGATCGAGGTGGTGAGTATCTCAGTACAGAATTTGCAAACTTCCTAAAAGAGAATGGGATTCTCTCTCAGCTCACTTCTCCTTACACCCCACAGCACAACGGTGTGTCAGAACGACGGAATAGGACCCTATTAGATATGGTCCGGTCCATGATGAGTGACGCTGAGTTACCCGTCTCGTTTTGGGGGCATGCATTGGAGACTGCAGCATTTCTACTAAACAGGGTTCCAACCAAAACCGTGTCTACCACGCCATATGAGATATGGCATGGGAAGAGACCATCTCTTAAGAGAATTAAGATTTGGGGTTGCCCGGCCTATGTTAAAAAGCAGAATCCGGACAAACTCGAGACACAGTTAGTCATGTGTAATTTTGTGGGATATCCAAAGAATTCTTATGGATATCTATTCTACCACAAAGATGAACAAAAAGTGTTTGTTTCTCAGTATACCACATTCTTAGAAAAAGAGTTTTTCACAGATAAAGATGATGGCAAGGTGGTAGATCTAGAAGAGGTTCTAGAAACACAAACTATAAATGACGATTTGGTTGAACCGGCTGTTGCAACAGAAATTGAAGAACCTCGGCCACTCCGTAGGTCTGGTAGGACTTCTCGCCCATCGGAGAGGTACTACGGTTTCCTCATTGATGGTGACGGAGAAGACTGCATCATGGATGATGATGATCCTACCAGTTTTCAGCAGGCTATCACGAGTGGAGACTCTGTGAAGTGGCTGGATGCCATGAGATCCGAAATGGAGTCTATGTACACCAACAAAGTATGGACTTTGGACGTTGTACCCCCTGGGGTAAAACCTGTAGGGTGCAAATGGATCTTTAAAATAAAGATTGGTGTAGATGGCCAGGTGGAGACCTATAAAGCAAGACTTTGGCGAAGGGTTTTCGTCAAAGACCAGGTTTGGACTACGACGAGACTTTTTCTCCCGTGGCCATGCTTAAATCCATTCGGATCCTACTTGCTATTACTGCTCACTACGACTATGAAATCTGCCAGTTGGACGTTAAAACCACATTTCTAAATGGAAATTTAGAAGAATGCGTTTATATGGATCAGCCAGAGGGCTTCATTGACAGTAAGAGCAGCGGGAAAGCATGTAAATTGCTTAAATCCATATATGGGTTAATGAAGGCATCTCGGAGTTGGAACATCTGTTTCGATGATGTTATCAAAGAGTTTGATTTCATCAAAAATCCAGATGAACCTTGTGTTTATAAGAAGGCTGTAGGGAGAGCTGTCACATTCCTCGTATTATACGTGGACGACATTCTTCTGATAGGAAATGATATTCCTATGCTACAGTCGGTCAAATCTTTCTTATCACTAAGGTTCTCCATAAAGGACCTGGGTTATGCCACATACATTCTGGGCATAAGGATCTATAGGGATAGATCCAAAAGGTTATTGGGATTCTCCCAAACCAGGTACATTAACACCATCCTAAAAAGGTTTAGTATGGAAGACTCCAAGCGGGGTGCCTTACCCGCTTGCCATGGGGTCACTCTCTCCAAGGATTCTTGCCCAAAGACCGATGAAGAGAAAGCTCGCATGAGTGTTATACCCTATGATTCGGCAGTAGGATCTATAATGTATGCGATGTTATGTACACGCCCAGATGTAGCTTATGCACTTAGTGTTGTAAGCAGGTATCAATCTAACCCAGGGGAGAATCACTGGACAGCTGTGAAGAATATTCTTAAGTACTTACGAAGGACTAAAGGGTTGTTCTTGGTGTATGTTAATGGAGATCTCCAAATGGAGGCCTTTACCGATTCGAGCTTCCAGAGCGATAAGGACGACAGCAAATCTATCTCTGGGTTTGCATTTACCCTCAATGGAGGGGCGGTAAGTTGGAAGAGTTCCAAACAGGATACCGTTGCAGACTCTACGATGGAAGCTAAGTACATTGCTGCGAATGATGCCGCCAAGGAAGCCGTCTGGATGAAGAAGTTCGTCTCGGAGCTAGGAGTGGCTCCAACCATTATTGATCCAATACCTTTATATTGTGATAATAATGGGGCTATGGCGTTAGCCAAAGAGCCCAGATCCCATCATCGGTCCAGACACATCTTGAGGCGTTTTCATTTGATCCGGGAGATTGTAGATCGCCGCGAGATCGAGATTAGGAGAGTAGACACAAAGAATAACGCCGCGGATCCATTCACCAAGGCCTTCCCTCAGCCGCAGCATGAGCGACTTTTTGTGATGTTGGGTATGAGATACGCCAATAACTGGCCTTAGTGCAAGTGGGAGATTGTTGGATATATGTATGCCCTAGAGGCTATCATATGATAGTGGATGTATTTGTACATGTATATATATTCAGTATACATTCTTGCTCGACATGATAGTATGCTATCTGGTTCTTCTTTATCTGACATGTTGATTTGATCATGCTTTTATTCATTCATACATGTTGATAAAGCCCTGAGGATATCGGCTTGACTACTGTGATTATGATGGAGATCATACTAGTGGGACATCTGTAGTCTATAAGCATATCCTGGAAAGTCCCTAGTCATAGGTATATCGAGACGGGGCATTGATATACCAGAGTAGACTAGCGTATATGATACTAGACCCATACGATGGGCGATGAATGTTCCCACGTTCATCGATGTTTGACATCAAGATCATATACGGGTGCTTAGTGGTGACTGGGTACACTGGACGGACTCACCGAGAACTCCTATATGGAATTATATCTATCGTCGGATAGCAGTTCTCAGGTGACACTGGTACAGGTTAGTCTGTAGACCCGAGATCGTCATAGAGTCTTGTGTGTTCTCCCACTGTACTTTGATTGCCACCCTACCACGGCTCTACTGAGTCGTGCAAACAGGTGGCCGTTGGGTACTGTCCCGAGACACACGAAGGCGATGAGCGATAGGAGAGGTTTCGTCTCTCCCGGTATTGGGAGTTGATGCTGTGCTGTGCCCGACTGGTTATATCAGTAAGTCCCTGGCCAGGGCTGCTGAGATTTGCTGATAAGTGTTATCAGTAGTTTCTCGATCTGTTATAGACCATTCACCGGCATGACTTATTGAGTTATTGGGGTCGACAAGACCATCCCTAGGCATGATATGCAGCATATCTGACGAAGAGACCGGACTGTATGGTAGTGTTGCCGGTTGGCTCGACGGGAGTTGTAGCAGGTTCGCTTGTTTTCTTCTGATCGCTCAATACCCGGGTGGCCGTTACGTTTAGCTGACCGCTTGCGGCTTGGGGATGCTTGATATGATCATCACCCTCTGCCGGCGTATTGACGAGTCTTAGAGTCCCACAAAGGAGTTATCTAGTCCAGGCGAAACGTTGTGGTGCGCATATGCGATATGCGCATGGACCCGATTAAAATGCGTGTATAGGATACCGTATATTGATCGGGCGGCTTGTTTTTGGTGGGGTCATATGTGATATGGCCGGATTGATAAATCATGTGTTGATTTATCATTTAATGATTAGTTTTCTCACTTGAAACCTTTTCTTGTGCTTGATGGATTTATGCATGCATGTATGCTTTCTTTCTTTTTAGATTCATGCACATATGGATGTGCATACATACATACATACATACATACATCATCCTTCATGGTTGATTATACATAGAAAATGGTGGCAATATAAGACTCACACCTTGGTTATTTATATGGATTATTGTTTATATTTGTGTTAAAAACAAAATGGAAAATGAAAGGATAATTCATGGCTAGTTTCTACATCCTTCTTAAACCTAACCATGCTCACCTACTCCTAACCATGAGTTAACCTTATCTTTGTGTTTTAAACTCAAATTAAATAATATCTTTATAATCTAACCATGGTTTGAGATGAGGATAAGAAAATATGTATACATATATTTTCTTTTTCTTCATAAGCGTTTATCTTTTTACTCTTGTTAAAAGAAAGCCATCATCTTCTTCCTCCTTCACCATTTGCTCTCTAGACTTTTGTAGTGAGCAATATACTCATCAAGTTAGGTTTTTGAAGTGAGAAAAGCCACCACAATATCATTCTACACAAGTTTAGCCCACTTGTTTAGAGTGTTATCTTCATTTCTTCTCTTGAAAAGTGAAGTTGCAAGCTTGGACTAGGAGCTTCGAGTGGATCGTCGTGGACACTAGAAGACTTCAAGAGAACCTTCCTCCAACACTCAAGAGGTCAAAGAGTCTAGCGAAGGGAGCTACAAAGGTTGTACTCTCGAAACCCTAGTCTTTGTTGCCTTTAAAGTTATGAAACCCTAATTTTGTAGGATAGATCCTTTGTATGCTTACTTAGCACCATAAAAATTTGATCATTGTGACATGTGATACTTCCAAACTCTACATAGGGTGATAGGTAAACCTAACAGTATCAGAGCCAAGCTAGAGCATTAGGCGTTGTCTAGGCGAAGTTTGAAGTTCGAATGAACTCCGAATACCCGAAATTTACCCCTCTCTGGAAAATTTTCAAAAAGTTGGAATTTTCATGTTAAAAATACTCTAAAAATCATGCAGGTAATTCTATGGACCTACCTGAGGAACGAGTACCTAACTCGTCTAAGTGACCGCGAAACCGCGGCCAAAACATTATTTTCGCGGCGGTTCCACGGCGCCACTTGAGAGGCTTGGGACGGGCCTTCAGCTACTGGTCTATGGGCACTGTGGTATGGTTCTGGGTACTTCTAACACTGCTCAAGTGTTGAGCTCTCTGGGAAATTTTGGGAATTTGTTGATTCGATCGAAACGTTTAACATCGTCTAGCTATCTGTGATTGTGATACAATATTTGGAATCTACATAATTAGTTATATGATAACTAGTTTGAATTCTATAAATCTACAAATTTGGCCTCAATTCATCGGTTGCCACGGGATTTTGATGTGATCAAAAGTCCATCGCAATAACATAGCGTATGCGGATACTCGTCGGGTAACATTATTAGATAGACACGCCCTATAACCCCGACCAAGTGAATGTAGGAGAACCCTATTGCCTAAAGCATCCGTTCGGGTGCTCGCGGTCACGGTGTTCTGCCTAAGTGCACTTCGTCGACGGTATCGGGGGGTGCGGCCGTCTACTAAAGTTTCTGACGAGCATTCGATCAGGTTATCGGGAATCTCGTTGAATTACCTGACTTGTTATTGGAAAATGTTTTCAATATTGAGACTAAAATGCAGGGTTTATAATTGTTAGGCATATGATGTCTAAGGAATTCATTTGGTTGGGCATGAAATCCAAAGTATGTGATACATTGGGTTTATGATGTCCAAGGTGGTTGCGGATTCCAATTGTTGTAGTTTTTCACTTTCTTTTCTGCGACCGTAAGTGTAATATGTGGTGTATCGCCGGTTTCGTTGCTATATGTTAACGACAATTGGGATACGCATATTTACTTATGTTGATGACATGTGATGTTATGTGTTGCTGGAAAATGTTATATTGGATCGTCGTGTTTGAATAGATGGTTTTTTTTATGTGAGATGATAGTTTTTCATTTTCATTCATGTAACAACTTGTATGTAATAGTCTTTTATTGGGGCACTTCCGGGTTGAGGAAGATGTCACCATTGATGTATATTATTTACTTTTCCGCATTAGGATAGACCTGAGGAGGGGAGCATAGGTAACCGGATTCTAGAGTCCAGTGGAAGACTAACTCGAGGAGTCCAGTCCGGGTCTCCTAACTCTAGAATTGGTAGGGTTGCTTGCCAGTCTCGTAGGGGTCTAGGGATGTGGATTTGGCTATTTATCATGACCGTGGAATCCATGTTTTATACAGGCTTAATATAAAACTCGAAAATCCTAGAATATCCAATATTTCATATGTTGTTTTCTGCTGCGATATCTATAGTGTGATCAATTGATATGTTGAGATAGATATTGTATATAGTATATATGATATATTATATAGACGTTGCTTATGTTTTACACCCGCACTAGCCCTGCCCCGCTCTGCCGTTAATTACCTAACCTAACGGTGCATGACGAGACATCGAGGCGAATGCGGATGGCATAAGCATACATTGTATTTATCTGTGATGTTTAGGTAACTTAAAATGATAGGACTTCATTAATGAGATTAATGAAAGAAAATAAACCTAATGATGTTGTGGAATCGAATTTTCAAAAACAGATAGCTCTAGTTGTTGCTTTGCATAGAGGTATTCCTTGTAGAATATCCAACACCTTATTCGATAAGGAAAGAGCCGAGATCTCTTCATCAGGAGTGACCTCTTTAGCAATACTGGAAGATGCAACAACACACTGTTTTTCTTTTGATTGCTTTTGGAGTATTTGCTTTGCATAGTGATATATGTGATATATTCTGCACCTTATTCGATAAGGAAAGAGCCAATATCCCTTCACCGGGAGTAACCTCTTTAGCGAGACTAGGAAAAGCCTAAAAACACTCCTTTTCAAAATCACTCGATTCTACAACGATATCAAGTTCATTACGCAAAAGTTTTTCTGAAAAACCTGTCGTAGCCCTCCGTCATTTCAGATAAGCAATATTTAGTATTCGTGCTGCATTTGTTGAGGTTGTCAGAGCGTAGTGTACGGTAGCTATTTAGTGCTTATCTGCTAGCATATGATGCGATTGGATTAGGGTAGTCGTGCGGCCTTGTTGACCTTGTCAAGGATCGTGCGGGTGGGTTTAATTCAATCAGGAAATGACGGGTTGAACTTGACTTGCGGTCTATGGTTTGTTGACCTTGTTAAGGTCATAGATCGCTTGGGGCATATTATCGGGAATTTCAAGTGTTGAAATTTGCAATAAGATTGCATACATTGTATGAGATAGTTGGATCCCGATACCCACTGTGAGTAATAGTTACTCCTGGGAGAGTTTTACACTTTACAATTAGCCGATCAAGTAGGTGTCTAGAAAGGTGTCAACGGGGTTACGCCCTTGGGAAAATGAGGTTTATTTTAATTAGGTCCGTGCAAAAGTACGGGGAACCTCCCTCAAAGTACCGACACTGGCCTGGATGAAAGATGGCAAACTTGTAGGGTATAATTAATCCCGGCTAGTCTTTCCTTTTAGGGTTTGAAGGAGGATTTGATAAAAACAGTGGGAGTCATCCTGATTAGATAAAATAATAACCAATCTAATCTTGTAAGAGCGCACGCAGCGTATTTTCTTCTCTCTCTCTCTCTCCACATAGCGACCATGTCACGCCTTAATTAAGATAATAATATAGATGTATTAACCGAACCCGCTTGTTATACTGTGCTGGGGAACGTTGGTCCCGCTCCAACTTATAATTGTTATAAGACCGAGCAAGAAATAAGGGATAACCAGGATTCCCGTGCTACCCAAATGAAGAAAGTGCATGATGATGCATCTTCTTCGGGTATGTTCATTACGTAGAACCGGATTATTAAATTTTCAAAAAGTTGGAATTTTCATGTTAAAAATACTCTAAAAATCATGCAGGTAATTCTATGGACCTACCTGAGGAACGAGTACCTAACTCGTCTAAGTGACCGCAAAACCGCGGCCAAAACATTATTTTCGCGGCGGTTCCACGGCGCCACTTGAGAGGCTTGGGACGGGCCATCAAGAGTGATGACTTTGTAAGAATGGCTGGATGCTAAGTGATCATTACGTAGAACTGTTTTCTCAGTATCTTGTACGTATGTTCATTACGTAGAACTGTTTTCGGGTATGTTCATTACGGCGTCCCTGGAGATGATGACCCAACTAGTTTCGAGCAGGCCATCAAGAGTGATGACTTTGTAAGAATGGCTGGATGCTAAGTGATCTGAGATGGAATCTATGTACACCAACAAAGTATGGACTTTGGTTGCTCTATCTGAAGGGTTAAATCCCCATCAGAAGCAAGTATATCTTGAGAAGATTACTTAGTGTAGATGGAAAAGTTGAGACTTTCGAAGCTAGACTTGTTGTAAAAGGTTTTTGTCATCGACCAGGTGTAGACTATGATGAAACCTTTTCTCCAGTGCATATGCTTAAGTCCATCCGGATCCTACTTGCCATTGCTACATACCATGACTACGATATCTGGCGGTTGAGTGTCATGACTGCTTTTCTAAATAATGATTTAGAAGAAAGCGTCTATAAGTACACAGCCAGAGGGCTTCGTAGATAGTGGGAGCAGCGGAAACGTGTGCAAGTTGCTTTACGGGTTAAAGCGGGCATCACGGAGATGGAACATCTGTTTTGATGTGGCAGTCAAAGCGTTTGACTTCATCAAAATGGTAGATGAACCTTGTATATACAAAAAGGCAGTAGAGAGTAAGGTGTTCTTCCTCGTATTGTATGTGGATGACATACTCTAGATAGGAAAGGTGTTTCCTATGCTAGGCTCGGTCAATCTCCTCTTATCACAATGATTCTCCATAAAGGATCAAAGTGATACCTCCTAAATCCTGGGTTTTGGATCTATTAGATAGATCTAATTGGATATTAGGATTCTCACTAGGTGTAGTGAGATGGTATCAATCGATCCTTGGGAGAATCACTGGATAGCTTCCAGGATGGTAAGGTCGACTGAATGTCAGTCACAGGCATTGTCTTTACCCTCAGTGGAGGGACGGTATGTTGGAAGAGTTCCAAGCTAGATACCGTGGCAAACTAGACGATAAAGGCTGGATACATCGCTACTAAAGATGATGCCAAAGAGGCAGACTGGGTGTATATTAGTTCATAAGATGAACTCCGTTCCTACCATTGTATGACAATGGAGTTGTGGCTTATGCCTAGGAACCCCCATCCTATCAGTGACCCAGATATATTCTAAGGCAGTATCACCAGATCATGGAGATGTTGATCTCCAGGGAGATCAAGGTTAGGAAAGTAGACTCAGAGGACAACACGGCGAATCCACTCACAAAGGCCTTTTCCCAAGAGAGACTTTTAGGGATGGTTGGGTATGGGATACTACAACCACTTCTATATGAAGGCCCTAGTGCAAGTGGGAGATTGTTAGTTATATGTATGCCCTAGAGGCCATTACTGTATATGAGATGTATATTGTAATGGATGCTTGGACAGATATAGGGAGGACTTTCTTGCTCGACATGATAGTATGCTATCTGGTTACTCTTTATCTTAACATGTACACTGATTGTCTCTCTGTTACATGTTGGTAAAGCCCTTAGGATGTGTACTTGACTACCTGGATTATGATGCGGATCATACTAGTGGGACAAAGGTAGTCAGTAAGTACATCTTTTAATGTCCCTAGTCGTGGGTGTATCGAGACGGGGCATCAATATACCAGAGTAGACTATCATATAGCTTCTCGACCTATGTAGATGGGCGATGGATGATCCCATGTCCATTCGTGTTTGACATCAGAGATGATATACGGGTGCTCAGTGGAGACCGAGTACACTGGACAGACTCGCCGAGAACTCCCAGATGTTATTATACCTCGCGTCAGATGGCAGTTCTCTTGTGTCACTGGTACAGGTTAGTCTGTCGACCCGAGATCGTCATAGTGTCTTGTGTGATTCCCACTGTGCTTTGATTTCCACCTTACCACGTTTATGAGAACGTGCAAAATGGTGGTTTTTGGGTACAATCCTGAGTCATATGGAGGCAATGAGAGATAGGAGGGGATTCGTCTCTCCCGGTATTGGGGGTTGATGTTGCGCTGTGCTTGATTGGCTATAACAGGAAGTCCTTAGCCAGGGCTATTTTAGATATTTACTGGTAAGTGTTACCAGTAGTTTCTCGACCCGTTATGAGCCTCATATCGGTAAGACTTATCGAGTTACTGTGGTCTGACATTTACCCCTAGACGAGATATGCGACATATCGAACGAAGAGACCGGACTGTACGGTAGTGTTACTGATTGGATTCGCAAGAGTATGAGTAGGCATGCTTGTTGATCTTCTGATCGCTCAATACCCGGGTGGTCGTTACGTTTAGCAGACCGCTTACGGCTTGTTGGTGTTTGATATGATCATCGCCTACTACCGGCGTATTGACGATTCTTTAGAGTCCTACACAGAGGTTTCCTGGTTCATGAGAAACGAAGTAGGAGCAGATATATGATATGTGCGGGAACGAGATTAATGCGCGTATGTGATACCGCATTCTATTCTCGCGATATGTGACATCGGTCTGTTATTTGTGATATAGCCGGGTTATCGGATCAAGTGTTGATTCGATAATTTGGTACATTTGATATTAGTCGGTTATATGAGATATGACCGGATTATTAAATCAAGTATTGATTTAATAATTTAATGTATAATTATATATTTGATATATTAATTTACATTAACTAGTATTGTCTCACTTAAGTTTTCTTTTCTCACTTGATTTTGTGCATATAATATATATGTGATATATATTAATGTACATTATTTGTGTCATGCTTGATGATACACACTACATGGGTGTATGAGACTTACACCATGCTAATTATAATGTAGGGTTTAAATATTTAAAGTAAATCCAAATTAGTTGGAAATTAGCCACATGCATGAAGCTTGTGGATGCATTAACTTAGTCCACTAATTTTGTTTTACTTAAAATATTTATTAACCTAACCATTATCACTTAGCCATGGTTATGTCTCTATATGAGTTAATGTATGATACTAACTTACCCATGGTTGCTATTCTCACCTCATTAGTTCATTCTCACTTCTTCACTTCATCTTCTTCATCCTTGAGAAAAAGCTTTCTACCTTTAGGAAAAGTGAGAAAATATTGTAAGAAAAATAAAACTAAAGTGAGCCCATTTTCTACTTCATCATCCTCTACTACTTGCTATTTAGTATAGTGTGTTTGCTTCACTAATTTCACAATTAGTGGAGAGATAGCATGAGGTTGAATCTTCTCGACGTAGATCAGCTTCGGCCTCGAAGACATTGAGCAAGCTCGTTCATTTCTTCATGTGGATCCTTTCTAGAGTTCGGGTTATCACTACTTGGAGCGAAGGGACTACTACATGGAGTTTAAAAAGTGAAGGACCGGTCTACAAAGGTTGTATTCCTCATTCACTTAGTGTAATGTTTGATTACATGCTAGTGTAACTCCTAATTTTCTAGTTAGATCCTTGGCATGGGTTGCATAGCTCTCAAGGTTTTTTAAAATTGTATACTTGATGCCCAAAAAATCCTAGTTAGGGTGCTATGGAACCCATCACTATAGCTTTAGCGAAGGAACCTAAGTCCTATCAGAAGTCCAGACACATCTTAAGGCGGTATCACCTGATCAGGGAGATCGTGGATCGCCGGTAGATCGAGATTCGGAGGGTTGCTATAGAGGATAACTCTGCAGATCGATTCACAAAGGCCATCCCTCAGACGCAGTTCGAGAGGCTATTTGAGATGATAGGTCTGCGATATGCCAGTACATGGCCTCAGTGCAAGTGGGAGATTGTTAGTGTGATATGCCCTAGAGGCCATTATTGTATAGTACTAGTTTATATATTACATTTTCGAAGCTTGGGATATATACACGGATTTATAATAGTCTTGTTCAAGATGGTAGTATGCTACTTGGTTTGTATCTATTTTAATTTGTGTATAATTTTCTTTTAACGTATCGCTAATACATATTGATAGAGCCCTTAGGATCTTTACTTGACTACCAGCGTTGTGATGGCAGTCACACTTGTGGGGGTTGGGTAGTCTATAAGCACATCCTTATACAGGTCCTTAGTCATAGGATTATCAAGATAGGGCATCGATACACAAGAGTAGACTAGTGTATACGCTTCTCATCCCAGGAGGGGAGATGGTTTGTCCCATAGCCATCAGTACGTCGTATTGGAGATAGTATGCAGGTGCTGGTTAGGTTATGAGTATACTGGACAGGACTCCCTGGGAACTGTTGGTTGGTGCTATACCTATCGTCAGTTAGCGGTTCCCAGGTGACATGAGTACATCTTAGTCCGTTGACTTGACACTGCTGCTTCTCCTCAAGTGTGTTTAAACTGTTCATAGATTACTACCCTACCACGACTCTATTGAGTCGTGTAAACAGGTAGTAGTTGGGTGCAGTCCCGAAGCACTTGGAGGCAGTGGCGGTTAGATAGGATTCGTCTCTCCCGGTTTTGGGGGTTGATATCGCGCTATGTTTGGAGAGCCATTACACAAAGTCCCTGGCCAGGGCAAGCGAGATTTACTGGTAGGTACTCCATTAGTTTCTCAGGCTGTTTTGGACTATACTCTGACACGACTTATACCGCTATTAGGGGACTGACGTTTAACGCCCCCTAGGCCCGATATGCGATACTCTTAGAGGAACAGACCGGACTGTACAGAGATTGTCACATTCAGGCTTAGCAGGAGTTCGGATGGGTTTTCCTCATCGGACTTCTTATCGACATCTATCTGGGGACCGTTACGTACAGCTAGTACCGCTTGCGGCCTGTGGTTAAACCCACTGCCGGCGTAGTGTCGAGTCTTTAGAGTCCCACACAAAGGGTTGTTCACCTTTGGGCGAAACGTAGTAGAGGTCGTATGGTTTTACGACGGGGTTCGTTCACATACGCGTACTTATGCGCGTTTGGTGTTCGGAAAGTTGATACTAGTGGGTTTTGGTTTAAGCCCGATCCTAGTATTTGATTTTTGGTTGGTTCAGCCTCTTTGTATTCGTGTTCTTCGGAACACGGATGCGGGTATGTATATACATTTGACAGAGGCAGAGAAGGAGACACCTCATTAGGGTTTTGACCATTGACTTGATTAAAACCATTATGAGGTGGAAGAAATTGATTACTAATTTTTTATTAGTGATAATTGTGTTATGGCTAATTTAGTTTCACCATTTGACCATGTTAACCATTATTGACTTAGATATTTTGTTGAGCAAAAGATATTTTGCTTAGCATTAGTTGTGACATGATAATGGTCAAATCAATATCAACCATCACAATTATCTTAATAAAAATTTATTATTCTTTTTTCCTAATATAAGAGCTCACTCTTCATTTATCAAGTAGACATTCTCTCTCATAGCTCTCTCTCTTTCTTCCTCTCTCAAAGCCCTAGTGTTTCATGAGTTGAAAATCAAGGGCCATTGAGACCAAGCCACTAAAATCCTTCTCTACTCACTCTAGGGTTCTTAGTTTAGCACACCAAGCATCCTAGTCACTTCATTATAGAGGTTGGAGCACAAGGTAGAAACCTTCGGGTGGATCTTCTTTGACGTGGAGAAGCCGGTGAGGAGGAACCATCCACAACCACTCCAAGGAGCTCACAACAAAGAGAAGCACAACAAGGAGAAGAAAGACTTCAAGCTTGAGGTATAATCATCTAACATAGTAGTTAGAACTCCTAGTTAGTTTGTTAGTTAATGTTTAGCAAAGATCTTAATGGCAAGTCTATGTTACCTTGTAAAGAAAAATTCGATTTTTACCTATTCCGCCTCCCCGCAAACTACCGGGGTGAGTAACATAGACTTACACCTACATATCAAAAAATACATCGTATTGCATCAAAATCTGATTCAAAAACCGACACGACATGCGAAGTGCTCATAGGTTAGAACCTATAGTCTACGAATGCAAAAACAATCATAAAACCCTCGTTGTTGACGTACAAACGTCCAATGACCAAATCCACGGTCACGACCCGAATTTAGTTCGTGACCGGCACTTAAATCACGCAAGGTCCAAAGGCGCAACGTAAATTAAGTAATCCGAAACCCAGCAATCTAAACCATTTTAAGAAAAGGAAGAGGTGAAGTTTGAAATAAAGGTAATGAAACATGTTTTGTCTTTTAAAATTTTTGGGCAGCACCTCCCTCGTATTTTGATCCAAAACCACATATCCAAGATAAGATAAAAGGCATCCCCAAGCGGAAGCTAGCTCTTCGCCAAACGGCAGAGTCACAACCACGCAAGACAGAATATAAGTATACGACGCCCTAACGGCGAAGATCAACACAAGGAATAATGTAATGCAAGACACCAAACCCACCAAGCGAACATATAACCCATCGCTCAAGTCTCACAACTACAAGTCTTGCTAAGTCTTACTGCTTATACAAATACTAGTTTTTGATTTGATGGAGTTAACTAGATACAATAGGAATAATAAATACAAGAGGGGTACGATCCAACATGTACCACATACTAAAGAAAATCACCCGAGAACAACTGTGTTCCAGCGATGCCGCTACTGATCCATGCGGTCAACCTGCAAGAACTGTGGCATAACGGGAGTGAGTTTCCAACTCGTGAGTAGAAAACATCATCAGGTAGAAATCGAAAAAAATAATGATTCCTAGGTCAACTATATCATAAAGGTAATACTATGATATCTAGGGTGACTGTATCTGCATTTGTGCCAACACATAAAAAAAACCTATCAGCAAGTGGATCTCATCCAACCATATAATCAGTGGCTGTATGCATGTGGATCTCATCCACGTGTCCATTAATGACACAATCAACTCCATGGAACCTGAGTGTCCAACATCGACACATCGCAACATCATGAAAGAAAAGCATGTATGTAAATATCATGAAAGCATATGCAAGAAAATGTGAGGATATAAATCAGCGTGTGTCCCTCGCGACACATCAAAATCATGGAACCTGACTGCCCGGCATCGACACTCAAAACATCATGAAACACGTGTCCAGCATCAACACGTAAATACTCATCTCTCAGGCGCCGTCACCAGGACTGGCCCTCATATCCATACATCTCACGGAACCTGAGTGTCCAACATCGACACTCGCAATCCACATATCATATCGGGCTCCGTCAGTCTGGATCGGCCCATATATCCATACATCTCACGTAACCTGAGTGTCCAACATCGACACTCACATATCATATCGGGTTCCGTCAGTCCGGATCGGCCCACATATCCATACATCTCACGGAACCTGAGTGTCCAACATCGACACTCGCAATCCACATATCATATCAGGTTTCTAACACAAGTCTCAGAACCGAGAAAACTCATGGTGGACACATCGAAATATCATATTAAGAGAAACCGGGTTTTCAAAACAATGCATACTTTCTTGAAATATCCCCACGGTTCTCAAATCCATAAATCATATGAAATCCGTATCTCAATGTGTAAATCCATGAAACATGATATATGCAACATAGAACAGTAATATGAGCATATAAAGGGAAAACCGATATTTAAATGTATCAAGTTATTAAATATATCATGCGGTTCCCAATTTATCCAAAATCCATCGCAACATCATATGAAGCTGAACATGTAGCTATAGCAAGGTATATGTGTAAGCATGTAGGTATAGCAAGGTATATGCGTATGCTATATTTCATATGCACAATAGAATAAGAATCAATTTCTCAATTGTCCCTAACCAATACAATATCACATATGTATATGTGCAGCTATAGCAGGGTATGTCATGCAACATAGCATAATGATGTGAGCGTAGTAAGTAAATCATGCAAGGAGTCATATCATGATGCAGCAATTCTACTGTGTAGTGACATAGCAATTATCGATGATGAAGGTGTGTGAGCCAGCCAATCTGTGTAACTGTAACATACGCATCATCGATAATGGTGTAGGTGTACTAGCACAGGTATATGTAATAGAATGAGAATGACATGAATGTAGCATAAAGTACATCGTCAGCTAAATGCTATGGGGTATACGTGTCTACAATATATCCGAGTCGGTGAATCTATCGGTCGGCATCCAGCCTCACAACATCACGTACGGTATAATCCATCGTATGGCATATTACTCAAGATTCACAACAAAATATATATCTATATACCTATATCCTAGGTCACATCTGTATCAATCTCATATCGTGGGACCGACAAAGGTATCAACAATCTCATATCGACTCGCATCCATATGACATATCATACTAAGTCATCATATTACATCGTATACTCGTTCATCACATTAATATCTCGTATCACATTATATAAACGTCATGCTTGTTCTTTTTCAATTCGTACCTATCATGATTCACTTCTCATTTCATACTCATATGTCAATATTTTCATTAGTGTCAACTTCTATCATATTATCGTTTGTAAATCCTATAATCATGTCCGTCGCATATCATTTATCAAGATATAATAATCAAATGATCTTCCATATCAATGTTTGCGGGGGTGCTATACACCATTTACCCGACTTCCTCCGTAGATATAAATATACTCACCTGCTAAACTCCTTGCTTAGCCATAATCGATGCGCTTCATCATCTTGGAATCCACACGAAGGTATCTACAATCAATATGAAATCGCAAAGCTATTAACATCAAGTTCCAAAATCCAATATGGCACGCGGTGCACTCATAGGTTAGAACCTATTGCCTACGCATGAAAAACCAACCAAACAACCCTCGTCGTCGACGTACAAACATCCAACGACCCAATACAATATCAAATACTAAAACCAAGAATTCCAAAATACGGAAAACATAACCAAAACCACTCACAATAGCTTCCAGATTTTGGTTCAGGTCAACTGGAACTAAACAAACAAGTATAGGGTCTTGTATATGGAGTGTGTGTGCTACTGGACCAATTCCAGCATAACCCACCCACATTTAGCCGGCTACATTGCCCCCAAATCCAGCGAGCTCGGCCCAAAAGTGAGGGAATGGTCTCATGCTTGCAGGGTGGCTTTCTATTGGTCCCAATAGGTCTCTGGTATTGTTTGTTTTTCTCATAAACTTCCCAGGTCATCCCAGATTCCCTGTAGGCCATAAGGTTTCACAAAACCGACAAGGAATGATTCTAACTTCATGTATCAGGTTCTAAACTAAATTCCAGGCCTCTAAATCAATCTTTAAGGTCTTGTAAACACTCCCTACATGTCAAATGGCCACTTGAAAGCAACTTATAATTTTCTAAAATCGATATCCTGAATAACTCAATTTCTAACTAGAAATACAATATTTAACACCAAAATCTAAACTAAAGTGTATGGATTACCTTATTTCCAACCAAAGATCTTTCTTGAGTTGCCCAAGTCTTCAAAATCCAAACTTGAAAGGTTCTAAGGGTTTAGAATGGATGTGTGCATGTTTTTAGTGAAGAGAGCATAGGGTTTTGAGAAATATTTGGAGATGAGACATGGAGGTAGTGAGGGGGTGATGGAGATGATGAAGATGATGAAGATGAAGGAAATAATAGAGAAGTGAAGGAAAGGGGCAGCCATGACAAAGCCTTAGGCTCACTCTTTTCACAAATATCTCCTCTACACTCACTCTCTCCCAAAATATCTAATTTGTCTAAAGCATCAATCCATATTCCATTCACACTCTCTTGAATTTCTTTTCTTTTCTTTTCTCTTTTGTTTTCTTTCTCACAACTTCACAAAACTCAACACTTAACACAAACACAACACATGCACACACGCACATGACATGTTCACAAGTCGCGGAAAAAGGTAAAAATACGGATTTGCTAAAAATCCGATAAATATCATTAAAATAAATAAATCACTTTAATCTCTGATAAATTTCCAAATATTGGTATATACTTATACCACTTTACGAAAACCCCAAATTTCCCAAATCGGGTTGTTTTCGCGAAATATATTATTTTAATATTAAATTTCCAGGAATAATATTTTATACTTCTGAAATGTTACAATCTTGCCCCCTTAAATACATTTGGTCCCCGAATTTAAATTTAACTCCCCACATATTAAAACATTTCAATAATCAGCTCAAATCAACGGGGCTCCAAAAATCACGAAAGATACAGAAATACTACAGCGCATTCTGTGTGCTGGAAAATGAGTACGAAACTCAAAACCGAACTGTTAGTGTATATGCCCCAGAGGCCATTACTGTATCATACTAGTTTGTATATTACTTGATGGAAGCTTGGGATATTCACAGTTGTATATACAATCTTGCTCGAAATGGTAGTATGCTACTTGGTTTGTCTCTGCTTTAATATGTGCATGTGTTTCTTTTAGCATATCGCTGATATACATATTAGTAGAGCCCTTAGGATCTTTGCTTGATTACCAGCGTTGTGATGGCGCTCACACTCGTGGGGCTGGGTAATCCATAAGCACTTCCTTATAGAGGTCCTTAGTCGTTGGACTATCGAGACAGGGCATCGATACTCCGGAGTAGACTAGCGTATGCGCTTCTCATCCCAGCGTGGGAGACGGTCTGTCCCACAGCCGTCAGTACGTCGTACTTGAGATAGTATGCGGGTGCTCGTTAGGTTACGAGTACACTGGACAGGACTCGTCGGGAACTGTTGGTTGGTATTATACCTATCGTCAGTTATCAGTTCCCAGGTGACATGAGTACAGCTTAGTCCGCTGACTTGATACTGTCACTTCGCCTCGAGTGTGTTCCCACTGCACTTTGATTACTACCCTACCACGGCTCAAAGGAGTCATGCAAACAGGTAGTTTTTGGGTGCAGTCCCGAAGCACTTGGAGGCAGTGACGGTTAGACAGGATTCGTCTCTCCCAGTATTGGGGGTTGACATCGCGCTGTGTCCAGGAGAGCCATTACACGAGTAGTCCCTGGCCAGGGCAAGCGAGATATACTGGTAGGTTTCCAGTGTTATCTCAGGGTGTTCTGGGCTACACTCCGACACGACTTGTACCGCTATTAGGGGACTGACGTTCACCGCCCCCTAGGCCCGCCATGTGATGTATCAGAAGAACAGACCGGACTGTACGGAGACTGTCACATACAGGCTCAGTAGGAGTTCAGATGGGGTTCACCTCGTTAGTCTTCTTATCGGCATCTACCTGGGAACCGTTACGTACAGCTAGTGTCGCTTGCGGTCTGTGGTTAAACCCACTGCCAGCGTAGTGTCGAGTCTTTAGAGTCCTATACAGAGAGATATTCGCCTTTAGGCAAAATGAGTAGAGGTCGCATGGTTTTGCGACAGGGTTCGTTCACATCCGCGCACTTGTGCACGTTTGCTGTCCGGACAGCTTATACTAGCGGGCTTTGGTTTAAGCCAGATCCTAGTATATGATTTGGGATTGGTTTTATCTCATTGTATTCGTGTTCCTCGGATCATGAATACGGGTGCGTATGCACAGTTGCTTGAGACAGAGGGAGAGGACTTTGATTAGGGTTAATGACCTTTGTCATTTTATTAACCCTAATGCTTATGTGTGTATTATGGTTAATTGATATTAGTTTAATATAATTGTGCATGGTTATGGTTGTTGACCATTTGACCTTCTTGACTTGTTGACCTAGGTTGACACTTTGACCATCATCATTTTATTTGGAAGATGCTCTTTGATCCTTGCAATTTGCATTAAAAATGAAATGATAATGGTCATGTCTTGATTAACCATGACAATTATCTAGCTAATTATCAATTTATAATAATTCACACATATATGTGAGAATGGTTGTTTTATTCTCTCATTCTCTCATTCACTTTCTCTCTCTTGTTCTTCCTCTCCCTCAAGCTCTCCCCTCTCATGTGTTGAGAAACACTTGAGCTTGAGAAAAACCTCTTCTTGATAAATTTTACTCTCATCTAGGGTTTTAGTACTAGCACTTCTAGCACCCTAGTTACTTCTAGCTTGAAGTTGAAGACAAAGGTTGAGGCTTTCGGGTGGATCCTTCTTCGACTCAAGAAGACGACAAAAGTGATCCCTTTCTACTACTCCAAGGAGCAAGGAGAGAAGGACATAAAGCCCTAGGTATAACCATTCTACCCTTAGCTAGTTTCTAGTTAGCTTTAGCTTGTTTTTGTTTAGCAATGATCCTTCTTTGTCTAGTCCATATTGCCTAAAGTGATAAAAATCCGATTTTTATTCCGTTTTCCGCCTCCCCGCAAGCACCGGGGTGGGCAACGTGGACTTACAGTGGTATCAGAGCCTAACTAAACATAAACTAGCTAGGTAGTGAAAGTGTATGGAAGTTTGATCGGAAAAATCGAAAAACCAAAATATCAAAACCCTAACTTTCTGTTAAAATTTTTCCTGTTCAAAATAAAATATATCATACTCCAAAAATCATCTCAGGGTTTTGTGAAGAAAGCCACCAAACCCGGTCCAGTGAATCGACCAAAGAGCCGCGGTTCCGCGGCAATAGCAAGCTATTGCCGCGCAACCGCGGCCGAGTTGGCTCGGTTCTGGGTCGAGTTTGGTGCAGTGTTCTTCTGGCTTGGTTTTGGGATTTTTAAGATGGTTTATATGTGCCCAGGCTTTCCAGAAAAGAAATTTGTTTTTGGGGGCCTATACTTCCGTATTTTTGATCGAACTTCAATACACTTTGACTAAAGGGTTATATCTGTGATGTTTATATGTATTCAACATCGGCTAATCACTATATGTCGATTAGTGGGGGTTATACATATCTGTGATCTGTGTTTGATGATGGTATGTGTATATGAATGCGTTGGATTGTCGCGGGTGAATAGCCGGGGTGGATGTGAGATGAGTGTTTCTTTTTCTTTCATTCATTGTAACATGTAAATTGATGTAATATTATTTGTATGGCCGCACAACCGGGTCGGGGTTGTAGCCGTCATTGTATAATTCTTTTTACTGTTTTTGCTTCTAGGATAGACCCATGGAGGGGGTGCACAAACTACCGGGTATCTCGAAGTGCCGAGTGGCCTACTCACGGTGGTGAGGGAGGTTGCTTCGCTTCGGGTACTTGGCGGGTAGTTTGCCGCACCCGTAGGGGTCTTGGGTGGGGTATTGGCTATTCACCGCGACCGTGTAATCCGCTTTTCGTTGCAGGCTCGAACGGATTGCGGATTCCTAGTATATCCAATGTATTCATCTGTGATCTGTAATGTCTATCATTGCTATATATTTATATATTATAACTATTTAGGCGTTGCTTATGTTTTACAGCCGCGCTAGCCCAGCCCCAGCTCTATCGTTAGTTAAGTAACCTAACGGGTGATGACGGAGCCCCGTGGCGAATGCGAATGGCATAAGCGTACGTCATATTTTGGTTGTTTTCTGCAATGGTAGGATTAAATGATGGGACGCATTAAAAGAACAAATGCAAGAAAATAAACCAAGTAAAATTCGATTGGAACACTTTGAAAACCACTCGGTTCTTTTCAAAACTAAACTTTTAAACGCAGAGCTTGAACCACTCCTTTTAAAATCTATCTCGTTCCATCGATTATATCAAGTTCACTACGTTCACGGTTTTGCCAAAACCATTCGTAGCCCTCCATCATTTCAGTTAAATATTCGGTAGTATTCAAGCTATGTATTTTGACCTCACGCCAAGGCATAGTGATTGGTAACTGCCGGATATTTATCTGTTGCATAGATAGAATGCGTTGGTTTGAGACAGTCGTACTGCCATTTTGGCCTACGTCAAGGGTAGGTACGGGTGGGTTCAAATTAACCGGGATAATGATGGGAAGAACTTGACATGTGACTTATGACATTTTGACCTCACGCCAAGGTCATAAGAGCATGGGGCAAAAATCCACATCGGGAGTTTCATAAGTACTGAAACTTGCTAGCGCTGCATACCATTTGGAGTGTGATGATTCTGGTAGGATTCCTTCGGTTTTATCACGCGATGATATTTGGATCCCGATCCTACTGTGAGTATATCCTACTCCTCGGGAAAACTCTCACTTAACGATCAATGCTATAAACCTAGTAGGTGTCTAGAAAGGTGTTAGCAGGGCTACGCCCACAGGGAAAAGAGGTTACTTAATTAAGGAACTTCACGAAAGCGTTGGAAAACCTCCCTCGAAGTACCGACACTGGCCTGGCTGAACGGTTAAGCAAGTATTGTACTGTGAGATTGATCCTGACTAATCCTTTCTTTACGGTTTGAGAAGGGATTCGAGAGACAGTGGGAGCCATCCTGTTTAGACAAACTAAAAACCACTCTAAACTTGCAAGAGCATCATACTAAAGTGTTTCTTTTCTCTCTCCTAATTGCAGCGACCATTCAACATGACCGGACTTAAGTTATTACTAGATAAAAACATACTGACAGGGCCGAACTATAAAGATTGGCTCAGGAATGTCAAGATGGCAATCACTTATGACAAGCTGGGGTATCTCCTTACCACCAAAGCTCCCCCTGTCCCATGTCCCAAAACCAGTGTCGTAGATAGGGAAATCTATAAGACCTGGGAAATAGATTGCGCGAAGGACAAATGTCTCGTACTTGCCTCGATGGACAACGTACATCAGAGGAGGCACGAGAATATGGACCTAGAGTCCATATTTCTTCATACAAAAGAACTGTATGGAGAGCAGTCTCGTATCGCCAGATACGAAGTGTCGAAGAAGTTGTTTTCGGCAAGGTTGGCCGTCGGATCATCGGTAGCGGAACACGTGCTTAAGATGATTGGCTACATAGAGGAGCTCGCAGAACTTGGGACCACGTTGGAGAATGAGCTCTATACGGACTTGATTCTCCAGTCCCTTCCTTCCACTTACGCCCAGTTCATCCTGAACTTCAACTTACAGGAAAAGGAAGTTGAACTTTCAGAGCTCCTCAACATGTTGAGGAGTGCAGAGGGCACCCTATAGAAAAGTAGGGAGACATCCACTTTGTTTTAGGAGGATCTTCCTCTTCTAGATCCAGGGCGAAAGCCAAGGGTAAGAAGAAGAAAGCCCCCGCCAAACCAAGAGGCGGTGTCAGTAAAGTGGATACGAAGGGAAAAGGAAAAGCAACAAAGGTAGCGGGTAAGCTGGTGGGGAAGGAAGAATGCTTCTACTGTCACAAAAGTGGTCACTGGAAACAGGATTGCTGTCACGACCCAAAGTTTGGCCCGTGACCGGCACTTAACCACGTAACGTCTACAGGCGTAACGCGACTAAGTAATCCGAAAACCCAGAAATCAAACCAGTAAAAGTATAGAGTGATTTAAGCATTTAATAGAACTAATTACTAAGATGTCAAGAAATCTTAAGTAGACAATCACTAAGATAACAATATACGACGCCGTAGCGAAGAAAAAGAGTAACAGGTGGGAAACATCACAGATGGAATGAACTGCATAAGTAAAGTCGGCTCACAACGAGCTCAACGCCAGAATACAAAATAATATACATCGTCCTCACAACTGGTCTCTAAGTCAATACATAAGTGGTAGATGGAGAGTACTAGATACAACAATGTACATAACTGAAAGATAACCAGATACCGTACAAAACCCACCTATCAGCAAAAGAGCTAGTACACCAACTGTACGGGCATCTGTGTCAAAAGATGCAAGGACGCAGCCTGCCGCGACTACTCCGAAGGGCAACCTGCAAACACTGTGGCACAATGGGGGTGAGTTGCCAACTCGTGAATAGAAGATAACATATAAAGGTAATCGCGAGTATGCACGTGCTACGACGCTCTAACCTCTATAACATCTATATGATGAACTGGATGCTCAAACATGCAACAAGTGCGATCTAATAACATCTCCATGTGAAGAGCAAGAAATGTGATGATCAGGTATAGCAATGCAATCTAACAACCCTATATAGAATGAACAGGGTATGCAATGATCAGGTATAGCAATGCAATCTAACAACTCTATATAGAATGAACAGGGTATGCAATGATCAGGTATAGCAATGCAATCTAACAACCCTATATAGAATGAACAGGGTATGCAATGATCAGGTATAGCAATGCAATCTAACATCCCTATATAGAATGAACAGGGTACGCAATGATCAGGTATAGCAATGCAATCTAACAACCCTATATAGAATGAACAGGGTATGCAATGATCAGGTATAGCAATGCAATCTAGCATCCCTATATAGAATGAACAGGGTATGCAATGATCAGGTATAGCAATGCAATCTATATAGAATGAACAGGGTATGCAATGATCAGGTATAGCAATGCAATCTAACAACCCTATATAGAATGAACAGGGTATGCAATGATCAGGTATAGCAATGCAATCTAACAACCCTATATAGAATGAACAGGGTATAATAGATACAGGATGAGATATCAATTACTACATACTGAGCATGGGAAATATAACATCTACACGGAATGTCATCGTGGAAAGTAAAATCGGTACCCATCAATGTACCCAAATCCCAATACTACTCAGGCGTCGTCATCCTCCTCGGTCCTCCAAATCCTGTAAATCTCATATAATCGTGAGTGCCCAACATCGGCACCCAAATATCAAGAAATACTCGTGCCAAGCATCGATACGCAAATCCTCCTGTATAGGGCATCCGTCAGTACGGATCAGCCCACGGGCTCTGTCTGCGGTATCGGCCCTCGGCCCCGGCAGTACGAGTCGTCCCGTATCCATCCATCGTCTCTGGTCGGTATCCTCCGGATAACCGCCAGGTTCAACTAATCACCGGTAGGTAGTAGTCCCTCTGCCAGGCTTACCGTCTACTACACAGCGAAACCGTTCTCGCCCCGGGGTACCATACCGGGTCCACCATGTACCCGTAATCGGCCTCATCCAACTCCTCGATTCGGGTTCACATATATCACTCTAGTACCGAGAAAACACATGGTGGACGCACAGAAATATCATATCAAGGAAAACCGGGTTTTAAATAATTAACTATTCTCTTTGAAATATCCACGGTTCCCTAAATCCAGAATTAACATGGAAACAACATATCTCAATGCGTAATCTAAGAAAGTATGAAGATATCAATATATGTGTGCACTGGCATGAATATACAGTGTGCATGTGCGCAGGTATGAAGATATCAATATATGTATGCACTGGTATGAATATACAGTGTGCATGTGCGTAGGTATGAAGATATCAATATATGTGTGCACTGGTATGAATATACAGTGTGCATGTGCGCAGGTATGAACATCTCAATATATGTGCACTGGTATGAATATACAGTGTGCATGTGCGCAGGTATGAACATCTCAATATGTGTGCACTGGTATGAATATACAGTGTGCATGTGCGCAGGTATGAACATCTCAATATGTGTGCACTGGTATGAATATATCAATATATGTGCACGTAGTACCAGTAGGGGTATGTGATGCATATGTGCCCAAATATGGATATAACATATGATGTTATGCAGCAAATCATGACAACATCAATAAGGTAGAATCAGTATGATATATGATTTATAGCAATCCTATAATGTGAGTGTCATGGCAATCACTAACGGTGTGAGTGTAGCATATCAATCGTGCTCGTGCGACTTGAACCGTTAGTGACAGTGCAGTGTTCTGTGCTATCATTTCTATATGCAACAATAATGTATGCTACTACAGTCCATATGAACATCTACAATCTAATATCCTGACTCGCCCTGACCCTTAACGCCATACAGGCGATTTCCCCGTAGATGTTAAATCTACTCACCTGGTCGTGCGCTACTCGTAGCCGACCACCTGCTTCCCTTTCTTAGCTTCGTCCGACGTACCCGCCTGCGAACCTTGAATTACACAAGAATCTATATATAAGCAATTATGTCGCAAAACGTGATATCGACGTCAAACGATACGCTCGCGTCGCGAACTAAACGCACGTGTGTACGATACGCTAAACGTGTGCACGCGTCTAAAACTAACCCCGATACGCCGCGATACGCTGAATCATGGAACCCTCTCGCGTATCGCGTGTATCGCGCGAACCAAACGTACTAGAAATACGATATAACGTCCCAGATTCTACCCAGGCTAACAACTTACAAAACTAAACATGCCACTGGCCTAGAAATAGCAACAGACTCCTACCCATCCAAACATCACCCAAAAATTCCCCTATTTGGCCGCAAATTGCAGCCAGAAAGAATAAATCGGCGGCCTCGCTATGGGGTGGGGGTCTCTGGCTCTGTTGGTGTGGTCCATACCTTGTATACAAGCTCCAGTTAACTCAATTTCAACCTGAACTACTCGGGCCTATAGCAGATCACAGACATCCAAAAAGTTCACTTAAAAACACTAAATTTGCACAATTAGAAACCCTATGGTATTTTGGTGTAATCTGGGGTCTAACTAGGTTTACATGGCCTTAATAACACCTAATTAGGCTAGGTTAACCAATATTAACAGCACTTAGCCATAAGTCCACACAATTCATCACTAAAGGCACAAAACTCACTTTTTAACACTAATTAAGCTTAACAATCACTAGTTTAGCAAGCAAGGAAGTTAGGCTCATATCATACCTCACTTAAGGATCTTAGAGTGCAGGAAGTAGAGGAAGGAGAAGGTTTGGAGCTGCTACAGAGGCTGCTGGAGCTGTTACTGCTCCTGTTGCTGCTGCTACTCCATGCTGCTGCTGATGCTGCTGCCTCTTCTGCTGCTGTTGCTGGTGCTTCCTCTGCTGCTGCTGCTTCTCTCTCTCTCTCTCTCTCTCTCTCAGCTGAGTGTGTGTGTGTGTGTGAGAGAGAGAGTTGGGAGAATAATGAGGAAAGAAATGAGGCACCCTAGTCAACCTTTCTCTCTCTCTCTCTCTCATTAAATGAGCATGGCTCAAGCCATATTGCCCATACCCTCTCTCTCCCACTAAGTCAACAAAAGAAAAGAATTTCAATAAACAAAACAACACATAAAGAAAGAATAACACCCATAAATAAAAAAAAGAGAACAACAACCATACCAATTTAAAACCCAAAATAACTTAATACAAAACTTTAAATGGCTTAAGGGAATGGTTAGTCCACCATGCTTGTTAATCATGGTTTAACCCCATCTCTTAACCCTAGTTAACATGCACAAGTGTGTGTGCGCCTAGAAAAATCCTAATAAAATATTCATTAATTAGAATAAATTATCTGAAACTTAATTTGGTAAACTTTTTACCAAAACTATATATTAAAAATATAATTAACCCCTAAACACGACCTAAGGTGTTACAATCTTCATCCCTTAAAGAAAATTCGTCCCCGAATTTTAAAATACAAAGCTACGCATATCTTCAGAGGGATGAGGGAACTTCTGCCGCACCTCGCCCTCAGCCTCCCAGGTGACCTCTTCATTGTTTGGGATGCACCCAAATACCTTCACTGATGGCAAGACCTTCGATCGAAGTTTCTTCACCTGCCGGCCCAAAATTATGGCTGGCTGTTGGGTGAACGAAGGGTCACACTCGAACTAAATGGTCTGGCGCTGAATCCAATGAGAAAGGTCATGAAGGTAATTGCAAAGTATCGACATAGGGAATACGGGGTGAATACTCAATAATCTGGGTGGAAGTGCCCAACTTAAGGCAACGAACCAACTCGCCTTAGGGATCCTAAAAAGACTTATTATCCTGGAAAGCTTCCCCAAAACTCAACACGTCATTTATCGGAAATTTCCGTGGGAATACATGATCTGCCATTGCGAACTCAAATCTGCAACCCTCTTGGTCAGCATCTGATCTCTATCCGCAATAGACCATTCTCATCCTGACCCAAAACAACCGGGTCATTTCCGAAATTCTAAACTAGCTGAGGTCCAGTAATCCTATAACACAGAGTTAGGAAAAACAGACTGGTGATCGACAAGACCTAACCTCTAAACCTAAAGGTTACCAATTGGAGTGTCTCCTGATAACTGCTATCAAAGGAGAACCCTATCGATGGCAAACAACGATCCCCAACTGCCGACAACAATTTCTACATACGCACAACTTAACAAGAACAACTGAGTATCACCGGATGACAAGCATCCGAATTGAGTCACATCCTGACAACTCCTGGGTGGACACCATAATGAAAATTCGGGGAGATCTGCTCTCGTTCCCTCTTCGGAACGGTTAAAGATTGCAACTCTCCCGTCAGTCTCAGTTGCTCAACTCAAGCACACAACAAGACAGACACCTTGAACGAATCCCGAGACTTTTCTTTCTAACCCTGCCCACCCGTTACTACCTTACAAGTCACGTTAACAGTTGGTGGGGCTTGAATGAGTACAGAGAGTTGACCGATGTGCCTGCCCTAGGATTCCACGTCTCATCCCCATAACATTAGGTACACAAGTGTCTCTCTAGCCTAGCACACCCTTGCATTACCCAGCCGAGTAGGCTCCAATATCTCTGACGAACGAGCGTCGGCGGGCAGTGCCTCGCGAAAGCGATTTACGAAGGGTGGTCGGGCGCGGACATGAGCCAGCTGTCTCCTCAGAAGAAATGAACCTATTATGTACTCAACGATCGCATAAGAACTGTGAATCTGCGGAGGACTATCACCACAATCAAATTTCACCGCAGGAAGATGTACATTTAGCTCTGGTGGTCCGTGAGAATCTGACACGACTCTTAAACGAGTTGTGTCTATAAATTTCCAGTGCAAAACCATCACGGCCATCTCCAGGTCATGAGTGGGATATCCTTGTTGTACTTCCTCCAAATGTAGGGAAGCAAAAGAGATAACTCCATTGTGTCACCTCGGTACACCTTCGAGTCCTACTCACGAAACATCACAGTTAAACCACAAGGTCGCCCGAACCAAAAGCAAAGAAGGAGCTGATGCAGTTGTTAACGGAGTCTTCAACTGCGGAAATTCCCTACACAAGCCTCAGTCCAAAGAAAAGAAACCTCCAATCCGGTCAATTTAGTCAACGGGGCAGCATTACACTAGCAATCCTGCATGAGACGGCGGTAACACCTGCTGAGCCAAAAAATATGCGGACCTCCGTCCCGCTCACAAGTTGGGCCTAAGCTATACGACCACGATCTTCCTCGAAACCATACCAATTCGTCTCCGTAACTACAAAACCTAGGAGTCAACACAACAAGCTTAAAGGGACACTCCGAGAATCTAGTAAACCGCTGGGGCTCTCCCAGTATCCGTATAACAGATCCTCAAGTGTTACCCTAACCCTCAAGACACACTAAAGAGACTAGGTTGTCGTAAGTAACACAACAATAACTAGTCGAGGAACGGCCCGAAGAAAACCAGTTCATCATACCTACGAATGCTGCTAAAGCATTGATGAGTCCAGTGACACACCCAAAACACACAAAGCCTGTAGCACGCACAAGGCAGTCTTCGGAATGTCATCACTCCGGACCCGCAACAATGATGACCTGATCCCAAACGAACTTAGACAAGGTCTCGCACTTTGGTGTTGATCGAAGAATTCGTCAGTGCGAGGTACAGGATACTTATCCGCACCGTAAGCCGATTCAAAAAGCCGATCCATCAAAACAACCTCAATCTGTCGTTTTCCTCCTGGACGACCAGAAATAGGAGCTTCCTAAATGCGAAACACTCAGACGCACAACTCCCTCAACAACCACTCTGCAGAAGGTCCTTAGCTCCTTAAGCTTCGCCGGCTCATCTTGGAACGACGTCGGAAAAATTCTCGCACGAAAGAAAACCGGTCCAACAACCCAACTGTGGCTACAGCATCACGAAAAACGCCAAGAATCCACGACATCTCCTCAGAGCCGACTAGCGAACAAGGCTGAATTCAAGCTGTAAGAGGTGGCACCACTATCCATCTGCACAACAAGATCTGACTTGCCCGGGAAAAAAAAACCTAACTGTTTCCTCACGGTAGCCCACAATGCCTAGCACGTAGCTAACCAGTCCATGCCCAGGAGATTGCCAAATCCAACATCTTTAGGAGGT
This sequence comes from Agapanthus africanus, assembly GCA_030015575.1. Lineage (NCBI taxonomy): Eukaryota > Viridiplantae > Streptophyta > Magnoliopsida > Asparagales > Amaryllidaceae > Agapanthus > Agapanthus africanus. The sequence goes on from CM057344.1 coordinate 442,721,607, forward strand.
TCAAAATGACAGACGAATCTCTATCTCCCATCCGATGGGCACATGACCGAAGTACGTGTCGCGCAACAAAAGGATTGCTGACAGAAGTTAACACAACAAACGGCTAATCTACCCAGCATGACTCTCATCCTAAACTCGGCACGAAGTGTGTAAACATACGAGTGCAACAAAAGGACATTCTGAAAGAGTACCTGAAACCACAGCATTGGACGCCCGCCCGTCCCGATGAGTCGAAGCAAAAACTTGTGCCTGTCCTTCATCTGCGACTGATCGAACTCCTCCTCTACTAGCCTGACCCCTTTATGCAAACCCTCCGCGTCCACGACATTTCAGAATACGACCCTGACGTGCTGTGAAGGAACACTGCCTGATGAGGTGTTGAAGGCTTCCGCATCGTAAACACCTACGCACCGAATGCTGTCCTGCCTGAGGATGGAAGCCAAACGACTGTCCTCGTCCTAAGCCTCTGCTCTGGGCTGGTACACCAGTACGATTCCACAACTGTTCCGGAACTCTCACAGTCTTTGGAAGACGTGTCTCGTAAACTGGGGCTGCCTCCACCGGTGCTATGTAGGGGACGGAATACTGCATGATGATCGCAAGGAACAACTGGGTAAAAGGGGTGACAACCATCTGTCGCTGCGCTCGAACGACCTCTACCAATGAGCTCATCGTCTGGCGCAAGCTCTGCATCTCTGCCACTAGTCTAGCGATCTGACCTGTCGTAGGAGAAATAATCTGTCCTGGTACAACATGGGTACTACTCGGATCAGTCCTCGTCTCCGATAAATCAACTCGAACCTCGGCTCTCCTGGCCTCTCTCTGCACCCTCGTAGTCCTTGGCGGCATAATGCTGAAAGGAAGGTAGGATTCGATGAGGATACGAAAATCGAATCATAAGGATGTATATGATCATAAAGGAAATTCAATCAATAAGTCCTAAGGTCTCTTAGGCGGAGTACCATGTCGTGAGTATGCCGCGGAACATACGCACGCTACGCCACTCTGCTGCAGCTACCTACTCCATCATACCAGGGTCATCCTACACTCTGAAGGTAAAACCTACGCTCTGATACCAACTTTGTCACGACCCAAAGTTTGGCCCGTGACCGGCACTTAACCACGTAACGTCTACAGGCGTAACGCGACTAAGTAAGCCGAAAACCCAGAAATCAAACCAGTAAAAGTATAGAGTGATTTAAGCATTTAATAGAACTAATTACTACGATGTCAAGAAATCTTAAGTAGACAATCACTAAGATAACAATATACGACGCCGTAGTGAAGAAAAAGAGCAACAGGTGGGAAACATCACAGATGGAATGAACTGCATAAGTAAAGTCGGCTCACAACGAGCTCGACGCCAGAATACAAAATAATATACATCGTCCTCACAACTGGTCTCTAAGTCATTACATAAGTGGTAGATGGAGAGTACTAGATACAACAATGTACATAACTGAAAGATAACCAGATACCGTACAAAACCCACCTATCAGCAAAAGAGCTAGTATACCAACTGTAGGGGTATCTGTGTCAAAAGATGCAAGGACGCAGCCTGCCGCGACTACTACGAAGGGCAACCTGCAAACACTGTGGCACAACGGGGTGAGTTGCCAACTCATGAATAGAAGATAACATATAAAGGTAATCGCGAGTATGCACGTGCTACGACGCTCTAACCTCTATAACATCTATATGATGAACTGGATGCTCAAACATGCAATAAGTGCGATCTAATAACATCTCCATGTGAAGAGCAAGAAATGTGATGATCAGGTATAGCAATGCAATCTAACAACCCTATATAGAATGAACAGGGTATGCAATGATCAGGTATAGCAATGCAGTCTAACAACCCTATATAGAATGAACAGGGTATGCAATGATCAGGTATAGCAATGCAATCTAACAACCCTATATAGAATGAACAGGGTATGCAATGATCAGGTATAGCAATGCAATCTAACAACCCTATATAGAATGAACAGGGTATGCAATGATCAGGTATAGCAATGCAATCTAACAACCCTATATAAAATGAACAGGGTATAATAGATACAGGATGAGATATCAATTACTACATACTGAGCATGGGAAATATAACATCTACACGGAATGTCATCGTGGAAAGTAAAATCGGAACCCATCAATGTACCCAAATCCCAATACTACTCAGGCGTCGTCATCCTCCTCGGTCCTCCAAATCCTGTAAATCACATATAATCGTGAGTGCCCAACATCGGCACCCAAATATTAAGATATACTCGTGCCAAGCATCGACACGCAAATCCTCCTGTATAGGGCATCCGTCAGTACGGATCAGCCCACGGGCTCTGTCTGCGGTATCGGCCCTCGGCCCCGGCAGTACGAGTCGTCCCGTATCCATCCATCGTCTCTGGTCGGTATCCTCCGGATAACCGCCAGGTTCAACCAATCACCGGTAGGTAGTAGTCCCTCTGCCAGGCTCACCGTCTACTACACAGCGAAACCGTTCTCGCCCCGGGGTACCATACCGGGTCCACCATGTACCCGTAATCGGCCTCATCCAACTCCTCGATTCGGGTTCACATATATCACTCTAGTACCGAGAAAACACATGGTGGACGCACCGAAATATCATATCAAGGGAAACCGGGTTTTAAATAATTAACTATTCTCTTTGAAATATCCACGGTTCCCCAAATCCAGAATTAACATGGAAACAACATATCTCAATGCGTAATCTAAGCAAGTATGAAGATATCAATATATGTGTGCACTGGCATGAATGTATAGTGTGCATGTGCGCAGGTATGAAGATATCAATATATGTGTGCACTGGTATGAATATACAGTGTGCATGTGCGCAGGTATGAAGATATCAATATACGTGTGCACTGGTATGAATATACAATGTGCATGTGCGCAGGTATGAACATCTCAATATGTGTGCACTGGTATGAATATACAGTGTGCATGTGCGCAGGTATGATCATCTCAATATGTGTGCACTGGTATGAATATACAGTGTGCATGTGCGCAGGTATGAACATCTCAATATGTGTGCACTGGTTTGAATATACAGTGTGCATGTGCGCAGGTATGAACATCTCAATATGTGTGCACTGGTATGAATATATCAATATGTGTGCACGTAGTACCAGTAGGGGTATGCGATGCATATGTGCCTAAATATGGATATAACATATGATGTTATGCGGCAAATCATGACAACATCAATAAGGTAGAATCGGTATGATATATGATTTATAGCAATCCTATAATGTGAGTGTCATGGCAATCACTAACGGTGTGAGTGTAGCATATCAATCGTGCTCGTGCGACTTGAACCGTTAGTGACAGTGCAGTGTTCTGTGCTATCATTTCTATATGCAACAATAATGTATGCTACTACAGTCCATATGAACATCTATAATCTAATATCCTGACTCGCCCTGACGCTTAACGCCATACAGGCGATTTCCCCGTAGATGTTAAATCTACTCACCTGGTCGTGCGCTACTCGTAGCCGACCACCTGCTTCCCTTTCTTAGCTTCGTCCGACGTACCCGCCTGCGAACCTGGAATTACACAAGAATCCATATATAAGCAATTATCTCGCAAAACGTGATATCGACGTCAAACGATACGCTCGAGTCGCGAACTAAACGCGCGTGTGTACGATATGCTAAATGTATGCACGCGTCTAAAACTAACCCCGATACGCCGCGATACGCTGAATCATGGAACCCTCTCGCGTATCGCGTGTATCGCGCGAACCAAACGTACTAGAAATACGATATAACGTCCCAGATTCTACCCAGGCTAACAACTTACAAAACTAAACATACCACTGGCCTAGAAATAACAATAGACTCCTACCCATCCAAACATCACCCAAAAATTCCCCTATCTGGCCGCAAATTGCGGCCAGAAAGAATAAATCGGCGGCCTCGCTATGGGGTGGGGGTCTCGGGCTCTGGTGGTGTGGTCCATACCTTGTATACAAGCTCCAGTTAACTCAATTTCAACCTGAACTACTCGGGCCTATAGCTGATCACAGACATCCAAAAAGTTCACTTAAAAACACTAAATTTGCACAATTAGAAACCCTATGGTATTTTGGTGTAATCTGGGGTCTAACTAGGTTTACATGGCCTTAATAACACCTAATCAGGCTAGGTTAACCAATATTAACAGCACTTAGCCATAAGTCCACACAATTCATCACTAAAGGCACAAAACTCACTTTTTAACACTAATTAAGCTTAACAATCACTAGTTTAGCAAGCAAGGAAGTTAGGCTCATATCATACCTCACTTAAGGATCTTAGAGTGCAGGAAGTAGAGGAAGGAGAAGGTTTGGAGCTGCTACAGAGGCTGCTGGAGCTGTTACTGCTCCTGTTGCTGCTGCTACTCCATGCTGCTGCTGATGCTGCTGCTTGCTGCTGCCTCTTCTGCTGCTGGTGTTGGTGCTTCCTCTGCTGCTGCTGCTTCTCTCTCTCTCTCTCTCTCTCTCTCTCTCAGCTGAGTGTGTGTGTGTGTGTGTGTGAGAGAGTTGGGAGAATAATGAGGAAAGAAATGAGGCACCCTAGTCAACCTTTCTCTCTCTCTCTCTCATTAAATGAGCATGGCTCAAGCCATATTGCCCATACCCTCTCTCTCCCACTAAGTCAACAAAAGAAAAGAATTTCAATAAACAAAACAACACATAAAGAAAGAATAACACCCATAAATAAAAACAAGAGAAAAAAACCATACCAATTTAAAACCCAAAATAACTTAATACAAAACTTAAAATGGCTTAAGGGATTGGTTAGTCCACCATGCTTGTTAATCATGGTTTAATCCTATCTTTTAACCCTAGTTAACATGCACAAGTGTGTGTGTGCCTAGAAAAATCCTAATAAAATATTCATTAATTAGAATAAATTATCTGAAACTTAATTTGGTAAACTTTTTACCAAAACTATCTATTAAAAATATAATTAACCCCTAAACACGACCTAAGGTGTTACAATTGCAAGGCTTGGAAGGCCAGAACACAGGATTTGAAGCGAGTTGCGGCTTCAGCTTCAGGTGTGTATGTTATTGAAAACTGTCTATCAATAAACTCTACATCCTGGGTATTGGATACCGGATTAGGATCTCATATCTGTAATTCTTTGCAGGCGTTGAGAAAGCGTAGAGTTTTGAAGGCAGGTGACATGACCCTCAGAGTTGCAAACGGTGCTAGCATGGATGCTGAGGCCGTGGGGGACTATCACCTGGGACTGTCAGATGGACACTTTTTGGTTTTGCGTAGTTGTTATTATGTACCAAATGCAACCTGTAATATCATTTCTGTATCTTTTTTATCTAAAGAAGGTTATGAATTTGCATTTGTAAGTAATGTAGTGAACATTCACCATAATCAAGTTTTGATTGGGTCAGGTACATTGAACAATGGTATATACGTATTAAACCAACCACAGATTTTCAATGTCCAGAATACACACAAAAGAAAGTCTCCAGAAATCAATAAAACTTTCTTATGGCATTGTAGACTGGGTCACATCAATGAGAGAAGGTTGACTAAGTTACATGCAGAAGGATATTTGGATCCGTTCGAATATCAATCGTATGCAACTTGTCAATCCTGTCTCAAAGGAAAGATGACAAAGACTCCGTTCACTGGACACGGAGTAAGAGTGAGCGAGCTCTTGGGACTCGTACACAGCGACGTGTGCGGTCCAATGTCTACACATGCACGAAGCGGTTATTCTTACTTCATTACTTTTACGGATGACTTTTCAAGGTACGGTTATGTCTTCTTAATGAAACATAAATCCGAGGCTTTTGAAAAATTCCAGGAATACAAGAATGAAGTAGAAAAACAAACAGGCAAAAGTATCAAGGCACTGAGATCTGATCGAGGTGGTGAATACTTGAGTGCCGAGTTCCTGGGTTACTTAAAAGAGAATGGAATTCTCTCTCAGCTTACTCCTCCATACATTCCGCAACATAACGGTGTATCGGAGACACGAAACCGAACCCTATTGGATATGGTACGGTCCATGATGAGTAACGCTGAGTTGCCGCGATCATTCTGGGGATATGCGCTAGAAACAGCTGCATACCTTTTGAACCGAGTTCCCACTAAGACTGTGCCTACCACACCATATGAGTTATGGAGTGGGAAGAAACCCTATCTTCAATACTTGAAGATTTGGGGATGTCCAGCTTATGTCAAAAAGCAGCATGCGGACAAATTAGAGGCACGCTCAGTACGGTGCAAGTTTATGGGATACCCAAAGAACTCCAGGGGGTATCTTTTCTATTACGCAGAGGAACAAAAAGTCCTTGTTTCTCGTAATGCCCATTTTCTGGAACATCAGTTCTTAGAAAAAGAAATAAGTGGGAACACAATAGAACTGGAAGAAATTCCAGAACCACAAGCTATTACTGAAAGCTTAGTAGAACCAGAGGGTTCGAAAGATCAGGACATTCCCACGCCACTCCGCAGGAGTAGTAGGCAGTCTCATCCGCCCGAGAGATAATATGGTTTTCTCATTGTCGGGGATAGAGAGGATTGCATCATAGATTGTGATGAGCCTACTAGCTTCCAGCATGCCATTCAGAGCGTCGACTTGGTAAAATGGCTGGATGCAATGCGGACCGAAATGGAGTCCATGTATACCAACAAAGTATGGACGTTGGACATTGCTCCAGATGGGGTAAAACCCGTAGGATGCAAATGGATCTTCAAAAGGAAGATTGGTGTAGATGGACAGGTTGAGACCTATAAAGCTAGACTGGTAGCAAAGGGTTTTCGTCAGCGACCTGGTTTGGACTATGACGAAACCTTTTCTCCAGTAGCTATGCTGAAATCCATTCGGATCCTTCTTGCCATTGCTACCTTCCACGATTATGAGATTTGGCAGATGGACGTAAAGACAGCTTTTCTAAATGGACATTTAGAGGAGTGTGTCTATATGGAACAGCCAGAGGGTTTCATTCAGAGTGGAAGCAGCGGAAAGGTGTGCAAGTTGCTTAAGTCCATTTATGGACTAAAGCAGGCATCGCGGAGTTGGAACATCTGTTTTGATGAGACGGTCAAGGGATTTGGCTTTATCAAAAATCCAGATGAACCATGCATCTATTGTAGATTTGTAGCGAGAACTGTAGTATTCCTCGTTTTATACGTGGATGACATTCTCTTAATAGGAAATGACATTCCTATGCTACAATCTGTCAAGGGGTTCTTGTCACACAGGTTCTCCATGAAAGACCTGGGTGATGCCTCATACATTCTGGGTATCCAGATCTACCATGACAGATCCAAAAGGATATTAGGACTTTCACAGTCCAGGTACATCGACACCATACTGAAGAGATTCAGTATGGAAGATTCCAAGCGCGGTAATATACCGGCTTGTCACGGGATCACCCTCTCCAATGAGATATCTCCCAAGACTGATTTGGAGAGGGATCGCATGTCTATTATACCCTACGCTTCTGCGGTAGGCTCTATAATGTATGCGATGTTGTGTACCAGACCAGATGTGGCTTATGCACTGAGTGTGGTAAGCAGGTATCAGTCAAACCCTGGGGAGAAACATTGGATAGTGGTAAAGAACATTCTCAAGTACCTGAGAAGGACTAAGGAGATGTTCTTGGTGTATGGCGGAAAAGACCTCCAGATTGAGGCCTTTGCTGACTCCAGCTTCCAGAGTGACAAGGATGATTCCAAGTCCATGTCGGTTTTTGTCTTTATCCTCAATAGAGGGACGGTGTGTTGGAAGAGCTCCAAACAGGAAACCGTTGCTGACTCGACTATGGAAGCGGAATACATCGCTGCATCTGATGCCGCAAAAGAAGCTGTCTGGATGAGGAAGTTCTTGAAAGAACTTCAGGTGGTTCCATCCATTGTTGACCCAATACCTCTGTATTGCGACAACAACGGGGCTATAGCTTTAGCGAAGGAACCCAGGTCCCATCAGAAATCCAGAAACATCTTAAGGCGGTATCACCTGATCAGGGAGATCGTGGATCGCCAGGAGATCGAGGTTCGGAGGGTTGCTTCAGAAGATAACACTGCAGATCCATTCACCAAGGCCTTGCCCCAGACTCAGTTCGAGCGGCTGATCGAGATGATAGGTCTTCGATATGCCGGTACATGGCCTTAGTGCAAGTGGGAGATTGTTAGTGTATATGCCCTAGAGGCCATTACTGTATCATACTAGTTTGTATATTACTTGATGGAAACTTGGGATATTCACAGTTGTATATACAATCTTGATCGAAATGGTAGTATACTACTTGGTTTGTCTCTGCTTTAATATGTGCATGTGTTTCTTTTAGCATATCGCTGATATACATACTAGTAGAGCCCTTAGGATCTTTGCTTGATTACCAGCGTTGTGATGGCGCTCACACTCGTAGGGCTGGGTAATCCATAAGAACATCCATATACAGGTCCCTAGTCATTGGACTATCGAGACAGGGCATCGATACTCCGGAGTAGACTAGCGTATGCGCTTCTCATCCCAGCGTGGGAGACGGTCTGTCCCACAGCCATCAGTACGTCGTACTTGAGATAGTATGCGGGTGCTCGTTAGGTTACGAGTACACTGGACAAGACTCGTCGGGAACTGTGGGTTGATATTATACCTATCGTCAGTTATCAATTCCCAGGTGACATGAGTACAGCTTAGTCCGCTGACTTGACACTGTCACTTCGCCTCGATTGTGTTTCCACTGCACTTTGATTACTACCCTACCACGGCTCAAAGGAGTCGTGCAAACAGGTAGTTTTTGGGTGCAGTCCCGAAGCACTTGGAGGCAGTGACGGTTAGACAGGATTCGTCTCTCCCGGTATTGGGGATTGACATCGCGCTGTGTCCAGGAGAGCCATTACATGAGTAGTCCCTGGCCAGGGCAAGCGAGATATACTGGTAGGTTTCCAGTGTTATCTCAGGGTGTTCTGGGCTACACTCCGACACGACTTGTACCGCTATTAGGGAACTGACGTTCACCGCCCCCTAGGCCCGCCATGCGATGTATCAGACGAACAGACCGGACTGTACGGAGACTGTCACATACAGGTTCAGTAGGAGTTCAGATGGGGTTCACCTCGTCAGTCTTCTTATCGGCATCTACCTGGGGACCGTTACGTACAGCTAGTGCCGCTTGCGGTCTGTGGTTAAACCCACTGCCAGCGTAGTGTCGAGTCTTTAGAGTCCCACACAGAGAGCTATTCGCCTTTAGGCAAAATGAGTAGAGGTCGCATGGTTTTGCGACAGGGTTCATTCACATCCGTGCACTTGTGCACGTTTGCTGTCCGGACAGCTTATACTAGAGGCCTTTGGTTTAAGCCAGATCCTAGTATATGATTTGGGATTGGTTTTATCTCATTGTATTCGTGTTCCTCGGATCACGAATACGGGTGCGTATGCACAGTTGCTTGAGACAGAGGGAGAGGACTTTGATTAGGGTTAATGACCTTTGTCATTTTATTAACCCTAATGCTTATGTGTGTATTATGGTTAATTAATATTAGTTTAATATAATTGTGCATGGTTATGGTTGTTGACCATTTGACCTTCTTGACTTGTTGACCTAGGTTGACACTTTGACCATCATCATTTCATTTGGAAGATGCTCTTTGATCCTTGCAATTTGCATTAAAAATGAAATGATAATGGTCATGTCTTGATTAACCATGACAATTATCTAGCTAATTATCAATTTATAATAATTCACACATATATGTGAGAATGGTAGTTTTATTCTCTCATTCTATCATTCACTTTCTCTCTCTTATTCTTCCTCTCCCTCAAGCTCTCCCCTCTCATGTGTTGAGAAACACTTGAGCTTGAGAAAAACCTCTTCCTGATAATTTTTACTCTCATCTAGGGCTTTAGGACTAGCATTTCTAGCACCCTAGTTACTTCTAGCTTGAAGTTGAAGCCAAAGGTTGAGGCTTTCGGGTGGATCCTTCTTCGACTCAAGAAGACGACAAAGGTGATCCCTTTCTACTACTCCAAGGAGCAAGGAGAGAAGAACATAAAGCCCTAGGTATAACCATTCTACGCTTAGCTAGTTTCTAGTTAGCTTTAGCTTGTTTTTGTTTAGCAAAGATCCTTCTTTGTCTAGTCCATGTTGCCTAAAGTGATAAAAATCCGATTTTTATTCCGTTTTCCGCCTCCCCACAAGCACCGGGGTGGGCAACGTGGACTTACACGAACTCCGTCAAGAGTCACGCAAATCATCGGATTTGCACGCATATCATTGGAGTTACAATGGAGATACAGATCTCGAAATCCACTACCGAAATCCCATATGCACTAATCAAAAACTATAATACATAAATAGTATGTATCCTTGAAAAAAACCATTTTAATAACTAAATAACTCATGCCAAATCTTTCTCAAATCGCCGTGCTATGCGTAGCTCACGGTACAAGTGACGGACGCTCAAGTATACGTTCCGCCGTATTAAAATATCCCAAAAGGTTTTCCTTGTAAAATTTCGTATCACTCACGGACACGTAGGAAATAGCGAGACTATGGCTCCTTTTTGAAAAGCTTTTGTTACACCTTTTTATGGATGCAAAATACTCAGGTACTGTCCTCAGATCAGTATTGTTCGGCTACTACATAATATGGTACCATCATGAAAACAAAGTGCTTAAAAGCAAAATCAGCCCCAAAAGGCGTATCAAATAATCACGTACGTCTGGTGCGCACAAAAATCAAATCTAAAACAAGTGCTACGATATGCACAAATGCAAACTGAGTGCAACGGGTGTGCACGAGAGCTTCTGTCCAGTGCAACGGATGTGCACGACAACAACATCTGGTGCATCTATAGTGCATGAAAATCTCAATCCAGTGCAACTAGCATGCATGAATGAAAATCCCAATCGAGTGCATCCGGTGTGCACAAAATCATATCTCACATCATGCGCCCAACATGCGCAAAAATCCAAATCAAGTGCATCCGTCATGCATGAATAAAACCTAAGTTAAGTGCATCCAACATGCATGAATAAAATCTCACTCAAGTACATCCGATGCGCACAAAATCCAGTACCCAGCGCCTAATATGCACAAAAATCCGGCCCAAGTGCGTCAGGTCTGTAAAACATCTAGTGCGGTAGCATGCACGAATACAAACATCAATTGCAAACGCGCACAAAAAAACAAAAATCCGGTAACACAAATGCTCAAGACATAATCAGGTGCAACCAAGGCACGGAGTATAAATACGGTGCAACCAATGCACGAAATAACAATCTAGTGCAAAAAATGCACGAAATATGAATCTGGTGCAACAAATGCACGAAATAGGAATCGGGTGCATCCAATGCACAAAAAAACAAATCCAGTGCATCCAGTGCACAAAATACAAATCCAGAGCATCCAGTGCATGAAATACAAATCCAGTGGATCCAGTGCACGAAATACCCAATCCGGTGCAACAAATGCACGAAAATTCATCAATAACTCAAATGTGTATAAAAGTAACACCGAGTGTACCAAGGTGTATAAAAATCATAAACGTGTGCAACTACGTGCACAAAACACGTATCAATGCACTGCAAGCATATGTGAACTATACCGAGTGCAAAAATCAAATCGAGTGCATACCACATGCACAAAATCAAATCAACCGTACGAAATCCACGAAATCATAACCATGTGCAGCCAAGGCACAAAATCGATATCAAGTACAATAAATATGCACAAATCATAGACCAACACAACGGTGTGTAAAACGTATCTCAAGTGCAATTAATGTGCATGGAATGTAAATACCCAGTAGGTGCAGCCATGGTGCACGAAAGCAATATCATGAAACTAAATCATCAAAACTCAAATCCAAGCGATATAAGCGTGATACTCGGATCACCAACGCTAATCGCAACAAATGACAATGAAGTACACCTCCTACAATGTCGAAAAATGTCGGTGCGCCCAAAACTGGCAGAGCAAGAACATCCGCTTGCCTCCTGCTCATGGTCTGGTGTCCTCTGTCTCTCGGTCCTTATTTCTCTGCGGATTACCAATCTCGCAATCTATCGGCTCATCGGCCTGATCAAGTATGCTAACGGAAACGATTCCGCTCTGGCACTTCTCTGGTCATCTCTCGGCCAATTAGTATGATTACTCATAAAGTAGAACATCACTGGCATCGGCCTCTGGCCCTCTGAATACACGTGACACAACTGATTCTGGATGCAAATCTTTTCGCAGCAGTGTCCTGGAAAGAACCTGCTCAAGGTCTCTTCTGATCTCGCCTATGCCGAACTATACGGAGGCTGGTACTCTTACCTAATCTTTTCTCGCTTTCTGGACATCTGCGTTCTCAGCACAACATTTCCTCGAGAACTGGCCGTATCCCAATGCCTCTGTATACATATCAGATCTCAAATCTCAACGGGGAGTAACAACAGCTCGTCAGCATCTCGCACGAACCGCTTGTTTCACTCATCTTTATTATCGCCCACTTCGATGTCACGTCATGCTATCTGCGTACTATAAATGTTCTCGGCTACAGTCTATCCGGAATCTCTTACACGGACTCGAAATCGTGAACTCGGTACCTTCATCACTCTGTAGAAGATATCAAGCTGAACGCGTCCTCGGGAACTCGTCCCAACCATCGGAGGAATACTCCATATTCGTCCGTCCTCGATCAACTCACAACGCATCTGGATGAGGTCCTCTATCTGAAGCTGGTCCACTTACTGATCTCACTTCGGATCATCCAACGAACAACGTCATCTCTGGATCGATCTACTCTAGATATGAGTAAGATTCTCCACACTGGAAATCTTCAACTCAACAGGGCCTGCGTCGGCACATCAAATCTGACAAATCACTTCGTCTCTCAACTCAAGATAGACTAGCTATCTCCTGTCGCATCACTGCCTGAAAGCTCCAGCGATCTCAGCTCGTAAGCTCTGGAAGTGACATCTCGTCAATCTCAGCAACAGTTGGGTCATCTGTCTGCATGGTAGACGACATCACAATCCCTGAAGTAGGCTGTACATCAACAGTCCTCTCACAACAGGCAGTCTCTGACAATAGCCCGATCATCCGGTACAAAACCGTACACTCGTCTCAAACGAAAGTTCACAACACAATACGAAATCGATACGTTCCCCTGTCACCAGAAAACACGATGGTCAGTCCTCGTCCACAACGAGCTCGGCCTGACCACATCCCTAGCAGCAGCTCAAACTGCGCTTAAACCATGGTGACAGGAACCTCAATCATGTATCCACGAAAATATATCAAAGGGATGAAATGAATCAACAGATCCAGAATGATTACATGATCATAAGGAGGAACGGAATCACTTAGAGTATGATCATGGAAACGAATAGAATCAAGGATCTCAAATGGATGTATAATAAAGGGAACGAAAAGAATCACCAGTCTCAAGATATGTACATCCTAAGGTCACTTAACTGGAGTATCGTATCATAAATATGCCATGGAACATACGTACGGTACGTCACTCTACTCAAGCTACCTACTCCATCAATCAGGGTCAGCCTATGTAACTAAAGTTCGGGTCTAATACCCCCCTGTTCAGGTCTAAGTTCTGTAAGGTCAAGCCTAGGTTCCGAAATAGATTATGCCCCAGACTCCACATAGTCAAACCTAAACTCGAACTAAGGTTAAACCTAGCGCTCTGATACCAACTTTATCATGATCCGAATTTAGCTCGTGACTGGCACTTAAATCACCCAACGTCCAAAGGTGCAACGTAAATTAAGTAAGCCGAAACCCAGCAATCTAAACCTTTTTTAGAAAAAGGAAGAGGTGAAGTTTGAAATAAAGGTAATGAATCATGTTTTGGATTTTAAAATTTTTGGGCAGCACCACCCTCGTATTTTGATCCAAAACCACATATCCAAGATAAGATAAAAGGCATCCTAAAGCGGGAGCTAGCTCTTCGCCTAACGGCGGAGTCACAACCACGTAAGACAGAATATAAGTATAAGACGCCCCAACAGTGAAGATCAACACAAGGAATAATGTAAAGCAAGACACCAAACCCACCAAGCGAACATATAACCCATCGCTCAATACTCGCAACTACAAGTCTTGCTAAGTCTTACTACTTATACATGTTGGGATACCGACAACGGCAGCAAGGTTTCGGGTGGCATCTCCCATGCTAATTTCAAAAATTTATCGTTTTAAGTAACCCTACCATAGAATCGATAACTAAAGAATCAAATATAAACTATATGTTAACAACTTAACATGGAAGAGTTAAGGATTATAACCTTTGTAGTCCGTTTCTTCGCTTTTTAAGCTCCGTGTTGAGGTCCCTTCACTGCGATCATCAAGTTCTCGGACTATCGAGAGGCTCCATGAGGTGAATGATGCATCTTGCTTCAAGTCTTCACTAATCCAAGATGATCTACCTTGAGGGATCACAAACCCGAGCTCTCTTTTCACTAATTAGGTATTAGTGAAGTGAACACTCTAATCTAAGTGGCTAGAATAGATGAGGATGATGAAGTAAGAATTTTGCTCTCTTTTGTTTTCTTTATCTCACCTTAAATCATCACAAATGAAAAGCTAGAAAAGCTTTTGAGAGAGGAAGAAGAAGTAAAACATTTTGTGATGAATAATGAATTTTTGTTGAGGTTAGAATTGCAATCAAAGGTTAAGCATGTCATGCTTAACCCTTGTAGAGACTTAACCATGGACTAGGGTTAGGGTTTGGGTTAACAAATATCTAGCAAAATATGAAGGATAAAAAAAAGAGGGTGGACAAAGTCAATGTGTCATGAAGGTTCCTCAAAGCTCATCCATAACATAATACAAAACATTAACCCTAATCCAAACCCTAGTATGGTTTAATCTCAAAACCCTAGTTGCAATTGTAACCCTAACAAGTTACAATATTATATATCACATATATAATATATTTTGTAACAAAAGAAAATAATATAATTAACATATATCACATATACATCAATGTATCATTAAGTGAGAAAAAGAATCTTTAAGTGAGCTTATATTAGTTAATGTAATGTAATATATCAAATATATAATTATACATTAAATTATTGAATCAACACTTGATCCGATAATCCGGCTAATAACCGACTAATATAATCTGTATCAGTTCATCGAATCAACACTTAATCCGATGACCCGGCTAAATCACATATACCCGGCCGATATCTCATATCGCGAGAATCGAATACGGTATCTCATACGCGCATTATTTTTAGTCCCGCACATATCACATATGTGCTCCTACTCCGTTTTGCCAGAGCCAGGAAACCTTTGTGTAGGACTCTAAAGAATCGTTAATACGCCGGCAGTAGGTGATGATCATATCAAACACCCACAAGCTGCAAGCGGTCAGCTAAACGTAACAGCCACCCAGGTATTTAGCGATCAAAAGATCAACAAGCAAGCCTGTACATTCTCCTGTGAATCCAACCAGTAACACTCACGTACAGTCCGGTCTCTTCGTCTGATATGTCGCATATCCAGTCTAGGTGTGGTAAACGTCAGACCCCAGTAACCGATAATTCGTGTCGATGTGAGGCTCATAACAGGTCAAGAAACTACTGATAACACTTACCAGTAGGTCTCCATATCAGCCCTGGCCAGAGACTTCCAGTTATAGCCAATCGAACACAGCGCAACATCAATTCCCAATACCGGGAGAGACGAAACCCCTCCTATCGCCCATTTCCTCCATGTGATTTAGAACTATACCCAAAAGCCACCATTTTGCACGTTCTCGTGAACGTGGTAAGGTGGAAATCAAAGCACAGTGGGAATCACACAAGACTCTATGACGATCTCGGGTCTATAGACTAACCTATACCAGTGTCATCTGAGAACTGCTATCTGACGATAGGTATAACACCATCTAGGAGTTCTCGGTGAGTCCGTTCAGTTCACCCAGTCTCCACTGAGCACCCGTACACCATCTTTGATGTCAAACACCGATGGATATGGGATCATCCATCGCCCATCATATGGGTCAAAATGCATATACGCTAGTCTACTCTGGAGTATCGATACCCTGTCTCAATACTCCCTCGACTAGGAACAGTTATAGGATGTACTCTTGGACTACCCTGGCCCCACTAGTATTATCTGCATCATAGTCCTAGTAGTCGAGTACATATCTTAAGGGCTTTATCAACTTGCGAGAGCAAGAAAGTAAACCAATACAAGTCAACATGTTAAGATAAAGTGAAACATACTATCATGTCGAGCAAGAAAGTCCTCTCCATATATATCCAAGCATCCACTATAATATACATCATATATACAACAATGGTCTCTAGGGCATATATATAACTAACAATCTCCCACTTGCACTAAGGCCAGCTGTTGTAGTATCTCATACCCAACATCCCGAAGAGTCTCTCAAATTGTATATGGGGTATGGCCTTCGTGAGTGGATCCGCAGTGTTGTCCTTCGTGTCAACTCTCCTGATCTCGATCTCTCGGCGATCAACTATAGGACAAAGATTTATACCTCACAAATTGAGATCTAGCATGAAAATCTTAGCCTCCAAAAATAGTTTCCATGCTCCTAGATCCATGCTAATTGAACAAGGAATTTTTTATGAAAATTTGGCTAGAATTTAGATATAATTTTGTGGATTTTTTTTTGATAATGAAGTGAGGTTTTTGGCAATGGAAAATAGAAGAAACATGGGAGGGGGGCTGCTGCAGGTTGCTGGCCGAGAGAAGGGAGAGGGGTGTGTGAGGGTGGGTGAGGGAATGAGCTCAAGTATCAATCACCCATACATTAAGTCAACATACCACCATACTCAAATATTTATTCCTTTCTATTTTTTTTCTTTCTAACTAACTTTTGAAGTGGCAAAGTAAATGGGGAATAGGGGTTTGCTACAGGAAGGCTCGGCTAGGGTGAAGGGGACAAAGAGAGAGTGAGGTTTGAAGAAATTTCCAAGTCAAAAAGACCCCCATCAATTCATATATTAACTCCTTTACTTAAATATTTAATTTCCTAATTAATTTTATGCTAGAAAACTCTAGAAACATGGAGATAATTAGAGAAAAAGAGCATGCTACAAACTAAACTTTGCGTTGTCATGGTACACTAATGTGTGTTTAACTCATTCCAATTTGTAAATATCCCTAATTAAATATATTAGTGACGGCTTAAAATAATATTTAAATAATTAATTTCGGAAAATTTTTAAGTAACTAGAAATTTACAAGTGGCCAATTAAAAATCAAATACTAGCAATTACATAGCTAGAACATGTATATTTAATTTTATATTAAAAGATATTTATATCTTGATTTTTACGGAAAACACCCGTTATTTTACCGATTATCCGAAATTTCACCTGAACGATTTTCAAAACGTTACAACTGAGCACCCGTACACCATCTTTGATGTCAAACACCGATGGATATAGGATCATCTATAGCGCATAATATGGGTCAAGATGCGCTTACGCTAGTCTACTCTGGAGTATCGATGCCCTGTCTCGATACTCCCTCGACTAGGAACAGTTATAGGAAGTACTCTTGGAATACAATGGCCCCACTAGTATGATCTGCATTATAGTCCTAGTAGTCGAGTACATATCCTAAAGGCTTTATCAACATGTGAGAGCATGACAGTAAACCAATACAAGTCAACATGTTAAGATAAAATGAAACCAAATAGCATACTATCATGTCGAGCGAGAAATTCCTCTCTATATATATCCAAGCATCCACTATAATATACATCATATGTACAACAATGGCCTCTAGGGCATATATATAACTAACAATCTCCCACTTGCACTAAGGCCAGCTGTCATCCCGAAGAGTTTCTCAAATTGTATCTGGGGTATGGCCTTCGTGAGTGGATCCGCAGTGTTGTCCTTCATGTCAACTCTCCTGACCTCGATCTCTCGGCGATCAACTATCTCCCAGATCAGGTGATACCGCCTCAGAATATGTTTAGATCTCTGATGGGACCTGGGTTCCTTGGCCAAAGCCACAGCTCCATTGTTATCACAATACAAAGGTATTGGATGATCAATAGATGGAACCACACCAAGTTCAGTGATGAATTTCATCATCCAGACAGCCTCTTTGGCAGCATCGTTGGCAGCGATATATTCAGCCTCCATCGTCGAGTCTGCTATGGTTTCCTTTTTGGAACTCTTCCAACAAACTGCCCCTCCATTTAGGGTGAAGACAAATCCAGAGTGCGACTTAGAGCCGTCCTTATCACTTTGGACGCTCGAATCGGTAAAGGACTCCACCGGGAGTTCTCCGTTACCAAACACCAAGAACATCTCCTTAGTCCTTCTCAAGTACTTAAGAATGTTCTTCACAGCTGTCCAGTGATTCTCTCCTGGATCTGCTTGATACTTACTCACTACACTTAGTGAGTATGCTACATCGGGTCTGGTACATAGCATCGCGTACATGATAGAGTCTACTGCTGAAGCATAGGGTATCCCTTGCATGTGAGCTCTCTCCAAATCAGTCTTAGGAGACATCTCTTTGGAGAGAGTGTGTCCAGAGATCGTGGGTAAATACCCACGCTTGGATTCTTCCGTACTAAATCTCTTTAGTATGGTGTCAATGTACCTGGATTGGGACAATCCCAGTATCCGTTTAGATCTATCTCTATAGATCTTAATCCCCAAAATGCAGTAGGCATCACCTAGATCTTTCATTGAGAATCTATGTGATAAGAAGAGCTTGACCGAGTGCATCATAGGAACATCATTTCCTATCAAGAGTATGTCATCCACGTACAATACGAGGAAGACAACCTTACTCTCTGCAACCTTCTTGTATATACATGGTTCATCTACATTCTTGATGAAGTCAAACTCTTTGACTACCACATCAAAGCAGATGTTCCAACTCCGCGATCCTTGCTTTAACCCGTAGATGGATTTAAGCAGCTTTCACACCTTTTTGCTGCTTCCACTATCTACGAAGCCCTCTAGCTGAGTCATGTACATGCACTCCTCTAAATCACAATTTAGAAAGGCGGTCTTAATATCCATTTGCCTGATTTCGTAGTCATGGTATGCAGCAATGGAAAGTAAGATTCGGATGGACTTAAGCATAGCCACTAAAGAAAAGGTTTCGTCATAATCCACACCTGGTCGTTGACAAAAACCCTTTGCAACAAGTTTAGCTTTGAAAGTCTCAACTTTTCCATCTACACCAAGTTTTTTCTTAAAGATCCATTTGCTCCTAATGGATTTAACCCATTCAAGAGCAACTTCCAAAGTTCATACTTTGTTGGTGTACATGGATTCCATCTCAGATCGCATTGCATCCAGCCATTTCACAGAGTTTCCACTCGTGATGGCCTGCTCGAAGCTAGTTGGGTCATCATCTTCCATGATGCAATCCTCGCTCCCACCATCTATGAGAAAACCGTAGTATCTCTCTGGTGGATGAGGAACCCTACTAGATCGGCGGAGCGGCTGAGGTTCGTTGGGAACTACTGAATTCTCTGATTCCACTAAATCTTCAGTTGCAGTTTGTGTTGCTGGAACTTCTTCCAGCACTACCTCTTCGCCACTAATTTCTTTTCAAAGAAATTCCTTTTCTAAAAAGGTGGCATGTTAAGCAACAAACACCTTTTGTTGTTCACCGTGGTAGAATAGATACCCATACGAATTGCTTGGATATCCCACAAACTTGCAAAGAACTGATCTTGCCTCGAGCTTGTCCGGATTTTTTCTTTTAACATAGGCCGGACAACCCCATATCTTAACTCGTTTAAGAGATGGTCTCTTCCCATTCCATATCTCATATAGAGTGGTAGGCACCGATTTAGTTGGAACTCTATTCAATAGGTATATGGTTGTCTCAAGCGCATACCCCCAAAAGGAAATAGGCAACTCAGCAGTGCTCATCATAGAACACACCATATCTAATAGGGTGCGATTCCTCCATTCCGATACACCGTTGTGCTGTGGTGTATAGGGAGGAGTAAGCTGAGAGAGAATCCCATTCTCTTTTAGATAGTCCAGGAACTCATTGCTCAAGTATTCTTCTCCTCGATCAGATCGAACGATCTTAATACTTTTACCTATTTGGTTCTCTACTTTGTGATAATATTCTCTGAATTTCTCAAAAGCTTCAGACTTGTATTTCAACAGGAACACATGTCCGTATCTTGAGAGATCGTCAGTGAATGTAATGAAGTATGAAGAACCATTCCTGGCATGTGTAGACATGGGGCCGCATACATCACTATGTATCAGTCCTAAGAGTTCTGTAACTCTTTCTCCATGTCCACTAAACGGAGTTTTGGTCATCTTGCCTTTGAGACATGACTGGATGGTGTCATAAGATGAAAATTCGAACAGATTCAAATATCTATTCTTATGTAACTTTGCTAGTCGTGTCGCATTGATATGACTTAGTCTACAATGCCACAAGAAGGATTCGTTCATTTCTAAACTCTTCCTCTTGTGTGTGTTCTGTACATTAAGGACTGTAGTTTGGTTCAGAACGTATATGCCATTATTTAACGAACCTGATCCAATCAACTTTTGATTCAGGAAGATGTTCATAACATTATCCTGTACTATAAAATTGTATCCTTCTTTACTCAATAAAGAAACTGATATAAGATTCCATATCAGGTTCGGAATATAATAGCATTCGTTCAGAATCAATATATTACCATTTGGTAACACAAGGTGATATCCGCCAACTGCTTTGGCTGCAACATTTACACCATTCCCTACTCTTACAGAATGATCACCCTCTCCCAGTTCTCTACCTTTCTGTAGCCCATGTAACATATTACATATATGGGATCCCGATCCGGTATCTAGTACCCAGGACGTAGAGTGAACTGAGAAACAGTTCTCGATAACTAACACACCCGAAGAAGATGCATCAGCATGATTGATCTTCGTTTGGGTGGCATGAGAATCTGGATATTCTCCTATTTTCTGCTCGGACATATAACAATTGTAAGTTGGAGCGGGACCAACATTCCCCAGCTCAGAATAACAAGCGGGGTCGGTCAATACATCCATATTATTATCTTGATTAAGGCCTTATATAGTCGCTACCTGAAGAGAGAGAGAAGAAAACACTTTAGCGTATGCTCTTACAAGATTTGATTGGTTATTACCTTATCTAATCAGGATGGCTCCCACTGGTTCTTATGAAATCTTTTTTCAAACCTTAAAAGGTAAGACTAGCCGGGATAAATTACACCTTACAAGTTCGCCGATCTTTCAGCCAGGTCAGTGTTGGTACTTTGAGGGAGGTTCCCCTTGCTTTCACACGGACCTAATTAAAATAAACCTCGTTTTCCTAGAGGCATAACCCCGTTAACACCTTTCTAGATACCTACTTGATCGGCTAATTGTCATGTGTAAAACTCTCCCAGGAGTAACTCTTACTCGCAGTGGGTATCAGGATCCAACTATCTTATAGAAGGTATGCAATCACATTACAAATTTTAACACTTGAAATTCTCGATAATGCTTTTGCCCCTAGCAACTTATGACCTTGGCTAAGGTCAACAAATCATAAGTGCTAGCCAAGTTCAACCCGTCATTTCCTGATTGAATTAAACCCACCCTACGACCCTTGGCTAAGGTCAACAAAGTCGTACGACTACCTTAACTCAATCACATCTCATATTTTAGCAGATAAATACTAATTAGCTACCGTACACCACGCCTTGGCTAAGGTCAACAAACACAGCATGAATACTAACTATTTTTTATCTGAAATGACGGAGGGCTACGATAGGTTTTTTAGAAAACCTTTCGCGTAATGAATTTCATATCGTTGTAGAAACAAGCGATTTTGAAAAAGGAGTGTTTTTAAGGCTTTTACTAGTTTTGCTAAAGAGATCACTCCCGGTGAAGGGATCTCGGCTCTTTCCTTATCGAATAAGGTGCAGGATATTTCACAAATACCACTATGGAAAGAAAGAACTATAGAAGCAATCAAAAAGTAAACCGTGAGTTTGTAGTATCTGCTAGTTTCGCTAAAGAGGTCACTCCCGGTGAAGGGATCTCGGCACTTTCCTTATCGAATAAGGTGCAGGATATTCTACAAGGAATACCGCTATGCAAAGCAAAAACTAGAGCTACCCTTTTTATAAATTTGATTCTATAACATCTTTTAGGTTTCTTTTTCTTTCATTAATCTCATTAATGAATCCCATCATTTAAACTTCCTAAGCATCACAGAAGAAACGAAAATACTACGTATGCTTATGCCATCCGCATTCGCCACAGTGTCCCGTTATGCACCGTTAGGTTACTTAACTAACAGCATACCGGGATGGGACTAGCGCAGGTGCAAAACATAAGCAACGTCTACTATATATCTCATATATAATAATAAAGCATTCGCCTCACGTATATAAAATGATCACATCACAGTATATCAGCAGCAGAAGAAACATATGAAATATTGGATATACTAGGTTGTCCATGTTTTATTTTGAGCCTGTATAAAACACGGATTCCACGGTCGCGATGAATAGCCAAACCCGCCTCCCTAGACCCCTACGAGAGTAGCAAGCAACCCTTCCAATTCTAGGGTTAGAAGACCCGGTCTCGACTCCTCGAGATGGCCTTCCACTGGACTCTAGAACCTAGCTACTTGTGCTCTCCTCCTTGGGTCTATCCTAATGTGGAAAAGTAAATAATATACAATGGTGACATCATCCTCAACCCGGAAGTGACCGAATAAAAGAATATTACATACAATGAATTTTACATGAATGAAAATAAAAACCCTCATCTCACATAAAACCCCCCGGCTATTCAGAACACGACGATCCAATATAACATATCACAGCAACACATAACATCACATGTCATCAACGTAAGTAAATATGCCTATCACAATTTTCGTTGACATATAGCAACGAAAACGACGATATACCACATATTACACTTACGGTCGCAGAAAAGAAAGTGAAAAACTACAACATTTGGAATGCACAATCATCTTAGATATCGTAAACCCGAAATAACACATATTACGGATTTCATGCCTAACTATATGAATTCCACATATTGTATCACATTACAGAAAAAGCTAGACGATGTTAAACATTCTGATCAAATCAACACACCCAAAATTTCCCAAAATGCTCAACACTTTAGCGTAGTTTAGAAGTATCCATCACATGCCATAGTAGTAATGAACCAGCCGTAGAAGGGTCAACTAATGCCTCACTTGTGGCACCGCTAAACTACCACAAACCCTAGGGTTTAGTGGCGGTTTTGACGGTCACAAAATCGAGTTAAGGTTTTGTTCTTCTAGAGGGTTCACCGCATCGCTTGCACGCTATTTGAATGTTCTTTAACTATGAAAAATATCCAACTTTTGAAAAAATTTCAGCAAGGGAAAAAGTGGGTATTTGATATCCGTTCGAACTTTTTAATACCGTCTAAACTAACCGAAACAAAAGCTAGAATTACGAATATGAAACACTTCGAATTGCCTTTGCTAAAAGATAACATCACATGCAAAATTAGCAAACACAAACAACACCTAAAGTATCAAAACCCGGAGCTTTAAACACTGTGCAAATTCCAGCCTGATGGGGTCCGATCTGGCCGGTTTTGAAGGGTATGATCTTGGCCAAAAAATTTTTTGGAATGGGATGAAATTTCTACGGTGCTCATATTGTATTACATACATCACTCTGCAACTGTTTGGAACATTTTTTGACACTCTGAAAAAGTTTACAGAAACTAGGGTTTTTCGTCGGGTGTTTCGGAGTTGTTTCGGTTTCGTAATCCTACACTTATCCGTCTAATTATCTAGTTAGGATCTGATACCACTGTTAAGATACCTACAACGGCAGCAAGGTTTCGGGTGGCATCTCCTATGCTAATTTAAAAAAAATTCCGTTTTAAGTAACCCTAACCTAGAATTGATAACTAGAGAATCAAACATAAACTATATGTTAACAACTTAACATGTAAGAGTTAGGGATTACAACCTTTGTAGTCCGTTCCTTCGCTTCATATGCTCAGTGTTGAGGTCCCTTCACCGCGATCATCAAGTTCTCGGACTCTCGAGAGGCTCCATGAGGTGAATGATGCATCTTTCTTAAAGTCTTCACTAATCCAAGATGATCTACCTTGAGGGATCATAAACCCAAGCTCTCTTTTCACTAATTAGGTATTAGTGAAGTGAACACCCTAATCTAACTGGCTAGAATAGATGAAGATGATGAAGTAGGAATTTTGGTCTCTTTTGTTTTCTTTATCTCACCTTAAATCATCACAAATGAAAAGCTAGAAAAGCTTTTGAGAGAGGAAGAAGAAGATAATACCTTTTATGATTAATAATGAATTTTTGTTGAGGTTAGAATTGCAACCACGGGTTAACCATGTCATTCTTAACCCTTGTAGAGACTTAACCATGTACTAGGGTTAGGGTTTGGGTTAACAAATATCTAGCAAAATATCAAGGATAAAACAAAGAGGGTGGACAAAGTCAATGTGTCATAAAGCTTCCTCAAAGCTTATCCATAACATAATCAAAAACATTAACCCTAATCTAAACCCTAGTATGGTTTAATCTCAAAACCCTAGTTGCAATTGTAACCTTAACAAGTTACAATATTATATATCACATATATAATATATTTTGTAACAAAAGAAAATAATACAATTAACATATATCACATATACATCAATGTATCATTAAGTGAGAAAAAGAATCTTTAAGTGAGCTTATATTAGTTAATGTAATGTAATATATCAAATATATAATTATACATTAAATTATCGAATCAACACTTGATCCGATAATCCGGCTAATAACCGACTAATATAATCTGTATCAGTTCATCGAATCAACACTTGATCCGATGACCCGGCTATATCACATATACCCGGACGATATCTCTTATCGCGAGAATCGAATACGGTATCATATACGCACATTATTCTCAGTCCCGCACATATCACATATGTGCTCCTACTCCGTTTTGCCTGAGCCAAGAAACCTCTGTGTAGGACTCTAAAGAATCGTTAATACGCCGGCAGTAGGTGATGATCATATCAAACACCCACAAGCTGCAAGCGGTCAGCTAAACGTAACAGCCACCCAGGTATTGAGTGTTCAAAAGATCAACAAGCAAGCCTGTACATTCTCCTGTGAATCCAACCAGTAACACTCCCGTAAAGTCCTGTCTCTTTGTCTGATATGTCGCATATCCAGTCTAGGGGTGGTAAACGTCAGACCCCTGTAACCGATAATTCGTGTCGATGTGAGGCTCATAAAGAGTTGAGAAACTACCGATAATACTTGCCATTAGGTCTCCATATCAGCCCTGGCCAGGGACTTCCAGTTATTGCCAATCGAATACAGCGCAACATCAACTCCCAATACCGGGAGGGACGAAATCCCTTCTATCGCTCATTGCCTGTTGGGATTCCTTAGCACCTAGCCTAGGGTTTGCAAGCATCACGCATGCCACAACAAGAATTTTAAGGGGTGCTAAGCAATCAAACTACGAATCGTACTAGAAAACTAGGGTAACAAAATATATAATCTATCATCACAAAGAGAAGTGAACAAAAATACAACCTTTGTAGATCCGGTCCTTCACTTCTAAAGCTCCGTGTTGATGTCCCTTCGCTGCAACCATCAAACTCCTGGACCCTAGTATGGAATTCCCCGGAGAAATGAACAAGATTGCTTGTAGCCTTTGAGGCCGAAGATGATCTACGTCGAGGAGACTCAAACTCAAGCTAACCCTTCACTAGGTTAAGAAATTTGTGAAGAGAACACCCTAAACTAAATGGCAAGTAGTAGAGGATGATGAAATAGGAAGTGGGTCCACTTTAGATTTTGATTTCTCACTTGTTTTCACCACTTAGAAAAAAACCTAGAAAGCTTTTCCTTTTGGATGGTGAAGAAGAAGAAGTAAGAATGAAAATGAGAAAAGAATAATGATAATTATGCAACCATGGGTGAGTTAGTATCATCCACTAACTATTGTAGAGACTAAACCATAGTTTAATATAATGGTTTGGTTTAAAAATATCTTAAATAAAACAAAGTGTGTGGACTTTGTCAAAGATACTTTAAGCTTCATGAAGCTTTAAGTCAAGACAAAGAAAGCCACCATTTTGAATTACAAAATAAATATAAACCCTAACCATTATCTTAAATATGGTGTAAGTCATACACACACACAAGTTTGCTTGTATCATCAAGCATGATACAATCATGTACACAAACATTTATCACATATACATTATGTGCACATCAAGTGAGAAAAGCAATCTTAAGTGAACTGGTACTAGTTAATGTAAAGTAATATCTCAAATATATATATAATTATACATTAAATCATTAAATCAACACTTAATTTAATAATCCGGTCATATCGCATATAACCGACTAATATCTAGTGTATCAATATATCGAATCAACACTCGATTCGGTAACCCGGCTATATCGCATATAACTGACCGATGATACAAGCTGCGAGAATAGAATACGATATCACATACTAGTATTATTCTCGGTCCCGCACATATCTCATATGCGCTCCTATTTCGTTTCGCCTGAGCCAGGAAACCTCTGTGTAGGACTCTAAAGACTCGTCAATACGCCGGCAGTAGGTAGTGATCATATCAGTCACCCACAAGCCGCAAGCGGTCTGCTAAACGTAATGTCCACCCGGGTATTGAGCGATCAAAAGATCAACGAGCAAGTCTGCTCACATTCCTGCGAATTCGATCAGTAACACTTATCGTACAGTCCAGTCTGTTCGTCTGATATGTCGCATATCTCGCCTAGGGGTGGTAAACGTCAGACCCCAGTAGCTTGATAAGTCATGCCGATGTAAGGTCCATAACGAGCATGAAACTACTGATAACACTTACCAGTAAATCACATCAAGCCTGGCCAGGGATTTCCAGTTATGGCCAGTCGAGCATAGCGCAACATCAACCCCCAATACCGGGAGAGATGAATCCCCTCCTATCGCTCATTGCCACCAAGTGACTCGGGACTGTACCCAAAAACCATCTGTTTGAATGACTCAGTAGAGCCGTGGTAGGGTGGAAATCAAAGCACAGTGGGAAACATACAAGACTCTATGACGATCTTGGGTCAACAGACTAAGCTGTACCAGTGTCACCAGAGAACTGCTATCTTACGTGAGGTATAATACCATCAGGGAGTTCTCGGCGAGTCCGTTCAGTGTACCCAGTCTCCACTAAGCACCCGTATACCATCTCTGATGTCAAACACCAATGGATATGGGAACATCCATCGCCCATCATATGGGTCGAGAAGATATATGCTAGTCTACTCTGGAATATCGATGCCCCGTCTCGATATTCCCACGACTAGGAACATTGAAGGATGTACTCATGGACTACCCAGGCCCCACTAGTATGATCTGCATCGTAATCCTGGAAGTCGAGTACACATCCTAAGGGCTTTATCAACATGTAACAAAGAGACAACAAGTATACATATTAAGATAAAAAGCAACCAGATAGCGTACTATCATGTCGAGCAAGAAAGTCCTCCCTATATATGTCCCGGAATCCACTATCATAAACATCTCATGTACAATAATGGCCTCTAGGGCATACATACAACTAACATTGCCTCCATGTGATTCGGGACTGTACCCAAAAACCACCGTTTTGCACGTTCTCATGAACGTGGTAAGGTGGAAATCAAAGCACAGTGGGAATCACACAAGACTCTATGATGATCTCGGGTCTACAGACCTATACCAGTGTCACCTGAGAACTGCTATCTGACGATAGGTATAATACCATCTAGAATTTCTCAGCGAGTCCATTAAGTGTACACAGTCTCCACTGTTGTCACGACCCGAAAAGTATGGAACATGACCGACACTTAAATTACGAAACGTCTCGAGGCGTACGTAATCTAAGTAAGCCAAAACCCAGAAATCAAAACCAATTAAAGCAGTAGAGTGAAGGAAAAACCAATTTTAAAGCAAGAAGTTTAACAACATAAGCCGAAATATGCATTTTTAAAATCTCAAGTCTTTTCTGAAAATTTTGGCAGAGTTTCCATTGTAAATACTGGCCCCGAACGGTGTACAACATGAATAGTATACGAAATGATAAAAAGGTATCCCCAAGCGGGAGTTAGCTCTTCGTCAATCGAGAGTCACAACCACGCAAGTAATATAATATACAACGCCGAAGGGCGAGGATCAAAACTCAAAAGAAACTCAAAATAACATGAAAAACACAATAATACAATGCGCGAGTCTAAGGTCGAAATAATAACAAGTCTAGTCTTCTATCTCTATCAAATATACAATCTGGTGGATGGAGTTTTAGTAGATACAACTGAAATAACAAATAACAATGATGGTCCTGATACAATGAACCAACCTGCCAAAGCAATCACCCGGAAGGAACAGTGTGCCATCAAAGACGCAACGGAACCTGTACGGCAAAACCTGTAAGGAACGGTGACACAACGGGGGTGAGTTGCCAACTAGTGAGTAGGAAACATCTATGAGTAGAAATCACATGCAAGACGCTATCCTAGGTCATATCAAATAATATCCTCAAATAATATCCAGGTCCATCTATGTATAAGTGTAATACTACATGCTTGTGAAAGTGCCTCAGGTAGTAACATATCAGATATATGATGTATGAATGCATGACGAATGAAACCAGAATACATCATGAATTCAACAGAGAAATCAGTGTCAAACATCGACACAAAACATAAATCTCAGTATCTCAATTCTCAATATCTCTGGCATCCGTATTATCTGCGGGATCGGCACGCGGGCTCCGGCAGAACGGATCGGCCTATATCCATCTCATGACTCCGGTCGGTATCCTCTGGATAACCGGCAGGTCCAAATACTATCACCGGTAGGCAGTCTGCCCCTGCCAGGCTCATCCTCCTCCACGAAATCACTCTTACCCCGGGGTACCATACCGGGTCCACCATGTACCCGAGACGGTTCATACGTCTCCT
This sequence comes from Agapanthus africanus, assembly GCA_030015575.1. Taxonomy (NCBI): domain Eukaryota; kingdom Viridiplantae; phylum Streptophyta; class Magnoliopsida; order Asparagales; family Amaryllidaceae; genus Agapanthus; species Agapanthus africanus. The sequence continues at coordinate 442,750,584 of CM057344.1, forward strand.
CGAATCGGGTCTCGAAATCCATCTCATAACCGAGAAAATATCATGGTGGACGACTCATACATCACGAGAAAACCGCGCTTTTCATTTTAAAAAGAGAAAGAAGTTTATATAAATTCTTTCGGTTTTCCCCCAAATCCAGTAAATCTCATGAAAATCCAAAATCCAATCATCAATAGCAAGTAAACAGTGAATATCGGCATAAAACTCCATAATACTACATATCAGTGAATAATAATATGCATGAAATAGCAAGTAATAACTGCAATGTCTAAACTAGCATATAAAGCAAGTACACTAATATCATGTCGAAACTATCAGCTAACAAGCTATGTCAATGAGATAATATTCTCTAAAGTGTATGTGACATGGCAATTACCGATGATGATGTGTGTGAGCCGGCAAGTAAGTTTATGTGGAACATACGCATCATCGGTAATGGTGATGGTGTCCTGACAGCATGATCTCAATAATGGCATATGGAAATACAATATAAACATGCAAATGCGATGCAAACAGTAATAATATGCGGGAGCTGAATAATAAACACAATGATAACTAATCTGCATTTATATAAATATGAGTCATACAGTTTTGCATCGTGGTGTTTTGAAAATAAGGGTTACGGTGTTTTAAAAAAAGATACGTCCTTTGAAATATCGGTAGAATCCCTTGGCTTGGCTTTAAAATACCCACGATTCGTTAGTTTTGAAATAGGTAGGAATCGAACCTAGTCAAACAACCACACTAACTACAGGGCTGAGCTAACAGGCTAGTCGAAGAGGGTAAGGAAACCCCTGACATCTGAGTCGATACATACATACATACATACATACATACATACATACATATATATATATATATATATATATAGTCGGTGATCCCGCCTCAATAGTATCTCATACGATACCCTAATATAATATGACATCCTCGAGTCAAGGGTGCGGATCTATCATCAATATATAGCTCGTACGGTAAATCCGTCGTACGGCCATCCAAGTCTGGGTACGAATCAAATGTCACATCTATCACATTATTCATCTGGTATCCTCTTTATCAAATATCATGATCCGGGGTACTGATCTACATCTAGTACAATATCGATACCATCTATGTATATGCATGCATGTGTATGAAAACACCACGTCAATGGACCCGCAAGAACATCATGTCGAATCTCAAATACGAACCCTGTCACATCACCGATCTCACGGCCTCAAGCTCAATCTCATCGACTCATCCCCAATCCTAAGTACTATCCTCATAAACCGTGTATATGCATACGTGTGTGTGTGTATACATAGTCCCATACCTATGTGTATATATATACATACATAACCCCATATACGTACAAGTAAAAAAAATGTATGCATGTGTGTGTGTGCGCGCGTGTAGGCAAATCCTTACTCTAGGGTTTCGTGACTAAGAAATCCACTAAAGTCCTTTCTTCAATTCTCGCTAACCCTAAACCCATAATTCCCTAAAGCTTTACTTGCTAAGGTCCATATAAAACACTAACATACAAATATACATCAATATCGTATCACATCAACTCTTACGACTTTGCGGGGGTGCTATACGCCATCCACCCGACTTCCTCCATAGATATAATCTACTCACCTGATCTTCGCCTGCCGATGCCAATGTCGCCACGCGCTTGCTTGTCGTCTCGAAGTCCTTGTGAGGGTACCTACGTATCATAACACATCGTATCACATTAAAATCCGACTCATGACCAAAACGACACATGAATCTCACATAGGTCAAAACCTATGGTTTGCTCTCTCAAATCAACCCAAAAACCCTCGACATCGGCGTACAAATGCCGAGTGATCGAGAAAAACTCAAACGCACCATTCGTGCTTTCACAACACACTAAAAATATATATGAAATAGATTAAAATTCACAAAAACCCCAAACTCACTTTAAAAGCTATTTTTCCGAAAACCTAGCAAGCAAAATTAACCGTTTTAGTACAAAACTTGATGTTTTAGCAAAACTAGTGGTCACAATATTCCCTAATTATCTTAATTAGGCCACATAAACATTTACTAGATTTTTATCACACCATTTTGTATTAATCGTTAAAATTTAGTTTGCGAATTTATCCAATTTTAACCATTTTAAAGTAATAATACACTATTTAACAACTAAACTAGGTTTTGCATAATTTAAGATGTTAAACTAGACATCATAACTAGCACCAAGTGAGCAAACCCAAATCTTGAATTCATAAAACCCTTACTAGAATTTTATCTCTCCTATTTATATTATTTATAAAAAACCTAGTTTGCAATATTGTGTAATTTGGACAATTTTAAATGTAGCAATTTAGCAATTGAACAACTAGATTAGTTTTTTCCAAATCATAAGAGGTTCAACTACCCAATTAAACCATGAAAAATTATGAAAACCCTAACTCAAATCAAAATCCTTACTTGAATTTCCAAACTCTCAAATAAACCCATAATTAAACACCTAATAAAATTAATTAAGCTACTAATCAATAATCAAACCATGGGACAAAGATTTATACCTCACAAATTGAGATCTAGCATGAAAATCCTAGCCTCCAAAAATAGTTTCCATGCTCCTAGATCCACGCTAATTGAGCAAGGAATTTGTGATGATAATTTGGCTAGAATTTAGATATAATTTTGTGGATTTCTTTTTGATAATGAAGTGAGGTTTTTGGCAATGGAAAATAGAAGAAACATGGGAGGGGGGATGCTGCAGGTTGCTGGCCGAGAGAGGGGAGAGGGGTGTGTGAGGGTGGGTAAGGGAATGAGCTCAAGTACCAATCACCCATACATTAAGTCAACATACTACCATACTCAATTATTTATTCCTTTCTTTTTTTCTTCATTCCAACTAACTTTTGAAGTGGGAATGTAAATGGGGAATGGGGGTTTGTTGAGGAAGGCTCGGCTAGGGTGAGGGGGACAAAGAGAGAGTGAGGTTTGAAGAAATTTCCAAGTCAAAAAGACCTCCATCAATTCATATATTAACTCCTTTACTTAAATATTTAATTTCCTAATTAATTTTATGCTAGAAAACTCTAGAAATATGGAGATAATTAGAGAAAAAGAGCATGTTACAAACTAAACTTTGCATTGTCATGGTGCACTAATGTGTGTTTAACCCATTCCAATTTATAAATATTCCTAATTAAATGTATTAGTGACGGCTTAAAATAATATTTAAATAATTACTTTCGGAAAATTTTTAAGTAAACTAGAAATTTACAAGTGGCCAATTAAAAATCAAATACTAGAAATTACATAGCTAGAATTTGTATATTTAATTTTATATTAAAAGATATTTATATCTTGATTTTTACGGAAAACACCCGTTATTTTACTGATTATCCGAAATTTCACCTGAACGATTTTCAAAACATTACAGTCTTCCCCCCTTAAAGAAATTCGGTCCCCGAATTTAAATTAAAAACTCCCCCAAATACAAAAATATTTCAGTAAAATGATCAAGTCGTCGGTGCTCCGAAATCATAAATACATAAAACACATCGTAGCGCAATGCATGCGCATGAAAAACAGGTATATAAACCAAGATCAAAACTCCGTCAAGCATCCCGCAATCATCGGAGTTATGGTGAAGACACAATGTCTAGATCCAATACGAAAACCAACATGAGATACCTCAGCTAAACATGTAAACATCTTTAAAACTTCTGAAAGAAATGCATGCCAAACCCTTTTCAAGTTGCTGTGTGATGCGCATATCGTGGCACAGTGGCGGACGTTTATTGTAAGAAAATAACTATATATATATATATATCCTTTGTTTAACATACACGTCCCACCATTTTGATATTAATTTAGAAGGGTTTCCTTTGTAAAAAGTTTCGTGTCATCACGGACACGTAGGTAAATACTGAGACTATAGCTCCCCTTTGGAAATCCCTTCAATAACTATCAATGCATGCAAAATTATAGTCAGGTACTGTCTTCGGACTAGTCCTGCTCAGCTACTATACCAAATAGTAAGTATCAAAAATATACTACTCCAAAAGAAATCAATCCCAAAATGTGTATATGAATGCTACGTGCGTCTGGTGCGTACGGAAATCAAAATCCATGAATGTGCCATACATGTGTACATAAACAAAATCTGAGTGCAACGGGTGTGCACGAAACATCTGTCAAAGGCAACGTGTGCGCCTGACAGCAATATCAGGTGCATCTGATATGCACGAAGGATCTCGATTTAGTGCATCTGGAGTGCACCAAAATCGCATCAAGCGCCCAAGTACGCACAAGAATCCAAATCAAGTGTACGAAAACAAATATCGAATATCACAATCGAAATCGAAGGCATACAACACATCTCAATCCAAAACCAAATCGGGTATACCGTGGTATATAACCTCATAACCCTGTGCATCAGCGTGCACAAAATCAAATCAATACTAAAAGTGCATGAAACTATGCCGAAAGTACAAGTCAAATCATATGCATAACATAGGCATGAAATCAAAATCAATATCTCGAATGACATCAAAATGAAGTACAGTGCAACTCTAGGATACAAAAATACGTATCAATGCACTACCAGCATATGTGAACTATACCGAGTGCAAAAACCAAATCGAATGCTTACTATATGCACAAAATCAACCCAACTGTATGAAATCCATGAAATCATAAACATGTGCAGCCAAGGCACAAAACGATATTAAGTGCAATAACTGTGCACAAATCATAAATCAACACAACAGTGTATTAAGCATATCTCAAGTGTAATAACTATGTTCAAAATATAAATACGCAGTAGATGCAACTATGGTGCACGAAAGCAAATATCATGAAACTCGGTCATCAAAACTCAATCATGCAATAATTCACCTAAAATACCGAAATCTAAAGTGACGGATACGTGATAGTCAACTCACGAAATCACAAATCGTAAATACTGTCGTCGATATGTCCTTCCTTCAAGTCCGAGAAAGTGTCGGTACGCCCAAAACTGGCGAAGCGAGAACATCCGTTTGCCTCCTGCCCACAGTCTGGCATCCTTATTTCTCTGTGGATTACCGATCTCGCAATCCATTGGCTCGTCGGACCGGTCCGGTGTACTAACGGAAACGATCCGCTCTCGTACTCCTCTTGTCCTCTCACGGCCAATTTGCACGAACACTCATCAGGCATCACGTCTCTAGCGTCAACCTCTGGCCCTCTGGATACACGTCACACATCTGATCCTCGGTGCAAAATCTCATTGAAGCAGTGTCCTAGGAAGAACCTGCTCAGGGTCTCTTCCGATCTCACCTATGCCGAACTGTAAGGAGGCTGGTACTCTTGCCTAATCCTTTCTCGTTTTCTGGACATCTACGTTCTCAGCATAACTTCTCCTCGGGAACTGGTCATATCTCAACGCCTCTGTATGCATATCACATCTTTGATGTCAACGGAGTGGAACGTCCTCTCATCAAGATCTCGTACGAACCTCTTACTCCACTTTTCTCTAATGTCGACTGATTTGGACTCGTCTCTTCATGGCTGCATGGACTGCGCTCCAACGGCTATACTCGTATCTGGAGTCTCCCAAGCAATGCATCCCATCATATGATATCCGAATGATGTCGAACTTTTCGATCGATTCGTCAAGGTTCCATAATCCCCCAAGAGCTCAACATCTTGGGTACAGTTTAATAGTATGGAATATATGCTACAGCACCTGTGTACCAGCAGTAGAAGAGCAAACCTAAGCCTCACAAATGGCACCGCTGAACTGCCGCAAACCCTAAGGTTCAAAGGCGTTCCATGGTCATTATATCATGTCAGGGTTTCATTCTTCTAGAGGGTCCATAGAATTGCTTGCATTGTTTTTCGAATACTTTAAACTTGGAAAATGGGTCCTTGACATTCGATCGTCTATATTGACTCTCAACGTATCAGCGTGAAGTCGTCTCTAGCTGGAATCAATCAATCTGATGACCTCGCATCGGGGTAGGCAATGAATCACATGTCCTAGTCTTTCATCTTTGGTGACTAGCGATCTTCTATCATATCTCGAAGTATAACTCGTGCGGCATTAGCTTCAAACATCTGGGGCGATATCTCCTCATTCGCAGCAATAACTGGATCATTCGTCCACACGCTAAACAATGCCTCAATCATCAAGAATCATAGTGTAATGACGGTCGTCACATTCTGGCTGGCCTCTATCAGTGGCCCCATCCTCTGGTACTAATATGCACGTCCGAGAAATCTCGTAAAAGCGACCCATCAAACGCTCATGGCGCGAAAACATAATAAAATGACGCCTCTATGCAATCGTATGTCTCTGGAATCACGCCCTGGTCAGTCCTCGTCCGTGACGAACTCATGCTGACCGCAACTCTAGCCGTAGCTCTCTGTACCCGTACAACCGTGGTAACAAAACCATAACTGGTACTGATGAGGATAGATTATAGGAATGAATATAATACTATGCAAGGAAATGTACATCCTAAGACTTCTTAAGCGGAGTATCGTATTGTAAATATGCCGTGGAACATACGTACGGTACGTCACTCTACTCAAGCTACCTACTCCATCAACCAAGGCTCATCCTACACTCCGAAGGTAAAACCTAACGCTCTGATACCAACTTTTATCACGACCCGAAAAGTATGGAACATGACCGGCACTTAAATTATGAAACGTCTCGAGGCGTACGTAATCTAAGTAAGCCAAAACCCAGAAATCAAAACCAATTAAAGCAGTAGAGTGAAGGAAAAACCAATTTTAAAGCAAGAAGTTTAACAACATCAGCCGAAGTATGCATTTTTAAAATCTCAAGTCTTTTCTGAAAATTTCTGCAGAGTTTCCTTTGTAAATACTGGCCCCGAATGGGGGTACAACATGAATAGTATACGAAATGATAAAAAGACATCCCCAAGTTAGAGCTAGCTCTTCGTCAATCGACGGTCACAACCACGCAAGCAATATAATATACAACGCTGAAGGGCGAGGATCAAAACTCAAAAGAAACTCAAAGCAACATGAAAAACATAATAATACAACGTGCGACTCTAAGGTCGAAATAATTATAAGTCTAGTCTTCTATCTCTATCAAATATACAATCTGGTTGATAGAGTTTTAGTAGACAAAACTGAAATAACAAATAACAATGGTGGTCCTAATATAATGAACCAACCTGCCAAAGCAATCCCCTGGAAGGAACAGTGTGCCAGCAAAGCCGCAACGGAACCTGTACGGCAAAACCTGCAAGGAACTGTGGCACAACGGGGGTGAGTTGCCAACTCGTGAGTAGAAAATATCTATGAGTAGAAATCGCATGCAAGACGCTATCCTAGGTCATATCAAACAATATCCTCAAATAATATCCGGGTCCATATATGTATAAGTGTAATACTACATGCTCGTGCCAGTGCCTCAGGTAGCAACATATCAGATATATGATGTATGAATGCATGACGAATGAAACCAGAATACATCATGAATTCAACAGAGAAATCGGTGTCAAACATCGACACAAAATATATATCTCAGTATCTCAATTCTCAAGTCTCAATATCTCAGGCATCCGTATCATCTGCGGGATTGGCCCGCGGGCTCCGGTAGAACGGATCAGCCTATATCCATCTCATGACTCCGGTCGGTATCCTCTGGATAACCGCCAGGTCTAAATACTATCTCCGGTAGGCAGTCTGCCCCCTGCCAGGCTCATCATCCTCCATGAAATCACTCTCTCCCTGAGGTACCATACCGGGTCCACCATGTACCCGGGACGGTTCATACGTCTCCTCGAATCGGGTCTCGAAATCCATCTCATAACCGAGAAAACATCATAGTGGACGACTCATACATCACAAGAAAACCACGCTTTTCATTTTAAAATGAGAAAGAAGTTTATATATATTCTTGCGGTTTTCCCCCAAATCCAGGAAATCTCATGAAAATCCGAAATCCAATCATCAATAGCAAGTAAATAGTGAATATCGGCATAAAACTCCATAATACTGCATAACAGTGAATAATAATATGCATGAAGTAGCAAATAATAACTGCAATGTCTAAACTAGCATATAAAGAAAGTACACTAATATCATGTCGAAACTATCAGCTAACAAGCTATGTCAATGAAATAATATTCTCTAAAGTTTAAGGCAATTACCGATGATGATGTGTGTGAGCCGGCAAGTAAGTGTATGCGGGACATACGGATCATCGGTAATGGTGCTGTTGTCCTGACAGCATGATTTCAATAATGGCATATGGAAATACAATATAAACATGCAAATGCGATGTGAACTGTAATAATATGCGGGAGCTGAATAATAAACACAATGATAACTAATATGCATTTATATAAATATGAGTCATACAGTTTTGCCATTTGAAATAACACGAATCATGGTGTTTTGAAAATAAGGGCTACGGTGTTTTTAAGAAAAGTTACGTCCTTTGAAATATCCGTAGAATTCCTTGGTCTGTCTTTAAAATACCTACGATTCGTTAGTTTTGAAATAGGTAGGAATCGAATCTAGTCTAACAACCACACTAACTACAGGGCTGGGCTAACAGGCTAGTTGAAGAGGGTAAGGAAATCCCTAATATCTGAGTCGATACATACATACATATATATATATATATAGTCGGTGTTGCTACCTCAATAGTATCTCATACGAAACCCTAATATAATATGACATCCTAGAGTCAAGAGTGTAGATCTATCATCAATATATAGCTCGTACGGTAAATCCGTCGTATGGCCTCCCAAGTCTGGGTACGGGTCAAATGTCACATCTATCACATTATTCATCTGGTATCATCTCTATCAAATATTATGATCCAGGGTATTGATCTACGTCTAGTACAATACCGATACCATCTATGTATATGCATGCGTATGTATGAAAACACCACGTCAAAGGCCTCGCAAGAACATCATGTCATATCTCAAATACGAACCCTGTCACATCACCTATCTTACGGCCTCAAGCCCAACCTCATCGACTCATCCCCAATCCCAAGTACTATCCTCATAAACCGTGTATATGTATACATATATACATATATATATATACATACATATACATATATACATACATATATATATATACATACATATATATATATATACATAGTCCCATACCCATGTGTGTGTGGGTGTGTATATACATATCGCCATATACATACAAGTAAAATAAATGTATGCATATGTGTGTGTGCGTGTATGCAAATCCTTACTCTAGGGTTTGGTGACTAAGAAATCCACTAAAGTCCTTTCTTCCATTCTCGCTAACCCTAAACCCATAATTCCCTAAAGCTTTACTTGCTAAGGTCCATATCAAACACTAGCGTACAAATATACATCAATATTGTATCACATCAACTCTTACGACTTTGCGGGGGTGCTATACGCCATCCACCCGACTTTCCCATAAATATAATCTACTCACCCGATCTTCACCTGCCGATGCCAATGTCGCCACGCGCTTGCTTGTCGTCTCGAAGTCCTCGTGAGGGTACCTACGTATCATAACACATCGTATCGTATTAAAATCCGACTCATGACCTAAACGACACACGAATCTCACATAGGTCAAAACCTATGGTTTGCTCTCTCAAATCAACCCAAAAACCCTCGATATCGGGGTACAAACGCCGAGTGATCGAGAAAAACTCAAACGCACCATTCGTGGTTTCACAACACACTAAAGACATATATGAAATAGATTAAAATTCACAAAAACCCCAAATTCACTTTAAAAGCTATTTTTCCGAAAACTTAGCAATCAAAATTAACCGTTTTAGTACAAAACTTGATGTTTTAGCAAAACTAGTGGTCACAATATTCCCTAATTATCTTAATTAGGCCACATAAACATTTACTAGATTTTTATCACACCATTTTGTATTAATCGTTAAAATTTAGTTTGCGAATTTATCCAATTTTAACCATTTTAAAGTAATAATACACTATTTAACAACTAAACTAGGTTTTGCATAATTTAAGATGTTAAACTAGACATCATAACTAGCACCAAGTGAGCAAACCCAAATCTTGAATTCATAAAGCCCTCACTAGAATTTTATCTCTCCTATTTATATTATTTATAAAAAACCTAGTTTGCAATATTGTGTAATTTGGACAATTTTAAATGTAGCAATTTAGCAATTGAGCAACTGGATTAGTTTTTTCCAAATCATAAGAGGTTCAACTACACAATTAAACCATGAAAAAATTATGAAAACCCTAACTCAAATCAAAATCCTTACTTGAATTTCCAAACTCTCAAATAAACCCATAATCAAACCATGGGACAAAGATTTATACCTCACAAATTGAGATCTAGCATGAAAATCTTAGCCTCCAAAAATAGTTTCCATGATCCTAGATCGATGCTAATTGAACAAGGAATTTGTGATGATAATTTGGCTAGAATTTAGATATAATTTTGTGGATTTTTTTTTTGATAATGAAGTGTGGTTTTTGGCAATGGAAAATAGAAGAAACATGGGAGGGGGCTGCTGCAGGTTGCTGGCCGAGAGAAGGGAGAGGGGTGTGTGAGGGTGGGTGAGGGAATGAGCTCAAGTATCAATCACCCATACATTAAGTCAACATACCACCATACTCAAATATTTATTCCTTTCTTTTTTTTTCTTTCTAACTAACTTTTGAAGTGGGAAAGTAAATGGGGAATAGAGGTTTGCTACAGGAAGGCTCGGCTAGGGTGAGGGGGACAAAGAGAGAGTGAGGTTTGAAGAAATTTCCAAGTCAAAAAGACCCCCATCAATTCATATATTAACTACTTTACTTAAATATTTAATTTCCTAATTAATTTTATGCTAGAAAACTCTAGAAACATGGAGATAATTAGAGAAAAAGAGCATGTTACAAACTAAACTTTGCGTTGTCATGGTACACTAATGTGTGTTTAACCCATTCCAATTTGTAAATATCCCAAATTAAATGTATTAGTGACGGCTTAAAATAATATTTAAATAATTAATTTCGGAAAATTTTTAAGTAATTAGAAATTTACAAGTGGACAATTAAAAATCAAATACTAGCAATTACATAGCTAGAATATATATATTTAATTTTATATTAAAAGATATTTATATCTTGATTTTTACGGAAAACACCCGTTATTTTACCGATTATCCGAAATTTCACCTGAACGATTTTCAAAACGTTATAACTGAGCACCCGTACACCATCTTTGATGTCAAACACTGATGGATATATGATCATCTATAGCGCATAATATGGGTCAAGATGCGCTTACGCTAGTCTACTCTGGAGTATCGATGCCCTGTCTCGATACTCCCTCGACTAGGAACAGTTATAGGATGTACTCTTGGACTACCCTAGCCCCACTAGTATGATCTGCATTATAGTCTTAGTAGTCGAGTACATATCCTAAAGGCTTTATCAACATGTGAGAGCATGACAGTAAACCAATACAAGTCAACATGTTAACATAAAGTGAAACCAAATAGCATACTATCATGTCGAGTAAGAAATTCCTCTCTATATATATCCAAGCATCCACTATAATATACATCATATGTACAACAATGGCCACTAAGGCATATATATAACTAACAATCTCCCACTTGCACTAAGGCCAGCTGTTGTAGTATCTCATACCCAACATCCCGAAGAGTTTCTCAAATTGTATCTGGGGTATGGCCTTCGTGAGTGGATCCGTAGTGTTGTCCTTCATGTCAACTCTCCTGACCTCGATCTCTCGGCGATCAACTATCTCCCGGATCAGGTGATACCGCCTCAGAATATGTCTAGATCTCTGATGGGACCTGGGTTCCTTGGCCAAAGCCACAGCTCCATTGTTTTCACAATACAAAGATATTGGATGCTCAATGGATGGAACCACACCAAGTTCAGTGATGAATTTCATCATCCAGACAGCCTCTTTGGCAGCATCTTTGGCAGCGATGTATTCAGCCTCCATCGTCGAGTCTGCTATGGTTTCCTTTTTAGAACTCTTCCAACAAACCGTCCCTCCATTTAGGGTGAAGACAAATCCCGAGTGCGACTTAGAGCCGTCCTTATCACTTTGGAAGCTCGAATCGGTAAAGGACTTCACCTGGAGTTCTCCGTTACCATACACCAAGAACATCTCCTTAGTCCTTCTCAAGTACTTGAGAATGTTCTTCACAGCTATCCAATGATTCTCACCTGGATCTGCTTGATACCTACTCACTACACTTAGTGAGTATGCTACATTAGGTCTGGTACATAGCATCGCATACACGATAGAGCCTACTGCCGAAGCATAGAGAATCCTTTGCATGCGAGCTCTCTCCAAATCAGTCTTAGGAGACATTTCTTTGGAGAGAGTGAGTCCAGAGATCGTGGGTAAATACCCACGCTTGGATTCTTCCATACTAAACCTCTTTTGTATGGTGTCAATGTACCTGGATTGGGACAATCCCAGTATCCGTTTAGATCTATCTCTATAGATCTTAATCCCCAAAATGCAGGAGGCATCACCTAGATCTTTCATTGAGAATCTATGTGATAAGAAGAGCTTGACCGAGTGCAGCATAGGAACATCATTTCCTATCAAGAGTATATCATCCACGTACAATACGAGGAAGAAAACCCTACTCTCTGCAACTTTCTTGTATATACATGGTTCATCTACATTCTTGATGAAGTCAAACTCTTTGACTACCACATCAAAGCAGATGTTCCAACTCCGTGATGCTTTCTTTAACCCGTAGATGGATTTATGCAGCTTGCATACCTTTCTGCTGCTCCCACTATCTACGAAGCCCTCTGGCTGAGTCATGTACATACACTCCTCTAAATCACCATTTAGAAAGGCGGTCTTAACATCCATTTGCCAGATTTCGTAGTCATGGTATGCAGCAGTGGCAAGTAAGATTCGGATGGACTTAAGCATAACCACTGGATAAAAGGTTTCGTCATAATCCACACCAGGTTGTTGACGAAAACCCTTTGCCACAAGTCTAGTTTTGAAAGACTCAACTTTTCCATCTACACCAAGTTTCTTCTTAAAGATCCATTTACTCCCAATGGGTTTAACCCCTTCAGGAGCAACTTCCAAAGTCCATACTTTGTTTGTGTACATGGATTCCATCTCAGATCGCATTTCATCCAACCATTTCATAGAGTTCCCACTCGTGATGGCCTGCTCGAAGCTAGTCGGGTCATCATCTTCTATGATGCAATCCTCACTCCCACCGTCTATGAGAAAACCATAGTATCTCTCAGGTGAATGAGGAACCCTACTAGATCGGCGGAGCGGCTGAGCTTCGTTGGGAACTACTGAATTCTCTGGTTCCACTAAATCTTCAGTTGCAGTTTGTGTTGCTGGAACTTCTTCCAGCTCTACCTCTTCGCCACTAATTTCTTTTCCAAGAAATTCCTTTTCTAAAAAGGTGGCATGTTGAGCAAAAAACACCTTTTGTTGTTCACCGTGGTAGAATAGATATCCATACGAATTGCTTGGATATCCCACAAACTTGCAAAGAGCTGATCTTGCCTCGAGCTTGTCCGGATTTTGTCTTTTAACATAGGCCGGACAATCCCATATCTTAACCCGTTTAAGAGATGGTCTCCTCCCATTCCATATCTCATATGGAGTGGTATGCACTGATTTAGTTGGAACTCTATTCAATAGGTATATGGCTGTCTCAAGCGCATACCCCCAAAAGGAAATAGGCAACTCAGCAGTTCTCATCATAGAGCGCACCATATCTAATAGGGTGCAATTCCTCCGTTCCGATACGCCGTTGTGCTGTGGTGTATAGGGAGGAGTAAGCTGAGAGAGAATCCTATTCTTTTTTAGATAGTCCAGGAACTCATTGCTCAAGTATTCTCCTCCTCGATCAGATCGAAGGATCTTAATAATTTTACCCGTTTGGTTCTCTACTTCGTGATTATATTCTCTGAATTTCTCAAAAACATCAGACTTGTGTTTAAACAGGAACACATGTCCGTATCTTGAGAGATCGTCAGTGAATGTAATGAAGTATGAAGAACCATTCCTGGCATGTGTAGACATGGGACCGCATACATCGCTATGTATCAGTCCCAAGAGTTCTGTAACTCTTTCTCCGTGTCTACTAAACGGAGTTTTGGTCATCTTTCCTTTGAGACATGACTGGCAAGTGTCATTAGATGAAAATTTGAACGGATTCAAATATCCATCCTTATGTAACTTAGCTAGTCGTGTCGCATTGATATGACCTAGTCTACAATGCCACAAGAAGGATTCGTTCATTTCTAAACTCTTCCTCTTGTGTGTGTTCTGTACATTAAGGACTGTAGTTTGGTTCAGAACGTATATGCCATTATTTAACGAGCCTGATCCAATCAATTTTTGATTCAGGAAGATGTTCATAACATTATCCTGTACTACAAAATTATATCCTTCTTTACTCAATAAAGAAACTGATATAAGATTGCATATCAGGGTCGGAATGTAATAGCATTCGTTCAGAATCAATGTGTTACCATTTGGTAACACAAGGTGATATTCGCCAACTGCTTTGGCTGCAACATTTGCACCATTCCCTACTGTTACAGAATGATTAGCCTCTCCCAGTTCTCTACTTTTCTATAGCCCATGTAACATATTACATATGTGGGATCCCGATCCGGTATCTAATACCCAGGACGTAGAGTGAACTGAGAAACAATTCTCGAATTTTGGTCTCGTATTCTCAGGGCCAGCCAATAGTGCTACAGCAACCGCCCCCGCCGGCCCCACTTTTGAATTTTGGTCTCGTATTCTTGTGGTGGTCTCCTATTAGTCTAACTAGGTTAATGTATATGTTTGATTTTCTTATAAAGGTCCCGAGTTGCTCCAGATTCCCTGTAGACCACAAAATATTCACAAAAACCGACATTTAAAATATCTAAATCCAGTTTCATAGTCTAGTCTCTGCTTTGGTCTAGATTATTAACACTAAAAGGGTTGTAGTCACAAATTACAGCTCATAAATTCCATCACAACCCATTCTATTCTCTAAAGCTCAACTTGTAATTTTCAAAGGTTGCAACAGGACACTTAAACAATTCTAAACTACACTAAGATGCTAGAAAAGCTAAAAACTGAACTAAGGGCATGGGATTTATCTCATTTGGCAACTCAAGAATTTTCTTAAATTGCTCAAAGTCTTCAAAGTCAAATCTTGATTCCACTATGGGGTTTGTAGTAAGGTTTGTAGTGGTTTTTGTGAAGGGTGTATGTGGTTTTAGCTAAGTTTTGGGATGCTTAATGGGTTGTAGAGGAGGTGATGGGTAAGGGGAAATGAGGTGAAGAGGATGAAGATGAGAAATGAAGGAGTAAAGGATGGGCCATGGTCAAAGAGTCTAGGGGTGTGTAGAAGTTTCTTACACACACTCTCTCTCTCTCACCTTGCCATGATACTTGTCACCTCACCCCTATTATTTATTCATTTCTTTTATTTTCCTTTTTCTTCTCATCTTAAAACAAAACCATAATATATGCAAATGAGGAATTAAAGTCATGGTTCATAAAACGTAACAAGTGTATGCAACATGTTTTGTTGCATGCCATGCACATAAGCATGATTAATGCATAATTAGTAAATATTAATTAAGTTCAGGAATAAACTCGTATGCAATGATTGTATAAATATTTATAAAATATCCAATTACATAAATACCTTCAAAATCAATAACTCTTGTCAATTTTCCCAAACATTCCTCAAACTATAAGGGTGTAATTATACTATATTGTTAAAACAAATTTTCCATACTTTATATATATTCATGGAATTTATTATTTTAATTATTTAAATTCCTAAAAATAATATTTTATTTTTCTGAAATGTTACAAGAACTATGTTTTGATTTAGAATATAGATACCATTACACAGTGTACCTTCTACAACCAATACTTGATTAAGGTAAATGTTCATGATATTTCTATCAAGAACAAACTTATATCCATCTTTATCACATAAAGAAACTGATATGATATTGCAAACCATAAAAGGTACATAGTAGCAATTGTTCAAAATCATAGTATTACCTCTTGGCAACACAAGGTGATATTCATCGACGGCTGCAGCATCAATTTGTGCTCCGTTCTCTACTTTGAAGGACATATCACCAGGTCCAACCATCCTACTTTTTCTCAGTCCATACAATAAATTACAGATATGAGATCTTGATCCGGTAACTAGTATCCAGGAGATAGGACTGACCGAAAAACAGTTCTCAATAACAAGAACACCTGAAGAAGACGCAACAATGTGCTTCTTCTTCGATGGGGTCATCAAGGAATTCATGCAATCCTCTTTCCCTAGCTCATACTCATGACCGCCATCATAAGTTAGAACTAAACCGACGTTCCCCAGCCCCGAATAAGAATTCGGATCGGTCAAACGATACATTTTATTATCTTGATTAGGGCGTGAAATGGTTACTACCTGGAGAGAGAGAAAAGAAACACTTAGCGTGCGCTCTTACAAGATTAGATTGGTTATTAATTTATCTAACCAGGATAGCTCCCATTGTTTTCTCGAATTCTTCTTCAAACCTTAAAAGAAGAACTAGTCAGGATTAATCGCACGTCACAATACTTGCTTAACCTTTTAGCCATGCTAGTGTCGGTACTTCGAGAGAGGTTTTCCAATTATTTCGTGAAGTTCCTTAATTATATAATCTCTTTTTCCAGGAGGCGTAGCCCTGCTAACACCGTTCTAGACACCTACTTGGTTTATAGCATTGATTGTTAAGTGAAATAATCTCCCGAGAGTAATCCGACTCATCAGTGGGATCAGGATCCAATAATCATTGTGTGATGCACTAGATGGAATCCAGTCTAGTCACTACACTCTAGAAGGTATGCTAAATCTGCAAGTTTCCTGTATATTTTAAACTCCCGATGTGTTTTTTGCCCCTAGGACCCAAGTGATCTTGACTGAGCCAACATATCAAAGGATCCTAGTCAAGTTCAACCCGTCATTATCTTAATTGAATTAGACCCACCCATACGAGTCCTTGACTAAGCCAAAATGACCGTACGACTGTCATAACCAATCGTATCTAATACTACAGAAAAGTATTGCATAGCTACCGAACACTACGCCTCGGCTGAGCACAACATACGTAGCACGAATACTAAGCAATAATAATCTGAAATGATGGAGGGCTATGGTTGGGTTTTTGGCGAAAAACCCGTTAATGTAATGAACTTGATATCGTTGAAGGAACCTGAGCAGTTTTGAAAAAGGAGTAGTTTAAGCTCCGCTTTTGAAAACTTCTTGTTTTGAAAAAAAAAGAAAAAAACCGAGTAATCTACAGTATAAACTTTTACTCAAGAGGTCACTCCCTGTGAAGGGATCTCGGCCCTTGCCTCGTGGAATGAGTTGCAGGATATTCACAACCGAATACCACTATACAAAGTGAAATATAACTATAGTTTTTCGAAATTTGTTCTAACAACATATTCTTAGGTTTCTTTTCTTGCATTAATCAAAATTAATGTGGTCCCATCTTTTAACCTATCACACCATAAAAGAACGAAAATATGATGTACGTATATGCCATCCACATTCGCCATTGGGCCCCGTCATCACCCGTTAGGTTGTTTAACTAACGACAGAGCGGGGGCTGGACTAGTGCGGGTGCAAAACATATACAAAATCTATCGGTATATATATATATAAGTATATATAACATTCGTCCCAGGCATGATATAATCAACATCACAGAATCTTAGCCAACATTACAGAATGGTGGATAATCTGGAAGCCACGGATTTCATTTGAGCTGCAAATAAAACCCTACGATCCCAGTCATGTGGATGGCCTGTGCAATGAAAACCTAGACCCCTACGAGCACGGCAAGTTACCCGCCAATCCCAAAAGCGAAGCAACCCCAATCAACAAAGTGAATAGGCCACCCAGCACTCCACGGAATCCGGTAACTTGAGTGCCCCTCCGTGGGTCATCCTATACCCCCTACGAGTGTGGCTAGCAGCCCACCAATTCTAGAATGATGCCCCCTCCGTCTCAACACCGTGAGATGCGGGCTTGTTGCCTTCTAGAACCCAGCTATACGTGGACTCCACTACGGGATAATACTAATACAGAAAATGAATATAATATGTACAAATGGAGACATCGACCTCAACCCGGTCGTGCCCCAAAAAAATAATATACAACCCGGCAAAGACGGCAGTCCACATGTCGGACGCTCGCCCCGCAAAATGAATATACAAATGAATTTTAATTGTACCACTAACATTGCACAACAAGCTATCCACCATGACTATCCAACCACAATCATAGCAAAAACACAGAACATCAATGTGAATGTTATGTTCGCAAACCCGTCTAAAAGAACATATAGCAATTAGACGAGTTATACCGATCGAATGACATTCACGGTCGCAGATAGAAGTGAATGTACTGTAATATATTAAACAGTGGCAAATATAACGATTTCGAAACACTCCAAAATGCCCCAAACTCAAAGACAATAGAATATCAAACTTGGGCAAAAACAAACAACATCTGAAATCCAAAATCCAAGAGTTAAGAACCCAGAACAAAATTCGAGCCAAATATCCATGATCCAACTGGTGGGGCTGGGAATTTTCTTGATTTGGCCGGTCAAAACTTGGTAGAATTGCTTCTTTTTTGTTCTGGGTTCATCTCACAGTCAAAGAATCACTCTGCACTTGCTTAAAAATTTTTTGAAGCCACTGGAAAAATCGACAGAGACTTGAAGTTTGGTTTCAATATTTTGGAGTTGTTTCGGTTTTGTTATTTTAACATTGTTTAAACTTGCTAGTATATGGTTTATGGACTGGCTCTGATACCATGAAAGGTTACGCTAGCGCCCCGGCCAACTTCCATGGCCAAATGCGGAACAAATTTTTTTCTATGAACAAAAACTTGGCGCTAGAATAACATTAAACCGGATATACCATAAACCCAACTAGCAAAAAGAGAAGCTATTTACTATGAAAGGAGTTATACCATGAGACTCGAGTCCTTCGGGTCTTCACTTCTCTCCTTTAGCATGCTACTAGTGGCCTCCATGATCGAGCTTGATCTTCGACTCCTTATGTCGAAGATGATCCACCCGAGAGTGTCTACTTTGGGCTCCTACCTCTAAACCGGGGTAACTTGGTCACTTGCTTTGCTAATCTAAGTGACCTAGGTGATGTAGAGAGTGATGATGGAGTGTTTGGTGTCTAGAACCCTAGGTTTCTCAACACATGAGACAATAAGGACTTGAGGTAGAAGAAGAAAAGAGCTTGGAGGTGATGAGAGAGTTGTAGAGAGCAACCATAGAAAAAACCAAAACTCAAGAGAGCTCAAGTGAATAAAGGCTAAGATATTTCCACTAATAAAGCAAGCATGGCAAAGATAATGATAAACAATTATTTCCATCACAAAATATCTAGATATTTTGTTTCCTCAATAGTAATCTTTAACTCACTAAGTGAGTTAGCAATTTAGCCATGGTTCAGTTAAGAAAAGTCAACACCTCATACCTCCACCTCATTAACCATTTAACTAAATGGTTAAATCAAATAATGGGTTTCCTCTTCTTTAAGCTCCTTGCACAATTACAAGAATGCCCCTCATCGTATGTACACACCCATATCCGTATTCCGAAAAATACAAATACAAAAGAGACGAAAATAATCCATCAACATAATACTAGGATCCGGCTTAAACCAAAGCCCTCTAGTATTATCCGCCCGAACATCATGCGTGCACAAGTATACGTATGTGATCGAACCCTGCCGTAAAACCATACGGCCTCTACATCATTTCGCCCGAAGTAGGGAAACCCTCTATATGGGACTCTAAAGACTCGACAGTACGCTGGCAGTGGGTTTAACTACAAGCACGTCAGCGGAACTAGCTGTATGTAATGGCTACCCAGGTACCTGTCGAAAAGGAAAGCCGACGAGCAAACTCATCCGGATCCCTACTGAGCCTATCCGTGACAATATTCATACAGTCTGGTCTCTTCGTCAAAGAGTATCGCATACCGATTCTTGGGGTTGGTAAATGTCAGACCCTAATAACACGATAAGTCGTGCTAATGTGGCTCAGGACCAATCCAGAAAACTACTGATCAACCTATCAGTAATCCCAACTGCCTTGGCCAAAGTCTTATGGTCCTGACCAATCGAACACAGTGCGATATCGACTCCCAATACCGGGAGAGACGAATCCCCAACAATCTCTCACTGCCTCCATGTGGCTCGGGACTGTATCTAACCAAAACCTGTTTGCACGACTCAGTAGAGCCGTCGTAGGGTAGTGATCAAAGCACAGTGGGAACTCACACGAGACTAATGACGATCTCAGGTCTGAAGACTAACCTGTACACATGTCACCTGAGAACTTCTATCTGACGATAGGTATAGTACCATCTGGAAGTTCTCCATGAGCCCGTCCAGTGTACTCACACCCAGTGAGCACCTGTGTACGATCTTAGGTGCATCTGACCAATGGCTACATGACCAACCATTTCCCCTTGTCAGGGCTAGAAACATATACACTAGTCTACTCTGGAGTATCAATGCTCAGTCTCGATACTCACACGACTAGGGACCATTTAAGGATGTGCTTATGGACTACCCTGCTCCCACAAGTATGATCGCCATCACAACGCAGGTAGTCAAGAAAGATCCTACGGGCTTTATCAAAATGTAACCGCAATATGTAATAATATGTATAACATATGCCATGTTAAGATAAAGTCAAACCATAATAGTATACTACTGTATCAAGTCTTTATCAATATGTGCAAACTGGATAAAGCATCAATAAGAATAAATACACATATTCTGATGAAAGACAACTGAAACAATGTACTATATAACTGAGCAAGATTGTCCTGTACATACATATCCCAAGCATCCATATGTATACATATACAATACTGGCCTCTAGGGCAAACATATCCAACAGGAATCAAAGCCAAGCTAGAGTATTAAGAGTGGTCTAGGCGAAGTTAAACTGTTCGATCGACTTTTTGAAACCCTAAAACCCGGGTTTCTAAAATTTTTTCCAAAAGTTGCAAATTTTGAATTTAAAAATATGCAGTAAATTGTGCAGGGTTTTATATAGATCCCCAAGAAAAATGAGTGCCCAACTCGATCAAACGGCCGTGCAATCTCGGCCAAACCATCAGTTTAGCCGCGGTTCCGCGGCACAGTTGGTGAGGCAGGGACTGTGGCTTGTTGTGCCGATCCGTAAGTACTTGTGGGACGTTCTGGGTATTTTTAAGTGAGGCTCAAGTGTTCATGTCTCTGGGAATTGTGGGTGTTTGATAAATCGATCAAAATTGTTAACATCGTCAAGATATCTGTGATTTGTGATACAATATTTGGAATCCACGATAATTAGTTTTGTGAAAAATAATTAGAATTTTGTGAATCTAGCAATTTAGTCTTTTTTTATCGGTTGCCGCGGGGTTTTGATTCGGATCAAAACTCCGTCGCAATCTCATACAGTATGCGAACACTCGCCGGGTAACACTAATAGATAGCTACGCCCCATCGCCCCGACTAAGTGACTGTAGGAGAACCCCGTTGCCAAACGCATCCGCTCGGGTGCTCGCGGCCGCGGTGTTGTTCCTAAGTGCACTTCTTCGACGGTATCGGGGGTGCGGCCGTCTACCAATGTTTCCGACAAGCATTCGATCAAATGTCGAGAATTTTGTTGAAATGCCCGACTGGTTATTGAAAAGTGTTTTCAATTTGAGACTAAAATACCGGGTTTATAATGTTAGGCATGAAATTCGGAACATGTGATATTCCGGGTTTATGATGTCTAAGGAATTTATATAGTTAGGCATGGAATCCAAAGTATGTGATATTTCGGGTTTATGATGTCTAAGGATGTTGTGAATTCCAATTATTGTAGTTTTCATTTTTTTTTCTGCGACCGTAAGGGTAATATGTGCTGTATCGCCGGTTTCGTTGCTATACGTTAACGACAATTGGGATACACATATTTACTTACGTTGATGACATGTGATGTTATGTGTTGTTGTGATATGATATATTGGATCGTCGTGTTTGAATAGCCGGGGGGATTTGCGTGAGATGAGAGTTTTTTGTTTTCATTCATGTAAAAATTTGTATGTAATATTCTTTTATTGGGACACTTCCGGGTTGAGGATGATGTCACCATTGATATATATTATTTATTTTTCCGCATTAGGATAGACCCAAGGCAGGGAGCATAAGTAACCGGGTTCTAGAGTCCAGTGGGAGACCATCTCGAGGAGTCGAGACCGGGTCTCCTAACTCTAGAATTGTTAGGGTTGCTTGCCGCTCTCGTAGAGGTCTAGAGATGTGGGTTTGGCTATTCATCATGACCGTGGAATCCGTGTTTTTTTACTGGCTTGATTTAAAACACGGACTTCCTAGTATATCCTATATTTCATATGTTGACTTCTGCTGCAATGTTCTGTGATGAGATCATATAACTGCGTGAGACGAATGCTTTATTATATATATGATATATAATAAACGTTGCTTATGTTTTGCATCCACGCTAGCCCTGCCCCGCTCTGTCGTTAGTTAAGTATCCTAACGGTGCATGACGGGACCCCATGGCGAATGCGGATGGCATAAACGTACGTTCTATTTTCGTTTCTTCTGTGATGTTTAGGAAAAATAAATGATGGGACTTCATTAATGAGATTAATGGAAAGGAAAGAAACCTAAAGATGTTGTAGAATCAAATTTTCAAAAAGGTAGCTCTAGTTCTTGCTTTGCATAGCGGTATTCTTTTATGAATATCCAACATCTCTTTCGATGAGGAAAGAGCCGAGATCTCTTCACCGGGAATGACCTCTTTAGCAAAAGCTAGCACATGATACAACCCATTCGGTTTGTGTTGAAAACTCTTTGATTTTAAAATGCGGAGCTTATACCACTCCCTTTCAAATCACTCGATTCTACAACGATATCAAGTTTATTATGCAAAAGGTTTTTTTAAAAACCTGTCATAGCCCTCCGTCATTTCAGATACGTGCTATTTGGTATTCGTGCTACGTTTGTTGGCCTTCGTCAAGGCGTAGTGTGTGGTAGCTGATTAGTGATTATCTGCTGCATATGATGCGATTGGATTAGGGTAGTCGTACGGCATTGTTGACCTTGTCAAAGGTCGTGCGAGTGGATTTAATTCAATCAGGAAATGAACGGGTTGAACTTGACTTGTGGTTTATAATTTGTTGACCTTGTCAAGGTCATAACTCGCTTGGGGCAAAAGATATTGGGAATTTCAAGTATTGAAATTTGCAATGAGATTGCATACCTTCTATGAGATAGTAGATCCCGATACCAATTGCGAGTAAGAGTTACTCATGGGAGAGTTTTGCACTTTATAATTAGCTGATCCAGTAGGTGTCTAAGAAAGGTGTTAACGGGGTTATGCCCCTACGGAAATGAGATTATTTAATTAGTTCCATGCGAAAGCACAGGGAGACTCCTTTGGAGTACCAATACCTGCCTGGCTGAACGATTGGCGAACTTGTAGGGTATAATTAATCCCGGCTAGTCTTACCTTTTAGGGTTTGAAGGAAGATTTGATTAAAACCGTGGGAGCCATCATGATTAAATAAAATAATAACTAATCTAATCTAATCTTGCAAGACTATGACACGCCTTAATCAAGATAATAATATGGATGTATTGACAAACCCGTTTGTTATACTGAGTTAGGGAACGTTGGTTCCGCTCTACCTTATAACTGTTATAAGTCTGAGCAGGAAATAGGGGAATATCCGGATTCCCATACAACCCGAACGAGAAATGAGCATGTTGATGCATCTTTTTCGGGTGTGTTCGTTATCGAGAACTGTTTCTCAGTTAGTTCTACCTATTGGGTATTAGATACCGGATTAGGATCCTACATTTGTAATATATTACATGGGCTAAAGAAAGGTAGACAACAGGGAATAGGTGATCATTCTCTCCAAGTAGGGAATGGTGCAAGGGTTGCAGCCAATGCAGTTGGCGAATATGACCTAGTATTACCAGAAGGTAATACATTGATTCTGAACAACTGTTTTTACGTACCCAAAATGTTGTGCAATTTAATATCAGTTTCTTTATTAGATAAAGAAGGATATAATTTTGTTGTAGAGAAAAATGTTATGAACATTTTCCTAAATCAAGTGTTGATTGGGTTTGGTACGTTATGTAACGGTTTATACGTTTTGAATCAAAATACAGTTCTTAACGTACAGAACACACACAAGAGGAAAAGTTCAGAAATGAATGAATCCTTCTTGTGGCATTGTATTCTAGGTCATATCAATGAGACACGACTAGCTAAGTTACATAAGGATGGATATTTGAACCCGTTCGAATTTACATCTTATGAAATTTTCCAGTCATGTCTCAAAGGTAAAATAACCAAAACTTCGTTTACTGGACATGGAGAAAGAGCTACTGAACTCTTGGGACTGATACATAGTGATGTATGCGGTCCTATGTCTACACATGCCAGAAATGGTTCTTCATACTTCATTACATTCAGCGATGATCTCTCAAGATTCGAACATGTGTTCCTGTTGAAACATAAGTCAGAAGCTTTTGAGAAATTCAAGGAATATAAGTGCGAAGTAGAGAACCAAACAGGTAAAAGTATTAAAATCCTTCGAACTGATCGGGGAGGAGAATACTTAAGCACGGAGTTCCTGAATTATTTAAAAGAGAATGGGATTCTTTCTCAGCTTACTCCTCCGTATACACCACAGCACAATGGTGTATCGGAGGGGAGGAATCATACCCTATTAGATATGGTGCATTCTATGATGAGTACTGCTGAGTTGCCTATTTTCTTTTGGGGTTATGTGCTTGAGACAGCAGCATACCTGTTGAATCAAGTTCCATCAAAATCGGTGCCTAAAACACCATATAAGATATGGAGTGGAAATAGACCATATCTTAAACGAGTTAAGATATGGGGTTGTTCGGCCTATGTCAAAAAGGAAAATCCGGACAAACTCAAGAAAAGATCGGTTCTTTGCAAGTTTGTGGGATGTCCAAAAAATTCATATGGATATATCTTTTACCACAGTGAGGAACAAAAGGTGTTTGTTTCTCAACATGCCACCTTTTTAGAAAAGGAATTTCTTGTAAAAGAAATTAGTGGTAATGAGGTAGAACTGGAAGAAGTTCCAACCTCACAAACAACAACTGATGATTTGGTGGAACCGGAGGATTCGATAGTCTCCAACGAACCTCAGCCACTCCGCAGATCTAGTAGGGTTCCTCATCGACGTGAGAGATACTACGGTTTTCTCGTAGACGGTGGGAGCGAAGATTGCATCATGAAAGATGATGACCTAACTAGTTTCGAGCAAGCCATCATGAGTGGGGACTCTGTGAAATGGCTGGATGCAATGCGATCTGAGATGGAATCCTTATACACCAACAAAGATGGACTTTGGAAGTTGCTCCTGAAGGGGTAAAACCCATTGGGAGCAAATGGATCTTCAAGAAGAAACTTAGTGTAGATGGAAAATTTGAGACTTTCAAAGCTAAACTTGTAGCAAAAGGTTTTCGTCAACGACCAGGTATGGATTATAATGAAACCTTTTCTCCAGTAGCTATGCTTAAGTCCATCCGGATCCTGCTTGGCATTGATGTTGGCTATAGTGCCCTCAAGGCAATTATCATATTCGCAGGCAAGTGATTATGATGATTGAGGAAGGACCTATACCGGTAGAACATTCTTACTCAAGATGATAGTATGCTATCCGGTTTGTCTTTATCATCATGTACATGCTTCAGGTGGTATTACAGATCACTATTACATGTTGATAGAGCCCATAGGATTCTTGCTTGACTACCAGCATTATGGTGGCGATCATATATGTGGGAGCTGGGTGGTCTATAAGCAGATCCTTAAATGTCCCTGGTCGTGGGAGTTTCGAGACTGGACATCAATACTCCAGAGTTGACTAGTGTATACTGATCGAGACCCCAACGAGGGGCGGTGGCCAGGCCTCACAAGCCATTGGTGTTAGTTTGTTCACTTAAGATAGTATACAGGCGCTCATTGGGTTATGAGTATACTGGATGGACTCCCTGGGAACATGCTAGTTGGTATTATACCTATTGTCAGATGGCAGTTCTCAGGTGACATGAGTACAGCTTAGTCTATCGACCTGAGATCATCATTTGTCTTGTGTGAGTTCCTACTGTGTTTTGATTACTACCCTACCACGGCTCAAAGGAGGCGTGCAAACAGGTTTTAGTTGGGTACAGTCCCGAGCCACATGGAGGCAGTGAGTGGATCGTCGGTGATTCGTATCTCCCGGTATTGGGGGTTGATGTCACGCAGTGCACGGGTGGCCATCACCAGAAATCCTTGGCCAAGGTAGTCGAGAATTACTGATATAGGATCAGTAGTTTATCAGGTGGTGATGGGTTTTATACCGACACGAATTATCGCATTATTAGGGGTCTGACTTTATCCACCCCCTAGACTCGATATGCGATACTCTTAGATGAACAGACCGGACTGTACAGAGATTGTCACTGTCAGTCTCAGTAGAGGTACGGATGAGTTTGCTCTTCGGCCTTTCTTTCGCTCAATACCTGGAAAGCCGTTACGTACAGCTAGTGCCGCTGATGTGCTTATGGTTAAACCCACTGCCAGCGTATTGACGAGTCTTTAGAGTCCCACACAAAGGTTTTCACGGTTCAGGCGATATGGTATAGATGACATATATTGGTACATACAGATATCCGATTAAATACGTGTATAGGCTGCACAAATATTAATCGGAATGTTGATAATACTAGCGGCTTAGGATTAAGCCGGATTATTAAATCAGGTTTTACTTTAATAATTTATATATGTATATATATATGTAAGTATGTATTCTAGTATTATTGTTTCACTATTCATTTTCTCTCTTGGCTATTCGTATTTTTGTACGAATACGCGTATACGTATTTCGATATGTGTACCGGGTTGCATTCCGTATTTTTACGGAATAGTTGCTAGAAGATTTGACACCTCATTATTTGATTTTCTTTTTAGAAAATCATTTTAGAAATGAGGTGGAAAGGGTGAGGTGGCCTGAACATTGTATGGCATGTAGAGAGGTATGGCATGGATTTGTGTGAAGAGTGAATTATTGCAAAGAGGCAGCCACCTTTTTTTCCAAAAATGCATTGATCATTTTCTTTTCTTGACTTTCTTCATTACTCTCATATTCACTTGAGAGACTTTGCCATTTTCATTAGTTGCTCATGCCATTGTTTTCCTCACCTCCACTTCATCTTCTTGAGTTGCTCTTGGAGCATTTTGATGAGAGAAAAATTATAGTGAGATAATCCTACACCTCTACTCTTCATTGTTAGCAACCTTGGAGCGTCGGTTGCCTCGCTTGGCGAGGCTGAAGCTTGCGTTATTTCCTTCGGGTGGATCATCGTAGATGGAGGAAGACCGGCAACCAAATTTGATCTGCGACCACCAAGAGCTTGGGATGATGGTTGAAAATCCGAAGGACATGGTTCATTCGGGATAACCATCTAACTCCTTTGCATGTTTTGTTATCTAGGGCTTATGGGTCGATCCGGATTATAGGGTTGTGTTAGTACCGATTTTTGAAAATTTTTGTTCCGCATTTAGCCACGGATTGATGGCCGGGGCGCTTGCATAACCCAACATGGTATCAGAGCCACTCCATAAGCCTTAGTTATGTAACGCCTTAGTTTTCGGTTAGTATTAGTTTAGACGTTAATGCAGGTTTACTGTAAAAAGTTTACCAATTTGGGTTCCTCACATTTTATAACATTTAATTAATAATTTATTATTATTTGTTATGGCATGCATGCACTTGTGCACGTTAATGTGAGGGTTTGTTTTGTGTTAATCTTGTTCTTAGCAACCATAAAAACTTAACCCTCAACCTAATCCTTTGCTTTAATCTAATCCCTTGCTTTGCCTTAACCCTAAACTCCTAGATCTTTTGTTGTGAGAAAATATTTCTTTTGGAAGTGAAGAGGTGGCATGGTGGTGTGAATGCATTAATGGGGAGTTAATGCAAAGAGGTTACACTTACCCCCTCACCCTACACTCACCTCTCTCACCCTCTCTCTTTATCCTCACACTCTCTCATTTCTCTATCTCTTTTTATTTTCCTCATCTCTCTTCACCACAAACTGAACACTTCTTCATTCCATCACAAAACCATCACAAACTTCACAAAAACTCACAAAAATCACATCTTTTGCCTTGATTTGCCTCTTGGATGCCTTGGAGCTTGGGAAGCTACGGTATTTGAGTTCTTTTGGTTAGGTAATGATCTCTTTCTGTTAAGTAGGTGGTTATTGTGTTGCGTAGCTTAGTCGTTTTAGTTTAGATAGCGTTATGTATCGTTTCGAGTAAATATCGTAATTTTAGTGTTGTTTTGGGGTCTGGGATGATCTGCTATCAAACCAGGTAATTGTTGCAAAAGTTCCTATCATAGTGACCTAGTGTAGTAACCTAGAACCTATTCTCAAATTACGAGCCTATTTCCTTTCCGTATGGCCACAATTATATTGCTTCTGGCCGCAAATTGTGGTCAGACTAAGGAGTTAGGGTGTGGATTTTGGTGAAGGGGTCTGTGGGGTTTTTTGTGGTCTCATGGTATTTGCAACTTTTACTGATTGTTAGTATAGCAAAATCCAGGACCACTTTGCGTATTTCTTGTATTTCATTTCATGCGTTACGTTATCCGATACGGTTCGTGTTCTGTGTTGCTGTTGCTCTGAGTTGGTTTCGTAGTGTCGCTATGCATGTTAGCCACAATACGAACACTTGAGAGTAAGTTTGTGCTGTCGCGTGGTTAGTGTAGTTTGTACGTATTTTGGGTCGATTGCTAATATATATACTTGTTTCATTGATTTATGTTTTAGGTTCGCAGGCGGGGACTTCGGACGCTGCGAAGAAAGGAAAACAGGTGGTTGGCTTTACATAGACAGGAGCGTTGGTGAGTAGATTTAACATCTACAGGGGAATCGCCCGCATGGCGTTATGCGTCTGGGCAAAAGATGTTATAATATTGTCGCATATTCTATTTCATATATAGAATTGCGCATACACCTTATTGCTTAGTTACTAGTTGTGCTTGGACTTGTACCCTTAGGACACTGCACTATTATTGAAGGCTCATGTTGCACGAGCACTAATTGTATGCCACACACACCGTCAACAATTGCCATGACACGCACAACACTCATACCTATATGAAATTGTTTGGTTAGGAACATTGAGACATTGATTCATATTTCTTTATGCATATGACATATAGCATACCTGTATACCTACATGCTTACACATTTGCCTTGACATGCTTACATGCTAGTTACCTGTATACCTATAAGGTATTGTACCATTAGTGATAGGTACATACACACATAATGGCATAGCTACATGTATATCTTATATACATACTTCACTTATACCTGGAGGGTATATTACATCATTACTGATAGGTAGATACATATACCTTGCTATACCTTTATGTTTACACATATATCTGGCTATAGCTACATGTTTACCTTTACTTGATGTTATATAGACTTGGAGAAATTAGGAACTGCATGATATTTATATTTACTTGTTGCAGTCAAATAGCGGCTTTTCCTTTATATGCTCACATTTCAGTTTTATGTTGCATATATTATATTCATGGATTTTCGCATTGTGATATGGATTTTTCATGATGTTTTCTGGATTTGAGGACCGTGATAGTTTCATGAAATTATACATTATTTGAAAAACCCAGTTTCTCTTGATATGATATTTCAGCAGCCACCATGAGATTTATCGGTTCTCATATATATACCCTATGCGAGGAGGAGTCGGGGGCCGTATGAGGGTACATGGTCGGGCCCAGAGGTACCCCGAGCTGAGAAGGTTTTTCGACGGACCATGCCGATGAGGCCTGACAGGGGATCCATACCTTCCGGTTACAGTACCAATGACTCGGCGGTTATCATGGGGATACCGATGGGAGTCATGTACGTATGGATACATCGAAAGGCAAGGGTCGAAGCTGGGCACTCGGGTTTTCAGATAGCATATTATACTTACCTATCAGGGTGCCAATCGTGGTGACAGCACCTAATAGATCAACCTTTATGTGTCGATACTTGGCATAGGTTTTCATGATATTTTTGCTCCTAAGTATATATAACAGTGGAATGGGACGCTGTTATATATATATATATATATATATATATATATATATATATATATATATATATATATCTTAGTGGAATGGGACGCTAATATATGTGTATACATA
Source organism: Agapanthus africanus (assembly GCA_030015575.1). NCBI lineage: Eukaryota > Viridiplantae > Streptophyta > Magnoliopsida > Asparagales > Amaryllidaceae > Agapanthus > Agapanthus africanus. The sequence continues at coordinate 442,780,889 of CM057344.1, forward strand.
TCAATTTATATATATCATCATATTTATTCATCCAAATATATTTAGGATATTTGAGATTCACTTGATATTGGGTTCAGGATATTTGAGATTCACTTGATGTTGGATTCAGGATATATGTGATTCACTTGATATTGGATACAAGATATATGAGATTTACTTGATATTGTACATTCAGGATATATGAGACTTACATGATATGAGAGCCAATTTGGGGGCTGATTTGAGGAAATTGGGATTTGGATTGTCTTGATGGATTTTTCTCCTACCACGATGTCAGGATTCCATGAAAATGACATGTTTCATCCCATACTTCGCATTTATTTTTTATGCACTGCTTCAATTATTAGTAGTACCTGATAGAGTACATTCCATGACTGTTGCATTTACATGCCTTATTTTATATGCATTGCTTCATGTATTAGTTGTACATGATAGAATACCTTTCATGACTATTGCATATATACATTGTCATATCATTACTTCATCTATTAGTAGTACCTGATGGAGTACCTTATATGATTGTTGCATATAAATTGTCATATTATTGCTTCATGTATTAGTTATACCCGCTAGTGTACCTTTCATGACTATTGCATTCATATGACCTTTTATTGCTATTAGCTTGCATATGTTAGATTCGCGCTGTACGTGCATACTTGCGATTACCTGCATATTTTATTTATTATTCACGAGTTGGCAACTCACCCCCGTTGTGCCATAGTGTTTTGCAGATTGTTCCCCCAGAGTAGTCGAGGCAGGCTATTCATCTATCTTATCATCTTTTGCTGAGGATACCGTTTCGGCTCACAGTGTGCAATTTTGCTTTAGGTGGGTTTTGTGGTTATCCGTTCATGTTGCTTATTGTATATTCATTGTATCCTGTACTCTCCATCTACCATTATCTTGTATGACTTAGAGACTTTATATGAGGACGATATTGTATATTATTTTGTGACTTGGTTGTCATCTATGCAGTTTTATTCCTATCGTCTTTTATTTCTTCGCTACAGTGTCGTATATCTGTTGTGGTGGTTGTTTTCCGCCTTTACGCGTGTTTTTGCTCCCGTTCGGGGATGCTTTATTTATATTTATGTTGTACCCATTTTTGGGGTTGGTTTTTACAAAGGAGGTGCTGTCATAATTTTAAAGGAAATAAAGTTGGACTTTTAAAGAATTTGGGTTGAGATTTCAAAGGTTTTAAAAATGCTATTATTTCATACTACTTTTGATGGTTTAGATTGCTGGGTTTTCGGCTTACTTAAATTGCGTTACACCTGTAGACGTTGTGTAGTTTAAGGTCCATCACGTGCCAATTTCGGGTCGTGACAAAGTTGGTATCAGAGCGCTAGGTTTTACCTTTCGGAGTGTAGAATGACCATGGTATGATGGAATAGATAGCTTAAGCAGAGTAACGTAGTGTGTATGTCCGCGGCATACTCACGACGCGGTACTCCGCCTAAAGTGACCTAAGTACAAATTGCTTGGAATTCCTTCCTTGATGATACATATCCTTGTGATTCGATTTCCGTGTTCTTATCGAATTTTATTTCCATTTATAGCCTTTGCAGCCGATGACTATGGGGACTCGGAGAGGTGCAGCGAGGACCGAGGTCAGAGTCGACTCGTATGGGACGAGGTTTGACCAGGAAGGTACGCTAACTGTACAGGAGCAGATGGATCCGCCTTCGACAGATCGTATCGATAAGCTTATGGCAGAGATGCAAGACTTACGCCAGACGATGAGGTCTTTGGTTGAGGCCAGTAGAGCGCATCGACAGGAGGTTGTCACCCCTGTTACCCAGTTGTTCCTTGCAATCAGTACACAGCATTCCGTCACCTACATAGCACCAGTGGATGCAGCCCCAGTTGACGAGGCACATCTTCCAGAGACTTTAGGAGTTCCGGAACAGTGGAGGACTCATACCGGTGTACCAGCCCAGAGACAGAGGCGTAGTCGCCGAGACAGATTTCGTGACCGTCGCGGGAGTAGCAGAGGCTTGGGACGAGGACGGTCATTCAGATCTCATCCCCAGGAGGGTCTGCAGTCATCGCGTGGATGCTATCGGAGCAGGAGTTTGGATCATCGGGTTCGAGTTTGTACGGAGCCATGTGAGCGCGGGTTTGTATCGCAGAAAGGAGGAGTTCAGCCAGTTGCAAGTAGGAGGCAGACACGAGAGTTTGCTTCTACTCATCGGGACACGCGGGCGTCCAATGCAGAGTTTTCTGGTATTCTTAATTCGTTTATTATTTTGATGCACTTGTTTGTTTTACACACTTTGTTCCGTGGTTGGGATGAGAGTCGTGTTAGCTAGATCAGCCGTTTGTTGTGTTAACTTCTGTCAGCGATTTTTTTGTTGCGCGACACGTGTTTCGGTCTTGTACCAATCGGATAGGAGATATGGATTCGTCCGTCTTTATGATCCTTCTAGAGATGTTGGATTTGACGTTCTCCTAGGCACGGACTGGTTAGCTATGTGCTAGGTATCTGTAGACTGCCGTGAGGAAACAGTCGGGTTTTGTTTTTCTGGCAAGTCAGTTCTTGTTGTGTAGGGGGACGGTTGTGCCGCCTCTCACATCTTGAGTTCAGCCTTTTTCGCTAGTCGGCTTTTGAGGAGAGGATGTCGAGAATTCTTGGCGTTCATTCGTGATACCGGAGCCACAGTGGGATTGTTGGACTGGGTTCCTTTCGTGCGAGTTTTCCGACGTTGTTCCAGATGAGCCGGCGAAGCTTAGCGAGCTTAAGGATCAGCTGCAAAGTTGTTTGTTGGGGGGCTTGTGTAACACTTCAAAAAAAACAATATTATTTTTGGGAATTTTTATAATTTAATATTATTTTAATGAATATTTTAATATTTCGGTATAATTAAATACCGATAAATGGGGAAAATTTTGGAAAATTATAGAAATTATTAAAAGAGCGTGTTTTATGTGAATTATGCAATTTTTAAGTTTTTAAGATTAATTATATGCTAATTTAGTGCTAATCGCGATTAAAAATCGCTAATCAGATTTTTAGCATTTTTGTGCAAAACATGCACCATATTTTTCTACACTTGTGTTACATTTTTGCATGGCTTTTACTTTGGGTTTACTATTGATGTGAGAAGGATTTAGAAGGAAAAGAAAAGAAATGGAAGAAGAATAGAATAGTGAGAAGTATGGGCATATGAGAGAGAGTAAGGTGAGGAGGGGTCAAACCTTGGTCATAGCTTTTCCCTCCTTCATTATTTCACCTTCATCTTCCTCTTCTCTTCAGCCCATGGCTGAAACTCATCTCCCTCTTCATCAAACCAACACAAACACCTCATTTCCCTCATCAAAAGTCCATCTCCTTTTCACAAAAAATGTGCACAAGCCCTCAAGCTACCCTTTGGACCGAGAAAGTTTTCATTTTGGCACTGTTGAAGATTCATGAGTGTCTAATAAGGTAATTCCTTCACACTTAATGTAGTTTTTGATTCACTTTAAATCATTTATGTGTTTAGTTGTGATTTCGTGAGAATTGTTGAACTTTGGAGATTTCTAGAGAGGGTTAAGGTTTGATTGAGTAGAGATTGGGTAATTGAGCTTTAGAGATGACCTTAAACCCCCCTATAGTGATAGAAATCCAGACCAAACACATATACATAACCTGAAACCAAAAAATACGGAATTACGGAACCTTTCATGTCAGTTTGTGACGACTTTGAGGGTGCAGGGAAATCTGGAGTGAACCGGGTCCAAAACGAGATAAATAAACAACTCTAGAGAACCAATTGAGACCATAGCAACCCACTGTAGCAAGACGAACCACGTTGGGGACCCCTAGGCCGGCGAGCTCGGAATTCTAGGGGAGCGGCTCGGCCACTTGGTGAGGGGGCGGGTCCGGGTTTCTTCTGTAGGTCACATATACCCTATATATCACCCTAGTATTGTTTTGGAGCATTGTTTTCACCTTAATCAAAATCTGGAGCATGTTTCCTAAGTTGTTGCTTTACGTTTTGTGATGTTTATGGATTTAAGTTTTGGTATTTGTGTTTAACATTGATCACTTGACGTTTGTACGTCTCTATCGGGTGTTATTTGGTTAAGTTGCGAGAGCAAACCATAGGTTTGGACCTATGTGAGTTCCGTGTGTCGTTTTGGTTTTCGTGTGTCGTTTCGTCTTCGATTTGGTTTTAATGCGATGCGATACGTATGATATGTAGGTACCTCCACGGTGATCCGAGACGAGGAAAACGATGATGGCAACATCAACACCGACACGCAGGATTCAAGGTAAGTAGATTTATATCTACGGGGAGAAGTCAGGTGGATGGCGTATAGCACCCCCGTAGTCCGAACTTGGTATACTATATATGTATATTATATATGTATGATAGCTTATAGTGTGTCACGGATATTGTGATTAGATGTACTGTGGTTAGATTAGGGCGTAGAAGTAAACTAATATAGTTCCTAGTTGCGAATCCTAGAATAGGTTTACACCCACACGCACACACATGCTTATTGCTATACTTATACTGTGATGATGAGGATAGTGGATGACACTGGAGATGAGTCGATGATATTGGGAATAGTGCCATGAGATCGGTGATATGATGTGATTCGTATTTGGCATAAGACATGTGATTTTTAGCGGGCCTTTGGACGTGTGTTTCACACACGCATCCATATTTAGATAGATGGTATCTATTTGTACTAGACTTAGATCAATACCCCAGATTATGTGATATGATGATAAGGATACCTGATAATTGATGAGATAAATGTGATATTGACCCGTACCCAACTATTGGGATGCCGTACGACTATTTACCGTACGAGCTTTATATTGATGATAGATCCGCACTCATGACTCGAGGACGTCAGATGATATAATGTATCGTACGCGATACTATTGAGGCGGGTGTTAGTGTATATGCCCTAGAGGCCATTACTGTATCATACTAGCTTGTATATTACTTAATGGAAGCTTGAGATATTCACAGTTGTAAATACAATCTTGCTCAAAATGGTAGTATGCTACTTGGTTTGTTTCTACTTAAATATGTGCATGTGTTTCTTTTAGCATATCGCTTATACATATTAGTAGAGCCCTTAGGATCTTTGCTTGATTACCAGTGTTGTGATAGCAGTCACACTCGTGGGGGCTGGGTAATCTATAAGCACATCCTTATACAGGTCCCTAGTCGTAGGACTATAGAGACAGGGCATCGATACTCCGGAGTAGACTAGCGTCTGCGCTTCTCATCCCAGCAGGGGAGATGGTCTGTCCCACAGCCATCAGTACGTCGTACTGGAGATAGTATGCGGGTGCTCGTTGGGTTACGAGTATACTGGACAGGACTCGTCGGGAACTGTTGGTTGGTACTATACCTATCATCAGTTATCAGTTCCCAGGTGACATGAGTACAGCTTAGTCCGCTGACTTGACACTGTCACTTCGCCTCGAGTGTGTTCCCACTGTACTTTGATTACTACACTACCACGGCTCAAAGGAGTCGTGCAAACAGGTAGTAGTTGGGTGCAATCCCGAAGCACTTAGAGGCAGTGACGGTTAGACAGGATTCGTCTCTCCCGGTATTGGGGGTTGACATCGCGCTGTGTTTAGGAGAGCCATTACACGAGTAGTCCCTGGCAAGGGCAAGCGAGATATACTGGTAGGTTTCCAGTGTTATCTCAGGGTGTTCTGGGCTTCACTCCGACATGACTTGTACCGCTATTAGGGGACTGACGTTTACCGCCCCCTAGGCCCGCCATGCGATGTATCAGACGAACAGACCGGACTGTATGGAGATTGTCATATTCAGGCTCAGTAGGAGTTCAGATGGGTTTCGTCTCGTCAGTCTTCTTGTCGGCATCTACCTGGGGACCGTTACGCACAGCTAGTGCCGCTTGCGGTCTGTGGTTAAACCCACTGCCAGCGTAGTGTCGAGTCTTTAGAGTCCCACACAGAAAGCTATTCGCCTTTAGGCAAAAGAGTAGAGGTCGCATGGTTTTGCGACAGGTCGCATGGTTTTGCGACAGGGTTCGGTCACATCCGTGCACTTGTACACGTACAGTGTCCGGACAGTTAACACTAGCGGGCTTTGGTTTAAGCCAGAACCTAGTGTACGTTTTGGGGTTGGTTTTATCTCGTTTGTATTCGTGTTCCTCGGAACACGGATGCGGGTGTGTATGCACAGTTGACAGAGAGACAGAGGCAGAGTATTCTCATTGGGGTTGTTGACTGTTGACTGTTGACAGTTGACTGTTGACCATTGACTTTTGCTTAACCCTAATGAGAATAAAATATATAATTAGCAATAATATTAATTAAGTATTATAGTGACATGGTTGTTGAGGGGTTGACTTTGTTGACTTGTTGACTTAGTTGACCGGTTGACTAGGTTGGACTAGTTGACCATCATCATCACAATGGTTGTCATTTTCATGCAAAGACTTTTGCTTGCTTTTTGTAGTTTGCAAAATGAGTGCATGAAATGATATTGCCTTTTGTGAAATGATAACCATCACATAATACTTGATTATCATTATGGCTCATGATGCTTTTGGATTATGAGAGGGGGTATGAGAAAAGTGAGGCTCATTCTTTCATTTGTTTTCTCTCTCTTGAGCTCTCTCTTCTCAAGCTCTCCCTCTTCCTCTTGCTTTCTCTAGCTCAAGGCAAAACATTCTCATGTGTTGAGACTCATTGCCTTAGAGATAAAAAGACACCAAAACATTCCTTTACTCATCCTAGTTCACAAGGCCTAGCAAGCCAAGTGATCTAGTTTCTTCAAAGTTCGAAGAAGAAGCCAAAGGTAGAAGCTTTCGGGTGGATCCATCTTCGGCGCAAGGAGACGACGAGATGAGGCCGTTCCGAACACCGGGAGGAGTTGAAGACGAAGGAGTTCAAGAAAGGTATAGCCCCCTAACCGAGTAGGTAAACTCTTGTTAGGTTGTTAGTTAGTCGTTTAACAAAGATCCGTATTGGTAGTCCATGTTACCACCCTCTTGAAAATCGTTTTTCACCAATTCCGCAACCCCGTAAGTACCGGGGAAGGGTAGCATGGACTTACAGTGGTATCAGAGCCTAGTTAAACACTATCTAACATGTTAGCGAAGTAAGTAGAAGTTCGATCGGAAAAAAGTCGCAAAACGAACCCGAAATGTCTACTTTCTGCCGAATTTTTCCAGTTCCAAAAATTAATAAATCATACCTTAAAAGTCGGCTCAGGGTTTTTAAAACTCACTGTAGAAAAATCATCCTTTGAACCGATCAAAGTGCCGCGGAAACACGGCCGAGTTGACTCGGCCGTGGGTAATTTTCCTCACAGTTTGTTAAGTGGGGTGTTTTGTGATTTTTACAATATGTCTTTTCAGCCCAGATTTTCCAGAAAGCAAAATTTGTTTTTGGGGCTTGAAAATCCGTATTTTTATCGAACTTCTAAAGACTAAGGCTAACGGGTTTATATCTGTGATGTGATATTTGTATTGAACGTCTGCTAATCGCTATAAGTCGATTAGTGGAGGTTATACAAATCTGTGATCTGTAATGTTGCTGGTATGTGTATATGAATTCATTGGATTGTCGCGGGTGAATAGCCGGGGGTTGTGAGATGAGAGTTTTCTTTTCTTTCAATTCATGTAAATTTGTAAATTGATGTAATATTATTTTTGGCCGGACAACCGGGTCGGGGTTGTAGCCGTCATTGTATAATTTCTTTTTACTGTTTTTGCTCCTAGGATAGACCCATGGTGGGGTGCACAAACTACCGGGTATCTCGAAGTGCCGAGTGGCCTACTCACGTCATTAAGGGAGGTTGCTCCGCTTCGGATATTTGGCGGGTAGTTTGCCGCATCCGTAGGGGTCTAGGGTGGGGTATTGGCTATTCATCGCGACCGTGTAATCCGCTTTTCGTTACAGGCTCGTACGAATTGCGGATTCCTAGTATATCCAATGTGTTCATCTGTGATCTGAAATGGCTATCTATATATGATATTATTTAGGCGTTGCTTAAGTTTTGCAGCCGCGCTAGCCCAGCCCCCGTTCTGTCGTTAGTTAAGTAACCTAACGGGTAATGACGGGGCCCGTGGCGAATGCGAATGGCATAAGCGTACGTCATATTTTGGTTGTTTTCTGCAATGGTAGGATTAAATGATGGGACGCATTAAAAGAACTAATGCAAGAAAAACACGCATTAAAAGAACTAATTCAAGAAAAAATAAACCATGTAAAAGTCATTGGAACACTTTCAAAAACCCACTCGGTTTCTTTTCAAAAATAACTTTTAAACGCGTAGCTTAAGCCACTCCTTTTAAAAGCTATCAAGGTTCCTTCGATTATATCAAGTTCACTACGTTCAAGGTTTCGCCAAAACCATTCGTAGCCCTTCGTCGTTTCATATGAATATTCAATAGTATTCAAGCTATGTTTGTTGACCTTCGTCAAGGCATAGTGATTGGTAGTTTTTGGGTGTTCGTATGTAACATAGATAGATGCGTTGGCTTGGGACAGTCGTATTACCTTGTTGACCTTCGTCAAGGGTATATACGGGTGGGTTCAAATTAACCTGGACAATGACGGGTAGAACTTGACATGTGACTTATGATTTGTTGACCTTCGTCAAGGTCATAAGAGCAAGGGGCAAAAATCCACATCGGGAGTTTCAAAAGAACTGAAACTTGCTAGCGTTGTATACCATTTGGAGTGTGATGATTCTGGTAGGATTCCTTCAGTTTATCACACGATGATATTTAGATCCCGATCCTACTGTGAGTATATGCTACTCCTCCGGAACTTTCTCACTTAACGATCAATTCTTTAGGTGCCTAGAAAGGTGTTAGCAGGGCTACGCCCCCAGGGAAAAGAGGTTATTTAATTAAGGAACTTCGCGAAAGAGTTGGAAAACTTCCCTCGAAGTACCGACACCAGCCTGGCCGAACGGTTAAGCAAGTATTGTACGGTGAGATTGATCCTGACTAATTCTTCCTTTATGGTTTGAGGAGGGATTCGAGAGACAGTGGGAGCCATCATGTTTAGACAAATTAAAAACCAATCTAAACTTGCAAGAAGCATCATGCTGAGTGTTCTCTTCTCACTCTCTTAATTGCAGCGACCCAGTGACCAGACATAGGTTACATCTAGATAACAAAATGACTGAATCTGACTGTTTTGACTGGGAAAGGTCTGTCCAGATGTCCATTGCCTATGACAAGCTGGGACACCTCTTAACTAATCAAACCCCTGCCGTCTCAGGTCCAGTTTCCCCTGTCACGGATATTTACATCCGTAGGACATCGGAAAAGGATTGTGCGAAAGCCAAGTGCCTCATGTTAGCCTCAGTTGATGGTGCAAACCAGAGGTAGCACGAGAAGATGGACTCAGTTTCTATCTTCCTCCATAACAAAGATTTATATGGAGAGCAATCTCGTATCACAAGATATGAGACCTCGAACGAATTGCTTCAAGCGAGGTTGGCTGTCGGGTCATCTGTAGGGGACAACGTCCTTACAGAGACCAGCTATTTTAAGCTCACGGACCTGGAGACCACGTTGGAGAATGGGTCAAGTACTGACTTAATTCTACAGTCCCTGCCCTCTGCTTATACCCTGAAGGAAACCAGGGAAGAAGAAGGAAAAGGAAGGGCAAAAGTTTCGGGACTGGATGTAGTTAAAGAGGGACGTTCCTATTGTAACGGGAATGAACATTGGCAGAAGGATTGCAGGGCTTGCAAAGCCAGTAGCCAGAATTCGAAGCATGTTGTGGCTTTGGCTTCGGGTGTGTTTATGATAGAGAACTGTATGTCAGTTAACCCTACTTCCTGGGTATTGGATACCAGATCAGGATCTCACATCTGTAATTCATTACAAGCTCTGAGAAACCGTAAGGTTATCAGGAAAGGTGATGTGACTCTCAGGGTTGCTAACGGAATGAGCATGGATGCTGAATCCGTAGGGGAATATCATCTTGGACTGACAACTGGGCAGATATTGATTTTGCGTAACTATTTGTATGTACCAGGTGCGACTTATAATATCATATCTGTATCCTTACTTTCTAAGGAAGGATATGAATTTACTTTTGTAAGCGGTGTAGTACACATCCACCTAAATCAAGTTCTGATTGGGTCAGGTACATTAAATAACAGGATATACGTATTAAATCAAGCTCAGATATTCAGTGTCCAGAAAACACTTAAAAGAAAGTCTCCGGAAACAAATCAGGCTTTGTTATGACATTGTAGACTGGGTCACATTAATGAGATACGATTAACTAAGTTACATAAAGAAGGGTACTTGAATCCGTTCGAGTATCAATCTTATGCCACTTGTGAATCTTGTCTCATGGGAAAGATGACAAAGACTTCGTTCACTGGACACGGAGTAAGAGCGAGCGAGCTCTTGGGACTCATACACAGTGATGTGTGTGGTCCAATGTCTACACATGCGCGAAGTGGTTATTCATACTTCATTACTTTCACAGATGATTTCTCTAGGTACGGACATGTCTTCTTAATGAAGCACAAATCCGAGGCCTTTGGGAAATTTCGGGAATACAAGAATGAAGTTGAAAAACAAACAGGCAAAAGTATAAAGACACTGAGATCTGATCGAGGTGGTGAATACTTAAGTGCCGAGTTTCTGGACTACTTAAAAGAGAATGGAATTCTCTCTCAGCGTACTCCTCCATACACACCACAACACAACGGTGTATCTGAAAGGCATAACCGAACCCTATTGGATATAGTTCGTTCCATGATGAGTAAGGCTGACTTGCCGCAATCTTTCTGGGGTTATGCACTAGAAGCAGCTGCATATCTCTTGAACAAGGCTCCAACCAAGACTGTGCCTAACACCCCATATCAAATGTAGAGTGGGAAGAAACCCTGTCTTAAGTATCTTAAGGTATAGGGATGTCCAGCTTTTGTAAAAAAGCAGCATGCGGACAAGCTCGAGGCACGCTCAGTACTGTGTAAGTTTGTGGGATACCCAAAGAACTCCAGGGGGTATCTTTTCTATTCCGCAGAAGAACAAAAAATTTTTGTTTCTCCGCATGCCCACTTCTTGGAAACTGAATTTTTGGAAAATCAGATAAGTGGGGACGCAATAGAACTGGAAGAAATTCCAGAACCACAAGCTGTTACTGAAAGCTTGGATGAACCAGAAGTTTCAGGAGAACCGGACATTCCTGCGCCGCTCCGCAGGAGTAGTAGGCAGTCTCATCCGCCCGAGAGATACTCTGGTTTTCTCGTAGACGGGGATAGAGAGGATTGCACTATTGATTATGATGAGCCTACTAGCTTCCAGCAAGCCATTCAGAGCGGTGACTCGGTAAAATGGCTAGATGCAATGCGGACCGAAATGGAGTCCATGTACACCAACAAAGTATGGACGTTGGACGTTGCTCCAGACGGGGTAAAACCCGTAGGATGCAAGTGGATCTTCAAAAGGAAGATTGGTGTAGATGGACAGGTTGAGACCTATAAGGCTATACTTGTTGCAAAGGGTTTTCGTCAAAGACCTGGTTTGGACTATGACGAAACCTTTTCTCCAGTGGCTATGCTGAAATCCATTCGGGTCCTTCTTGCCATTGCTGCCTTCCACGATTATGAAATCTGGCAGATGGACGTAAAGACGGCTTTCCTAAATGGATATTTAGAAGAGTGCGTCTATATGGATCAGCCAGAGGGATTCATTCGGTGTGGGAGCAGCGGTAAACTATGCAAGTTGCTCAAGTCCATCTATGGACTCAAGAAGGCATCGCGGAGTTGGAACATCTGCTTTGATGACATTGTCAAAGAATTCGACTTTGTCAAAAACCCAGATGAACCATGCATTTACAGTAAGATTGTAGGGAAAAGTGTGGTATTCCTCGTCTTGTACGTCGATGACATTCTCCTAATAGGAAATGATATTTCTATGTGACAGTCAGTCAAAGGATTCTTGTCACAGAGGTTCTCCATGAAGGACCTGGGCGATGCCAACTACATTCTGGGGATCCAGATCTATCGTGATAGATCCAAAAGGATGTTAGGACTTTCACAGTCAAGGTACATCGACACCATATTGAAACGATTCAGTATGGAAGATTCCAAGTGCGGTAATCTGCCGGCTTGTCATGGAATCACCCTCTCCAAAGATATGTCTCCCAAGACTGATTTGGAAAGGGCTCGCATGTCATCAATACCCTACGCATCTGCGATAGGATCTATTATGTATGCGATGTTGTGTACCAGACCAGATGTAGCATACGCATTGAGCGTTGTAAGCCGGTATCAGTCGAACCCAGGGGAGAAACACTGGATAGCAGTAAAGAACATTCTCAAGTACCTGAGAAGGACTAAGGAGATGTTGGTGTATGGCGGAAAAGACCTCCAGATCGAGGCCTTTGCTGACTCCAGCTTCCACAGTGACAGGGATGACTCCAAGTCCATGTCGGGTTATGTCTTTACCCTCAATGGAGGGGCGGTTTGCTGAAAGAGTTCCAAGCAGGAAACCGTTGCTGACTCGACTATGAAAGCGGAGTACATAGCTGCTTGCGATGCCGCAAAGGAAGCTGTCTAGATGAAGAAGTTCCTCACGGAGCTTCAGGTGGTTCCTACCAGTGTTGATCCAATACCGCTGTATTGTGACAACAACGACGCTATAGCTTTATCAAAGGAACCCAGGTCCCATCAGAAGTCCAGGCACATTTTGAGGCGGTACCACCTGATCAGGGAGATCGTAGATCGCCGGGAGATCGAGGTGAAGAGAGTAAATACAAAAGATAACACTGCTGATCCACTCACGAAGGCCTTACCCCAGACTCATTTCGAGCGGCTGATCGAGATGATAGGTCTACGATACGCCAGTTCATGGCCTTAGTGCAAGTGGGAGATTGTCAGTGTATATGCCCTAGAGGCCATTACTGTATCATACTAGCTTGTATATTACTTAATGGAAGCTTGGGATATTCACAGTTGTAAATACAATCTTGCTCAAAATGGTAGTATGCTACTTGGTTTGTTTCTACTTAAATATGTGCATGTGTTTCTTTTAGCATATCGCTTATACAAATTAGTAGAGCCCTTAGGATCTTTGCTTGATTACCAGCGTTGTAATGGCAGTCACACTCGTAGGGGCTGGGTAATCTATAAGCACATCCTTATACAGGTCCCTAGTCGTAGGACTATCGAGACAGGGCATCGATACTCCGGAGTAGACTAGCGTATGCGCTTCTCATCCCAGCAGGGGAGATGGTCTGTCCCACAGCTATCAGTACGTCGTACTGGATATTGTATGCGGGTGCTCGTTGGGTTACGAGTACACTGGACAGGACTCGTCGAGAACTGTTGGTTGGTACTATACCTATCGTCAGTTATCAGTTCTCAGGTGACATGAGTACAGCTTAGTCCGCTGACTTGACACTGTCACTTCTCCTCGAGTGTGTTCCCACTGTACTTTGATTACTACACCACCACGGCTCAAAGGAGTCGTGCAAACAGGTAGTAGTTGGGTGCAGTCCCGAAGCACTTGGAGGCAGTGACGGTTAGACAGGATTCGTCTCTCCCGGTATTGGGGGTTGACATCGCACTGTGTCTAGGAGAGCCATTACACGAGTAGTCCCTGGCCAGGGCAAGCGAGATATACTGGTAGGTTTCCAGTGTTATCTCAGGGTGTTCTGGGCTTCACTCCGACATGACTTGTACCGCTATTAGGGGACTGAAGTTTACCGCCTCCTAGGCCCGCCATGTGATGTATCAGACGAACAGACCGGACTGTATAGAGATTGTCACATTCAGGCTCAGTAAGAGTTCAGATGGGTTTCACCTCGTCAGTCTTCTTGTCGGCATCTACCTGGGGACCGTTACGCACAGCTAGTGCTGCTTGCGGTCTGTGGTTAAACCCACCGCCAGCGTAGTGTCGAGTCTTTAGAGTTCCACACAGAAAGCTATTCGCCTTTAGGCAAAAGAGTAAAGGTTGCATGGTTTTGCGACAGGTCGCATGGTTTTGCGACAGGGTTCGGTCACATCCATGCACTTATGCACGTACAGTGTCCGGACAATTAACACTAGCGGGCTTTGGTTTAAGCCAGATCCTAGTGTACGTTTTGGGGTTGGTTTTATCTCGTTTGTATTCATGTTCCTCGGAACACGGATGCGGGTCTGTGTGCACAGTTGACAGAGAGACAGAGGCAGAGTATTCTCATTGGGGTTGACTGTTGACCGTTGACAGTTGGCTGTTGACCGTTGACAGTTGCTTAACCCTAATGAGAATAAAATATATAATTAGCAATAATATTAATTAAGTATTATAGTGACATGGTTGTTGAGGGGTTGACTTTGTTGACTTGTTGACTTAGTTGACCGGTTGACTAGGTTGGACTAGTTGACCATCATCATCACAATGGTTGTCATTTTCATGCAAAGACTTTTGCTTGCTTGTTGTAGTTTGCAAAATGAGTGCATGAAATGATATTGCCTTTTGTGAAATGATAACCATCACATAATACTTGATTATCATTATGGCTCATGATGCTTTTGGATTATGAGAGGGGGTATGAGAAAAGTGAGGCTCATTCTTTCATTTGTTTTCTCTCTCTTGAGCTCTCTCTTCTCAAGCTCTCCCTCTTCCTCTTGCTCTCTCTAGCTCAAGGCAAACCATTCTCATGTGTTGAGACTCATTGCCTTAGAGATAAAAAGACACCAAAACATTCCTCTACTCATCCTAGTTCATAAGGCCTAGCAAGCCAAGTGATCTAGTTTCTTCAAAGTTCGAAGAAGAAGCCAAAGGTAGAAGCTTTCGGGTGGATCCATCTTCGGCGCAAGGAGACGACGAGATGAGGCCGATCCGAACACCGGGAGGAGTTGAAGACGAAGGAGTTCAAGAAAGGTATAACCCCCTAACCGAGTAGGTAAACTCTTGTTAGGTTGTTAGTTAGTCGTTTAACAAAGATCCGTATTGGTAGTCCATGTTACCACCCTCTTGAAAATCGTTTTTCACCAATTCCGCAACCCCGTAAGTACCGGGGAAGGGTAGCATGGACTTACAGCGGGATCACTGACTATTATATATATATTTATATATATCGATTCAGATTTAGGTGGTTTCCATACCCCTCCCGATTGACTTGATAGTTTGATGTAGATTACTTAGTAGACATTAGACTACACCCGAGTCATACCTATTTCAAAACTAACGAATCGGGAGTATTTCAAAGATAGGAAAAAGGGACTCTACGCACATTTTCAAAGACGCATCCTTTCTTAAAAACGCCGTAGCCCTTATTTTACCAAAAACCCCGATTCGTCTTATTTCAAATGGGATAACTGCACGACATATACATATGGATGTAGTTCTTCACCGTTGCGTTGATTATTCGTTTCTGCATATTCTTACAGTTAGCATTGCATGTGTTTATTGCTATATTACAACCATGCTGTTAGGACACCAGCACTATTATCGATGATGCATATGTTCCATGTACACTTGTTTGTCGGCTCACACACTTCATCATCGATAATTGCCATGTCACTATACTGTAGTACTGTTGCATTCAGGATATGACCCTTGCATAGCATACTTATGTACCTATATACTATATACTCATAGTTGTGCACATATCTACTGTACACTCATACATGTGCACATACCTATTGTACACACATACGTATTCGCACATACATAGATGATTCTGGCTTGATTAGAGATTTGGGAACCGCAAGATACTCTTTAAAACTGATCCCTTTTAAAAGAGCGGTTTCCCTCAATATATGCATATTACTATTCCATGTCGCATGATACACTGATATGCTTACATTTCTTTTACATGTCGCATACATCATGCTTTTTGATTATACGCATTGAGATATGTTGTTTCCATGATATTTCTGGATTTGGGAACCGTGGGAATTTCAAAGAGAATATGTAATTGTTTAAAAAACCCGGTTACCCTTGATATGATATTTCAGTGCGTCCACCATATGTTTTCTCGGTGCCGAGAGCGACATGTGAAACCCGATTCGAGGAGTCGGATGATCCGTTTGCGGGTACATGGTGGACCCGGTATGGTTCCCCGGGGCAAGAAATGTTTTTCGTGGAGCAGACGATGAGCCTAGCAGGGTGGAAAGTGTTAGTTATGTATATGCCCTAGAGGCCATTGTTGTACATATGATGTATATTATGATGGATGCTTGGATATATATAGAGAGGAATTTCTTGCTCGTCATGATAGTATGCTATTTGGTTTCACTTTAGCTTAACATGTTGACTTGTATTGGTTTACTGTTTCTCTCTCACATGTTGATAAAGCCCTCAGAATCTGTACTCGACTACTGGGACTATGATGAGATCATACTAGTGGGGCCACGGTAGTCAATGAGTACATCCTATAACTGTTCCTAGTCGAGGGTGTGTCGAGACAGGCCATCGATACACCAGAGTAGACTAGCGTATACGCATCTTGACCCATATGATGGGCGATGGATGATCCCATATCCATCGGTGTTTGACATCAGAGATGGTGTACGGGTGCTCAGTGGAGACTGGGTACAATGGATGGACTCGCCGAGAACTCCCAGATGGTGATATACTGTAAGTCCACGGTAGCGCCCCGGCCGTCTAACAGACGCCAAATGCGAAACAAAAACTTTTACAACTGGCGCTATCACGTACTATAACCCGGATCTGCCATTAAAGCTAAACCAACAAACTACAAAGTGGGTAGAAATGTTATACCGAATGATCCGAGTCCTTCGGTCTTCAACCATCATCCCATGCTATGTTGCGGCTGCTCCGATCTCCTGAATCTCCAATCTTCTTGTCCAGGTGGCACCACGCCGACGGATCTTTAAACGGGCTCCCGCCTCTGAACCGAGGCAACTCGGTCATCAAGTTTGCGAAAAGAGACGACCAAGATGATGTAAAGAATGAGTAGAACACTTTGTCTCGCTTCGTCCAAAGCTATGGACGAACGGTAAATGAAGTTGCCTTTTGAATCGGGGAAATGAGAAATGGGCATATGAAATTTCCATGAAACAAATTCCTAATCTTTTTTCCAAATCAATAACCATATCATTCCACCAAGGGGTGGCCGACCATATTTGTAGAGGGAGGAGGTGAGTGTAGGAGAGGGGAGGGTCACCATAACAATAATGAAGAGGATGAGTCATATAACACCTTGTAAGAACACATTTAATAAAACAATGAATCACCTTAACTAGTCACCAAAATCATTAATGCAATAATCAATGCACTAATGACTCACTAGCCTACTCACCATCCTAGTCACCATCTAGAAGCTTCCACACTCATCTCAAGAAAAGATAAATCCGTTTTTAACCAAATGTTAAAGACGGGCGATAGAAAACTGAAAACTGGCAACTTCCAAAAAGCGATCCTGAAACGAATTTCAGGTTAACCCCGTATCAGTATAAACATACTCGCATTTATATTACGACCGAATACAAATGCAACTGAGACAAAGATATTATATCTACACAGCATAATACTCGGATCCAGCTTAAACCAAAGCCGACCAGTATTATCTGCCCGAAAAACAACACGTGCGAAAACGCATGTGCATTTTCCGAACCCAGCCATAAAACCATACGGCCTCTACAACGTTTCGCCCGAACTTGGGAAACAGTCTGTGGGGGACTCTAATGACTCATCAACACACTGGCACTGGGTATAACCACTAACACGTCAGAGGTACAAGCTGTACGTAACGGTTGCCTATGTATTGATTGGAAAGGAAGCTGACGAGCGAACTCATCCATAAACCCTACTGAGCCTGACAGTGACAATATACATACAGTCCGGTCCGTTCGTCTAAAGAGTATCGCATATCGAGTCTAGGGGGTGGATAAAGTCAGACCCCTAATAACGCGATAAATCGTGTCGGCATGAAGCCCATCACCATCTGAGAAACTACTGATCCAAATCAGTAATTCTCCACTACCTAGGCCGAGAATTTCTAGTGATGGCCACTAGTGCACTATGCGACATCAACCCCCAATACCGGGAGAGACAAATCCCCGACGATCCGCTCACTGCCTCCATGTGGCTCAGGACTGTACCCAAAAAATACCTGTTTGCACGTCTCCTTTGAGCGTGGTAGGGTAGAAATCAAAGCACAGTGGGAACTCACACGAGACAAATGACGATCTCAGGTCGACAAACTAACCTGTACACATGTCACCAAGGAAATGCTATCTGACGATATGTATAATACCAACTAGCATGTTCCCGGCGAGTCCTGCCCGGTG
This sequence comes from Agapanthus africanus, assembly GCA_030015575.1. Classification (NCBI taxonomy): domain Eukaryota; kingdom Viridiplantae; phylum Streptophyta; class Magnoliopsida; order Asparagales; family Amaryllidaceae; genus Agapanthus; species Agapanthus africanus. The sequence goes on from CM057344.1 coordinate 442,799,104, forward strand.
TACTCATAACCCAATGAGCACCTGTATACATCTTAGGTGATCCAACTGACACCAGTGGCTTGTGAGACTGGCCACCGCCCCTCGTCGGGGTCTCAACTGTATACACTAGTCTACTCTGGAGTATCGATGCCCTGTCTCGAAACTCCTATGACTAAGGACACTTTAAGGATGTGCTTATAGACCCCCAGCTCCCACGTATATGATCACCATCATACTGCTGGCTGTCAAGCAGAATCCTATGGGCTCTATCGATCATGCAATAGCGAACTAAAGCATGTATACGATGATAAATACAAACCAGATAGCATACTATCATCTCGAGCAAGACTGTCATATCGGTATAGGTCCTGCCTCAATCGTTGCAATCACGTACCTGCGATCCAATAATTGACTTTGAGGGCACTATCTCCAACAATCTCCCACTTGCACTTAAGGCTAATTATTGCGATGTCGCATACTCACAGCCCGTGTGATACCGAACATCCAACTCCTCTACTAATCAGTTTCATAAAGCTAGTTTGTAAAACTCTTGTGTTCGATAAATAGCCTCAGTGAGTGGATCCGCCCTGATGTTTCTTTCTATATCTCTCTTAATCTCAAGTTCGCGGAGAAAGCCATCTCCCGAATCGAGTAATACCTGTCTTAGAATATGTCTGAATATCTGATGGGACCTAGTTCATAAATGAACTCCTAATCTAAACTTCTTAGACTTTATCGATAACTGAACCTAATCAGTATCCAGCACCATGCCTCCCACAGTATCCTCTTGGACCACCTGTCCATAAAACTGCCTCTCGTCAGACGGAAAACTATAACTCTGACAATCACTCTGTCATTCATGTCACCCTGGAAGCCTGGAATGATAACCGTCTCCCGAAGGAGGCTGCCGTCATCAAATCCGTAGAACATACACTCATGTTCTAAAACTGCTTCCTTATGTTTCTTCAGGATTGGATTAATATAAACTTATTGCATCTAGTGCAAAAACAACATCTGGTGTGGTACTTGACATCTCACGATTGACTCAATTGCCTAAGAAAGTGATCTGCCAATCATGCACTTCCCTCTCTCCTTTAGTCTCTAAGACACCTTTAGAGAGGGTGATTCCATCACCTGTAGGTACACCACCATGCCAGGAGTCATCTACTCTAAAATACTATTAGAATATTGTCAAAGTACCCATATTGGGAAACTACCCAAATCTAGATCTAAAACCATAGATCTAGTAACCAGAATGTCAGATATTATATCCATATCTTTTGTGGAGAAACAACTGTGTGACGACCAAAGTACAACCGATCGTAGTATAGGAATTTTACTTCCTACTCTGTGTATGTCATCCAAATATCAGGACATCACACCCTACTACCTTCTTAACAGATCCATCCCCTATTCTGATGAAGTCAAACCCATGACTGTCACATCAAAATTAGATGATCTTATCTCCGCTATATCTGCTCAAACCTATAAATAGACATAAGCTACTTGCCCACTATGCTTCCGTTGCTCCCACTGACTACGACAACCCTCTGGCAGAATAATATATACGTACACTTCTAAAACTAGTTTAGAACGACACTATACATATCCTCCTGCCGGCTCTCATAGTCTGGAACAACAGTAGTGTCAAGTCTGGGTAAACAAGAACCTCCCTGTCACCGTCCTTGAGGCTACCGGAGTACCTCTCGGGTGTCTGAGGTTACCCTCCATATCTGCGGAGTGGCTATTGGAATGTCAAACCTGATTGAATATGTAGGTCCTATTAAATTTTCCATAATCGTTTGCGGTTCTGGAATCACTTCCAGTTCTACCATACTCCCACTACTGTTTTCTGAAAAAATCCATTTTACTTCAACTGTGGCGAGTCAAGAACAATATCACTATTGATCTTCCATATGGTAGAAATGTCAACCCTCGTCAAAGCCAGGGTCAACCCACAAACTGCCATTACAGAAACGTGCCTTGAGTTATCCAGTGTCTGGTTTTAAGCATAAACTGGACAACTCCCCGTATCCTAACATCGTTAAGATATGAACCATTCTATATACAATATAGAAATAGAGGCACTAATTTAATTGGAACCAGATTCAAATCATGCAGCTGTCTCCAGTGCATATCAACTTAATGGAAAGTGGCTACTTAGCATTACTCAACTTAGGAATCCATCCAATTATAAGTAACCTGAAAGAGAAACGAGTTTCTCAAAACCATTACTATCTATTGAATGCCAATCACAAGAATCTACATCTTCGATCTCTTTGAAGAATCTCGATACTTGTGATACCTGGTTCTCTACTTTATTCTTATACCCACAACTTCTCAAAACTTAGACATTGTATTTCTACGAAACACTTGTCTAAAAATTAGAGAAGTCATAAGTAAACAGAACATAGTATGAGGACCTACCCTTTTGTCCTGACGGACACTGGACAACGTGCAATACTCTGTATAAGTCCGCTGAGTTGAATAACTCAAAACCTGTGCATCGTAGGTTGAAAACTGTACCCAGGCGATTTTCTCAAATATCACCAATTACAACGAATTCCGATATAATGAGGATGATCTCCTAATTCCCAATAACTTACTCCCACTCATCATCTGTAAAACCATACAGATATGAGAATTAAACCTGGTAAACACATACCCTGGAGTAAGTATCTAATCGGGAAAACAGTTTTTCTTTAACAATGCACTGAAACATGAAAATGTTTCGTAGGGGTATCCTGGTATTCTTAGTAATGCCTCTTCCATAATCCAATTCATGAATTTAACCGTATATTTCATTGCCATCTCTCCAAATCCCTTTATTTGTCTTTATTCATTACCTTCTGTACACCAATGTTAGGCTAAATGGTTTTCTTCCTTCCCTACCGATCGGCACCAGCCTATGGTTTGGAAGAAGACTATCCAGTAAGCATAATAGGTTTACCCTCCTAAACCAAGGAGTACTCGCAACTTGAGAGAAGGTGATGATAAAAGACAACTGAACAATACCCTATTTTATTTCTCCCGAACTGGGGAAAAAACAAAGGTGAAATAGGAGTGGTGATGAAGTACGTGGTTTGGTCCTGAATGATAACAGTCGCAATTTACTTTGCCCTATTTCTAATCCCTTTATTTTGTCTTTAGTTATTACCTTCTGTACACCCTATTTAGGCTAATTGGTTTTCTTCATTCCCTACCTTTCGGCACCTGCCTATGGTTTGGAATAAGACTATCCAATAAGCGTAATAGGTGTACTCTCCTAGACTAAGGAGCTCTCGCAACCTGAGAGAAAGTGATAATAAAAGACAACTGAATAAACCAATTCTATTTCTCCTGAACCTGGATCCATCCTCGAAGTAGTACCTTCGAGTTCGTTTATAACCATACGATGGATCAATCCAATGGAAGTGGATGTCCATAGTAATACGGGGTGTTCTGAGAAATACAAAGGGTAAAAGTAGGAGCGACAATGACTTATGCAACTCAGACAATCCAAAAGCCAGTATTTTAAGAAGGTTCGGTCAACTTGGTCACTGAGTCATAGTCTAGGGTCGGTCAAAGGTCGCTGCCAGAGAGAGAGAGAGAGAAAAGAAACGCTCTGCATGCACTCTAACCTAGATCAGAATGGTTATCACTTTATCTAATCAGGAAACCTCCCACTATAATCTCAAATTCTCCTCCAAACCTGAAAGAAGAATTAGTCGGGATCACCCGAAGAGTAAACCAACTCATCAGTGAGAATCGGGATCCAACTCTCATCGCATGATAACGTGACAGAATCCACTCACGTTATCATACTCCGGAAGGTATGTGCATACTTGGCAAGTTTCAATTTCTTTAGAAACTCCCGATATGATTTTTGCCCCATGCTCTTATGATCGTGACTTTGGCCAACCCATCATAAGTCACATGCCAAGTTCTACCCGTCATCATCCAGGTTAATTTGAACCCACCCGTACATACCCTTGACTTTGGCCAACAAGGTAATACGACTGTCCCAAACCAACGCATCTATCTACGCAACAGAAGAATACCCAGCAACTACCAAAAACTATGCCTTGACTTTGGCCAAACAAACATAGCTTGAATACTACTGACCATCCATAAGACATGACGGAGGGCTACGGCTGGTTTTTGGCGAGAAACCTTTAACGTAATGAACTTGATCTCGTTGAAGGAAACTGATAGCTTTTTATAAAAATATAGTGGCGAAAAACTTTTGCTAAAGAGGTCACTCCCGGTGAAGGGATCTCGGCTCTTTCCTCGTGGAATGAGGTGCAGGATATTCCAACTGAATACCGCGATGCAAAGCAACTTGTAATCGACTATATTAAAGTTATTACCCTGACGTAAACTTCTGTCCAAGGGGTCAGTCCCGGTGAAGGGATCTCGGCCCTTGCCTCATCGAATGAGGTGCAGGATATTCTAACTGAATATCACTATACAAAACAAAAGGAAACTTCTTTGTAATAACACTTTTTAAAATTTGTCCCAACAACATCAAATATAGGTTTGTTTTACTTTGCATTGATCAGAATCAACGCAGTCCCATCAATCAATCACACCATAAAAGAACGAAAATAAAATGTACGTATATGCCATCCACATTCGTCACTGGGTCCCGTCATCACCCGTTAGGTTACTTAACTAACGACAGAGCGGGGGCTGGACTAGCGTAGGTGTAAAACATATACAACATCTAATAGTATATATACCAATATACAATAATCGCTCTAGGCGTGATAATATGCAACATTACAGAAAAGTAATAAGTATCACAGAACAATACAGATAATCTGGGATCCCCGGGTTTCACAGAGCCGCTGCTGAAAACCGACGTTCCCTTGGTCCTGTGAATAGCCTGTGCAATGAAACCTAGACCCCTACGGGTGCGGCAAATTACCCGCCAAAACCTGAGGCGAGGTAGTCCCCCACAGCATAGTGAATGGAACACCCGGCACTTCACGGAATCCGGTAAATTGAGCACCCCTCCTTGGGTCAACCTGTACCCCCTACGAGTGCGGCGAATAGTCTGCCAATTCTAGATTAAGGTCCCTTTGCCTCTCAAAGCCATGAGATACGGACCCGTTACCTCCAGAATCCGGCTATCCGTGCACTCCGTCGCGGGGTAAACCTAGTACAGAAAATAAAATATGTACAACGGGTACATCGACCTCAACCCGGTCGTGTCCCAAAAGAATATTATACAACAGGCAGTGACGGCAGTCCACATGTTGGACGCTCGCCCCGCAATATCAAATGTACAAATAAATACAAACTGCACTACCATTGCACACTGCTATCCACCACGACATATCCGCAACATCACAGCACAACACAGAACATCAACGCGAATGTCACGTTCGCAATCCCGTCTAAAAGAACTATAGCAATTAGACGCGGTTTACCGCTCAAATGACATTCCCGGTCGGAGATATAAAGTAAGTACTGTATACTAACAAGTTTAAAATTTCGATCGACTAAATTTCCCGAAGTGGGCCCCATGTACATCTTCTGTACAGAAAAAAAATCGGGGCCCAAAATATATATATATATACCAAAAACCACAATTTCCCAATTTGAAGCTCTCTGGAAAACTTGGAGCACTGTTCCCTCAAAACGGTCGCGGTTCCGCGGTCAAACCCTAGGTTTGACCGCGGATCCGTGGTGGTAATGAGGGATCACGTGCCCAAATTTTCCCAGAATTCTTAAAAAACCCTGCACGCTTTTCTGTGATATGCAAAATTACTTTTAGGCCCTTTTAAAAATCAACAGAAACTTTAATGCAGAAAATTGTAGTTTCGGAAATTCGGTTCGATCGATGTTTTAAACGCGTTAGCACAAGTTAGTATAGCTTAATGGTTAGGCTCTGATACCACTGTAAGTCCACAGTAGCGCCCAGGCCGTCTAACAGACGCCAAATGCGGAACAAAAACTTTTACAACTGGCGCTATCGCGTACTATAACCCGGATCTGCCATTAAAGCTAAGCTAACAAACTACAAAGTGGGTAGAAATGTTATACCGAATGATCCGAGTCCTTCGGCCTTCAACCATCATCCCACGCTATGTTGCGGCTGCTCCGATCTCCTGAATCTCCAATCTACTCGTCCAGGTGGCACCACGTCGACGGATCTTTAAACGGGCTCCCGCCTCTGAACCGAGGCAACTCAGTCGTCAAGTTTGCTAAAAGAGACAACCAAGATGATGTAGAGAATGAGTAGAACACTTTGTCTCGCTTCGTCCAAAGCTATGGACGAACGGTTAATGAAGTTGCCTTTTGAATCGGGGAAATGAGAAATGGGCATATGAAATTTCCATGAAACAAATTCCTAATCTTTTTTCCAAATCAATAACCATATCATTCCACCAAGGGGTGGCCGGCCATATTTCTAGAGGGAGGGAAGTGAGTGTAGGAGAGGGGAGGGTCACCATAACAATAATGAAAAGGTTGAGTCATATAACACCTTGTATGAACACAATTAATGAAATAATGAATCACCTTAACCAGTCACCAAAATCATTAATGCAATAATCAATGCACTAATGACTCACTAGCCTAGTCACCATCCTAGTCACCATCTAGAAGCTTCCACACTCATCTCAAGAAAAGATAAATCCGTCTTTAACCAAATGTTAAAGACGGGTGATAGAAAACTGGAAACTGGCAACTTCAAAAAGTGATCCTGAAACGAATTTCAGGATAACCCCGTATCAGTATAAACATACCTGCATTTGTATTACGACCGAATACAAATGCAACTGAGACAAAGATATTATATCTACACAGCCTAATACTCGGATCCGGCTTAAACTAAAGCCGACCAGTATTATCTGCCCGAAAAACAACACGTGTGAAAGCGCACGTGCATTTTCCGAACCCTGCCATAAAACCATACGGCCTCTACAACGTTTCGCCCAAACTTGGGAAACAGTCTGTGGGGGACTCTAATGACTCGTCAACACACTGGCACTAGGTATAACCACTAGCACGTCAGAGGTACAAGCTGTACGTAACGGTTGCCTATGTATTGGTTGTAAGGGAAGCTGACGAGCGAACTCATCCATAACCCTACTGAGCCTGACAGTGACAATATACATACATTCCGGTCCGTTCGTCTAAAGAGAATCGCATATCGAGTCTAGGGGGGTGGATAAAGTCAGACCCCTAATAACGCGATAAATCGTGTCGGCATGAAGCCCATCACCATCTGAGAAACTACTGATCCAAATCAGTAATTCTCCACTACCTCGGCCGAGGATTTCTAGTGATGGCCACTCGTGGACTGTGCGACATCAACCCCCAATACCGGGAGAGACGAATCCCCGATAATCCGCTCACTGCCTCTATGTAGCTCGGGACTGTACCTAAAAAATACCTGTTTGCACGTCTCCTTTGAGCGTGGTAGGGTAGAAATTAAAGCACAGTGGGAACTCACACGAGACAAATGACAATCTCAGGTCGAAAAACTAATCTGTACACATGTCACTAGGGAACTGCTATCTGACGATATGTATAATACCAACTAGCATGTTCCCGGTGAGTCCTGTCCGGTGTACTCATAACCCAATGAGCACCTGTATACATCTTAGGTGATCCAACTGACACCAGTGGCTTGTGAGACCGGCCACCGCCCCTCGTCGGGGTCTCGACTGTATACACTAGTCTACTCTGGAGTATCGATGCCCTGTCTCGAAACTCCTACGACTAGGGACACTTTAAGGATGCGCTTATAGACCCCAGCTCTCACATATATGATCACCATCATACTGCTGGCTGTCAAGCAGAATCATATGGGCTCTATCAATCATGCAATAGCGAACTAAAGCATGTATACGATGATAAAGAAAACCAGATAGCATACAATCATCTCGAGCAAGACTGTCATATCGGTATAGGTCCTGCTTCAATCATTACAATCACGTACCTGCGATCCAATAATTGACTTTGAGGGCACTATCTCCAACATATCCCACACGTCAGATGGTAGTTCTCCGGTGACACTGGTACAGGGTAGTCTGTAGACCCGAGATCATCATAGAGTCATGTGTGATTCATACTGTGCATTGATTTCCACCTTACCACGTCCAAGAGGGCGTGCAAAACGGTGGCTTTTGGGTGCAGTCCCGAATCACATGGAGGCAATGAGCGATAGGAGGGGATTCGTCTCTCCCGGTATAGGGAGTTGATGTTGTGCTGTGTTCGATTGGCTATAACTGGAAGTCCCTGGCCAGGGCTGATATAGAGATTTACTGGTAAGTGTTACCAGTAGTATCTCGACCCGTTATGAGCCTCACATCGACATGACTTATCGGTGTAAGTCTACGTTGCTCACCCCGGTTCTTACGGGGAGGCGAAAACGGCGAAAAAAAAATTTTTGGCGCAAGGCAACATGGACTCAAAAGCGAGGATCTTGGCTAAACTAGAAACTAGCAAACAAGTAGAGGCTTTAACTACTATGCTGTAGAAAATATACCTCACGAAACCGGTCCTTCGGGTCTTCTCTCCGCTGTCCGGCTCGTCCATCCACGCTCCGAGGGTCGATCCGGATCTTGGTCACCACCGCGGCCTTCTTGAGTCGAAGACGATCCACCCGAGAGTTGTACACCGAGCTCCACCTCAAGCCGAGGCAACTAGGGAAACGAGATCGCTAATCTAGATGCCCTAGGTTGTGTAGAAGAGAAAGATGGAAGTGTTTGTCTATGTGGATTCTTTTTCTCTCAACACATGAGATCAAAAGAATTTATCAAGAGGAAGAAGAAGGAGGAGATCAAGCAACCATGGAGCTTTTCTTTTCTTCTCACTTTCAAGAGAGAGAATGAGAAGAGAATAATGAAAAGGGATTAACTAAAGAAAATCAACCATGGTTGCAATAATACACCAAAAACCATCATTACTAATCCTATCATGATAAAGTTGATGGCACAAATGAATTGACCATTTTCATAACTCAAGAAATAAAAAGAAAATCAAAGAAGAGTGTAGACCTCTCTTGAAGGTCAATGGTCAACTCCGGTCAACGGGCCAACAAAGGCAAGAGAGGTCTCGGTGGTCAAATGGTCAATGCAATTAGCCATCACTAAACTATCACTAAAAGGATTAGTAAACAATGTCTCCGGCTCATAATGGTTTTGACCGAACGAATTGCCAAAACCCTAATGAGCCTGCCACATAACGGTTTTGGCCGAACCAACTGCCAAAACCCTAATGGGGCACCTCCTCCTTTATCGCTCCTCAAAACTGTGCATACACACCTGCATCCGCATTCCGTAGAATGCGAATGCACAGAAGACAAAACAAATCCATCCGTGCAATACTAGGATCTGGCTTAAACCAAAGCCCACTAGTATTGCCTGCCCGAACAGCATACGCACACAAGTGCACGTAAGTGATCGCAGCCCTGCCGTAAAACCATATGGCCTCTACACGTTTCGCTCAGTGTAGGGAAACTCTCTATGTGGGACTCTAAAGACTCGACACTACGCTGGTAGTGGGTTTAACTACAGACCGCAAGCGGCACTAGTTGTACGTAACGGTCCCCAGGTAGATGTCGATAAGAAGGCCGAAGTGGTAAACCCATCCGAACTCCTACTGAGCCTGTATGTGACAATCTCCGTACAGTCCGGTCTGTTCGTCTGATACATCGCATGGCGGGCCTAGGGGGTGGTGAACGTCAGTCCCCTAATAGCGGTACAAGTCGTTTCGGAGTGTAACCCAGAACACCCTGAGATAACACTGGAAACCTACCAGTATATCTCGCTTGCCCTGGCCAGGGACTACTTGTGTAATGGCTCTCCTAGACACAGCGCGATGTCAACCCCCAATACCGGGAGAGACGAATCCTGTCTAACCTTCACTGCCTCCAAGTGCTTCGGGACTGCACCCAACTACTACCTGTTTGCACGACTCCTTTGAGCCGTGGTAGTGTAGTAATCTAAGTACAGTGGGAATACACTCGAGGCGAAGTGACAATGTCAAGTCGGCGGACTAAGCTGTACTCATGTCACCTGGGAACTGATAACTGACGATAGGTATAATACCAACCAACAGTTCCCGACGAGTCCTATCCAGTGTACTCGTAACCTAACGAGCACCCGCATACTATCTCAAGTACGACGTACTGACGGCTGTGGGACAGACTGTCTCCCCCGCTGGGATGAGAAGCGCATACGCTAGTCTACTCCGGAGTATCGATGCCCTGTCTCGATAGTCCTACGACTAGGGACCTGTATAAGGATGTGCTTATGGATTACCGAGCCCCACGAGTATGACTGCCATCACAACGCTGGTAATCAAGCAAAGATCCTAAGGGCTCTACTAATATGTATATATAAGCGATATGCTAAAAGAAACACATGCACATATTGAAGTAGAGACAAACCAAGTAGCATACTACCATTTTGAGCAAGATTGTCTATACAACTGTGAATATCCCAAGCTTCCATTAAGTAATATACAAGCTAGTATGATACAGTAATGGCCTCTAGGGCATATACACTAACAATCTCCCACTTGCACTAAGGCCATGTACTGGCGTATTGAAGACCTATCATCTCGATCAGCCGCTCGAAATGAGTCTGGGGTAGGGCCTTCGTGAGTGGAT